>JASJUZ010000110.1:0-634260 GCA_037159825.1 Tupiocoris notatus | reverse complement strand
ACGGACAGAATTGTTTTACTGGATATTCGGATTTTGAGGGGGGTTAGAACTTTTTTTCCTGGGCGATAACAATGGTTTGTTATTGAATGATAAACCAATATTATTGAATAGTAAACCAAAGGTAGGTTTCACTTCACAAATATCATAGTACGAACAACTATTTTCGTTAAATTATTTCAAAAGTTATCAATTCTGTAGGACTGAATGTATGTGATTTACTCGAAACTCATCCAACCTCCAAATCAAGGAAAACCACGTATCAGAATTGGACGAGTGTCCTCTATCTGAATCTTCCCCGTTACAAAGAAGTATAATATTGTACAACAACCGACGGTTAGCGAAAGCTCAACATTTGTTCATTTAATTGACGTTAGTTAATTTTTAGATAACTTGTAGGCATTTTCCTTTTCCATGCCGGACGAGATACCAATGATTTTACTAACGATGTACTACCCCTCCTCTTCACCTACAACAATTGGATCGCTAGTGCCAGTACCTGTCATGTAACACAGATTTGACACGGAAACAGTGTTGGTCATCAGCTTGGCAACCAGTGCAGCTCATAGTAGAACCAAGTGCAACGTCTGGTGCATAGACGCTGTCAAACACGATAGGCCTACGAATTCGGTCACTACTGTGACACTGATCTATCAAATCCAATCACTACTCAGACATCAATGTAATCGTGGTAAACGGACAAATCGTTAGTTTAGTTACAATATCGCTATGTTAATTTACACTGAGGCACCAAGTGGTATTGAGTTGAAGTGAAAAAATTATTTATAATATTGCTGAACAGCATTGGTTTGCAAATATGCAGTAATTTCTGAACCCAAGAATTTCCAACGTTTAAATATGCAGTTCATCGTTTGAGGAACTAAGTGGAACACCAAGGCTTAACTTCACGAGAGCTAAATGCTCCAGGTTATTCAAAGCTGTCTGAAAATAAAGTAGATGATATTAAAGAACATCCGCTCCAGCGCACCTTGTGAAGATTTTTATGTAAATGAGCTTTTCGTAAAAGGGCCCTTCGCGCAGTGGCCACATTCCGCCTTTTTTCCTCATTTAACTCGGTCCATTTTTTCTTAATTCCGTTTTATACGTCAGCCGGGCTCCCGATGTCATCTCTTCCTTAACCCTTGTAGCCACATATCTAACGCAAATAACTCACTGACACACACGCGCGTACAATTCCTCGCTTATTTTTCGCTCTTCCAAGTATAAATCTTATTATATCTTCGGCTCGTACATACCGAAAGCGAACTTGAGATTTGTCCTCCGCAGAACAGGATGACGGCGGACCAATGATAGTTTAGCCATTATGAAACGAAGTTCTAGCTCAACAAGTCGACTACAGTAACCTCCTCCGTTTGAAGCCGCGTGTATAATTTAGTAATTTAGGCAGTTCGAGGGTGACATTGACAACAATGTACACAGACAAATATTATTGCTTGTTGTTTTCGCAATATATTTTGTTCGAGCTCAGAGAATAGAACAGAACACGAACACTTATTAGATGAGTTCACTGTAAATAAACCAAACAAGGCCTTCTCAACCCCTTTGCAATCGAGGCTAGTATCAACTTTCAAACACTCTTATTCTATTTTCGTATCATAAATTGTGAAAAAGTGCACTCATTGACGTCAGTCAACCTTATTTCCCAAAATTTATTCAATTACCATAATTTCATTTGCACTCCATTTAATCACTGAAATGTCTCATGAACAGTGAACACCCAATGGAGCTAAATTTTCAACCTCGAGTAATTGATGTAATATTGATAATGACCTGAGTCTCGACGGACAAGGGCTGTTAAAACACAAGTACCTACGCGTTCTCTTGTAAGATCATTGGTCATCACGACCATCATTGTCGTAGGAGGTGAATGAGCTTGTCGGTAATGGTTAAGGTGGTAGTTGAGGTAATGCTAGCGGTGGTGGATATCCAATGGATATGTTGTGCGAATCGTAGGCAGGAGGAGAGGAGAAATAGGGGTGGGGCATGACTATAGCTGGAGCATGAAGAGGATCTGAGTTTGCAGTGGAACGAGGGGAACCCCTGAGGTGATTAATCAATCTACTCCATTAGGGACGAAATGTCCCCTCGTTGCCGAATGGTGGGCACCGGAACTCGAGCACAGCAGCTATGCTCTTCCTCCTCTTCCTCTTGCCGCTCCGCATTCCTCACATCATCAGCAGTAGGCCTACGTCCTTCCTGTGGCATTCGATCTGATTCTACCCAGAGAATTTGGAAATAATCTGAGAACTTACTTAGTTGAGACCGCCGTTTTGAATGCGAAATAAAATGCGAACAGCCGCATAATAAGTTTTTCACGTATTATAGAATGGGAATTTCGAGGTTTGAAGAAAGAGCGCCAATGGCTTATTTTCGATATAGTTTTTAGCCAAGTATTCTCACCGGTTTGAGTGTTCTCAAAGCCCAGCTAGGTTTTCAATGTGCGTAAATTGTCGCAGAGTTCATTACGTCTCGTATATTGAATAGAGCAGGTTTTTTCAACGTTAACAAGTGTGTACATTTTATATAGGTCTACTCGTAGATTTTGAAATGAAGAGTCATAGAGATATTGAACAACGGATTGTAAAAAGAGAAAAACTTCGTATCCGGCGTCACCAGGTAGGAAAGTTCCATTTATTAATTCAGCACCGATCATATTTTTTTTCGAGAATAGCGTGTACTGTAGTAGTTCAACACTATGCCATTCTAATGGCAAAAGAAAAACCATTCTAACCTACACTACACTTTAATTATGGTATCAATCCATGTGTGTGACTTAGCTGATTTACTTAATAGGCTACGAAAAGAATCATAGTCGACAAATCAAGGACAAGGCGCGTAAATAGTCCAGTTTGAGCTCAATCATCCCATGAAAACCGTATCGAATAAATTGATAGAGCAAATGGTTTCGTGTTATCGCACATTTATTTGTACAAATGAGTGGTTTTTGTCGTTATTTATCAGGTTTATAATGACATTTAGAATTCCGATTGTGTTGAGTGGACAAGTCGTCTCGTTTTTGAAGTGATGTCGCTGATAATATTTCAAAAAAGAATTCTCAAAAATAATTAACGACTTTTACAGCACGTTTACCGTTAGAAATGTACGCTTCTTTTGAAGAACCGAACGCACGGTAGGGTGAAAGACCTTTCCCAAAGAGCAGGATGACAAGTAAAAAGCAGACACGCCGGTTTGTCACCGAGACACCACGAGGGTATACAAAGGTCGGAAAAGGTTACCATACGTTTTCATTCGTTTGTGTATCAAAGGCGCATTGTCTGCGATGAGACCTTATCCAGGCAAAAGTGGCCCATCCAGGTCTCGACAAAAATTAATGTCGTATAAGCGGATCACAGTTTTAAGCTCGCGTGATAGCACGCTATACTTGGGTCTCATGAATTGACTACTTTTCCAAACGCCAGTAAAACAACTGCTTATACGGATCGAGAATCAGTGATTATCGTCGGACGGCGATGGTATTGTAGACACAACTGTCAATAGCTGTCAACTGTTTTCCTTGTCAGCGTCTGTGATTCATTCTGTTCAAACAATGAGTTCGTCCAACGAATTATTCACCTAATCAAATTCCATTTCCCTCGCTTTTTGGAAAACTAAACAGAGTGAAAAAAGCGCACAGCTGCGCACCACAGGTTTAAGGTGATTATAATGGAAAATAGCTTAGCAATAAGCCAAAAAATATGAACTGCATTTACGGAGTTTCAGTCAATATATTATTTTTAGCCATATCGTGCCCGTATTCCATATTGTTACAAGCTACAAAAATGATCTCAAATTCTCTTTCGATCCCAAAATATTGCGGAGGACGAAATCGAGAGGAGTTTACTGGCGCCATCGACGAGACAGGCAAATTTAATTCAACGTCATGAAGTTACGAAGCAGATACAGCCAGTAGAGTGATTTCGGTATGAAAAATGTAAACGCACCTCGAGCCAACTCTACTTAACTCGGAGCTCCCAAGAAGTTTTTAAATGATTACCGCAAAACAAACAAACCAAGCGCCCTCATCGTTAGTCTCTCAGGCCTAAATAGTGTCGTTTCACGTCTTGGCCGTTTTTCCTCTAACGCAGTCGAACGATTCCCTTTCCACGAAGGAATATTAGATCGGTTAACGATCCACCTGATCGTCATTGGCTGTAAGAAGTTGAAACACTGTGTCTTTCGTAATGTCTGTAATAGTTGGTTCCAAGTTGGGCTTGATTAATTCAACCGATTTGACTACGAATTGACTCCAGACATCGGTAAATATTTTTCCTTATTGTTGCCTGGTCATTTAATTCAATTTATAAAAAAAATCTGTTAAGGTACTCGATTTGATTTAATTAAGTCGCCTTTTTTTGGAAGTTATATTACTAAATTTTATCAATTTTTTTTCATAATGAATTGATAGTCGGCCAACTTAAATTAATGTAATTGTTTGGAATCTGATTTTCAGACTTTTATCGATATTTTTCGCTTGTAATTATTAAACTTACGATCATTGTTTTTAATCATAACAAGTACCCTAGGACCGGATTGGTAGTGATCATTTTTTTAAAGAACTTGGCTAAGTTTTATGAATGTTAATATGCTTCATTTAGCTAGGTCGAATGTAAAAATGACCGTCTATAAGAATTATAAGAAGAATTCCATTTACTCGGTTAACATAGAAGTAAGAACACACTACCACAACTAATAGTCACCTAAGGTAACTAAAAAAGCTCTCCTATGCAACTATTTTATTATAGTTTTTTCGCTATGTAATTTGAAGTCAAATCAACCGGCAAACGATGAAGCTACGGCGAGTATTGGACGACCGTTCCAATGAGTATTGAATGATTTTTACTACTCAAAAAATGCTCGAGCTAACTATCATGCAAAATTTCAAAAAACGTGGAGAATTCCAAGAAATACCCTACGATAAATCATAAAAGCTCGTGGATACTGTGAATACATCATTTCTTATTCTTGTCGTTATCGTTTCATTATATTGAGCGTCGTATAATCGACTAATAAAATAACCAAATTAAATTCCTTAAAAATACCCATGAAATTAAGGTAGCGACTGGAATAGAAAGCCGTGAAAGCGTAAAAGCCTTATCAAGTAGTTAACATAGTAACCCATAGACCCAGAGTCATAATCGAGTACCTAACCAAGATACGCCATACCTATATCCCGAAGGGACATATTTACATTCTAAAACCTTGAAAGTATTGTTCTCAAATGTATTCCTTCCTCCGATCCAGATAAGTAGTTTTTTTTCATCTTGACTCCTTTTGTAATTACCTACCTATTAAATTTTTTTCTGTACTTCCACGTCCAGTGGAATTGATGTAAAGTCCGAAATTTGAATATATGAACAGATTCCTCTATTATCGTACCTATAAATCTCTCAGTGAAAGTGACGATTTTTTTCTCTATAAACTAGATAGAAGAATAATCTGCCAGAAATTATTTTGGTCAATGTTCCGGAGTGAAAATAAATAAACTGACCTAACTTCCCTCTTAACACACCCGTAAATTAAGATAGCTGCGTGGCTTAAGAATCAAGCAATCGTTGCTTTGCTTCAGAAATTATATTACGTGAAAATTTTGAACGCCTTATCTCCTGTAGTTTCTTTAGAAAAATGATTTTACAACGGTTTATTATTCCTATTTATTCAATAATTATGTAATCAGGCCGTCCATTGGGGAGAGTTCCGACATTTGTGAATGTGAATTTGTGTATTGTTATATATCGGTAACAATAAGGGAAAACTCCGTAGCAACTGTCGTAATTTAAAACATTTTTATTTTCTGCCAAATTTCTGAAAATCGAGAAATACTCAAAAAACGATAAAGCTATCAACCCCGCGATGGTCGCATTCAGCGTCCAAAACTCTATGGAAATAGACACCTAATACACCCTTTTCTGAAAAACGTTGGAAAGTAGGAATTTTCTCCACCGCAAATCCCCAAATACCCTTAAATTTTATGAAGCGCTTTAGTTGAAGAATTGAGCCATTGTCAGCTCAATATTGATCGTTGGTGAACATTCCAAGAATTTTGCATTCATAGTTCCGTCAGAAAAATGTCGACGGCGAACGGACAGAATTTTTATTTATCGGATATTCGGATTCTACATGCCTTGAAATATAAGACATCAAATTTTGGGGGGTTTGAAGTTTTTTCTCTTGTGCGACAACTGTGGTTTATTATTGAATAATAACCCGAATGAACAAACAGCCAACAGCGGGCGAGTTTTATCAATTCGAGTTATGGATTCTACATGTTGTCATAAAAAGTACAATATCAATTTTGAGGAGGTAAGAAATGTTTTCCTTGTGCTATCACGATGGTTTACCATTGAATATTAGGCCGATACGAGCAATGCAATTACGGTGAATTTGGCGAACATAGATGAAGTTTAATAACGCCGCTTATAAATTGAAATGTACATACTTGGTGCAATAATAAATAACATTTTAAAAAATCACATCATTTTGTTTTACATAAGGCCCAAAACATTATAATCTGATGAGCAGACTATTTTACTGGCATATTTTTCATGTCTACTGTAAGGTAGGAATCACCCTGCTCATACCATAAAGTTGGCGCTTCTCGAATACATAGGTGGATTTTTCATTCATAATCTAACAGTTCGAAAATCGGTGGGCGGAATAGCTAGTTAATATATTACACGTCCATAAATGCTAACATTCGTGGTCGTGTTCTCTGATACCTGAAATGAGTTTAGCTATATCCTCCGCCCAAAAATAATAAGTATCCCAATAATATTTCGGTTTATAAAATGTCTAATTTCTAAGTACCAGCTCATTCGGATAGAAAGTCGCGATAAGATATTACACCGAGCCCAGAATGCATTCATTTCTATACAAAATTCAGTCTTTATGTTAATCCTGATTTTTTGTAATTTTAAAACCACCGGTTGAATTTTATTTCAATTCAAGTTAAATTAATTACTTATTTAATCTACATCGTGATGATACAAATGAACTGCGAATAATACTTATTTGATAATTTAAGCATCGTACCTGTGTCGTCGTCGTCATCTGCGTCGTTCCAATCGGCGTAGACCGATGTCGTCGTCAAGACAGCACAGAAAATGAACAGCCTCATCGTTATTCTTCTGCTAAATGAGTGGTCATAAATACCGACGCTCGGTATTGAGAGGGATACCGTTATAGCTTCGAGAGAGGATAAAACCGGACTAGAGAAAATTTCCAAACCTGGACTCAAAACCGACCTGACAAAATCGCAAGTCTCGTCTTCAATGAAACATCGCAAATGGTGTGGAGATTTTTTCAGTTTGGGGCGTTGATTAAGAAATTCGGTTGATCGGTTCGTATTAAGTGGTTTGGGAAATATATGCGACGATTTACGGTGAGATTCAGTTTTGGAAGGAACACGCGTGTGCGAAAGCGTTCGTGTACGATAGGAGGCGGTGCCGACCGAGAGAGAGACGTGCTCGCGTTCGAGTGTGATCAGCCACTGCCGCCTCCACAGCCGACTCGTTAGAAACTCCTCCGCCCCCGCTGCTGCCCCTGCCGAACCACCCCCACTATCAGCCTACGGCCGGCGCGAACTCCGTCCATTCCATTCCACCTTTTTCTAACAATTGCCAGTCTCTGTTTACAATTTCACACCCTCCTACTAATTATTGGCCAGCCTTCACCGGCATTTCACCCGCAATGACAAGTGAGATCAAGAAATTCCACCAATGAAAAAATGAACAAAACACTGCGTTGACTTGAGAAATATTTTCATCGCAAGAATCTAAAGGGGAAAAATATTTATCATTCTTCAAACTCCAAGTCTATTGCTTCTGATATTGATGTGCACGGGTTAATACACTTTTTGACTTGCAATAATTCGTATTCCTGTGGAAGTGTTACATTAGTTAGAGAGCTAATGAGAATTACTGACCAGATTTGTAGTTACTGACGCTATCGTAGATGATACTCTACTTTGGGCAGACTTCATCATAATTATATTTCGCAGAACGGTCACTTTCTGTAGTGGGCGCATCTTCTACAAAATGACTCAAGATTTTCATGACAGAACAACAGAACGAAACACGCTCAATAATATCTACATCACAATCAGTTAAATTAGATAATATGAGTTTCGGCAGGATTAAAAAAAAAACTCGTTTTAACGCTATTTTTCATAATTTTTTCCAGATTTCAAAACTGAGCATGACGCACATTGTCCGCAATCGTTTTTTTTTTTCAAAATGTAACTTTTATTTTTATTGTACACTGAAGAAATTTAATGGATACTTCCAATTACTTCCCAAACATGGAACTAAATATCACCCCTTCACTCGCATTTTTGGGATTGCCTCAATTCGAAGGGTAGGTTTTAGGGGTTTCTATACGGGAAGTATTTGGGCCTCCTAGCATGAAAAAGAGCTAATTTCCACGAAATTCATACACCTTTATTTTTCTTGGTATACCAACCTAACCAACTTTGATATGCCTCTTCTACAATTATTTTAATATTTTACCATTGGTCTAGTATACATTTTTGACTCAGACGTGGAAGTACTATGTGACCTACGCATACAAAATTTATTTTTATTTTTTAATTCATCACGAACGCCTGAAACGGTTTAAATTTAAGTTTGCAATGATAAGCCTCAACATTTGGTTTCACGCTTAAACTAACTCGACTAACCGTTACATTTACAGTAGTCCTAAGTCAATACTACGTTGATATTTAGTGAGTTCACAATGAAGATGAACTAGCATCGTATAATGATGCCGTTATATCTCCGCCAATAGGACAATTCTGCGAAGGAAATTTCATCCCCGATGAGTTGATTACTTTGATGTTTAGATCTTTACTTGATTGGTTGTTAACGACGTTACATTGTTGAGTTGTTTACTCGACGAGTTGTAATCCGATCAAACGTGAGATGATACATTTTACATTTAATTAAAGTGAAGTGTATTATAATTTTTACGTAAATACAGTTTAAACTCATTTGTTACTTTTCAACCGTTGAAATCACGAGGTTGATGACAATATTCTAGAACGAGCAAGGTGATTTAAAACTGGGAATAAATGGAGAATTTGCATCGTTTGGAAACGCAGAGAAATTTTGGTGCAGAGAGAGTTGTGTTTGATTATCACTAATGTTATCATCAATAATTATTGTACATCCCTAAAGACACTATTTCCAGGCGAAATCGAAACCCTAAAAAACATATTGACGGAGGATTTGTTAAGAGAGGAGAAACTCTTTTGAAGAATAGAGGGAAACACAAGAAAACTGTTGACCTCACAAGGTCTCACCACTCTCAGCGTATATCTTCCATCCTACCTGCTTCCCACTAAGCCTATCCCTTGAAAAACAGAAACAACTTGGAAGCCTCCTTCGGTCCGAGCCTTTTTCAGACTAGACAACCTGACTAAAATCTGTTGTTTTTAGAAATTATAATTAAAGGCCTTTGAGCCATCATTCGGTTATCAGAGTACTTTCGAAATTAAAAATAAAAAAGTTCGATGCAAATTTCCCATTGTATGATTGTTCACCTTACGTGACTGTTGATCTTGCTATTCCTGGGCATCGCCTTATTTTGGTTGTTTTCGGGACAGAATCAACCAAATACTAAATTATCAGTTACAGCTCATGCACTAATTATCTACGTCAGAAAATAAAGATCCCACCAAGATCATCCAAATACTTCGTGTTCACCTACTCGATTCATACTTGAATTACGCGCCAATGGAGAGAGCCCAACCAACAGCTGACTCCGGTTTTTAATTTGTAGGCCGATCACTTTCGCTCTTTGGGGCATCCTCTCAAAAATCCCCCCTGCTTGACCCGCAATCATAACAAGCGCTCAGCCAGCAAATAATTCAAGTTCGGAAATAATCGCACAAACGACGCCAAGACGAAGAATTTGATATAACCGATTCTTAACGGAGATATGATGCATTTTGTCATTTCTCAGTTTGTGTTTCTGAGGAAGGAGCATTGAAGAATTTTTCACAAATTCATCAGCGTTCCGAGTTCATTTTCCAGAGAAACATACAACTTGCATGAACAACGTATTATACGTGATAGGACAAAAAATAAAAGTAATAAGAAAACGATTTAAAAATAAATGAAGATTATTAGACCGCATCATAATTATTTCGTTGAGATGAATAATCATTTTACCGAACCTATGACAATTTCTTCTGAATAAAGTTAAAATTGTTCAACTTTATGCCTTTTGAGAGGAAACACCGACTGACAGTAGCATAATTAAATGGTTTGGGTGGTTCTGAGAAGCATTATTAATGTGTTCTAAGATGAGGCTTCAATTCCCCTCGTCCCGTACTCTCTCTGTCAATTCACTCTGCACTAAAGCAATTGAGCGGGCTAACATAATCTACGTTTTCGCAGGTTCCGCCCCAGCCCCCAGGCTAGGTCACATTTCAAGTGGATCTTTGTCGCAGTTACTCGCTATAATTAATTATTTTTACCTTTTCAAAGGGTTCGGTTGTTCTAAATTTCTTTATTGAATCTAAACGCTTCTCAGGACGGATACATTTTCAACCAATCAACGAAATCAAATCGTATGAAAAGTTGACGAATTAATTTTCGTTTACGGCAGCAGGACGAAATTGATAGAAATCACAAAAATGATTATTTACGAGTAACTACCCGAATAATTAGACGGCGCTGCTTGCTGTAACTCAACTGTGTCGTTGGGCACTACTGCTCAATGCACGACAATAAGATACCTACTACAGTTAAATTAAAACAAATAATTATGATCTCTAAGAAAACCAGTTTAGTACCTTACTTTACGAAAATTTCCAAACGCCCGCAAGTAAAGCATTTTTTGACAAAAGTATGAGATCTGTGATCCGTGTAAAAAAAATTCAACCTGATATGATATTTTGGCAATTCCAAAAAAAAAAAAAAAAAAAAAAAACACGCTGCAAATGATTGTACAGTGGGTTATTATTCCTTCCCTTCAATAATGATTTAAGAAGGCTATCCTTTCGTGATAGTAATTATTCTGAACATTTGTGAGCGTTATCCTACCGAAAAACAGTGTGTTTTTTTTTTAAGTACTAAAGTTTTTTTTTGTGCATTTTTATTTTTCTTAATTTCCAAACCGAAAACTAAATTTTTTTCCCAACGGTACAACTGAAGAGAGTGTTTGACGACCATTCCAACGAGTATCGAACGATTTTTATAGCTCCAAGAACTCTCGAATTATTCCCTCGTGCCAAATTTGTGAAAATCTCCCAACTTCAACACGGAAGCTGCGATAACTCGAGAACCAATGAAGCTATCGACCTCGCGGTGGTCTTATTTGATTCAGCGTCCAAAAATCTACAGAAATTGATACCAAATACCCCTGGAAAACATTGTAAAATACGAATTGTCTCCCCCTCAAAACCCCAAAAATACCCTTAGAGTTTTGCTGCAGAATTGAGCTATTGTCAGACCAAAATTAATTTTTGGTGGAAATGTCAAGATTTGAGCTTTTATAGATCGTCAAAAAAGTGTTGACGACGGACGGAGAGAATTTTCTTATTGGATATTCGGATTCTACATGCCTTGAAACGTAAAACATCAAATTTTGAGGGGGGTTAGGAATTTTTGTTTCTTGGGCGATTAAAACGGTTTATTATTGATAAACCAAAAATACAAATTTCCTATCATTGAGTGATCGTTTACGTACATGTATTATGTCAACATTAACCACGATGTAGGATTTTTATAAAATAAGGTGTTCAAATTGACAGGAAAGTTAATTATTAAACCTACAAGACGTGAGAGCTTTCATGTACCAAGTATTCAAGGTGATAGTGAATTCGCGCTATTCACGAGTTAAACGCCCCACGAACAATAGTATTAATTCAACCAACTTGTCTATTATTATCCAGTTAAAATAGGCGGGTGCTCATGATCGAAGGCGAGACAAATTAAGGGCAGCAGATGAATGGATGGACTTGGGACTCGGTGTCGGTGGATTGAAGCTTATTATGCTTGCTGGTTGTCAGAAGCGAAGATTATTGAAAGCCGGCCAACTTCTTCGTTGTCTTATTGTCTCACTGAAAGCTTTCCGATACCTGCTGGCAATCCCACAGAGTATTTTCTACCATTCCTGCCCGAACAATGAAGCGGTATCTTCGCCTTGAACCATTCTTTTCTAAAGCTTAGGTGCCTAAGCTTAGCTGTTGGTAAGGGGTGAATATCTTCCGTTAACCAGGACAAACAACTAAGACTACGTAACTCGGCATCTTTCTATGGATAATGTGCTCCCAGTCAACCTAATTAGAGTTACTTGAATAGCGGGGTCTAATCTTACTGATTACCCCGGTATTGAATACTGAGATAATGAGAGATAATAAGATAAGAGGGAAATTACGAACGTTGCTAAAGCCAGTTCCAATTCATGGTATCGCTATGTGATTGTTTTTGGTTTATTATTCAATAATGAACCAGTATAATCATCCAAGAAAAAAAATTGCCTAACCCCCCCCCCCCCCCACAAAATTTGATGTTTCACGTTTCAAGGCATGTAGAATCCGAATATCCAATAAAACAGAGGTTTATTATTATTTCGCTTCAATAATGATTTAAGAAGACTATCCATTTTTGATAGTAATTATTCCGAACATTTGTGAACGTTCCCACTGAAAATCAGATGGTAACTAGAGGGGAAAACTCCGTAGCAACTATTGTAATTTCAATCATTTTTATTTTTCTTAATTAAAAGCTAAAGTTATTGCCTAACGATACAGCTGGAGAGAGTGTTCGACGACCATCCCAATGAGTATAGAACGATTTGTATAGCTCGAAGAACTGTGGAGTTAAATTCTCATGTTGTTTTCTCATGTCGAATTTCTGAAAATCTCCCAAATTCGGCACAACTCGAGAACCAATAAAGCTATCGACCCCGCGATGGTCTCATTCGATTCAGCGTCCAAAAATCTATAAAAATTGATACCAAATACATATTTTTCTGAAAAATTTTGGAAAATATGAATTTTCTCCGCCTCCGTGATACCAATATCACTATCAACTTATTATATTGATTTGTTCACATAATACTACTATACATCCCCCTAGAATTGTCAACTCTTAAGAAGGATATTGCCTGTTCGAGTTTTGTGTCGTTCTTTGTTATTTCTCGAAATTTCGACGCGGGACACGCTAAATTATCTTTTCATCCCATTCTTGAGGCAAGGAGGCAGCGTCTTTCACAAACTTCATCCACAGGAAGATAGTTTAGTTTGTGAGGGGTGGTTGTGGGTAAAATAATGTGTAAAGTTGGTCGAATGAGTTGGGGGCATCTCAGCGAGCGGGGCATGAAAGAAACAATGGTTTCTCGAGCACACATTGTTTACCTGGTTCTAAAGTGCGAAGGAAGCTGTGCTTGGGCTGGGATATGCTCTTAAATCAAAATAACAGGAAGGCAGCCTCTTAAGACGAAGTTGGCCATTGTAAGGAAGCTCTCATGAAGGTAATTGTTCCCCGGTTTCCCTTTCGAAGGCTGTGTCACTTATGTACTACTCTCATTGAAAAATAGCATCCAATCAGAAAAATATAAATTACTATAGCTGTAGTGCACTGAGCGTCTAGCCAGGGGGCAGCTCTGCCCCCTTGAACTTCCTCAGGGAATGTGACTAAGTATAGTATTTGGTAAATGTTTCTTTCGGCGATAAAAATTTCTATCCGGGGGTTGCGAGGGGGAGAAAAACCAGCCGACTCATTTTCCAATTCTTTATTGGCTGGCCGAGCACTTTCACCCATTCGGGCATCTTCAGGGCAACGTGGAGCCATAGGGTCCATAGGCTCTGTGTGTTTTTCTCCCCTCACAACCCCCGGGCATCAAGAAATGCGACGAGAAGGAAAATAACAATTCCTATGCTCCGTTGGTGAAAATTTGTAGTACGGAAGGAATCAAGTTCGCACCTCTACCTTCTTACCTCGACCAAATTGATATCATAACCCTTCATTGAAGAAATCGAATTTCGAGACGGATTATTCAGACAGATCATTCCGTTTTTCGTGATTGATTTGAATGGGTTTGTGCAAAAATTTTCATTCATAAACAATACATTACCTATTTTTGAATACCTATTAAAAGTCTTTCTTAGCAAAACGTAAAGGCGGTTTGCTTCTTTGAAAATTATCATTTCTTCGGCCCTAATTGTTTTCTTTTTTTGTACTCCTATCAATGAATACAATTGAATAAAAAAAATTACCAGCAGCACATCGGCGCACTTGTTTTTCAAATTACGAATAATAACGTAAATTATTTTCGAATTTATCTCGTAAAAATTTAGCAAGGAAAAAATTAATAATAAATAATAATTTAGCGAGAAAAAATTAATAATAATAATACAAAAAAATTAAAAACCTATTACTTAGTTACTTAGTACTTAATTTAAAAAAAAAATAATAATAATAAAATTTTTAAAAAACCTAGTTGAGGGCTGGATTCACCGGGGACACTCAGGCTCATTTGGGGTCAAAGTACGCTTGCCAGCCCTGCGACAAGCCTATCACTTCTATTCTCTCTGACCACATCAAGCCAGTTTAAATGAGCTACTCACGGTCGTTCGTTATCTTTAATTTGGCCATTACGACATTTAGGTTAGTTACTGCATCATTCACTGCCCTCATTATCTGGATGTTATAAAACTGGTTTGTGCCTCATCGATTGTTCTCCCTAGAAGACATGTCAAATTCCGAATAAGTTCCGGTTTTTCGTTGCCCGAGTTTATATAATTGATGTCAGCATGGAAGCAGAGAGAAGAGCTCATCCGTTTGCGCTTCTGTCGCCCTGAATATGAATCGCCACGGATGTCATGACGTCGACTCTGTATCAGTGGCCGTGACTGATGTTTTGCAATTTGGCGAAATTCAAAACCAACCAGATTATAACAGCTAAGCAACAAGTGATTGTGTTGACAAAACGAACCGTGAGGACATTCAGTACAAGGTTTATTTAGCTCAAGACTGAAAGATGTAAGTGCGCGCTAGAAACGTGATCGGGCAAGTTAAAGCTAGAGTAAAAAAGAGCGGGAAAAGCCTGTCAGGTGCCTACCTAACCTATGCGTGATATGTAACTCGGCAATCCTCATTCGGGCACGTATCGAAAGGGTTTGCCGTTTCACATCACGTCTGGAATTGGTTTTCCCTTCAATCGTCGGACTCCCAGTTGCATTAAACCTCATAACAACTGCCCCACTCCTGTCTCATTCTACCTTTGCGAAAAACTGGGGACATGCCATCTTCGTCTCTAGTGGCACGATTGGTAAGTACGAATCCATTTTTAGTAGCCCAGTTCTTTTTATAGGTTGACAGAGCTCTGTCATTTCCTCCCCTACATAAACCAATTCTTTCTCAACCATCTTCAGAATGCTGGAATATATCTTTCCCGAGATGATTCGATGAAAGAGTATGTGCCATGAACATTGAGATAAACATTTTCGTTTTTGATCTCGTGTGTGAGACAGCGAGTCTTATCAGTCTGTATTTACAATACTACCTATGATTTTAAAAATACCTCTGTAAAAATCTGGGAGCGGACTCCAGTTGTTGTCAGCTTAAAATGTCGTTAATTTTTCCGTGACTTTCGTTGCCAAATATATTACGCTGAAGTTCAAGCGAACCTTTTGCATACCATCTGTAAAGTAAAACCTACAGAGATCTTATGCATTTTTTCGTTGCTTGCCATACGGATTAGATAAAAATCCGCCGTCAAGATTTTATTTACTACGACATATTCTTGAAAAATGTATCAGTCAATATCATTGCTTATTATGAAAATTAACAATACAATTTTAAAACTCGTTTCTTTCAACCTTGATGCAGAGGAACTATTCATTCGTATAGGTGTTTTTTCTTCTCTTTCTGTAAAGACCATTTGTACCGCCTGAATACTTCTTAAGTCTTCCATAACACACTCATGGTAATCATTTTCAAGAAGGCACGGCCGGGCTGCTTTACAAGAAATCTTGATGGGCGATGAAATGACACTGGTGTTGTCTTAATCAAGAACACAATCGTCTAATTTATACAATGATATTTAAAAAAACAACGAATCCCTATTTTCTTCTTTCAGGTTGGAACTAATGAATTGTTTAACCAGTACCTATCCAGTTCATCTGAGACGACAACAAAACGCCAAAAATGTATCATCGAAATAAAATGAATAATTTCGTAGATCAATCAAAATATTCAAAACTAAAAAAAAAAGCTTCAATCTTCAACACGGACTGGAACAGTACGCTCGATGCGATGGTTATAAAAATAAGTTAAAATTTAAAATCTTCCGCTAATGCGAATGGGCGGCTGATTTTGGTGGTTTCATCAATCGTCCACTAGGCTTCGCATCGTTAACATAAATCGCGAATCGTTTTGTAAATTGATACTGTTCGTAATTATAATATTTATCAGGTGAAATACTGTTCAGATAGTTCGGTTTACGCTGAGTTAATTGGTTTGTAGGGGTTTGACTGATGAGGCTATGTGAGCCTGTTTACTATTCAGGAGGTGGGCTAGGCAGCAGGACAAGGAACAGTGGGGATAGTTGAGTTTCAGTTCAGCCGGGTTGAGCTGAGTTGAGGCGACAGGAAGGGATGGCCCAACTTCCCTTAATTCCTCAACCATTAGCAACGACGGCATAGGCCCTTCCCGTTCCGTTACTTCGTTGACTGGGGACAGCGACAGGTACACAGGGTCAAGTACACACCGAGGCGATGGTATGGTGGCTTCTTCGACCAAGTTCAGTTTTGAAGGAAGCCTCAGGCTGCGGTAACGACGACACCTTTCATCGTCATCGGGCACCGACCAAACCAAAAGCACTAGCAAGGTGACGAGATAAGGGTCGGTCGGTACACAGCGTAGCCCACCCGTCTCGTCGTCCAACTTGAGGGTATCTGCTCTAACACCTTCGCAAAAGACACCTCCTGCTTTAAACGTATTCGAAATTATAATTTGTTCACCGGCATTGGGCGTTTGGAAGTTTGAGAAGGAATTGAGCGTTTCAACATTCAGCGATGACGTATGAGCTTGACTTGTAGAGCCATTAATGAGATGGCATAATGCATAAAAATGACCATAATTATGTATAATATAATGTAATGAATATAAAATAATATACTATGTATAATAATAAAGTATGTAAACAGTAGATAGTGTAATGCTTAATACCTACTGATTTTCAGGTAATTTTGGTTTATTGTAGGATATTATGGTTTGAAATTGATACCAAACGCATCTTTGTCGAAAAACCTTCGATTATACGAATTTTCCCGCCTTTAAACCCCCCTCCCCGCTAGTAGATAGCGATTTGGCTAAATAGTTGGGCCATTGTTAGAACAAGGTTGATTTTTGGTTGAAATTTCTATTATCTAGCCCTTATAGTTTCGTCAGTGAAATGTTGATGGCGGACGGACAAAAATTTGTTTTCTACTAGTTTCATTCTACTATGTATGTTCGAATTTTACGTACCTTGAAACGTAAATCATTAAATTTTGAAGGGGTTAGAAAAAAAATTTCACGAGCGATTACAATTGTTCATTATTTAATAATAAACCAAAATATATTTATATCATATTTACTAATAATGCCCTCACCCAACCAATCAATCACCCATCCAAATTAACTAAGTTACATACCTGACAATCCGAAGAAGGAGCTAATTATGTGCTATGCGCACAAACAGGATGTTATTTTGGGTCTGTTTCGGCAATTCCATTTTCTTTCAAGAGTTGAAAGCTGATTCGATTCGAATTACATACTAAAATCGTCGATAATTTTATGAAGGTAAAAGTGACGAAACTGGACAGAAAACTTGGACGGGATTTTAGATGAATCGGAATTAACAAAAGGATTTCAATTAGGATGAATCACTCTAGAAAAGGACGGCTTGAGAGAAGTTGAAGAATGAGCGATTTCTTACAAAACCCTTCTGGAAGATGTCGATGGGAGGTCGTTTGACAAGAGCGCCCTCGTGAGCCAGTGTCAACTGTTCACCACTCAGCCAAATGCGGGGTGCTTTTTACTAATCAGCAACTCACGTCCTCAGATTTCCCTCATTGTTGCTTGTGAGCAGTCATATTTACTTGATAGCTTTCTATTTAGACGTCGTTCGTTCCTCTAGAACTAAAACTGCGCCCTTCATTTTCCAAATTCGTCCCTTTTCCTCTGTCTCTCGTCCTATGTTCACCTTTTGAGCTTCGTGAGAACAATGAAGCGCTTTCTGTGAATTATCTTCTACAGACTATCTGAGTGAATTAGACCGTAAGCGTTTAAATGAGAATGCTAAGACCTTCATTCATCAAATTCTGGAATATACTTTTCAGAACAATATTATAATGGTTTTGTTAGTTAGTTTCACTTTATATGTGTATTGTGCATGCTTATCGACATAAATTATTGATGCAGTAAATGATGTTCGATTTCGACTTGATCTAAAGATTTGAATTATTATCATCACGATTGCTGCTCAGAATCAAGAATTTCATCATCCAGATGATTTTTATTTTTCTTGAGAATAGATAACCGTATATTTGACACCTATGTCATGGGAATCGGGGTTTGTAAATATTTCTTTTTGTGCAGTGCTAGATTGATCAATTATAAAAACCGTTCACACCTCGGGCATCTTCAGGGCAACATAGGTTTATTGGGTACCTAGGTCCTCCAAATAGGACCTATACTGATGGCCGAAGGAGCGAAACATCTCAGCTGAGAAAAAATGGAGCAGAAGCCGACAATTCACTCTCCCCCTCAACCCGATAAGTATAAATGATCGACAACCAGACAGCAGCAGGTAGTGCTACTGAGCTTTGCCATTGAAGTAATTTGCTGAAGAAGCAGACTCGATTTTCATAGATCGGAAATGTGTTTTATATATATACTAAATAGATTATTTTAATTTTGATAAGATTAATAATAACACCAAAAAATCCAAACTGATCAAAGATTTTTCTTTTCCTTGTCGTCGCATTTTTTTATGTCCACGGGTGGAATCCTTTTTTATATATTTTTTTTAAAAACCCCTCTAATGTTAACTGTGATAATTTTTTCCTTCGACTATTGACTCTCCAACTTATGTAAGTAGAATATTGTATCTACCATAAATTAACAATTAAAATTAAATAAAAAAAAAATTTTAAAAAATTAAATAAAAAAATTGTATATTATATTTAACTTCAACGAAAATAACATTTCAGGACATAGGGAAACCAGGCAGACAAAATGATTTGATAGAACCTAGTGACTGAGCCGTCTTAGCTGTAGATCCTATGGACCCACGTAAGTAGCTTAAGAATTCTGTAACTTTCATTACTGTCTTTGATAACAAACATTGAACGATATATACTTAAATCGCCCTGAAGATGCCCAAACGGGCGAAAGTGCTCGCCCAGCCAATACAGAAACGGAGAATGAGTCGCCTGGTTTATCTCCCCCTCACAACCCATGGTAATTGATAAAGCAAAAAATTCTGCAGGGGTCGTTTACGAGAGACTCGCTGACTCACTCCACTGTCCATCCTCCGCATCACCATCCATCCCATAGACGCCCTAATACCTAACGGATGCCTGTTGGGCCTCGACCACATTATTATTATGCATATCGAAATTCAACTCTGCTAAGCTAGTAGAGCCCCCATTTTAATATTAAACTCAACTCAGTTCGTTATAATGTTCATGAATGTAATCATCAGAATTCACATTAAATTTGTATACCTACGTTTTCGTAGTTTCTACCTAATGTTTATAATCTTTCCTAACAGCAACGATCGAGTTTTAGCGCAGTTCAGTGGAACCTAACAGATCAATCTCACTCAAAGTATTATTCGAAAGAGCCCAACTTCAAGAAGAACTAAGTCTTGGTGGTATTGAGATGTCCTTGACGGTTCCTTCGGAATGATGTTCGAATAAGCTCTTGCCGTTCCCGCGGGTTATTTACAGCTCACTGCTATCGAGCTACGTTGTTTGGAAGAGAAAATCTCCGCTCAAGAAAGTTTTGTTGACCAATGATGGGCTCAAAAGCAAAGTTATAAATCTAATAGCCGAAGAGAGGAGCGGCAGCGAGTCATTTGAAATTAGAACGTCGCGCCGTTCGTCCGAGAGGAGGCCGGGCCACCGGCGTTCGGTGGTGCAAATCATAATTGATATGTTTGTTTACAACGCCAGTCGGGAAAGAGGGCCTCTGGGTAAACATGTCAGAAATCAACCCGCTTCGACGATAGCTACCGTTCCACCCAACCTACCAACTAATGCCATTACTTCGGCTATGGCCCACAACCCTGAGACTAAAAAGAGAGTTACGACCAGAACTTTTAGTCGCTCAAGTTTTTTTATCCGTATATATCGTATTAAACGCTACAAACATGCTGATCGGAAACGCCGAAATGCTATTTTCTGGCAATTGTGTACAAACAGCAGCGAGGCTGCGAATTCGGTTATGCTGTACGTGCAGGTGTACTTTTCAGAAATCAGGCATCACTAGAGATTCGGATGTATAACAGCTTCCTGGTATCAGTCAAATCCAAACAGGCTCGCTTTTCGTGTTAAAAACAATTGGTGCTTCAGCAGAACGTGGTGGAATATTTATTTAATAAATATATATTTTTTATATCGACTCATCGAAAAATCTTGAGAGTTCGATTAATTAACACTTGACACGAAACTTCCTACCTCTAAGAAACTTAATTTTTTGTGTTAATACAGTTGCGGATTCTATCCCTTTCCTTTGTATGTAAATTTTTTATCGTTGAAGAGTGAGGCCCCATTTCAAACGACAAAAAGCGAAATATTCTCAAACCAACATGATTAAAATGTAATGTATAGTTAGGAGCTCAGAATAATTAATGGAAGTAAAATAAAAATTTCTATATAAAAATTAGAGTTCATTAAATAAACTAAAGTGTCCTACCTAACTCATAAAAACCGATAACCCCTGGAAACATGGTACTTATGAATATCTCGCATTAAACGGATGAAAATGGGACAGCGTAAAATGACACGGTGTTGATTAGCATGGGGGCACGACAAAAGCACGTTCGCCTGAGACTCGAATTGCCGCTCTCCTCCCCTTCATGAACACGATTAGTACGACTTGAAAGGGCGAGGGCCAAGCCTTAGCACAGGACATGTATCGTGACAGTTTTTGATAGCTCTCTCTTTGTCCCGTTTACGTACGGAATTCCCGTCTACGGAATTCCTCTCCGAAAGTTATAGAGAGCAAAGAAAGAAGAAATCCGCTCAAAAACCCACTGTAAAATCAACAAAAATTATTGTCTTCGCAGGAAGGAGTATAGTGACGAAAACTCGAAGCAATATAATACCCTGCCACCAATGGTGAAATACCTGGTGAGTTACAATATCATGCGATCACTCGATCGACGACGTAACGATAGAACACGGAGCAAAACTTGAGGAAAACAAATCTGCACTACACCTTCAGTAACCTCCTCTGAAAGTAGCTGGTGTCCGAGAACTTCACTCAGTATACGTAACATCCACTAATTTATTGTGCCAAGCTAGTGAGGGACGCGGGGGTGTATGTTTACCGCGAGCTGAGTTCTGAAGCTTGGGGTTGGGGGGCTCTACTGAACGCTCGACGGTACATGAACGGCTCTAGCGAGAATCGCAGCAGTGCAATCTGCGGGCCAGACACGATTATCTTCTACGATGTTTGTGTATGCCCGGTACATGCAGAATTCTATCTAGTCCCAGGTTTTACGGAAGGCTAAGTTGACCCGGAACGAATCGATCGGGTTCTTGGTAGGCATGGGATATCGATAATATCGAATATTGATATTTTGGTTACGATATTTGATATTTTAATGTCGATATTCAAATTCTGATATTACTGGGATATCGCTAATTTCTCACGATATTATTGATTCAACAATAACGGAATTTTTCTAAATCACACCAGGGTTAAAATTTTATGGTTAACAAACCTACTTAAAAACATGGAGCTAGGAAAGGAATGAAGAGAGTGAATGGCTATTATAAGTCATGTCACATATCTGTATCCCTCAAAACCCCCCAAAAATACCCTTATAATTGAGCTAGCAAGTTGGTTCAAGAATTGGGCCGTCGTAGGACCGAGATTGATTTTTGGTGAAAATTTCAAATTTTTAGCTCTTACAGTTTGGCCGGAAAACCGCTAACGGCGGACGGCTTAGATCTGCTGAATATACCAACAAAAATTTCAACAGATTGATGAACAAAAGTAAATTCAGGAGTTAAATTAAGTCAGGTAACGTAAAGTAGTTGCTAATGATAGGTATTATTGTTAGATTTGAAATTACGGTAGTGGCGAAATGAAATTCAGGTACACAGCGGGCAGTCTATCGCACTGAGGGCGAATAGGACTAAGCGTTTAGTCTCAGATTTTGCGAAGTTAGATACGCGAGACCTTCTTGAACGACACTTACCGGACAAAGTGTACAGAACGAGCTGGAGTTCGTACCACCATGCCTCGTAAAAGGGATTTCATACTACGGTCGCTTACTCCGTAATAGGCCACACGAGGGTAGTGTAAAGAAAGACGATTGTCGGCAAGTTTAGGAATTCAGGAGAGCACCGTTTGAGAAATTTCTAACCCCCAGTTCGCTTCCGTTCTGAGTGCTCACCGAATGGAACTCGGTATACGAATAGCACGCAGAAATCGATAGCGGCTAACTTCTTTAAAAGGGACACAGCACCATTCATTTGATATGATTCGATTTTACACCGTTTAGTTGTTAATACACTTTCATTTCTGAATCAGTAGGTAAGTAATATAGTAACGAGCGGTTGTTATGAGTTTAGAGTGTTCGAATTACGCTCGAAGAAAACTAAATCAAGCTGATCAACGGTTCGTGTAAATATAGAGGATTAGTTATCATGAAATTTTAAAATACCCAAAGAAGTGTGTAAGGCCCAAAAGTGCCATACCTCTCCATAGTCGTATAGTTATTCAGCCTACAAAACAACATCAATACTGTAAATCACGAATTTTATTCAAATGTTGTACTCTCCATTGGGTGAACGTCGGAGATACAAGGGCCTGTTTCGACAGAAATGAAACCTATTATAAAGTGAGCCACACTTGAAAACTTATCACCAACTTTCCCGTCGAAAAAGCCCGTATGTCGGACGGACCGAAATCATTCTGTAGCAGATTCGGCACCACTCGTACAATAAAGTATACGATGCAAGCTTCATGTTATTTCACCCAGAGAGGAATTTATTGAATAGAATTATTTCCAATTCGATATCACCTACAATCGTTTCATGAAAACACGCTGCAAATAATTGTACAGAGATCATTCCTAATTGCCATTGTCAGTTGCCGTTAAGGAATATTCCATTTGTTGAAGTTGCTAAGCTGAAACGTCGTGGTTGTTTCTACCCTTCACAACATTTATGTAAGATAGATTCTCTTCTCCTTCTTTTTTTAGCAAGGGTCATCGACAGATGCATTAAAAACTGTATTTACAAAAACAACACAAAATTACAAAAGACTAAAAAAATATTAGCTTCGATTTAAATAATTTGTACAGAAGGGCTCACCTGAATCTAGAACGAATGTCCTTTTGACGCACATGGACTTGTATCTTTGTAACTGAACAACTCCACAAAGTGATCAATCTGGAGGCGATTGAGAGGTGAAAGGAAAGTCTTTTAATCGTTTGGGAAAAGAGAAATAGTAATTTTTACATTATTAGGGGAGGTGATCCAACCAATCAGGAAGTGGTCAATACGAGTAGTAAAGTAGTCCTTAAAATGTGTAGTTGGTGGTTGAGTAGCTACGAAGTTGGGACATTTTTTTTCCTTTTCAGAGTTTATTTTATAGGCTAATAATTTTGAAGTCGGTTTTATTTATTTTATTTTAGTATGTATTCAGCCACTGTTCGATCGGGTTGCTTTCTATTGAACGGTAACTTTCTAGATAGATCCCATATTGGTTTATTATTCGATGATAAACCATTGTAATCGCCTCCAGAAAAAAATTTTCTACCCCCTCAAAATTTGATGTTTTACGTTTCAAAGCATGTAGATCGCGGATGTAAAATAATTAAAAAATTCTGTCCGTCCACCGTACGCCGTCAACAATTTTCCAACTTAATTATTTTGGCTTGGGCTCGTCATTATGAACTTGGTTAAATATAAGAAATGACTGACTCCATTGAAAGCACGTATACGAATGAATTAATTAAGCATTTTTGTAACTAAGAAAATTTGAATTCGGAGACCAGATGTTCGAAAAATGAAAATTATAAAACTGAAACCAAGTGATTGGAAAGCAATAATTTTGAGTCGAAATATGAAACGAAAATAAACTGAAGTTGGAAATTAACGAGGGTAGCCAAACTATAATAGCTACATTCTTGGCATTTCACCAAAAATCAATCTCGGTCTCACAACGGCCCAATTCTCGAACTACTTTTACTACAATTTTAAGGGAATTTTTGGGGGGTTTTGGGGGTTAGAAATGTCATATGATCTAACGTTTTTCAGAAAAAGGTATTTGGTATCAATTTCTATAGATTTTTGGACGCTGAATCGATTGAGACCATCGCGGGGTCGATGGCTTTATTGGTTCTCCAGTTATTGCAGCTTTTGTGTTGAATTTGAGTGATTTTCTGAAATTCGGCATGACTTGAGAGTTCTTGGAGCTATAAAAATCGTTCTATACTCGTTGGAATGGTCGTCAAACACTTTCTTCCTCCTCTTCTTGAAGTCGGTTAGAAGTATATAGGCTTAAAGATCTTCCTACATGGAAGAAGATGAAGAAGAAGAAGAAAACGTTTATTTGGGAAAATTATGCAAGACAAACTATTTTTCAAAAAAATTAGACACCAATAAACATTATACGGCATGGTTTAATTAACCGTCTGCCAGGGTTCGGTACACTAGGTAACAAAGAGAGAGAGTGATCTTGAAGAGGGATGTCCCGTGAATTGAATAGGTAAATATAAATATAATATAATATGGGCACCTTTACTTTCTTTCTTTTATTTAAATTTTTATTTTTTATTTTTTACTTGTCAACATTAAACTCGTCCACCATAAAACACCTATATCGCCAATATAGCCGAGCGTACTGCGCCAATGGCTTCCAGTTTGGCCCTCTCAAGGTACGGATTGCCGCATCTAGATCTGTGTCTTCCTATATATTTATGGTATATGATTGATATATAATGAAAAATAAAGCACCGTATGATCATCTGAAACGTTTTATTTCTCCCAAAAGTAGGAAAACATCTGGTATTATATCCACGTTGGATAAAGTCAAACGATAATGAATGACTAGGAACCTAACTAGATTTTTCGTTTTCTTGTAAATGTGCAATTAGCAATTCAGTTTCAATGTGTACCAATCCGCTTTTATGTTGTATATTGATTTGCTTGAGTAAGAAAGCAGAGGTCGGTGTGGCAGCATAATTTTTCCAAGTGTTTTCCAACGATGGTTTACCAGAGTAAAAGTTAATGAGAAAGATGCGGTTACCTTAGTTGTTTCGAGTATCTATCGGCATCCCGCGGTTGGCCGGTATGTGATGAGTGCAAAAATCCATTCAACTAGTCCATCCGACCGCTTTTCCATCCCAGTACGTCCTATCCTCGCGTTCATACTCTTTTGGAAATAATGGGTTGTTATTTAAACTAGTTTACATAATCTTTGGTTCCCCTTATCTTTTGATTTGGTTGCTCCAACACAGCGATGCTCCGCGGAGCTAAATTATTGGCGAGCCTATACGTTCAAGTTTGATAGAGGCTTAGAAAATGTGGTAAATATTTAACAACCTTGCTCAAACATCTTGGATAGATAAGACACGGTCTCTCTTCCGGAGATTCCCTCGTAACACAATTTGATGGAAGTACGACCTCTATTTTCTACCGCTGCCTTTGGCTTCCAAGCCAACGACCTTCCACAGCGGCGTCGCGATGTTCACAAGCTAAAAGATCAACACGGCTGAATTCCGAAACTGCCTAAATGGCTGTACGAAAGGTTCGAGTTCGTAAGTAAATCGTTCCGAGCCGTAAGCGCTTTCTAAAGATGCGTGAACTACCCTCAACTTGTCGCCTTTCGTCCATTCATTGTCCACCGGTAGCTGAACCAAAGAAAATTGGTGTTTACTGAACCTAGTGTATTTTCATGTTTGACCAATCTCACAGGAATCAATCACATTATCAACGAATTTCTGTAAGGTTCACACTAATGTCGGTTGAAAAATGTGCGCTGAACTGATACTCGAAAGTAAGTTTTCAAGTGAATTCTTACGGACGGCGGATGCTAAATGTTAAAAATTGCACTAACAATTACGCGGATAACATTCTTCTCCCGAATGGTATGATAAGTAGAATACGAGTAGATAATGTAATAACTGAATAGCAGAATACACAGGAATTATAATAAACTATCAATCTCATCCTCCCGATACTTTGAATTCAAAGAGCTCCTGGTAATAAATACACAAGCGATCAACGCTCTTGAATTGACGACTAATTGGAAGTTTGTTCTTTACTGTCATGCATATGTTATCTTCGTTACTTTAGATTGTTTCGATTATTTTTAGATTCCTTCGATATTTAGATTTAGCTGATTGTCGTTGTTTTAGATATTATCCCACATTGTGCAAAAGGAGGATTGGAAGATTAAAACACTCGAAAATGAAGTGTATATTTTTTTTGTTCAGAAGAAAAACTATAAGTCACAGGTAACACATTCGTAGAAGGAGGTTTTTCTGTTACTCATGCAATCTACATTATCTACATCTACAATCTACATTATGGATGGAATTTGAAATTTTAGTATGTATAATTATGTGGCTACCAAGAAATGGAGGGAATCGTTTATATTTCTTCTATCTTAAAAAAAAAAAAAAAAAAAAAAAAAAAAAAAAAAAAAAAAAAAAAAAAAAAAAAAGCGACGAGAAACCATTTGTTACCTCACTCGATGTTTTCAAAACATCGCTGTATTTTTATCTAAAAACAAATCTATACATTTGTGATCGAACGAGGCAATAACGTGGTTGATAGCTTCAGTGGTCATTGAGTTGACGCACCCTTTGCTAGCTCTGTTTGAGAATTGAGAATTCGAAAAATTTGTCCAGATGATCGTAACTCGGAAAGTCGAAACACGTCGAGCACTGTATCGTTGAGCGATTAATTTGACTTTAAATTCAGTAATAAAGAAAAATATAGGTACGCATTGAAAACCATAATTTCTGCCAAGGAATAATAAACGTACAATTTTTCGTAGAGTTTTTTCTATAGGAATTACCGTTATTACGTTTAGCATCAACAATGTCATCCGATCGTTTACCGTTTATGGGTTGAGTTGAGTGAGTTCGACGTCTTCATCCAATGACTCAAGCTGATCAATATCTGAAAAAGATATAGGCACTTGTCATTCAGAGTTATGTCTGAACATAGTGAACTGCTGACGATGCTAACCAAGGTGGCCGATGAAAATTAATCAAGAGACTTTAGAAATTTGGAGCTGCAATATTTACGTTGGAGTCCCTCGTTCTATGCCGTTATAAAAAGTTAGCTCACGTCTGAATAAATGATGAAGATCCGGTGGAGCGGTACCTTCCATGACGTACGATTTCTGAAGAACCTTGGTCCAGACCATATGCGCTATCCACAGACCAAGTATCACAACTGCAGCAGAAACGAGGACTATCATCCGGTAAAGTGTGGACTGTAAACATATTTGTTGACAAAGTGCTTTATTACTTTTTAATATCAATTTGTTTGGTATAAATACAGTAAAACTGATTTTAAAAAGTGCTACATTTACATTCTCTTTTTCGTTATGGTGTTAACTATCGAGGAACAGTTCGTAGAATAAATAAGTTATCTTCATTACCTACGTATTTACAATCAACCGCCTGTGAGAAAGTTTTCTATAATAAGATGCATTAATGCGTTAACTGATCAGACAGATCTTGATTTTTTTTTTCGGTTTAACATTCAGTAGTAGATGCGTTTTGACAGAGTGAGGCACGTGAGCCTCCCACATTTCAACAATTTTGAGTCTTCGAAAGGTAAGTATGTCTAACCAATCATAAAATATCAAGAAATTTAAAGAAGAAGCATATTGAAGTTGGAAAACTAAGGGAAATAAAGGTGCAAGAAAATAAAATCATGAAAAATTACTTCGAGCGCTCTTCTAACCTTGAAAGTTAGAACGGCCGTGAAAAATGCTTCTCAAAATAATTTCAGTTCAAATCTTATGAAAATGAGGGGTTTTTTTTCTGAAAATGTTATGGATTTCTCACGGAGAGATGACGATTTTTGCCTGTTTCGGACCTTAAACATACTGACACTTGTTCTGAAAATTTTTCTTAGTATAGTAATAACGCGATTTTATTCTGAATCTCCTCCGTTTTACTTCAACTTCTCGTATAATCCCAATACTTCCAAATACTACGAAAAACATTTAAGTAAATAAGTAGAAATGTTACTAAGCAACTTCACATATTACAGGGCATTTAATTAATCCCATTCGCTTACCACCAAATTATTACCAGCCATTTGCCATTGCTCCTCAATTCTCAATTCTATTGTCGAAACGCGGATCATTCTGTTGTTGATTCCACGGCTGTAGCAGGAATATACGCCATGTTCGGCCGAGTGGTGAATCTATAACACATGATGTTAGATTCAGAATAGGCACAATTGATGGATGCTTTATACTAACAATGTTACAATTTGCTCTACTAAAATTCCTTTCGACGAACCCTCGAGAGTGAGTGACAGGGAATACGACAACTAGCGTAATAGATCTAGATAGTGCCTAGTAGCCCATCAGGTTGCCATTAATCAAAAAGAAAGTAGTATAACAATTGAATTTCTTTTACTTGATGAGAAAACGTTGACGCCTTGAAGTAACTTGATGACATTGTATTATTCCATTTGGATTGAGCTAAGAACTAAGGGTTTCTCGTTACGATAAATTGGCATAATTTTTGCGCTCTTTTATCTAAATATTTACTTCAGCACCGTAAATATACTGAGGGTTCATAACAAAGTTTGTATTAGACATTTCCCTTCCACCACTCATTCTATATTCGGACACTACACCCTGTGCCTGACAATGCCAAATCTATTGGATTTTTTTTTTTTTGGGAAAGTGACTAGGTTAATGCTTAATACAATGATGTAAGAGTGAATATAAATATCTGTGATCAGCACTGAAAAGAGCTGTGACTCCACATTGTAGTAATTTTATAATTCGTTAAATCTCAAGTAGGTACATATAAAAAATTTTGTGTGATAGATGTTATACCTAGAAAGCCAGTTATTCAATAAAAATTGAATTGCATGTTACAACGGTATGTACCAACGTTATCTTGTGGTGCTGAAATGAAGGCTACTTTGCCAACTCATTTTCTGAATTACACCTAATTTTGAATGAATTCTTTCACCTCCATGAAAACTATTACTGGTTCAACAACGCCTACCATTACAGAAAGGCAAGTCGTGAAACCATGAAGAAACATGCTGACTCTCATTCCCAATGCTCACTAGATTTACTAAAATGCTTCGGTAAGACATTCGACATAATATTCACTTCAGTACTTCTTTTTTCGTTGTAAATTCCGTTCGAACAAATAATGACCCACATAATTTCCATGCTGTGATTTACTTCCCAATAAATCTGGATTCGCAATAATTCGAAACTCATTGTCATCCATGAATTATTCTGATTTTTTTTGCCCTCAATAACTGAAAATATTATTCATTATTCAGGTAGTTGGTAGAAGCTGTTTGATGAAAATCCCTCTTTTTCTCGATAAAACAGAATAATGTAGAAACTGAAACGTACAATCGAATTAGAGCGTACAGTATTTGAAGTGAAAGCAGGACCATTATCAACCATTTACTCACAAACATTTTCAGTTGCCCGGTTAGAACGTCATACTTGTACTTGGAGTTGCTGACGTTATGCCCAGGGGCAACAATGCCTAACGGTGTGTTCCAAAACAGAAAGGCATCTTTATCTGTGGCACTACCGCAATCAAGCGTGACTGGTGTTCCGATCATACCCGTTGCCACTGCACTTTCACCACTTCGGGCCTCATGGAACGATTGACAAATTAGGGCAATCGTCAGGCACAGAAAGCGAAGCGATGTTACGCTTGAACGGCTCATTTCTCTTGATTACCAACTCACTGCACTTGGCACAAGGATATATCCACTCGCGTACTGTACTCGAACAGAAAACGCTAATATTTTCGCGTAATTGTGTCCAGTTATAACCAGCTCAATTTAATTCTTCCTCATTCACCTTGCATCGACTTGTTCCCTACCACATTCGACGACAAGCCGCAATGGGAAGTCGACGTTCTGAAACGGACAACCAAAAATAAACTATTTACCTTCTGTCAGGCGGCCAAACTGGGTGTACAGTGGAAGGCGTGGTCTGTTATTTACGTTCGCCGTTGCCACCGGTGAATTTGCTGCCAAGGGCGGCAGTGGAGGCGGCAGACGTGCTGTGAGGAAGACGAGTCGTCGGAGCCTCAACAATTTGGCAAATAAATAATGCGAACTCCTAAATCTTCTTAATCAACTGAGTTGACAGTGTTTCCTGCTAACTTATCTCTACCAACTTACATTCCATCAATGATTTCCACTTTGATAGATTCCAGTTTAAAGATTTCAATGTATTATGAATGGGAATCTAAAAAATTCATCATTTTTTATTTGCACTGATTTCTCGTTCTGCAACAGGAAGCAGTGAATATCACTGAGACCGTTGTGTAATGTTTTACTCAAAAACGCTGCAAATATTGATTTAGGAAGATTATCCATTTGTGATAGTAATTATTCCGAACATTTGTGAACGGTCCAACCAAAAAACAGATTGGTAACTATCGGGGAAAATTTCGTAACAACTATTGTAATTTCAACCATTTTTATTTTTCTTTATTTCCTAAAAAGCTAAATTTTTCGCCTAGGGTACAGCTGGAGAGAGTGTTTGACCCGCAATTACCCTAGATTCACTTCAAAAATGTAAATATCCCTATTACGTTTTTCGTTACATTTTCTCCAATACAAGCCATATATTAAGAACTCGAACTAAAATTTGAGCAAGGTTCCCTGGATTTTACAGCAGAAGACGTGGAAAACAATTAAATTTTTCTTGAATTTATGACCTCACAGATTCAAAGGCGGTCGTTTTTTGCGAAAATCCCATTTTCCGACATTTTTCCGAATCTGCGGCCGTCATTATAGGATAGATTGGATTAGAAAAAAATGTGGAACCCTCCTGGGTAGTTAACCTTTCAAACAAAAAGAGGCAACCCGATCGGACCCACTGGGGCTGAATGCCAGCGGAAAATACATACCGAAAAAAACGCTCGCAACTTGAGTAACCTCGCCTCCTTTTGAAGTCGGTGAAAAGATGTTGGGCTTGATCATCTTCTTCCAGACTGGTATATGATCGATATATGAAAAATATAGCACTGTATGATCATCCGAAACGTTTCATTCCTCGGTAGGAAGAGGTAAGGTAGGAAAACAAAAATAAGAATAACCCGCATGTCAATTTAAGTAACCTCTTCCTTTTGAAATCGGATAAAAAGCTCTTCTGTGCAATATACATCGCAACGCAATCAAACCTTCAATGTCTGAGGAATATTGTTTTCTTGTTACCTCACTTAATATCCTTAGATCGAATGGATTACTCGCGAGAATATCTCACCGCGTGTAGCCTGAAATCAATTTGGGAATGTCGGGCAACAGCTTCAGAGCCTGCACAACACTCGGCCGACCCGAAGCGCGAGGCTTTACAGTCATGAGTCTTTAGCCTACTCAAATGGCATGTTGTACTACTCGTCGCAGTATTAGCCGTGGGAGATGGAGGATCTTCAAATATATAATATATATATCTCATGATATAATATATTTATATCTCATGATATAATATATATCTCTCACTCCTATAAATAACTAGGAATATTAAAAATTAGAGAGTTGAAAAAGATCCAAGTCGCTGCGATGTACTTAAAGTACATTACTTTAAGTAACTTAATTGTCACTGACTAGTTAAACGAATTATTAAAACAGGTCTGTCAAAAGAGACGAACACCTAAGGTATCTTTACAGTATGAATGACATTTTCAACATTTCAAGACCTTGAGCGTTTAAATATATTCATTTTTGCGGCCCGTAAAAATCAAAATACGCACCAGCGAAATCGTGAAAAAAGCTCAAAATGTGGATCCAACATACCAACCATCATATGCTCACCATAATGTACATTTTAAGAGCACATAAGCGTTTAAAAATATTGACTCTTATAGCCTCTGAAAATCGAAACAGAAAAAACTTTGAACGGTTATATCTCGGAAGTACTGAGTGTCATCCAAAATCTGGAAATGGCTCATTTTGCTCATTCAGCACGAAAACATTCTGTGAAAATTTCATCGAGTTACATTCATTTTTTACGGAGATATAAATATATATATATTGAATATTGATTTTGCGGCCTTTAAAAATCTCAATAGCAACAAAATAAACGGAATACGCCGCAAGAACTGTGTGTGATCAAAACTATATTTATATTAAAAGTTTTGTGAACGTGGGAAGCAAAAACTCTATGTTTTTACCGGCCGATTATGTCAAATCCATGCAATCTTGAGTACAAAAATGCGTTTTGTGTTTGGAAAATACCGACAGCCAAACTGTATTTCATCATCAAAAAGTACTCGAATCGGACAAACTCCATATATTGATATAGCAGGCACTTAGCCCAACCCGATGAGTAACTAGCATAATTATATTTAATCCCGTTAATAGCGATAATATAAAACATAAATATATTGTCCCGTTTCACAATCATCATCCCACTGAAGAGAGCATCTCGAAGAACATACTTTTCGACATCTCGGATTTTGGGAAAGGATTGTTTCGGATCCAAAAAAATTTACCGGTTTCTATTTTTGAGCGGGGGAAACATTCCCTTTTTCCGCCCTATTACCTGAAACCTAATTTGCTCCAACGCTTAATACAAAATTTAAAATAATAGCTGCGTCCTCAATCTGCCGGCAATCATTCGCCGGAAGTTTAGAAGATGGCAATGGGCCATATAAATAGAGAACATTGGGATAGGAGAGTTCACTCAATGTAGAAATGTGTTTCACAAGTATTATTATCATAATACGGAGTCGTTAACGGGGTTCGGCCCAAGGTGCCTCCGAGGAGAACGAACAAACAGATGGCGAATGATTCAACTTAATTAGATCATTAAGAAACATGGGAAAAAATTTAAGAACCACTGTATATTAATGTTTTCCATACAGCGCAGTATGAGAAGTTTCCAAAACTTGATGCTATTGCATGTAATGTTCATTGGTTGTACAGCTACTGCCAGAAGCGACTTTATTCAGGAGGGGAAAAATGAAAAAACTTGTCAAATTTCGAAACTTTTATGTAATAAAGTTTATAAACAATTTTGTCAACTTGCATCTAACGTACACATGAATGTATTTAGTTCAATAATTTATCACCGTACTATACAAAAGAATCATACGAGTTATTATCATCTATATTGATATTTACAAGGTTCGATAGCAACCATTACGAACATTTTCCCAGATTGATGGGCCGACGTTGAGTTGAAACTTGCTACCTCGGAAGTTTTCATTCGGACCTCTGGCGTACCAAGTTCTTGTTTCCCATCCAAATTCTACTGCAGCAGCTAAGCCTTGGGTTAAAGTTATTAATTGAGCCTAGACGGGAACAGCGATTTGGACATGGATAGAACTCGCTCCGTTTTGTAATCTATACCAAAGCTTAATCAGTCAGTTTTTAGCAACTGGTGATCTCCTCGTTAAGGATGCTTCAAGATAAGTATTTTTATGCTGTTTCCAATCAGGTTTATGACGTATTCTGTATAGATAAATGTAATATAAGCCTGGTTTCACTACTGATGCAGAAGTACTGTTAGCCTCACAAAATAAGAAAAGTTTTGTGAAATGGAATCATTTTTATAGCAAGGAGACCCAAAATAAAAAAGGCTTGAATAAAATAACAACAATTGCGTGTGACAATGAAAATACTATTGTCAAATATCAAAAAACCGCAGGAACCGTGGCTGTTGTTCTTGCGGTCTGTAATAATCAAAATACTAAAACCGCAAATATATTAAATTAGTTGTTGTAGAACCGATTCCTGAAGTTTGGCATACCATTCCTGTGAACACCCTGTCTTGCGTATGAATATAATTACTAGTTCTCATTTTCCATCCCGTAGATGTTTCAGTTCCCACCAGCCACTTGATTTTACAACTTGGATTAATCAAGTCTTTCATTACGGAATCATTCCAAATGAATTTCTGAAATCGTACAGAAATTTCAACGCCTCTCTGTAACTGCAGAATATTGAACATGTGGTTTAAAATTTCACCGGAAGCCTCAGGTTCCACTTATACACGGAATTATTACTAGGAACATTCTAAATACCTATATCATTACTGTGGGGAACACACACTATCCTCTTGAGAAATGACAAAGGATTGATTCAAATTCGCTACCGCTACCTTCTCGACAGGTTCGGTTGATACGCACAGCGCCACCTCCCTACTAGATCGACCCAAAGATGTCCCTCAACTTCGCAGCTTGGTCAAGTTCGCAATATATTATATGCGAAGGTACCTGCTACCTGGTTTCTCCTCTGAGGGAGTCTCGATAATCGATAAACCCTTGACGCTTGATTTTAAAGCGTTTAGTAGTAGTAGAATAGAAAGTAGAAGTAGTTAGCTCAGTTGTACCCCTAGATTTCACAAAACAGTTATTTCGGTATTTACTTTTTGTCAATTTCAGATGATAATAATGGTGAATTGGGTGATTTTTAACACAATTATTTATCAATCTATTTGGCACGAAGATGAAGTAATAATGACTCAAACGCTTGAAACATCATCCACCAACTTCAGGGATTCTAGTGAAGATGTCCAAATTGTTATAACCGCTCAAACTGAAGGGAGCTGCCATGTTGCAGTTGCCTGTGTGAGCACTATTACTAACCTTCCAAAAGGATGGTGATGCAGTTGGTTAAGGGGTACAAGGACACTTAGTATGGTGAGACAGCACATTACCTCTGTTTCCTGCTACTTTTCAAGTCATGGTTCGCCTTCAACTCCTCCTTCATTTTTTTTCTTCTTCTTCTTAGGATTTCAATTTCTTTTTTATACTATCTTTCGGGATATATTGTTACATTGGGAATGAAGAATTTATGCAAATTTCCCATAGTCTGGGAATAGTATACTTTATGTTTAGTCTGAGTCCCACTGCCTCATTTTTATTAAAACAAAAAAAAAATGCAAAAATACATTTGTGTACATGAAAGAGAACAGAAAATATTATTGACAACCCATTGACAGAATGGTCTTGTAAGTAATATAAGTTTGGTTGAATAAATATATTTCTCCTCTTTTTCTTTTGAATTTCTGCAGTAATGTGAGGCCCAAGCACAATACTCTACAAATTCCAGTTTAGGCCTTCACTAGAAATAGAACTATCAACATGAAACCAGTGAACTTTTTAACAAGCACAATGGAAAACAGCGACAGTACTTCATTGACAATGGAACAGATACGTCCTAATATTGGAGATTGAAAGGGCAATATTTACAAACACATGAGAATCATACATATTGGGCGCAGAACAGATTCTCTCAGGAATATTTGAACACAAATCTATCTATGTTTTAATAACATACGAGTTTATCTCAGCTTCAATCTCCTTTGCGATTGCGATAACTACCCATTTTTTGGTTGCTTTCGAATTCGAATAGCGTGAACATGGCACGTTAATAACTTGCTCGTTTTGTTCAATCGATTCCTATGCATTGCTCTATGACAGTAGATTTTCATGATGAAGAGTTGATTAGGAATACCAGTGTATTGAAAACAGGTACAGCTGTGGCCGGTTTCTCGAATCACAATCTGACAATGGCGCAGAAAACGCGCGGTAGACGTTACTGCGTTATTAGCGCTTTGACGAGGCATCGCAATGGTCAATAGTTGACAATAGCCTTGAAACGTATTTCGGGCAACATCTTCATTTATCTTCTTTGGCTCAGTTCAGTGTTCTGTGCGATCAAGTATTTTCTGTATAATTTCTTCTGAATTATTGTGGTTTTGTGTTGTACTGTAAAGGGTGATAATTTCTACATAGATGAAGGTAAGTTAGACAAAGAACGTTCATATTATTTTATTTACTTTATTGTATTGCTATTAAAGAAGATCATAGGTGAACATTCAATCATATGTTTCATTTATGTAGGTGTCAACGTGTAATATGTGTGGTTTGTGTTGAAATAAGTTGCTTCTGTCACATCAAAAGCTTCTATTTGTATGTTCAATAGGAAGATATAGTCAAGATGGAGCAGCTAACAGATGATGAGAACAATTTTAACCACGACAAATTATTGTTTCGGCTGAAAAATTCATCTTGAAAACAGCGGCAGTTAGTGTGTGAACGTCGGTGTGGCTAGCCAACTGCCGCGTGATCGTGGTTTAAAAAATGCTTTCCACTAACCTACTTCAATGGATTAGACAACTGTTTGGCTAACACCGTGATTTGCGGTGGTTTGAGAAACCGGCAATAGTATGTAGATGCAGGTACGTACTCAAAATCATTTAGCATTATAAAAAAAAACTTTCTCTGTGAGAAAACACAAAATGTAATGGTAGAAAAGATTATGAACCTATAAAACAAGGTACGATGGATATCAACGATTGCCAGCAAGATGATCTCTTAAAGCTGTAGCTGCACAACGAATCGAGTTTTTTCTCACAAGAGTCGGCAAGTGTTCTTCAATAGGTTCTTCTTTCTTCTATTCTTATTTTTGCCAGGTCGGAGAACTATGGTACCATTGCCGTTCAACGATTTGTTGATATGCGATGGTGGACCAAAAGCACCTGCAAAACAAAATTTTGTGAGTTGAATGAGGCATAGTTTAATCAGTCTCTCTACTCACCACTCACTCTCATTTATCACTTTCAAGATACATTGAAAAGGAAAGGAACTCTGAATGTATTGTATAAACAGGCGTTATGGGTTCGGTAGGATTGCACTGGCCACTGTGAGGCTCGAACTGCTAGTGGAAATAAACTGTTTGAAGAAACAAGGTTTCATGAATAATCAGGCGTTTTCCTGGTGACTTCAAAAACAAGGATATTCCAGGCGGGTATTGATTCGGGTTAGGTGCGAATAAGACACAAGCCATGTTCGATGCAAAGATTTGTTACAACAGGACGACAAAACAAATCGATACACAATGGAACCAGGGAAGGAAATGTAAACATTACAATAGGAGGGGAGGGCAAAGGCTATCAGCGGTACCAACAGACTAAGTAGAAAATACTAAATTGTTTTCCCCAATAGCAGGCACATTGAAAGTTTAATTTCAACCCAGTGATGGTGATTTTAGAAATGATGATTGGAAAAGTTGTTAAAAACTTTTGACAATGGATTTATATTTCGCTGTCGGCTATGGCAGCCAGATCAGAAACAGCACGCGCGATGAAGCGGTGAAACAGGGAACCAAATGAATCGAAGTGCTCCTCTAGTTCCAACCCAGACAACAAGTGCTACAACAGCAAATCATAGAGAGAAACGGGAAACAAGAAAGCTAGGAGTGTGTGTACCGACACAGAAGAATCGTGATCATTGTGACTGAATGTTCGGAGTGGAAATGGGTGGAGTAATTTCGGTTTTGATTGACCGTATAGATTTTTACGTTAGAATAATAGAACGGCAATTTGAAGGGAGTTGTTCTCTTAATATATACCTCAGCCATGAGTCTCCAAACGACATATCGTCAGTCCAACAGCAACACCACGGACTACGTTTTCATCAACTTTTCAGGAGAGCCAAAAGAGTGGTTTTAAATGATTTTTTCCGAATTCACTAGCTTCTTTGCTTCATTCGATATTTTTAAGTGTTCAAAATGTAGTTTTGATCGTTTTCTAGTGACTACGTGAGAAAATTTCAATCAATACGAAAAATCGTTACAGTAAGTGGTGTTGAATCGTCAACTTGTGACGGTACGTTGTGTTGATTCCTCCCTTGCCGTGTATCAGAGATACACTGCAAGGGAGGAATCAATTCTTTTTCAGGTATAAAAGCAAAAAATTAATTGGGCTGTGGAAACGAATGGTTCCTAATCGCCCTGAGGATGCCCGAAGGAGCGATAGTGCTCGGCCAAAGCCACAAAAAAAAATTTGGGGAATAAGTCGCCTATAGTTATTCTCCCCCTCAAAGAATGGGCGAAAAAATTTATTATTTCGACTAGATTAGGCAACTTTCTGTAACTTTTTATTCACTTTTCTATCTGGCTACACCCGGGAACCTCTTAAGAAGTAGGCATTTGTAAGGAGATTAAGAAAAATCTAATTTGCGAACTTCATAAAACTTTAATTTTTCTATACTAGTTATAACGTTAAAAACAGTCGTAGCTGAACTTCAGTTGTAGTAGGTCTTGTAGTAGGTACCTATCACTTGAATCAGTCTTCTTCAATCGTGACTTAGAAAAAATGACTTATTGAAACAAAAAATTCTACAAAACAAAAAAATCTGAAACTTGCAACACAATAGAGTTCTTGAAAATAGGATGTTGAGCTCAAATTCTTGATTTGTTTTGTTTTTTTATTTTTTGTTCTGCTCCCAGCTTCTGGTGACTCATCGGTAGATGATCGTTGTTTTTGTTTTTTGTTGATCGGGGAATTCTCCAGAGGGTTTTTCTTTATTTTTTTTTGTCGGTTCGGTTTCATCAGAAAACGCTTGCTTCGCCTTCTTCTTCCGACTCACCTGGTCATGAGGGAGATCGTAAAAAAATCCATGAAAATCCGTAGGGATCATCGGCTTCAGGCTTTACTAATTGACCCATTTGTCGTGCGGAATAGAGAGAGCCTGCTTGCAAGATTTGATTTTGCTATAATCCTTGAACAACGTGTGGTCCACGAGTGTGGCTCGGTAAGGGAATGGGTGTTTTCTAGCATTTTTGTGAACTGCACAAACTGGCTGGGAAGGAAGTGCTTGAGTTTATCCTTCAATTTTTAAAATTGAGAATAAACTGTCGCAAAAATGAAAAGCCATCACATTAGTTTGTTGATGTATTGAGCTCTTTATAAACTGTAAGATTTGAAAAAATTCACCAAAAAAATAAAATAAAGACTTTTTGCCGGAGCAGTGAACAGATGGGAAGAATTCTTAACTATGATGATTACAGTTCGTGGTGTTGCGTCGTCTACTGGAGATGATTCAAGTCCGTGGTTTTGACGTTTCTTTAAATTTCGCGCGATCTATTGAAGCTACGTCCGAATTATCAATTTTCCTAGAACCGCAGCGAGAATACGCTTCGTTTGATATGCGTAACTCATTTTGGCCAAAAATTGCAGTCCGTGGTGTTGCTGTTGGACTGACGATATATAAACATCAATATAAAACAATCATAATCAATGGTTATCTCAAATTTTAATGACAGTACAGGGCACCCAACAGTTTAAAAAAGGGAGAAACCATTTCTGGTTAAAATAATGAGCACCTAGGGGTCTACGTATAAAATCAATGTGATTTTTGAATCTTACAAATAGTGAGAGGATGAAGAATGTTATTGCCCATGTATTCTTCCTCTTCTCTCCTCATTTCAATGAGACATCGGGACGTCAGGAATCTAAACACTGCGTTAACGTTGACATCTTCTTTAACAGAAGTGTGCATCAATCTGCACCCCAGCGCTCTAGCAAGAAGATCAACTTCTTCCCTGAAAAATATACAAATCATAGTAGGAAACTCTGCGCACGTTTTAACGACGATTTTGGTGTTTCCCATAGTCAATAGCTCTAGAATATGATTCTTCTAATGGTCATTATATTTTATTATGGTGCGGTGTAGAGGGGGAGAAAAACTCGGCAACTGATGGGCCGATAACCAGTAACCTAGTTTTTCTCCCACTTAACAGTGGACTATAATATGATTGTTTAAGGGCTTGTGACAATGCAGTATTCAATTATAATAAATTATAAATATTTGAGTTGGAAAAAATTGATTTAATTTAATCGATAGAACACTGTTAAAAATTGTAATAATACGTACGGGTCAACGACGCTTTGATCCAATAGGTCAATTTTATTCTGCACTAAGACTGTAGGGATCTCTCCACATTCATCTTCTACCTGTTAAAAATTATGTACAAATAAATACTTCTACATTTCACAATAATTAACATGAACATATCACAGACATCATAAGCTACTTAAAATGGCCTATTCTGATTTTCGGGTCACCTGATAAGAAAAAGGTCTAGTTTTCATAAGATACAAATAGAGCTAATATTGTGGGGATTTTTTTTTGTTTGAAAAAATAAATAACAAATAAATGACAATTTTAACTTTCAACGCTAGAAGACCGCCCAAATTAATTAATCCTTACGCCTCATTTCTTGATATTTTGTGATTGGCGTGGGATGTTTTTTCACCGACTCAAACAGAAGTGCTGGGTGACCGATGCACACAATTATTTTTTTCTAAATTGGAGTGTAGTGAAGATAATTAATGGATCTCTCTTTTTAGGAACCCTAGCCTTCCATTATTTCGAGAAAGAATATTTATGTATTCATAACTGTACATGACCATCTATGGAAAAAAATTTTACGTGTTAATCTTCAAGAAAACGTTTCAATTTAAATTCTTCCACGAGAAACATTCTAAGTACATAATGTCCTTGTAATGGTATGCCTACATTATACTTTCTTGAAGTTAGAAGGACGACATTTGTGAGAAGTTAAGGTAGCATGAATTTCATACACGCCGATCGCGTTGTTCAGCAATTGACGCTATTGAACGCTCACAGTACTGTAATGTTCAGCCACAAGAATACACAAGAAATATTTTCAAGTTGGTGGTCTTTTTATGTTGCCATTACAGTACTTCTTGCATTTCATGGGATGTGTTGATAAAAATAATTGGTTTCCTCTATTTCGTCTCAAAACAATTTTGGGAATAAAGGACGAGAGAATACGACAAGGTATAAGTTCATACTTTCTTCTTCCACGATTGAATTGCATCAAAAGAGTCTCTATCCGTCGTGGAGAAGGCGAGAACGCAAGCCTGCGCTCCTCTATAATATGCTTTGGTAATTGCATCGAACTCTTCTTGCCCCGCAGTATCCCACAGCATCAGTCTTACTTCCTCTCCATCACATCTGTATGGAAACAATTTTTTGTAATATTTAATACTAATGATCACGTGAATTATATTCATTCAGGGGTGCGTATGTACAAATGAGCTGGAAAAATAATAAAAAAATGAAACCAATGCTATTCTATGACCTTGGAAAACTTGAAAATGAACGTATTGATTAGAAATCATGAACATCTAGAATCAGAGAGATCTCAGAGGTAGCATCAGGTACTTAAGTTGACAAGATACAGCCTAAAACAGCTATTTTCAAAAGACCCAAGACTATAAAAAATATATATGCCCGATGAAGAAGCGTCGAAATTCTAATGCATTTAAATAGCAATCAAGGCGGATTTATTCATTTAAGGCAGGGGATCCGTAGTATCTTAATGATTTTGCAACACAGAAATGATCGATCCCAATGCTGGTTAGGTATCTTACAATTACTCTCTTTGGAATTCGTTCTTACGATCAGTTTTTCTCTAGGGCAATCTTACGACAGTCTTACGATGTATTGTAATTTTGTTTGTTGTCTGTTTGTTATTGCAATTTCAACGTGTTGTGAGATTGTAACTTATGATGGCCTAAACACAGAAATTGATAAACAATATAACTCATTCAAAGTTAGTAGAATTCGAGACCTAGACGTTCGAATCAACCCAGTCAAAGTCTCATTCGATGCAATGTCCAAAAATCTATAAAAATTAATGTCAAACCCCTGTTTCAAAAACATTGGAAATACTAATCCCTCAATACACTTAAAACTGAGGTAGCGATTTGGCTTTTTTTAAACTGAGCTATAGCCGAGCTATTAAAATGATTTTTCGTGTTTTTTGTTTTTTTTTTTTGTTTTGTTTTTCAGTAGGTAATAGGTTTTCAGTCTTGAAACATAAATTGTTAGGTGCCTACATTTTGGGGGGTGTTGAGATTTTTTCGGGCGATTACAATGGTATCATAAATAATCAACCAAAACGAAGTAAAATGTAATTTGCGCCGATTGCACGAACCACCGGAACAGCGAATAGTATATGAATATATAAAATAATAAAAATTGGATATACGTGGAAAATAGCGAGGTGGTGAGAAGGGGCAAAGTTTTGAGGGATACACCCAGCATAAACATGGAAGTACCAAATGCGGATATCACATCGGTGGATTTCATCTGATACAGAGCTATAGAATATAGGCGTGCAAGTTTCATAATAAACGGTTACTTTTTGCTCAAGTTTACTAAACAGGTCACTTCCTTAATCATAGTTCGCAACATCGACATTTAGCACTCACTCGATTTGGCGTTCTAAAAAATCGACCCCGATTGTTTTCTTGTAGTCTTTGGTAAAAGTTCCCTTGCAGTATCGTTGTATCATACTCGATTTGCCGACCGCTCCATTGCCAACTATTACCACCTGTAACAGAGAAATTATATTGGTAAGCATCTTCAAGATAAATTAGTAGGAAGTAATTTCCAGCATGCCTTAACACGGCATGTAAGTGGACAAGTAAGATTTCAGCATTTTTCTGTCCGAGTCGGTAACAGGTAAAACCAATTTCGAAATCAAGAAACTCGTTACTCGTCAATCATCGTTACAAACATTTAAAAACCTCCAGCGTCAAAATTTATTGATTTTTGAAGCCAGTAGAAGATAACCACAGTATAAGCTTATAACATGATACTATGCAGTGTGCAAGCCAAAGACAATAATAAAATCAACTGGCAAGCTGCTTCCAATGGAGAACATTTCAAGGCTTCAAGCCATCAAAAATATCGACTTATATGGCTGGTAAAAATTGCAATAAACAACATGGAATAGTGTTTTAATTCTTACACCTCTACAGCAGTGTGTTTAGGTATTGAAATTTCGATCGCGTCGTCTTTATTCGCACTGGGAGAACAGTTCCTGAATATATTTCCTCGAATTTGAAGAATTTTTCCGGGAGATATGGCGATATTTGTCACAGCGACCATAGGCAAACGGACGAAAGGACAGATGGGCACACAGACAAACAAACGGACGCACATACATTTGTTCAGAAAGTGAGCAGCGCGCTTTAGGAGCAGAAGCTGCACAATCGTTTGCAGCTTTTTAATCTACCACAATATTAATTTAAATGTTTGGGTCAAAAACAACTTAAGTATTTCATTTTTCTTTAAAACTATTTGACATAATCATTTTCCGTGCCAATTCTCTCTGATCGGTAAATTAAATCTTCATAACTGTTTTTAATTTAAAATGTAAATGCATTCAAAGTGACACTATCTATCAATTTATTTTTATTTTTAAATTATCAAATGTTATATTTTTTTAAATTCAAAATTACGCATTTGAGAAATCAAGTAAGCTAGGCATCGTTTTATTAATTTATTCATAAATAAAATACCAGTACCTATTAATCCCATTAAAATCCCATAAAATACCATTACGTACATTAATAACGGATAATGCTACGGAAAACATTATTGAAAAAATGCAAAAAACAATAACAGAAAATGACACACCAAGATGAATAATTATTACAGAAAAACCATGGTGGACGATCTTGAAGCTAGGTATCACGAGAGGACCACTCGAAAAACTATAGAACTTACAGGTTGCATTACTGTTAAATCCTTCTACACAATAGTACCTCATTTTTGCACCAAAGTTGACAAAATTATGGGGAAATAGGAATGGAAAGTGTCGAAATTGTCTTGACGTACGTTAATCAAAGGCTATTCGCGCAATGTTTTCGATGGTGAAACTGGCCACTTGAGGACTAGTGTTGAATTGAGCATCTTCTGTCACAAGTAAATGTTTTCCTTCTCAAATCATTGGAACGTGACAGAAAAAGTTAACTCCATCTTTCATTAAGATTAGTGATCAGGAGTTTGCTCGGTCAATCGATTCGCAACCAAGTTTCATAAACCGAAGCTAAACCTATTCGGAATACAAAACCACTGTACAATAACTCACAGTATCCTTAAAATTGTTTCTGCTATTCACCGTTAGTTGCCGTTTCAGAAACGACTGAAGTACCACGTTCATTTAAGAGAGTTCGACCTCTTTCTCAGTTTTTCGCATACAGACGAATGAGACAAGTTCAGATATAGCCAATTCTAATACTGAAAGAAAGCAGGTGTCACCTACTCAACCTGCATTGCTATCAAAAAGCGAACCCTCGTCCGAGTCTCATCGATAGGCAAGAACTCCTCCGACGGCTTAGAGCCTTCACCGGTCAAGGGAAGTAGGGCAAGATCGAAAGCCGTAGGGACAACTGCGTTCCCTTTCTTCTTTGGACCGGCCAAGCGACTCTCACATTGTGTTGATCAAACTCCACCGAGCGGCCTTTGGCTCATCTTCAGGCGCACCCTCCGAACATGGAAATCAGAAACCAGAAGCTGGTCAAGATATTCTATCGCTGTGTCTAGGCTGGGATTGCTAATAACTCCACAAGTAAGAGCGAGCCACCCGACGATATCATAGAAAGACACGGCGCGTTATAAATTTAACCAACGGTTCCTGTAACATATATACAAGGCACTCACCCAGCATCTCACTTTCCACCCAAACGCGGTTCATTTTGTGCGGTACCTACTGCCACTCAAGATGGGAAAACCTTAAATTTTTTCCACGTTTCATTCTAATAGACATAATCTTTTATCTGAATAACGAATGGGGGTTTTTTTTTGGTTTTTATGGTTTTGGTTTTTATGGAATAACGAATGGTCTCGAATATTATTGACACCTTCCTTGTGCTGGCACAAAATTTCTATTTTCTGCTACTTCCATTCTATCTGTGACAGAGACGATTTAGGAGGAAGTTCATTTTTCACTAATGGTAGAAATAATTGCACAAAAAAAGTATTTGTTCAAGTAGCATCCAGCGACCAGAAAACGTAGCAAACGAGTTGCCAAGCAGCTTGAGTAGGCTTGCAACTACCGATTTTATATTGAAACGTTACAAATCCGTGAACAATGGTTCATTACTCCTTTGCTTCGATCATGATTTGATAAGACCATCAACTTGTTATAGTAACTGACCTCAACTCTAGAGAAAGTTTGGTAGGATAGCCTGGCGCTATAGAAATATAATGATGAAAGAGTTCAACTTTTGAGATTATTTTCACAAGTTCACAATCAAGAAATATGAATTGATCACAAGAAGTGATCAACAGTACAGTGACCTCCCCAGCTTCAAACACCTTCAACCCCCAGAAAATAAGACCTTCAAACACATCCCCGGAAAATAGCGAACTGCGAACGGCGTAAAGAACATACGGAGATTTGGAGAGGTGGAACAACGAATTTGAGAGCGTTCAGATAATAATTTTTCTTGGGCGATTATGAAGTTATCAATAAAACCTTACAATTTACAATTTGATTAATCTTAACCTTGAGATTTGATGACAGGTTGGAAAAACCGAGGAATACATTTTTCTGAAGTACCCAATGATTACAATTACGAGGAAACTATTTTTTACAGTTTTTCAGCGAGCATATCTAAAAAAGCTTAGTTACGCATCGCTGAGAATTGAGAGGAAAGGGTCAAGTTCACAGTTCGGTTTTACGGCACCTTTACCAACCATCCACAAGCACCCACGCTATGGACTTCGCTAGGAAAGTCCCGTTCTGCGTTAGCGCCCAACTCGGGCCTAACGGACTGTCGGCGTTCTTCTACCAAGTTATGATGCTCGTGTAGCATACACAGTCGCCCTCCCTCTCATTACACCTGGCGAAACACTTGAAAAAGATACTCTAATTACCTAACGAGAGCCAACGACTTGGAGACCTTTCCACGAGCGCGTAAAATTGACCACTTCACATACTACTATTCTTCAACCGGTAGTAATTCGGCAAAAAATCTATTTTGGGGCAAGTATGCAAAGTAGAAAAATGCTCAAAAAAATGTCGAAAATGCTTCAACTAAACGGCAAAACCAACATTTCAACACCGCGTGAGCGATCAAATACCTAATTAATTTTTACGTCCAGTAAAATCTTTATAGAAAAAATTTGACCGCTTATCACGAAAGCAGTGTTGTTGGTACCCAGTATTATTCTGATGCTGAGCGAATACATTCTGAAATAATTATCAGCTTTGATTTATTTTTCACAGAGATAGACAAGCTTAATCTCTTTCTGACCACAGACACTAACATTTGTCCAGTAAGTGTTTCTGAGCTCGGGACTCCGATTAGTACCGAGGAAGAGCCACGATGCATTCAATGATTATCGCATACGTGGTTGAATCAATGAACTTTCTCCTGCTCGCCTAATTCACGTTCCGAATGTGATGGTTCCTGGAGAGCTTGATAAGCCATTGATCGAATTGATAAACGAAGAATTATCGCCATCACGATTATGAAACTCCTTCCGGACAGCTGGTTATAGAGCAGTGAGGAAATGAGCATAATGACATGCTCTCTTCGGAAACTGTTCAAGAGTATTGACTATTTTTATAATGTTTTACATTCAATCCTGCAAGTGGCGCCAAAGGGCCTGAGGAGGCTCAAGCCTTCTCAAAAATTCATTTGGGAAAGCCCTCTAAAAATAGCTAAAATAGCCTGGGGATCGACATCGGGGAGCAAATAATTATTTTCCACAAAAATCGAATTTCGACCAGCGTTTCGCGTTTCATTAACGTTTTAAACATTTCTGGTTACGAGTCCGCCAGCATTGTCCTTTTGACGAGCAAGACTAGCTCAACTTCGATTTGATTTAGATGGAATTTTAATGAACTATGCGATTTACACCAAGGCCCTTTCTCAGTTGCAACGTAATTTTTATTTTATTTTTTCTTGTGGACACGTTTACAAATGTTTAGATCACAAATGGACGGTCTTCTAAAATCATCATTGAACTAAAGGTATAATAAACGACTGTACAATAATTTGAAGCGTTTTCCCTCTCCTTGTAATTAAGAGCTACATATTAAAAACTGGCCTCGTTTTTAGCGTGAGCTTGCCGTCTTGATTTGACCGGTGGTAAATCAGGCTGCACCCCAACCGGATCCCAACGGCCGAAATATTATGTGTAGTGCGGGGTTGGAGCGCTGTTAGTTCCCGGGTTCTGGAGGTAGCCTCCTGTTAAATAGTTCAGGTGATTGACCGCAGCTCTCGACTCCTAACCCATTTACACATTCCCTTGCGATCATTTCAGCGAGATCCCACCGCCTTGCTACCTGAACGTCTTAGCAAAGAATGAGATCAGTTCGGCCAAGTTCCCATCGCGCTCTAAGGGCTATGTGAAACCGAGGGTTTCCATCCAAAGCTATATATCCTATACTGAAAGCTGATCATGTTTAGATTTTTCTTATAACCCGTATCCGAAGCGGGGAAATCGTCGAATTCCTCACTTCACGAGCGTCCTGATCAGCGAGAGCCATAGTTGAATTATTACGAATTGGTTGTGAATCGCATCTAATGATGCGGATTTGTTTACGAAGTAAAACACTTAGCGGGCCTTGAATCAACAGCAATAGCGCATCAAAATCGTCCAGATATGGATCAGTATATAATGTACACAGGATTAATTTCGTGATAGCTGCGATAGCGTGACAGCAGTCTGTCTTTTGCTACTGTTTCATGGTCAAACGAATTATCGCATGATTCTGACATTTTACTCGGTAGCTCATTGAACTGCAGCGCAGGTATTGTGAGCGAGAAACTGGGAATAGGTAATCAAATTTTGGTCATAGAGCCGTCAAATAGAGACAAACTCATCGTGTGCAAAAATCTTCTTTTTTTTAATTAGGCCTCTGTTCATTTTATTGCACTTTGAAATTTTACGACCCTGTTTTTCGCCTGTTTTTGGCGATTAACTTTTGAACCGATTACTTTTACATAGGTATATTGCTCAGAGGCGGAAAAGAGCTATCAAAATCCTACAATTTGGTGTATTTAATTATATTTTTATGTTATGTCCCCGCGGAGCTATTAACGTTTGAAGAAAATTCGTAACACGTTTTTTGACACAAAGTGGAAATATCTAGAGAGCTATCATATACGCTAGCCATTTTCTTAGTTTTAATGGATTCTACATTAAATTTCCTTCACTTTCTTCCACAGCACCTAATCTGTCCCATTTCGGGAACGTGACAAAAAAAATCCCAAAGTTGAAACGTCAAAAGTATGAAAATCGTAAAAAAAAACTCGAAAAATATCATCAATTGTTCGAGATCGATGATTATTTTCACTTTAAATTCGAATTCTACGTCTAATTTCCTGTAAGAATCATTAATTAATCAAATTTGAACAGAACGTAAGTATTTGCAACGGATTTTCAAGTTGAAAACCGTAAGAGTGGCGTAGTATTAAACCTGGAAAAACTGATAGTTGTCGTGAAATTTCCGCCGTTTTGACGTCATATTCGGATTCAGCATTAAATTTCCTATAAGAATAGCTTTCAAAATCGCTTTAAAACGAAAATTTAATTTTTCACTATTACCGATGCCAGCGGAGCTCGGCCGGCGAAAAACTCGATTTACGGAAAATAATTTCTCTGGCTCTGTTTAAATTTTTTTCACCAAATTTTTTGCTATGTACGTGTGTAAGGCGTTCAAATGAAGACTTCTGCATAATAAAACAATTGATTCGCATTCATTTTGACCCCGAAAATCACCGTTAAAGTCCAATTTTCGAGCTTTTAAAAACCGATTTTTTTGGACCACTTGCAGATTTTTCCGAGAAATAAAAAAAATCACAAAAATACATCATGGTAAGACACAACTTTCCTAAAAATTTCAGATTTTTATCTGTATTGAGAGGCGAGTAAAAATTCGTTAACTGATCGGTTGAAAAAAATCGCAGGGGTACCCCTTGGATTTTTCGCGAAAAAATTTTTGAAATAGATTTGCCTCAAATTCAGCATAATGATAGTTGATGATGTATATATCAATAATATATGGTCCATTCTTTGTTTCTTTCACACTAAATAGATGAAAAGAACGTTTAAAGTTGAAAAATGTCATGTTTTCGTGTATAGTCTACTGATATTGTTGAATAACGCAAAAACGGTTGAAAAATGGATAGGTACATTACATTAGGAAAATGTGGGCAATTGAATTACCTATCTTTTGGTATATTCAAACATCTGAATTGACGACTTTTTGTTTGAGTTATCCACTGTGCAAGTTACAAATCTTGGAAAACGTACTAAAACTGGGAAAAACTAACGTTGGTCGTGAAATTTCCGCCGTTTTGACGTCATATTCGGATTCAGCATTAAATTTCCTATAAGAATAGCTTTCAAAATCGCTTTAAAACGAAAATTTAATTTTTCACTATTACCGATGCCAGCGGAGCTCGGCCGGCGAAAAACTCGATTTACGGAAAATAATTTCTCTGGCTCTGTTTAAATTTTTTTCACCAAATTTTTTGCTATGTACGTGTGTAAGGCGTTCAAATGAAGACTTCTGCATAATAAAACAATTGATTCGCATTCATTTTGACCCCGAAAATCACCGTTAAAGTCCAATTTTCGAGCTTTTAAAAACCGATTTTTTTGGACCACTTGCAGATTTTTCCGAGAAATAAAAAAAATCACAAAAATACATCATGGTAAGACACAACTTTCCTAAAAATTTCAGATTTTTATCTGTATTGAGAGGCGAGTAAAAATTCGTTAACTGATCGGTTGAAAAAAATCGCAGGGGTACCCCTTGGATTTTTCGCGAAAAAATTTTTGAAATAGATTTGCCTCAAATTCAGCATAATGATAGTTGATGATGTATATATCAATAATATATGGTCCATTCTTTGTTTCTTTCACACTAAATAGATGAAAAGAACGTTTAAAGTTGAAAAATGTCATGTTTTCGTGTATAGTCTACTGATATTGTTGAATAACGCAAAAACGGTTGAAAAATGGATAGGTACATTACATTAGGAAAATGTGGGCAATTGAATTACCTATCTTTTGGTATATTCAAACATCTGAATTGACGACTTTTTGTTTGAGTTATCCACTGTGCAAGTTACAAATCTTGGAAAACGTACTAAAACTGGGAAAAACTAACGTTGGTCGTGAAATTTCCGCCGTTTTGACGTCATATTCGGATTCAGCATTAAATTTCCTATAAGAATAGCTTTCAAAATCGCTTTAAAACGAAAAAACGAAAAACGGTTTTCAGATTTTTCAGACTTTTTCTTGCAGAAAATGGATAGATACACTATTCGGGCGCTGTAGCGGTTTAAATATCGCATTTCGTATATACTAAACGTATTGCAAAGTTGTAGCCAAGCGAATTTCGAACGTTTTCGTCTATAGGGTAGGGAGGATCGGACTTACATCCGCGGATCTGTGTCGATCCGAAGTCAAAACGTCGTTTCATGAACGTTCATTTCAATAACGGAACGGAAAAGTTATGTAGGCTGTCAAGGCTTCGAGTACGGTTTATGCATAAAAGACCAAAACTACCAAATAATAAGTCATTTCTTGATTATACGTTATAGAACCGGTATCAAAACAGTTTCAAGTGGAACGAATCGGCGTTGGCGTAATTAATTTTCAAGCGATAGTATAGATGGTTTATGTCATAATGATTCCTTTTTAGATGAATAGAATTTTTATAACTTTGCGATAGTGACAATATGGCTGACCTACAACAAAAAGTTTAAATAACAACGTAACTCAGTTCGATTTTTTACTCGCTAATTTTTTCTCGATGAGATGGGAAACCTATAACAATATCTAATTGACGATGAACGCCGTTCTATAAGGTTTCGTCAGGCATACAATAATTACCCTAATACGATTAGAATCATTACTGATCAACCACCTCGAACTTCTCTCCTATTATACCTATATTATACCAAATTATACCTTTCCTATACTCGTAGGTAAGATCCTTCCCTATAACAATTGGCCATCGATTTGAGGATGAAAATTGCTAATTTTTTGGTGATTCATAGCAAGGAAAAGAACATTGATTTACAGCCAATGCGGTGTTCTCAGCATTCTGCCGTTTTTGGAAACTATTGGGAGAAGGTGAGCAGACTACGACGGGGTAACCACTGCAGGCCCCAACAGCTTTCGTGCTGGACAGCCTTTATCTAATCGGCAACTGTGCCCATCTGGACGATGGGTCGATTCAAGGGAGGGTTTGAACAATTACGGTTCAACCAGTATTAACCCCGATGGCGGAATATCATTCGTTCTCACCATTAAAGGGACCTGTGAGACATTATTGAACAAAATCTATTATTTAAATATACTGTTGAAATATCAAATGTTGCCACTGTAATTTTTGATTTACCTACTGCAACTGATCAAAATTAGCCGACGGGCTGTGGAAACAAACATGAACACAAACCACAAAGAAGTGCTTCATCGTTTACTAATTTCGGTTTTGTAGTTAGCCGCAGATATTATGATGGCGTTATTATACAAAGCGCCCACGAAAGAAAAGAAAACGGTATTTATGAAGGGTGTGATATTGTAACCTAACCGATGGTGAAGGTCTTGAAAATCAAATCCTAAATAGGACCAATGTCAGATATGACTTTGTAACACACCAACATAAAAACCATTATCTAAAATAGCAAGTGCTAACTGTCTGAGCACCTATGTTGTATTAGGTTTGAAATAAACGAGAGTTGAGTCGAAAGCTATTATTGCTATAATCTAAATATACTCAAGACATGCACTCATTTCAATGACAATGGGTGAGGGAGAAACGCGCAATAACGATTGATCATGGTTCACGATAAATGAAGAGGTAAGACCTCTCAGTACCTGCCTCCGTCTACCATCTGGTAGCAACACCTGCTCTTCACCACCGACTCGAATAACGACTGTTCCTGTAACCCTAGGACGAAAGCGGTAGTGAACGCTGTTAGCTGAACTCAATACATAACTATAACGTCAAAAATCATTCGACGATAGAGATTATCTAATTCAATTTAGCTGAAAATGTAAAAAATCCTAAAGGTATCTAGCTTGCCTCGATTACTAATGAAAATTTGATCATGGAGCGCAAAGAACCAATTTCCGCCCTTTTTTCTTGCATAAGTTTTGAGAGGCGAAATGGGTAACCTAATAAAAATATAAATACATAAAAAAATCTACAATCTGAATGTACGATTATGTTGATTTGCCAACAAATTGTACGTACACGTATTTCGACGTTCAACACAATATATATCTATATAATCCAACTTGGGAATGATTCCATAAAAGAATACGTGTGAAGAAGGGATCAAAAACTCAAGATCGTTCAAGCAGGAATCACTTCAAAAACCCAAAGGTGCACTACCACTAGGTAACACAACCAATTAACAACAAATTATAACTTATCGTACAAGAGCTGGCAAGGGATGTACCAGCTAGGTGGATGAAGCGTGACAGAACGTGTTACATAGGTAATGACAGACAAACTTGGTTACCAAATCACCATGCAACAGAAATTTTCTGCACTCTGGTGAGTTGTCATTAGGTTATCAAAAACAACGCAGCCTAGCGGCATGCGCTAGACAACGATGCTAACAAGCAGTTTCAGAAAGGGGGAGCGGGTATGTCACGGAAAGGGAAACTCTTGTATTGTATGTTTAAAAAAACCATTCCAGATTTTGACCATGCTGAGGTCTGTGGTGGTCTGAGTAGCCAGGGCATTACGAGGCAAAGTCAAGGGTGGGAGCGAGAGGTTAGAAGTCGTTCAAGCACCTCCCAAAGCGACTGAGAGGTTAGGTAAGTCTGATAGCAGGTTATTCCTGAGAGTGCCGTCCAACACGCACAGCCCAAGAAATGTTGATTAGCATTTGGGATCCACCCACGTTCCCTGGAACGGATCAAGAGGATTCTTTTCTCTTGAGTAAATAATTTAGCAGGAAACACTTGTCCGCAGAAGCAGCTTAAGCCATAAACTTATATAAAAATGTCAAAGTTTCGGGTAGCAAATTAGCTGAGCGAATCGCCCGTTTCAAAAGACGGTAGTTATTAAGGGCAAAGTTAGTAAATGATAACACTTTAACTATCGCTGGTAATTTAACAAATCAATCAATAAATAAAATATTCTGCCAGCCCGCCATTAACTGAACTTTCCACCAAAAACCTTACGTGAACATATAATTTTCTTATAGTGTAATAATATTGGTAGTTGCAACTCATGGTTGCCAGGCAACAAGGTTGCGATTATCTGTATGCGATTTTACCTTATTAAATTTCGCCTAATGACGCCACACTTGTTATGGGAATACCGAACAATGAAACATTATGATCCTCATTATAAATCGTCAATGAAGAGAAGAATATTTGGAATATTAAACCAGTGTAGAATCATCAGCAAATTTTTTTATTCTGTGGAGTGTACGATATTAATTCACGTAAGGCCGTAACGATAGAATGATGATAACAGAAATAAATTGATATTATTCGCGTTTCTGATAGAACAACGTCGAAACCGCGGACTTGCCTGCAGCATTCGAATTTCAAATGAAAGGCCAAAACACGAGCAATCACAGTAATTGGTTCCACGAAAACTGCCAGTTGGTCATTAATAATAATTTGGTCACTACTGCCGGGGTGAGTAAACTTGGAGCATTAAAGCAGTTCGTCTACACTGAAAGTTCAACTCGATTTTGCAGAAGGAAAGGATTTGATTTTTACGAGAACCTGATGTGTTCGTTGACTAACAATAGTTGGGAGTCCAAATTTGATCAATGTAGATGATTGTGGAAAACCATCAAACATATAAAGCGTAGCTTTTACTAGGTTGCTTTCAATATTTGGCTAGTATTTTTTAGGAGGGTCTGAATAGAGATTCAATCAATTGGAGGGATTGTTCGAATAGTTTATCTATACGCCTAATTTCTAATGAGTAATAAAGGATTTTCCTGCAGCCGAAATACATTTCTTGCCGGATACCAGAGGGATGTGTTGAACGAAAGTATACATTTAGCCTTCGAGGTAAAAACGCTGAAAATTGCGAATGATTGTAAAATGGTTCATTATTACGAGAAGTCTTTGGTTAAATCACGATTTAAGAAACAACATTTCAACCTGACAAAATATTGGCAACTACTATTATAAGAGACTAACTCTTGTCTCCTAATTACATAATTATTTTCATCTCTGAAAAACACCATGAGTAACAGGCAAATTAATCTCTCTTGGGCACCATCATATTATGACCAAGAGCGCAACTCGAGAGTTATCTGATTATGGTTGAACGTCTAGCATTTCATCAACTAGCATCGCATTTCTACTGTTAGGAGAAGTAGGTAACAAAATATTAGAGCGCCCTCCTTTGTGATAGCCAATGTCTTGAAAAAAAGAACAGAATCACATTTCTCAAGGAGGCGTGACTCGCAAGTGCAGCAAGCCAGTGGGAGTTCGGGATTGAATAGCTTCTTCCATCACCAACCTATCTACACGTTTACTTGTCTCTTCAACATAACTGAGTTCAACGACTGGGGTGAGATAGAGAGGTAACAATTACTGCGTGGGAAACTTACCTTAATGGCAATCTCTAGGTCTTCTTCCCTCATAGCTCATTCATGTCTCTCCCAGCCTTGGCAGAGCAGCCCTGGAACATACAAAAAATATAGCTTAATTTCATTGCCTGGATGTGATTTCCATTGTTCGGGAATCGTATCCGTGTCGAAGGCTAAGACTGAGCAAAAGTGGACTCGTCAAACTGAGAAATATATTGGCATAAAATATCTTGTAGCTTTCAGCGCTGAATGTGTAGGATTTGCAACTCGATAGGCTTGCCGTCTGACAGGAATGATCAAAGTTTGTATTGGATCCTTTCTATTCTGGTCGTAACCTGGTCGACAGATCTATAGCCATGGTATCAATTATAATTTGGGTCGAAAAAAAAAACTTGAAAAAAATAAATAAATAAATAAAACCGACTTCAAAATTATTTGCCTAAAAAAAAACCTCTGAAACGGAAAAAATAACAAAAATGTCTCAACTTCACAGTAACTAGGTATACATTTTGAGGACCGCATTACTACTAGTATTGACGTGACCAGTTCTTGATTGATTGGACCACCTTCCCTAATATTATAAAAAATAATTATTTCTCATTTCCCGAATGATTAAACTAATTTCCTATTTGTCTCTCAATCGCCTCCAGAATGGTCGCTTTTTGGAGTCGGCGCCGGTTTTGGCGCGTCGGAAATTTGTTCAATCATTCGGGAAATGAGAAATAATAATTTTTTATAATAACAGGGGAGGTGGTCTAATCAATCAAGAAGTGGTCAAAATGTGTAGCTGGTGATAGAGTTGCTCTGAAGTTGGGACATTTTCGTTATTTTTCCATTTCAATTTTTTTTTCGAGAAGTTATGAGCTTGCTAAGTCAAAAGTTGCTATTTTCCCGAAATCACGTTCTCTGGCATTTCTCCGGATGTAGGGCCATAACTACTGGATGGATTGAATTGAACAAATTATGGGACCTACCTGGATAATTACCCTTTCAAACAAGAAAAAAAGCAACACGATCGGACTTACAGGGGCTGAATGCCAGCGGACAACACATGCCGGGAAAAAACCCGCAAGTCAACCGTAGTAAACCTCCTCCTTTTGCTGTCTGATAAAAATGGAGTCAAATATTGAGGCATGTTGCTTTTCGACAAGGAATCATTCAACATGAAGAGATAGAAATAACGAGCTTCCAGGAAGCAAAGACGTATATAACATCAAAGAATACTTACGTTTCAGAAGACCATCGTCGATTTTAACACCAGGCGCAGGTTTCCTTGATCTGAAACACAGTAGAGTTTAATTATTAGCTTAAAGGTATACAGACGTTGCTATGACTTGTTAAACGTCGAGAATTCACCAAAATCTTTTAGACCAGGACTGTTAACCGTTAATAAATTCGTACAGGGCACACAGTTTGTACGTCCACGTTTGGATCAACACACCAATAACAATAGTATTGGTACTTGAACAAGAGGTTTGAGTTCTATCTCAGTATTAGTGATTATTATTGGTCAGTTCAATCAGTCCGTAGTCTCAAGTTGAACAATAATCAGGAGACTGTATCATACTCGAGAACAACTTGCGATGTCAATAAGAAATTTGCATCGATTCATTATTCCGAATGTGATTCGTAATAGTGTTTTCCCCTGAAAACACTATTTCTCCGTTTATCAATGTTCAAAAAGTGGCATACATCGCCATATATATCCCTGAAAACGAAGCAATGAAATTTTCAGAAGATGTTCTCCTAGTATAGGCCTTGATTGAGCATTGGATTGCATTGTGGAGCAGTTTTTGAGCTGTGATGAAGGAAATATATTATCCGAAAGCTCGGCGAGAGACACGTAACAATTTGTGACGAAACTCCTGATCGACGACTGCAGAACATTAACCACGTTCACAAAACTTGTTTTTTTATAGTTTGGATCACACACAGTACTTCCGGCGTATGCGGTTTTTTCGCGGTAACATATTAACAGGCTGCGAAAATCAATATACTTGACGCTAGAGGTGTTAAATGGGAGTGAATGATGCCTGATCTCCATCGCTAGGGTCACACACGGTACATCCCTGCTATCCAGTCATGTTTTGTTATAGAAATATTCACATTCCCTAAAGGTCAATATATTTGAATGTTTAAGAGGTCATGAAATGTTTTCTTTGGCGGGTGAATGATGATCGATTTTTATTGTTAAGGTCATATTATATATCGTCAAATAAGAGAAAACTGCCAGAATAGAGGTGATATTCTTCAGAAATCCTCTGTCAGCTTTACCTGAACGTTTCGCGCGCCTGCTCCTAGAACGCGCTCTGCTCACTTTCTCAACAAGTGTCTGTGCTTCCGTCTTTCTGAACAAGTGTCAGTGCGTCCGTCTGTCCTAGTGCTCATCTGTCTATGGTCATTGAGGAATAATATTGCCATACCTCCCGGAAAAAATCTTGAACTCAGCGCAAATGAAACGACGTGATTGAAATTTTAATCCCGAACATACTCTGCTTTAAAGATGTAAGGGTTATTCCACGTTGTTTATTGTAATTTATACTGGCGATAAAAGTCAATATTTTTGAGAGCTCAAAGCCTTGAATTGTTCTCCATGGCAAGCAAATTGTCAGATGATTTGACTTTTATCTTTGGCTTGTAGTTCCATGTTATGAGCTATTTTTTAGTATCTTCTATAGGCTTAAACAATCAATTTATTAGAATGCTGGAGGTTTTTAAATGTTCGTAACGGTGTTTAATTGAAACTTAAGTCCAACATCCTTATAGTAAGATCAATTATGCTTTATGGGAAGGTTAGGACCATTTTAACGATAATCTCGATTTGAGCCACTATGCTGAATTTGCAAAGAATGTTGCCTACAGTAATGGAAGAACCCTGCTTTTTGCTCGGTTCAAATCCAACTAAAACGTGCAGGTCACTGCGAACAAATAAATACCAACCCCCTACTTCCAGTATATTTTTGTGTTGATCAATTCCAGTCTATTTATTCCTCCATGCACTGTGTATTTTTCACAGCCCATTTCTCGGCCATTTTACAAAAATCCTTTCTAACCGTACATTACTCTGCGTACCTACATTTTGGGGCAATCAAATAATCAACGGTTATAAATTAAATGGCAATGGCCGTTGAAACGTATTTTGCTGCTTCTATCAATTCTGTTCAACAGTGGACCATGATTCTCACTCACAAAACGGTTCCTAACCCGTTTTTCGAGTATGAAAAATGTCGACCGGGGCCTTCGTTAGTTCCCAGCAGTGAGATTATGCTAAGCAGAAAAAGGCCATCTATACGTGTTTCTCTCGATCGTAAATCTAGCTTAGGATCGTAAAACGAAAAATGCGAAAATTTCTTCCAACGACTTTATAGTTCAACGGATAGACACGAAACACTCATTCACTTCAGTGGTATACCTACTAATTTTCAGTATTTCCATTTGGATGGTAGTTTGAGAACATTGATGCTGAAAATTCGTTGGAAATTGTACACTGTTTTGGGGAACAATATGGCCAAACTTCAAGGGCCGATTCTAAAACTTATTTTCAACTTTTTTCGTTCGTATTTTTTTACTCCCCTAAAAAATTGAGTTTTTCTATTTTAAGATTTTTTTGTGTATCCGACATCTCTGACCTCGCCAAAACGACCACAACTTTCTTAAAGTAAAAATGATTGGAACCATTAATTGCACTTGAAACAACACCTCACTCCTCCCCCTCTTTAAAATCGCATTTTTTACACGACATGTGAGGGCCTTAATTATTCAGGGCCAGCAGTGTGCATTCATTTTTTTTTATTGTTTATTTTATTTTATTTATTTTTATTTTTATTATTATTTATCATTATTTTTATTTTTTTTTACTAGGTTTGAATAACAAACAGAAACATCCCTCACCTTCATACAAAACATGAAAGATGGTCTATAAATTACAATATGATTATATAACACAACAGTTTTCTCGGAGCATGATGACGCATGAAACATGCCGATGGCAGTGTTTTTTTTTTTAATTTAAAAAATACAGTAACAATTTCGATTCCTCCATCGGATTCTTTTTCAAACATTTTGAAAATGCGAGTTCTTTCAACTGGTCAATGTACTCATTTCAGTGTAATCGAGAGCCTGTATTGGCCATAAGGCTATAACTACCGCATGACTGATTGCCAACAAGCTTCTTACGGATGGGAAAGGAATTGCTGGCACTTTCTCCATTCAGCGAAGATTTCACTTCGGGTCAATGTTTAACCTCTGTGAATCCGCAGGACAAAACTACATTCAATAGTACTCTCCCCAACTTATTCTTAATGATGCGAACATAAAAATATGTTCAATTTCGTGAGAAAGGAAGACAAAGAAAATTGGGGACAAATTATCGTTCATTTAGGTACGTTTTCAGAAGTAGTTGCAACAAGTGGGAAATCCTGAATAATATACAACCAGAGCATTGTGTAATATTAATCGGTTGTGCGCAAAATAAAATGTAACTTCATAAAATCGCTGAGTAGTCGACCAAGCCACTGTTGAGAGTCATACTTTCTTCGGATAGGTACTAAAGGTGCAAAATAATTCGTTCTTGTGTGGTTGGAACGCGAAATGAATTTAAGATAAGTTCGATTAGATAAGATAAATTAAGTTCGATAAGATAAGCTCGAAAGCTCAAACCAAAAGTAATATTATTTGAACGAACGCGTGTGCGTCAGGGTAAAACGCCTCACAGAATAATGGTCTTCTTGCCGTCACGGATACGCTTCTTGAGAAATCCATGAAGCCATGGGAAAGTCATTTCCCGCCATCCTCCACCTCTTCTGTCTTCCGAATGACAGAAAGAAGTCTACAGGAACCCGATCTATGAACCCATTAAAATTCCAATGCCGAGCATCACTGATAATAATTTCTTCCATTTCATGTTCGGAGAGTTTTCAAGTTCACTCGATCACGCAAAAGAGATCAAACTACGAACAATTTTCCGACCAACAGCCTCGAAACTAAACGGATAGGTATGGCTCAATAGATTGAAATTGAAGACAGAGTTACGAACCACTAGTTTTTAACCGACATCAAAAGGAGGAGGTTACTATGGTTGACTTGCGGGTTTTATGTCAATTTGTTCATAACTCGTATCTGCCTATAAGGGCCTAGCCCCTATTTTTGTTCAACAATCTGACATGGCGAGTAGAGAAGAAAGTGTAACAAAAAAACGTGATGCGGATTTTCACTTTTTTGAGGTTTTTTGCACCGTTTCTAACCACGTCGAGAAAAAATATCAACACTATTGCACTCGGAAGTACTTAGCAAGAGCTTTCCAACGATGATAAAAAATCAATTTTAGATCGCATAATAAGGGAGCACTTACTAAATTATTATACATTTATATTTATTTGTTACCATCCGGAAGTAATTCTGCCAGAGAGGCGCCGACTCCAAAAAGTGATCAATCTGAAGGCGGTGAAAGGAAAGTCTATTAATCATTTGGGAAATGAGAGATAGTAATTTTTATTATATATTATAAGGGGAGATGATCCAGTCAATCAGGAAGTGGTCAGGTCAATACGAGTAGTAAAGTAGTCCTTAAAATGTGTAGTTGGTAAAGGAGTTGCTGCGAAGTTGGGACATTTTTATTATTTTTTTCCTTTTCAGAGTTTATTTTATAGGCAGATAATTTTGAAGTTTTTTTTTTTAAGGTTTTTTATTGATCCTCCAAACAACGAATGAAGAATTGATTTGTATCGATCGAAACAGTAGGTAGCCAATTTCTGTAACCCTTAGTGTCAAAATAAATTATTTCTGAATCCAAAAGTACACCAGCGGGCAGAGAGCAGATGCATCGTTAACTTTCACAATCAATGCCGGCAAAAAGACGTTGCATTGAGCCGATACAGTAGGACAGATCGCGTAAATTGATAATTTCGTGGCATAGAAGAACAAACTCGACATCGTTGCGAAAAGTTTTGCGGAATAAGAAATTTTCATACAGCAAAAACAAGCGCGACGGCCAGAAACTGTCATTTTCAAGACTTGGAGGAAATTCTACTAGCGACTAGCAGAACAAAATAAATAGCCCTTGTCATCTTTGCCAGTCCGGCAGCAGTGAGTATATTCTCGACAAACGAAAATTCCTAACACGCTGCAAACTATTGCAGTTGTCTGAGGAACGAATAGAAATAAATTCGCTGTTCACATCCACTTGTTTTGTCTTGTTGATCGTACCTCGCTTAGTTTGTCACGCTAGAGTTAACATCTCCTCCGAAGATATTTCTCACGCGGTATCGTATTTTTTACTCGCCTGACATGCGGTCGTAATAACTGAGGGATCCGAAGCAGTTTCTTACATACGCTCTCATCTCCGCTTCTTGGTGTAACCAAGTCTCTAACTGCGAACAACGAAGAAGTATATATAGTGCACTGGTTCGCACCATCAATACTATTGAACATCGTCAATATTTCCGAACAGCGTGAAATGACCGGTTTCTTCTCCAGTATTTTTTCTTCTATGTTTAAGAAGTATTGGGAGCGTCCGAAAAGTCGAAGAGATGAATTTGGACGAAATTTTCATGGCACTATAATCAAAGACACTTTCTGCTCAAGTGTCAGTATTTCTGTAGTCGAAAAGTGACAAAAGTTGTCATATCCCCGTGTAAAAGCAATGAAATGTTCAGAAATTGATCTCCGAGTGAACGAACGTAATTAGCCGTTGAATGATTTTTGATAACACACAGTACTTTCGAGATATACACATTCGAAGGTTTCAATGAAACTTCAAAAACTAAAAACGTGAAGAAACTTTTTTTTCAATGACTTTTTTTTATTCTCTCGTAGTATGTGCGAAAATTGCCTTATTAAATTTCAGATAATACACAGAACATCCGAGATATAGTCGTTCGAGAATTTTTCTATTTTGAGTTTTACTGGCCTTGAAAATCAATACTTTCCAACGTTAATGGTATTAAAATGTTCGCTATGGCAAGCAGATGGCGCTTGATTTGTCTTGCCCGGTGCACACACCGTACTTCCTCGTTATCAGCTGTTTTCGGTATTTTACTAGAGCGTGCGTAACTTTTATTTCAATTTCAGAGGCCGCAAAAATCGATATATTTGAGATTGACGTCTAATTTCTATCGCTAGGGACGCATACCGTATTACTGCGTGATCCCATTTTCCGTTACATTATTCCTGCGTGTTTTTTTTTTTTTTTTTTTTTTTTTTGGTCCGCGTTATTACCTCGTCTTGTGTGTTTTCGCAGAAAGGAAAGTGAGTCAAGAGGTAAAACGATACCCACGGAATGTGTAAATCAGAGGTATTGGGAATCAATACAACGGATTCAGTAATTATACGTTCTGAACATCGTCATTTCCGCAGGCCGAGAAGCATGTCACGCTCAGCTTTCTCTTTTCCGCATCGGTTCAAAACTTCTACAGATCTTTCTACTTATTGCTGTAGCAAAGAACAATGATTAAAATCTAGGAACCACAGGTTAGGCTTTCGTAGATAAAGCATACTCTGCAGCGCAACTTGTTCGTTCATAGGTGCTACATTCTACGAGCTCCAATTTTTTTTTTTTTTTTGCTAATTTAATAGGTGATGTAAAGACTGGGAGCTTTTTATACCCGGTTTTTATTCACCATTGTTCGTTTAATTCCCCCGTTATATGCGCTTTATAATTCGATTGTTTTCTATTATGCCCAAAAATGTCAAATCTCTATTTAAATCTTGACAGCTGAGCAAAAATTGCAAATACGATTTATTAAAATTACATATTATAAAAGGCGTATCCAAAACCTGGCGTCATTGTGAAGACTAAAACTTTAATCTGATTCCAATCTGACACGAAACACGTTGATTTAAGGAGTATTTTTGGTCGAATATTTCATATACCTAGTGTTTCTGAGAATAGTATTGAATTTCTTGTCATGGTCGTCGGATTCTTTACTATTAGGCGAATATCCATACTTGTTTTGGCCTGGTCGAGCACGTATTATTGAATAATAAACCAAAAATAAAGGAGGAATTTGCGGGAGAAGGGAAGAGGGTTCGAAAATTAGAAGTAACTTTGAGTTTCCATCCCATCTACCACCCACCGAACCGCATCAATTTTCCATCCTCAAGGAGGGCTAAGAACGGCTGACGTAAACAACGTGGTAGCTCCCTTCGTTTCGAGACATTTTTACAAACTCGATAACTTCACGAAAAATCCTGGTTTTTACGAATAAAAAGTCCGATCTGTGAGCTTCGGTTACTAGCGTGGCATCTTCTTGCAAAAAATATTAATTTTTTTAATCGGTGCAACTTTTCTATAGTTAAAGTCGAACGATGGCTGGCTGAAAGTAGCTACCGCCCTCCGCTACGTCGAGCCCTCTGAGTGAGTATTCAATGTTCAGTATTCAGTAAAACCGGTCGACCTTGCCATGATAGCTTAGCCTAGAGCCCTTTACGGTCCATGACAACCTCAGGGCCATTGTTCTTAACAGACTCAATTCTGTTTCGTGCTGACGTAGGAAGGTCTAGGTATCTGGCAACTAGACCGCTTCTGAGATTGGTAATTTTATAGCCCCGATAAATTGTAGAGCGGAGTAATAGAATCTTCTCTTGCAAAATTCTCGTATATTATAATTTTTAGAAATATTTTTGAAATCTCTAATTACAATCAATGAACTCGAATTTTCAGAAATTTGGCACTTGAGTATAATTCGAGAGTTCTTGGAGCTATAAAAATCGTTCTATACTCATTGGAGTGGTCGTAAAACACTCTTTCCAGCAGTACTGTTATGCAAAAAATTTAGCATTTAATTAGGAAATTAAGAAAAATAAAAATGATTAAAATTACAATAGTCGCTACGAAGTTTTCCCTTATAGTTACCATCTGTTTTTCGGTGGGAACGTTCAGAAATGTTCGAAATATTTTTTACTATCATAAATGGATAATATTCTTAAATAATTATTGAAGCAAAGGAATAATAAACCACTGTTTCGATAGGTTGCCACTCCCGAGCTTGCGTCCCACCCATTGGGCCAGAATCAACGAATCATAATGTTTATCTGATTTTAGAAAATTTCTCAAGGGTTGTCCCAAGATTGTCCCCTAGAAATTCAACCAAATCAGCGCTCCTTGGTGCAAAATGACAAAGAAGCATGTAGAATGCTCATGGCAGGATTTTATCCAGCTTCTCTCACAGAAAGACAAACAATATGAACAGAGACAACGGTATAAACCAATTCGACATCGTTTGTAGAGCTTGAAACAAAAGCCAGGCAAGGTCTCTGTTAAAACAGAACTGATAACTTTTAGGCCATTGTGCTGATCACACTACGGCGCTTTACAAATCAAGTTGTACACTTTATAAATCAAGTTGTGTAGTCACGTCGGTTTTAATTTCACACTTGAATTCTCTCGTTTTTCATTCCCTTAATGTCACTGAGTTCATTCGTTGTTGACCCGCCGCTGAACGATGGTCAGGAAAAGAATCCAGACACTAAGTCGCTAAACAAAAAATAGAGATGTGATAATTTCGTAGTCGACGTCATAAACACAAATAACGTATTCTAACGATATTACTCACATAAAAACGATTCATTCATGGTCAATAATAGAAAGAGGTAAATAAATTATTGTGATGCCCGGCATAATAGCGCGACAAAACGTTCACGACGAGAACCATCGATTTTTAGATGGAGGTGATTGAACTATCGGATGTGATTAACGCTGTTCACGTCAGAACCGCTACATTATAGGGCAGGATATGAGCGGATACTATCGGTACTTATATGAGTATTTAAATGAAAATCAACTAGGCACCACATTTGATCACGTCTTACTTGATGACTGATCAAAATCATCATTTTTATGTATTAAAAACTGTTAAGTACGCACACGTTAAACTGCGAACAGCAAACGGCATAAATAACCCCGCTAATCCTCTCATTGAATAATATCAAACGGAGTTTCTCTTCGAGTAAAAAACAGGAATTATTTGGAGGATTGAAAGAAGCCGGCTCCCGTGCGTGAAACATTTAAGGCGTCTGTTTCGGCTCCAAGTTCACAACCCAGCTGTAACGCCAAAAATTATAAAGAGACTTGCTGATCTTCAACCGTGGAACATGACCTGTTGTCTATTCCAAATGCACAGCGTGCAGGAGATGGATACAATTTATTGATTCACTCAGAGGTCGTCGCTATGTCCACGAATGACAATGATAATATCATAAGATAGGAGAGTCGGTCATGAGGAAGATGCCCTCTTTCATTCACTCACCTTTAGATGTACGTACAGGTTTAAAAAAAAACTGATGGGAAAATATTTACTTACATAGTTTTATGTCAGCTGTTATTATTGTTTATTATTATTATAATCCCGAGTTCGACTTCTTCCACTCAACCTTATCGTCACTTAAAAGGGCTACCAAATGTTCCCCACTTATTTATCATTGAAAATTGTGTTAGAAAGGGTTATTTTATTTTTTCAAGTGTAATTGGGCTTGCCCGTAAATAAACAAATAATGTTATACTATTATTATTTGGTAAGCTGTTATTATTATTTGGTAAGAAGACTAACGGAAAACTTTTATAATTTTAGTATATCCTGTTAAGTGAAGGTTTTCCTGAAATAGATACCGAGGCCAAAACCTTGATAACGCCTAAAAAAGCGAAAGTGCACGGCGCCAAATGAATGAAATGGAATACAAGCCGTTCGGTGTTCCTCCCACACAACCCAAATACAGAAAACGGAAGACGAAAGATTATTCCTTATTCTTGTAACGGGTGGAAGATTTAAAAAAAAAAACTCTTTCTATGGAAAACGTCACCGCTGCCCACGCGACGCATTGGAGTTCGTTGGATGAACATTGCGAGGAATCATACTACCAAATAATAGCGAATACATGTTTATTTGAATTAAACGTTATAATTATTCCATAACTGCCTCCCCCTCAGATGTTGTGATTTCCATTATATGGTACTAGAGTGACCACATGAAAGAGCGTAGGAACCTAACATAATAGATATGCCTACATGATAAATCAAACTACGTCTCATCGGCTTATTTCTTCCAAGTTACGTAGGTGGGTATACTCAAATCGTTGTCCTAGGACCTTATCCAAAAATTATATGCGAGAAAATTAAATCTAGAGCCGAGTGATTCATAAATTAATCAATACGACTGATTTTTTTTAAACCTCATTTTTAACTAGTTGGAAGTATTGTGAGGCCAATGGGCACAGTGATTCCCACGAAACTTCCTCACACCACGAAATAAGTCCAAGTTTGTATAGTAGGTATAGGAAACTTTTTTACTTAGTATGTAACAACTCAAAAAAGTTAATGTCAATAACATTGTCAGCCCTTCTGCTGTCATTTCTTACACTAAAGTATAATAAACCGGTTCAGGGAAAGGGGGGAAAGAGATCAGTGAAACCAATGTTACAATTAATCATCAGAATAGCTCATACGACTTTAAGCGTTAATGATCGATACAATATATCAATCGTTCTAATGCAACCTAAGTGGTCAAGAAACAAAGTAATTCCATCGCTGACAAAGCGCAGGACGGAGTATACGATAATTGATTAAATAACGAATGTCGATGAGTGTAACGAACGCTAGTCTTCTCCAGCACGAAAATTAGCTCAATAATTGTCATAAAGCCTCATAGTATTTTGCCACGAGAAAGAGTGTTGCCCTTGTTCTCTATTTCTCATATTTTTCTACCAGAAGTACGAGGGCGCTGTATGGTAAGTATTGAATAATTAATAGTCTTGTTGACGTTGGCAACGTTTATTAAATGTGATGTAATCCTATCATTTGTCTGATATTGTCATATCAAGATGGATTTACCATGGATCGCAAGTTTCAAAAAAAAAAATAAAAAATAATAATAATTGCTTGAACATGGTTTTTAACGCAACTATGTTTGACGGAGGTTAGGGAATATACGTGATTTTTAGACTAATACTAAGTTTCACCAGAAGTTGAAGGTACTCAACGATAATACCTAATGGGGAAGTTAAATAAAAAAAAAGCTACGATAATATCTAATCGGTTAATGCTTGATTTGTTTCCATAAAATGGTCTCAATATTATTTTTTATACCGACAACCTATTCAGCAATGAAAGAAATTCGGTATAACAACATGTAACATAGAACAAATAATAATTGACGGATTTCAAAAGCGTAATTCGTCTTCAAACAACGAAATAAGCTTCAAAAAAATTCATAAAATGACTGTACAATGTTTGCTCAGCTCCAATTGAGATTTATGAGAAAAACGGTTTGGTTTTAATCGTAACCGAGTCGAACACATCGTTTGACAATGAACCAACTCCCAACCAAATATCTCAAATTCGATTATTTCTAATTGACATTCCTTAGTCAAACTCCCCCCCCCCCATCCCTCGTTTATGTGGGAGAAGAGGGTATATAGAAAGATTTGAATAGCTTCTTAAATTCTCTATTTGATAAAAACATTTCTCAAAACCTCTCAAGTTCCTCACAAGAGCTAAAGCTACGATAAATTGAAAAAAATTAGGGAATCATTCGATTCAGCGTTGTAAAAATTATGATACCAAAGATAACCGTATTAAAAAGGGGGGAATATGAGGATAAAATAATTAACCTCAACCATAATATTGCATGTTTTTGCTTTTTCGGGCAGAAATTGTTTCCGATATACGTATTTTACATGCCTTTTAACGTACAACGAATTTTGAAGAGAATCAGAATTTTCTCTTCGCGCTATACAAATGTCCTGACTAAAACTACGAATGTACGACTTTTTTCTCAAATCCTTTACCTGCGAACTAACCAATAATTTATAGCCTGCTGATCAACAAGAGGTCAGAACAATAAAAATTTTTTTTTCAATTTTTGATCGAAGGTTTAATTTAGTAGCATAAAATCTTACCAATTGCGAAAAAGAACACGGTTCGGTAGGATTCGGGAGATCGCTCCGTCTCACGAAGATGAACTTTTTCAGAAGAAGCTGAAGATGAAATTTCGTTGCGAGAGGTTTCGATTGTCGCGGCAGATTCTCGACCTACGCGTGACGGACACTCGAACTCAACTATCCGCCGCCGCTCGGAGGAGGATCACGTTGTTGTAGCTCGTAGGTGAGCGATCCGAGGCCGTGGAAGGCCGCTCACCTCCCCCGCTCCTCCCTGCGGCGTTCATTTTATCCTCATTCCACTCGGAAAGTTTTCCGTTTGTACCTACTCTCTCATTCTTAAGACTCCCCGTCTCCCACTACGACCGAAGAAGAAGGAAACCGGCCCCTTCCACCGGAAAGGCCGTGCAAGAACGCAAAGCTCTTCAGCTTCAGACGAACATACAGAACCTGAGGAACGAATTCCGTCGTTCAGATTCAGTTCAAGCGCTTCGACCTCACTCCCACCCACATCCATTTATGTATGCGAGATTCGAAAACAATGCAATGACTCACTTGGAATTGGATCGAAAATCCGCTAAACCGATCGAACAGATTGTACATTAATATTTACCTAACAGGTTTATTTTATTTTATTTATTTTTTATTACTTGAATGCCATACAGGCGACACCGGTTCTCCATGCTGTTATTAATTATTCAAATACTCGCACTCGCTCATTCAGCCGTCCTCGATATTCTTTAGGTCCATGTGTTGTCAATAGGAACTCGAAGAAAAACCAGTGATGTGCATAGATCACACAGTACTTCCACGTTCGAGTCAGTAACTGGAATCACCAATTACAAAATCAAAAAGTTCGTACAGAAGGCGCAACGTTATTTTTACTCTACAACCGTTATTGAAAAATTAGCTAGAACCCAAAAATAGAAAAACGTACGAGCTAGCTTAATAATGCAGTATATGAGCCGTACATCCGTTCGAATCACTTTCGAACTAGTCTAGTAATAACAACAATTACAGTTCTGCAACGTATTTCAAAAGCATTTCAGGATGGAGGTCAAGTCAACAAAAAAAGATGTTACGATTTTATTTAAACACAGGTTACAGATGAACTGATAATATCATCAAGCATTGTCACCAACATTGAATGTAAAAATATAGCTCACAGGTTAAAAACAACACATGTGTAGTGAGCCGAAAGTGAAACTGCTTGCAAATACCAACAAGCTTTCGTTTGAAATAATGCTTAATTTTATTCTACTGTTTCGGTCAAATGCACACAATAAATTATTCATTCAAAAAACACGTGGTCTGAATTGAATCCCTGCATAGCAATGATAATAATTCACATGTACAGTTATCAGGTTGAAGATGCCAACAACCATTTACTTGTTGGTCGTCATTTAGCCACAAGAACGTCTTGATAAACCTTATGGTAATCAAGAATGCAGTATTTCAACACCCAAAAATCACTAATACATCTTCATTTTGGAAAATACATGTTTTTGGAACAGTCATTTAATTAATTGAGCTTCCAAAACTCAAATTGCTAGCAAGTTAGTTTGCGCCTCTAGGCAAAATGCAGTTCGTGATTGTTTTTATTTACTGAAGGTATCACACTGATGTTTCATTGTTTTCAGTGCGGTTAACTTCATTGCTCTCTTCCCTGCGTTGGCTGAGCTTTGTCTCATGAAGCTCGTTACGATTCTTCTCCAATGGCTTCGTCCGTACAGGTGTACAGCGAGGGCTCAACTTCCGGTTGCCTCCATAGTTTTTCAATAATCTTGCACTGCAAATTGAAAGTAGGACTTCATCAGCACTTAAACCTATAGGTACCTCGAGAGAATATGATACTCAGTTATAACAAAGGTGGCTAATATGCAAGGAACAGGCCTCAAAGTAGTTCTAGGAAACAATAATAATTTGCCTCCTTATTAATCTTCCCCAATTGAAGCAATTGGAGTATGGAATAACATTAACTGTAATTGGACTGAGGGGGAGAATTAATGACAACTTATTCCACGTTGTTTACTCGGCCCAGATCTTTTCCCTCTTAAGGCATCTTCATGGCAGCTTCAAGTCCATTGGGTAGCACTGACCTCAAGGTCATATGAACATAGGTTACAGTTACAGAACATACTTGGGTTGTAGAATCATTATACCTCCTAATGAACAACCATGAAAATATTTCAAACTACAAATAACTTCACTTGCAGGGCTGCACTGTTACAACTCATCAATAAAAATTACTAATCTAGTGACCACCAATAAACGACGTTAAGAACTTCAAAAAGCGGATTTAATCAGATTTGAAAAACAATGAATTGATTCTAATAATAAGTGGCAACAGACTGCGACTAATTTTAAAAAAATCAATAATTCATTAACTTATTGAACTTTGGCAACTGAGGAGCTATGCGGTGGGTATATGAATGAAAGAACGCTATGATCATGATGGAACTATATAACTGAACATTTCTGTGCATATTGTTCTCCTTCTATGACAATTTAATTCATAATAAACACATTAATAAATAGGATAAGCTACTAAGTATGATGACAATTTGAAATAAGCACTCACGCGTCCATCAATTTGAGTAGGATTCGGGAGTATGCCTGGTATTCTTCATCACCAAAATCTGCCGGGTCGTGGCGGGCATGTTCATATAGGTCACAGAACTGTTGCACCAGTTTCTGTCCTACACCATTCAACGGTGTACCCAAAGTATTCAATAGATAGGCCCTCAAGTTTTCTGTTGGGTGCCTATGCAGATTGGAATCGTGCCTGGTGATTTCTTTCTCTGAAAAAGAAAAAGTTTCAATCTAATTTTCTATCTGACAAATAATTCGGGGATATTAGAAATGCGAGATATTGTTGGGAGGCAAAATAATCAAAACGTTGTAGCCTAAGCACAAATAGCGGATTTGGATGAGTCAGTAGATTGGCCAAGCAACGCTTAGTGTTTATCAGTTGATTCTTTTGAAAATACAGGCAGGAAATTGTTGATCGTTCTTTGTTTCACTGAGAGCTCCCACAGTTACTACATAATTGGGTTTGCCCACGCCATATTAAGAAGAACACATTTAGAGAAGAGATCAAAGAAAAGGTATAAACAGAGGACGAGTCAACAAGTTTGTCTCTTGCTAATAACCATGTTTTGAGGAGGAAGCCAACATTCAAATCTTCCAAGCTTACAGTGCTTACGTTGACTCAAGAAACATAACAGAGTAATGGCAACAATCAATGTTGCGTTGTCATGTTCTTACATCAAAATAAATTACTCAAAAGGCAAGCTTATCTCAAATCGTTCAACACTTTTAATGGTTCTAAGGAACACTCATTTTTTCAGGAAAAATTATGAACACAACTCACCAAGCAGTTTGACATCGTCGCACGCCTTGAGTCGATAGTAGAAAGGTGGCAACTGTGAGCCCGGTGGTAAAATGTACCTTGAATCGTTGTCATTGATCACTTGCGGCTCGTAAACAATCTTTGGTACCAGATCTATGCGTCGGTGAATCTCTTTTTTCAAGGACTAGAAAGATCAACAGATGGATGGATCAAGTAGGAATACTTTACACATACAAGAAGTTCAAACAACAATATATCTCTCGGGAAAAAATAAAGACACACAGATTTAGAAGGCTAATTTATAATTTCCTAAGCCAAACTCTAGATTTTCCAAACTGAGTTGAGAATTTTTTATTTCAAATTCAGAGTTCTGGAAATGTCTGATTTATAAATATAGGCATCTGAAACCAAATGGGGGAATGAATTTGAGAAATGTTGAATTCGGGTTTAAGTCGCTATATGGTTTGAAAAATTCTGGAATGCGTTAGGAAATTTTGAAATTTATCTATAAATTGTATATTGCTCTATGGTCACCTTTTTGGCTCCGTGCCCGACTGGCACATGAGGGCCTCTTCGAGATCGCAATGCGAACCTCATGATCTGTCGTTTGGCAAATATGAACAGCAATATGATTGTGAGTACCCCTCCAGCGATGATAAAAACTACTGTGACACCTGACAGCTCTTGGGCCATTGTTGGCCTCAGTCCCAATTGTTCACCCTCGTCTGGTAGAGATGCAAAATCACCCAAAAAAGAAGACCAGTGATTTCTGGTCAACGAGGAACTCTCTTGGTACCAGATACGTTGCATCGTGCTCGATTTCCAAGTGCCATACTGCAGATAAAATAAATTAAAAACAAATTAAATCATTCATTTTGGCATCAGTCATAATCAGCTCGAAATTTGAGAGCAACTTTGGAGCACATTTCAGGTTCAAATTGGAACAACTTAACATATTAATTTAAGGAAAACTGTTTTATGAAAAAGAGATGAATAGCACATTTCATCCACTCAATTACTTCTTTCTTTTTCATTGATGGGTAACTGCCCAAGCCAATGTTTTGATCCTGTCCCTGTAATCTGGTTGTAAGATTGCCCCAGCGAGGTTTGCTGGACTTTTGCTATGACAAACTTATTGAAAGTGCTATTTTGCAGTAGCAACAACATATTATACAATGTGCTGCTAATTTTTAAAAGTGGGGCAACTTTAGATTACCGATATGCTGGGGTAAATTCATAAATTGAAGTCAACTCATGCAAGGAGGGAGGTGCAATTCCAAGTATAAACAGGTACATTGCGACCAAACAATGTGAACGTTTCCTTAAACAAATAGTTCGGTAAAGAATACTTCGTAATGAAATTGACAGTAAAAATTGACAATAAAAATAATTCCCAACAAGTATAGAACGATTTCTACAGCTAGTTTTACCCTCATGCCATAATTCTGAAAAACTATAATATTCTTCATGAAAGTTGCAATAACTCGAGCACCATTAAAGCAATCAACCCCGCTATGGTTTCACTTAATTTAGCATCCAAAAATCTATAGAAATTGATATTAAATACACCTTTTTTCTGAAAAACGTGGGAAAATACGACTTTTCTCCCACACAAAAATACTGTTAAAATATGAACGAAAAAACTTTGAATGGATATATCTCGGAAGTACTGTGTGTTATCCCAATTTCGGAAATGACAGAAAATTCTGTCCGTCCGCTGTCAACACTTTTCTGACAAATCTACCAAAGCCAAATTCTAGAAATTTTCACAAAAAAATCAATCTTGGTCTGACGCTGGCTCAACTCTTTAGCCAAATCACTACCTCGATTTTAAAGGTATTTTTGGGAGGTTTCGAGGGGGAGAAAATACACATTTTCCGACGTTTTGACGAACACACTCTTCAACTATACCGTAGGGTGAAAAAATCAGCTTTCAATTTGAAAATTAAGAAAAATAAAAATGATTAAAATGAAAATAGTTGCTACGGAGTTTTCCCCTATATTTCAATCAATCTGTTTTGGTTTGTTATTCAATAATAAACCATTGTAATCACCCAAGAACCAAAAGTTTTCTAACCTCCACAAAATTTGATGTTTTACGATTCATGACATTCATGTAGAATGCGAATATGCAATAAAAGTTATTCTGTCCGTACGCCATCAACACTTTTCCGACAAAACTATAAACGCTACATTTTTGAAATGTTGACCGAAAATCAATTTTGACCTGACAACGGCTCAATTCTTCAACCAAATTGCTAACTCAATTTTAAGGGTATTGGGGGGGGGAGAAAATGCGTATTTTCCATCGTTCTTCAGGAAAAAGGTGTGCCTATTTTGTATCAATCTTGTATCAATTTTTTGTATCAATTTTGAATGTTCACAAATGTTCGGAATAATTACTATCACAAATGGATAGTCTTCTTGAATCAATATTGTAGCGGTAATGATACCTCACAGTGGCATCTAGCGGTGACGGCCGAGGAAGCGTGTTGGGAGGATTCACCGCTAGAGGCCCAAAGTTAAAAGCCTGAGTTTTGTATGTTAAATAGAGCAAGGCCGAAAAGCGAAGGACCTTCTCAAGGGGATGATCGAACGGATTTAAGTAGTAGAGCCCTTGACATGACACAACTTTTAACTGAATAATCGATTCATCCCTGAAGGACATCAGCTCTCTGATCATAGAGATAGCGTTTTTCGAGTCGTACTTCATCATGGCGTAATACGAATGAGGAACCAAACCTTTACAATAAATTGTTAAAGCTGAACTCATGTCATTCAGCATTCTTTGTCCTCATAATGTAACCAGTGGTGTGCAAGTGCGGAAGATCAAGAAAATCGTACGATGGCCCGAAACGTTAATTTACAACAGCTGTTATGGAAAAACGAGCCAGAAGGAGACCCAAAAATAGAAAAAGCACACGATCTAGGTTGACATTTGACAATGCTTTCTCAGTAAGTGTATGTGAGCCTTGCCTTACAATAAGAGCCAAGTTTTGTAAAATAGGATAAATTTTATAACAACCTAAAAATGTGCCAATTCTTTATTAGCCCCCGGACATCAAGAAATGCGACGTGAAGGAAAAGAAGTACATGGAATCAAGTTTTTACTTTTATAACTCTGAAAAAGTGTGTGTTGGGTATTGAAATATCAATCGCGTCGTCTTTTGCACTGGGTAAACAGTTTCTGAAAATATTAGAACGAATTTCAAGAGTTTTTCAGGAAGATATGGCAATATTTGTCACTCAGACTCAGACCGTAGACAGATGGACGCGAGGACAGACGGACACTCTGATAGACTAACAAATGGACGCACAGACACTTGTTCATAAAGTGAGCAGAGAAAGTGAGGCGCGTAAAACGTTCTGTTAAAGCTGACTGAGGATTTCTTAGAAATACACCTCTACTCTGGTAGTTTCCTCTTAACTAACGATGTATTGTGGGTCTTTTTCTGCTTTCTAAACCTTGTTGAATTGTACAATAATCAACTAACAGACGAAATAATTTCCATTGTTCTACAAACGATGTAATGATAGAAAATAAATCCACCTTCATTTTCCACCAAATGTTTTCAGCATGTTGTCATCGTTTATTATGTTGGATTAGTTCAAATCGTGATGAAAAACCATCGTATTCATAGTATAACATCATTTCCGAATATCAATTTAGTTTTATGAAATCAAGCGTGATTCCCTGCCATAAACAAATCACAATGCCAAAAAGCACTCTAGATGCCAAAAATATTTTAATAACGCGGAAGTATGGTATGCGATTTTAATGATAAAAATCTCAACATTTCTCGTCCTTTCAAACGCTCAACTATAATACTAACTTTTGGGTAATGTGAATATATCTGATCTGAGAAACTACTGGATAGCATGGGTGTACGGCGTGTGACCCTAGCGGTAAAGATCAGGCGTCATTAACTTGACATTACAAATATTGAATTCCTCTAGCGTCAAATATATTGATTTTTGCACCCTGTAAAAAGCTCAACAGCGATAAACGGCGTAAGGCAGAAGTAAGGTAAGTGATCAAAACAACACAAAACATGGTCGTTGTTGGTCATATTTAAAGCAAAGTGAACCCGAAAGATACAAAAGCGCTAGAATAAAGTAACTGTAAATGCGTTTTAAGAGGAAGTACTGCATGTGACCCCAATAATGAAAATCAAGCAATATTCAACTGTCATAAAGAAAAATTTGAAGTCTAAAGTAAATTCACTCTTGCAGTCTATAAAAAACTCTAATGCAAAAAACGGCATAAAGCGGAAGTACTGTGTGTTATCCAAACTATACAAAACAAGTTCTGTGAACGTCGTCAGAGTTGGTCAAGTATAGAGCAAAGAGCCCCAGAAAGTACAATAACTGAAAATATGTTTTACGAGGAAGTACTGCATGTGACCCCAATATTAAAAATCAAGCAATATCCAGCTGTCATACAGGAAAATTTAAAGTCTCCCAGCGTTCATATATTCACTCCTGGTGTCTATAAAAATCTCAAAAGCTAAAAAATTACATAATGCGGAAGTACTGTGTGTTACCCAAACCATACAAAACAAGTTGTGTGAACAAGGTCAAAGTTGATCATATTCAAAGCGAAGAGACCCCAAAATTACTAATGAAATAAATTTAAATGCGTTTTACGAGGAAGTACTGCATGTGACCCCAATAATAAAAATGAAGCTATATTCAGCTGTCGTATAGAAACATTTTACGCCCTCCATCGTTCAAATATATTCATTTTTGCGGTCTATAAAAGTCAAAATGTAGCCGATATGCGAATAACACGGAAGTACTGTATGTGACCGGCTTGATAAAAATCGGGCATCATTCAATCGCCGACCTCAACATTTGAAGACCTTGAACGTCCAAATACATTGAGTTTTGCGGCCTGTAAAAATCAAAATACAAAACGTGCACTAGTGAAATCGTGAAAAACGCTCATAACGTGGAGGCATTGTATGTGACCCACTATACAAAAAATCTGGTGTTTTCTGCTTGCCATAACCGACATTTCAAGCCCTCAAACTTGGAAAAAGATTGACTCTTATAGCCTGTAAAAATCGAAACAGAAAAAACTTTGAACGCTCATATCTCGGAAGTACTGTGTGTAATTCAAAATCCGGAAAACTCTAATTTTGCACAATCACTGGGAAAACATTCCCTCAAAATTTCATAGGGTTTCATACATTTTTCAGGGAGATAAATATGGCAATTTATGTCAGTTTGTGACCACAGACAGACGGACACACAGACACTTGTTCAGAAAGTGTTTCTGAGTATACCTACTACTATGAAAATTTCTTCAATCAGGACCTCGGTTCCAAATTCGACTTTTCAGACGATCTCAATACTTCCATTTTCTACGTAAACATGGAAGTAAAAATCATAATGGAAAACATATTGAACGGTTTTATTGCGGACGTACTGTATGTTATCTCCTAATTACAGTACCGCTTTGTATCGCACATCTACTGAGAAAACATTTCCAGATCATTTAATCGACTTTAATACTTTACATACTTAGATATTACGATTTTTGTCACTATTTGACAACTGACTGAGGTTTAGAGAATGTTAAACTGCTGTGGAATTGTTTTTCAATTTCCCCTCATATCCAAATTCGAATTTTCACACAGTATCAATGCTACGTAAGCATGGACATAAAATTACGTTAACATAGACGAGCTAATACCCACCTTTACATGAGCCTTCGTTTACCACCTCGGAAGGGTCGATCAAAAAACGTGTAAGACCAAATTATATCAATCTCAACTATCTCAATAATAGTTCAGAATTGATAGCTCAAAATTATGATTTTTCATTCTCTCAATTGAATCGCTAACTGAGAAGCGTTGTGACAACTAGATGTGTCATCGTTCACCCCTCGGTGAAACATAATCTTGGTAACCGAATCAAAACAATAACTGATAAGATTATATTATCTGTTATCACTCAATATTTTTTGTCTGTTGATCATTTTATGCCAGCAAACTTGTCATTGTAGACATAATAATGCTTTTTGGGTTACACGCGCAAGAACATGCATTTTCAAAAATGATTAATGATAAATTCGTTCCGGACAGTATCTAATACTGTAATAATAACATGTTGACGTGAAAAGAAAAAAAAAGAAACCGTTACAACTTCTGCAGAATAACATGGGTCGAAATTTTAAAGTGGAATTTTGCGGTTTTTTGGTACGGAATATAAAGAAGACCAAGAGGAACTTTTCAAGCTTTGAGATATATTTTTCTGACGCCTACAGCTCGAGAAATCTACAGAAAACCTCCCAAAAACACACATTTTTGCGTCCCTTTCGCTCAAACGGTGGTATTGAAAAAAAATTGGTACGGGCTATTATAGCCACATCTATAACGGTCATTTTAAGCTTTAAAACACGAAAATCGGTCCACTGGTGTGGCCTAAATCATAAGGAAAACCTCCAAAAAACGTGAGCCGAACGCCCTTAAATGACCACGCTGCAAATTATTGTACAGCGGTTCATTATTACTTTGATATTACTTCCATGTTTTTGTAGTAAATGAAGGTATTGTGATCGTCCAAAAAGTCGAATTGGGGACCGAGGTCCTCTTGGAAGAACTTTTAATAGTATTAATTATACTCAGAACCACATCCTGAACAAGTGCCTGTCTGTGGTCACTAACTGACATAAATCGCCATATCTCCCTGAAAAATGAATGGAATTCAACATTATTTCCAGGAAATGTTTTCCTAGTGAATGAGCAAAATTGCCTTCTATTGGATTTTGAATAATACACTGTGCGTTAGAGATAATAAGGGTTGAACCTTTTTGTCTGTTTGATTTTGAAGAGCAATAACGGTAAATATTTTTTACGTTTCAGGTCTTGAAATGTTTGTTATGGCAAGCAGATGGCCGATGATTTTTTTTATATAGTGGCTCGCACACAGTACCTCCACGTTATGAGCTTTTTTCATGTTTAGTGCGTATTCTGTATTTTGATTTTGCTGGACGCATCACTCGATGAATTTGAACGTTCAAGGTCCTGAAAGTTTTGGGACGGCGATTGAATGTGGTCTGATTTTATAAAGTGGGTCACATACAGTACTTCCACGTATTTGCATACTGACTATATTTTGATTTAGACTGTAAAAATGATTATATTTAAATGCAGGGGGACTTGAAATGTTTCTTTATGTCAGCTGAGTGCATTTATGTGCAGCAAATATTCATCAATTATTTAGTTAGTTAAAGTTGAACGCTTGAATTGAAAAACGCTCACGTCGAAGAGACGTACGCCGTGTATTATTGAGCTGAAATGATTTTCTTCTTAATCTTTTCGTCATGTTAACGAATGATTTGCACTTTTAGGACGTTAATCACAAATCACTATTCATGAAACAATAAGAATGCCTCGCTCCGATTCAATTTACATCATTTACAGATTGTTACGGATTACAATCGTTCTGTTGTCTTGCCTCCAAAGCGCTACTTGGACCGACACGTTATTTACATAACCCAAATCAGCCCTTCTCAGTACTCATCATCCAAGATCCAGCAATCGTTCCTCGGCTCTCAGTTTCACCCGTTTGACTCACCCAAACAACAATCTATATTACTACCTTTCTGATCGAAACAACTTAATTGTTGTTTGTTTACGATTGAATTATTTATAATTAAATTATTATGAGTATTTTTTTGTATTGTTTTTTTATTATTATTAATTTATAAATTATTATGAGTTGACTATTCGATTGTATGTAGTGCGTTTCGCTTTCATATTTACCTAGTAAACGAAGTATTGGGATCGTCCTATAAGCCAAATTCAGAGCGGAGTTGAATTTGGAGAAAATTTCATCGTAACTTACATACTCAAAAACACTTTCCGATCAAGTGTCCGTCCGTCCGTGGTCAAAAAGTGACAAAAGTTTCGAACTCTGTTAAAAATCAATGACATTTTCAGTAAATGTCCACCCAACGAATGTAAAAAAAAATTAGCCATAATTGAATTCTCGACAGCACACGGTACTTCTGAAGTTTAACGTTTTCGCTTCTTTGATTTTTACTGGCCATAAAAAGCAATGTTTTTTTCAACGTTTGGCCCACACTGTACTTCCACACATGTGAGCTGTTTTCGCTATTTCTCAAGATGGTACAACTTTTATGTTTCGAAGTTTACAAGCCGCAAAAATCAAAAGCTCAAGGTTTCGAACTGGTCGTTACAGCGAGCGAATGAGTCCTGATTTGTATCGCTTGGGTTCACATACCGATAGCTGTGTTAGCTAACGGTCGTTTGTTTACATCGTCTGAGTTTCTCGGTTTCTTCACAGTATCTACTCAGTTTCGCTGCGCGTGCTTTTAGTTATTTTAACTCAGAGTGGTTGTTCGTGACGATAAACCTTCATTTCTACACGTCAAATTTTTTCCGAGCTATAATCGTTGCTTGAAAAACCGACTTTGTTTAAACTGAGCTCGCTGTCGAAGTTGGCTCTTACTTAGAAAATCTAGCGGAAATCTTCCTTGCTAGCCCAGTGGTTTTTTTTGCAGAGATTGGAATAGCCGAATCGGGTCTCTTATACAGCCAGTTTACACAGTTATATTTTATCATTACAGTGTTATTGATGTTATAATTATATTGTTGGAGATGCCGATTTGAAGCTGTACTGTATATAAATTCTATGCTTCTGTTATTTTCTGTTGATGATTTTATTGCCTCCATTTGAATATTGCAAATTGTTATAGCGAATTACCCTACCTCATTCTGATTTATGTATCCGGTTGGGACAGTAACTTTTTTTTCCAATTTTGGCGATGGATGGAGTTAAAAATTTGTTTGTTTATGATATTTTTTAATTGGTGGGGCAGCCCTCCAAGATGGGTAGAGGAGTCCAAAATTCCGCTAGTGTAGTTCGAGATAGAGTTTCAAGGGGTGCTTCAGTGGACTCCGGCGAGACTCCACTCCTATTCGACCCCCACTCACTACTCACAGTTTTATAATCAGTTTTGAGAAGTGACATCGACCTCTAAACATCGATGTTCAAAATTAAAAGATCCATGTCAATGTGAACATCGCAAGAAAAACGTCGATGTTTTAAATCGACGTTTTTGGAAAATCCCGAAATTGATGATGATATTTGATAATTTGAAGTTAATATGTTTCCTGCATGCTTGGGCCTAGCTAAAGATTGTTCCATAGAAATCTGACATTGCCTAATAAGTAGTAATAAACATGAAATCTGAAAGAACCTGCTGCTAAAAGCAAACCTTGATTTTCACATAAAATTCATTTACTTAGTAGGAATGAGAAGTGATCCGCATCCCCAAGGATGCATGTGGTAACTAGGACTTAGAGTTATAACGTGGAGAAGAACAACTAGTTTACCTTCCTCTCAACTTCACCGTTGAGTTCAATATCACCATCTCATGTTGTATTAGTTATTAGTCATCATTTACCTTACTTCGATTCTCCTTTGCTTAGAAAGTATTATTCATAGACGTTAATAACTTCCAAAATGCAATTCCGACCGATCACCTACAGTGCGCAAAACATCGGAAGTTAAAGATCGATGTTTGAAAACATCGCTAACAACAACATCGATATAAAACATCGATATTATGAGGAACACATCGATGTCGCATCAGTTTCGAATTCACGTCAGACCGGGATCGGGATCTCCGTCGTCTTATGACTGTCGGCGTCCCCTACTCTTCCATTTTGAAGTAAATTTCGTATTCTTTTCCCAACCCCTGGTCGGAGCACTGAGCACTCACTTGCGTCGCGCGATCGGACGCTTCTATGTCTTCTCCGGTGGATCCTGAATTGATGCGCATTTAATCTTTACCCCCAGGCTCTGAATTTCTCGGAATGGGACGGAATTTTCTTGGAATCGAACTTGATGAGAGCAGTTCTATCCTGATGCTGTAGCGTTGGCATCCATCATGGCTGATGTTCCCGATGAAGCAGAAGACTCATTTCTTACCAGACAACAGAATGAAGTCGCTCTACTCATGGTATATAATTTTTTTTTTTTTTTAAATCAATGACTCAATGCTAATAATTGAACCGGCGTGCACCTAGTTCCCTCTGAAACATATTTTTTTGACGTTTGTTGGAAGTCAAGCCGGTGACGCTCACGATAGGTACTGCTTAGTCAACACAGTTGACGTTCATTTGCGTGTATATTACCTGTCTCACCTCTCTATCAAAATTTGGTGTTTTACGTTTCAACACTTGTAGAATCCAAATATCTCATTAAAAAAATGCTGCAAATGATTGCACAGTGGTTGAATATTCCTTTGCTTCAATAATAATGTTAGTTTTGATTTTTACAGGCCGCAAAACTAAATTTATTTGAACGTTCAAGGTCTTGAAATGTTGGGGCTAGCGATTGAATGATGCCTGATTTTTATCAAGTCGGTCACATACAGTACTTCCGTGTTATTCGCATATTGGTTACATTTTGATTTTTATAGACCGCCAAAATGAATATATTTGAACGCTGGGGGGCTTTAAATTTTTCTGTATGACAGCTGAATATTGCTTCATTCTTATTTTTGGGATCACATGCAGTACTTCCCCGTAAAACGTATTTTCAGTTATTTTATTATTTTTTTTTTCGTTTGGTTGTCGTCGCATTTATTGTAGTAGAGGGGTTGTGAGGGGGAGAAAAACCAGGCGACTTATTCTCCAGATTTTTAATGGCTGGCCGAGCACTTTCGCCCATTCGGGCCGCAGGGCTGTGGACCTCATGGTTCCACGTCGCCCTGAAGATGCCAGGGCTTCTTCTTCCAATAATTCACATTTTGTTATTATTTTTTTACGTTTTATTCGAGTATCTTTATTATTAGTTTCCCTGTTATAAACATTATCCATTTCACAAAACTTATTCTGAGTACATTATTGAAAATTCAATTTATTGTCGATGGACCCTGAGCTCCACTGATATACGTTTCTCCTTCTGCTGATTTTCAGGGCATTCGATTGTTTGTAGAATTTCAAAAAAGGTATTTATTGAACTGACTAAGGAAGTGGTACTTCTACAAGACTCCTTATTTTGCATTTGGAAAATTCCGAAGTTCTTAAATTGTGCCTTTTTTTAAATAAATTTTAAATAGCAAATTATGCCATCCAACCTTCACCTGCTCTACCTTAGGTTCTAGTGCAGACCTTTGTTTCTCTCTGTGAACGACCCTATAGTTTCGAACAACTAGAGGAGTTTCTTGAACCAAGGATTCTTTTGTTGCATTGTACTAAGTTTCGTGACGTATTGTTCATGGATTGGCTGTCTCTTCATCGTACTGTGAGATTGTATCACACGCCGGGTCTTCTGACTCCATAATAGTTATGTACTTTGAAATTGACTATTTAAAAATTACGTGGTTTTTAACAATTTACCTCAGCTTTCGGATTAATGTGATTCTTTGTGACCAGTTTCAACTACCAACTTAAGGGAGCCTTAATGATATTCAAAGTTGCATGTTTCAGTCCATGTACGAAGATGATTTCACTCTTCTTTCTGCCAATGGCCAACCTGTGGAATGCATCATCAGGCTCTGGAGTGGCAATAAAAATTCATCAGCCAATCCTTCTGCTTTATCTCGCCTTGATCTTCACATCAAATGTCCTGAAGAGTACCCACTCAAGTAAGTACCTACTAGTTTCTACTTGTTCGAGCTTGTTTGTATGCTCCAATTAATTTTCCTCTGGTATAATGATGTTTGTGAATATTTCTCATGTTTTTAGAGCGCCGAACGTTCAAATTGAAAATTTGTGCAAAATTGCCTATAGAGATGTGGCTTCCCTACGACAAGAGTTACTTGATTTGATTGATTCGTTGAAAGGAGAAGTTCTCATTTACGAGCTAGCTCAACACTGTGAGGTTTGTCTATTTTTCTTGGAGTATGACATCCTACTGATTGCACATATTATAGATTATAGAGTCCCTGCTCCAATTTAACACACTGTAATAAAAGAAAGTATTTTAAGGTAAGAAATAAAGTATTTGCTTTTACTGCGGTGTTGCAAAAGTGAAATTTAACTCCTCTGAAAACCAAGTAGCGTACTTTCCTACCTACCAACTTGTGCAATCAAGAGATCAACTTACCGTTAACTTACTGTTCAATGGGTTTGTAGTACTTTTTGTTATTATTACTTTGATTTAGTTGCAAATGATATTTTTAGTGGTGTATTTTCAATTTCTTTGCAGAAATTCGTTCAGTCGTATAGTACACATGAAACTGTATCATTCTATGAATCAATGATGAAGCGCAACCGGGATCTGGAGACCACAAGAGCACGGGAACTGCAGGAAATTAAGGAAGAACAAGAGAGAAAGGTGACTTCATCTTAATTTTGTATATAGGATGTGGCTCAAATGTATGTTGGAATCTAGTTTGGTTGTGATATTTTCTAGGAGTTTCAGGTTGATGAATGGCATACTCGATGAGTTGTTCTGGGATTCTTAATTGTTTAGGTATTTTTACTCTCAGCACACCTGGCATTATAGTTTCTGGCAGTTCTGTTAAATAGATATGACCTTCATTGCACAATATTTTCTAACTTGACTATCTGTGTATGACTTGAGAGTTAATAAACTTTAATTTGGAGAAAGTATGGATATCTAGTCCCCCAGTCAGTTGCCCCTTCAATCCTGTAAGCGGATGCCTTATGAGGAGTCTTTGAATTTTTATCTAACTCCCCTGTAACGCTGGTTTCACCAATTAAATTTATTTTATCAGTTCCTCTGGCCACTTCCCCAAAGGTTGCTATTGGGGAATAGGCCAGAAGTAATATATGAAAATAAAACGAGAAAATGAAAAATTTATTAATCGTAGTCTGGTAACTTTATTCGTATGAAAATAGTTGTTTGGTTTTTTCTATATAACAATGAAAAAATAATAAAAATGACTAAACAGGGAATAAAAACGAAAAATGATATGAAATTATAACTTCACACACTAAAATCCACAACTAAAATTCAAATTTACAATTATTGTTGTGATTATTTATTGTTGTAAGGATAAATATGACTAATCATGCTTGATGATCAGTTAAATCTATTGCGGAAATTTTTCAAAGAATTTGAAGATTTGAAAATTTTTTGGAACTCTCTTTTTGCAATTGTTCAATATTTTGTAGAGACTGGAGCTCATAAGTGATATTCAAACTAAAGAAAGAACCGTGAGGAGGGCTCTCAGGCGGAAATCCAAATCTGAAGATGACGATGAAATGACTCTTCGAATGGAAAGGTATCACATGATATACCAATTTGAGTTTTGTTCAATGATGGAGCTATTAAATCGAACTTTCTGTGAATATGTTGATTGACATGAGAAAAATACATCAATAGTCCGAACAACAATGTTCTGAGCCCATTGTACTAGCTAAGATGAGTGAATGGCACTCTCACTTGTATATTGAATATTACTCTCAACTCTGTAAAACACGGTTTCTACATTACAATGTGTTTTTCAGGTGTGACTTGTCTCATATCTCTTTAGTGGGTCCAGCTCGTGAGGTAACTTACATCAGTATTTTCATAACTTGAATTCAATTTTTCTAGTCATCTAGCCAAATAGTTGGAAGTTGCTCTGAATTAATTTTGCATTGTTCTGACATAATTTTATTTTTGTTTTAGTTGGCTACACCAGATCCTCCCAAAGAAACAAAGTACAAGCCTTGGAATCCTTTTCAGAGTAGCGAGGGTTCTTCTCGGCTGGAGAATGATTTTGAAATCATTGTTGGACTTGGCGAGGGTGCATACGGCGAAGTATTCAAGGTGATCATTCATTTCAACAGGTCATTTTTAATCTCTATAACTCATCTTGCACATTCAATACTGGTCTCATCTATTGAAAGTCCTTGACTGTGAGAGACTGACTGACTTAACGTGTTCATTGCAGATCGCTAATGGGAAAGATTCCAGCTAACCTGCATTAAATAGCGTTCAGTCTTGAACTAAATTATACTTTATATTGAAACTAATACGTTTAGAGTTTAAAAACTCGCGAGCCCCCTGATAATAAAAATAGAGTCGATGATAGATGTGGAATTGTCATATCAGCATAAAACAAAAATTGAAGTGGCTTGGATCCGGGAAGGCTCACTGAATGTGTTGATGTCCATCTGTACTTTTTTGGGTCCTTAATGCTTAAGCTTGTAACATTCTATCTTAAAGTTGGATTTTGCCAAATTAAATTTGCGATATTTAAGACATAGAAACTAAAAATAAAAGCTTCTTGGTTGAGTCGTCGCATCTCTCATCGTACTGGGTTGGTGAGGGGGAGAAGAACCAGGGCTGTGGTAACCTATGGTTCCACATCGCCCTGAGGATGCCCGAAGGGGCGAAAGTGCTCGGCCAGTAAATAAAAAATCGGAGAACAAGTCGCCTGGTTCTTCTCCCCCTCACCAACCCAGTAAAAATAAAAGGCTCCTTCTTCAATTGACATCACTTCCTCCTCTTCATTGACATCACTTCCTACACTGTGTGTACAACTGCTCTTAGTACATTTTTTAAAACATATAATAGTTTTTGCATTTTTAGAAAATAAGGCAATTTATATTATAAATAAAAGATGGCACAGAAACTTAAGAGAGGCCTGTTGACATGTTCCTGTGTCTGTAAGTTGAGTAAACTGGTGTTTTGCTCATGGAATCGGCTTTGTAAAATCAACTTATCATTTAACTGTGCTGAGACGTCAACTCTTTGTATCTATCCATTCCCTTTAATTTACGTGTTTAAATTACGTGTTTAATTTACGTGTTTTTTAATAGCTTTTTTCAATACTTTTGAAAAATCTTGACAATTTGCTTGTTGGTCTATTGTTCAACGAACCTTTCTCCCCTTTAATGGAAAGAGGAGTGACAGTTTAAATTCCTTGAAAACTTGATTCCTCTGTTAAAAGACACTGCAACCTCAACAATCGCCTCCCATCATTAAAAAATAAATAAAAAGTAAGCCATCATTTTTAATTGATGGATTCACATAATCAATATCAGTGGTTAAAAATAATTTTTATTCTCAGTCAATACCTCCTAGGAATTCTTGAGGAGATGGGATAAATTTTACCCTGAAAATAGCCAAGAGCATTCTACCAACAAAATTCTAACATTCATGACAATGATAATAATTGTGATGCTTGTAATTGGTTTGCCAAATATTTTGACTGGTTAAAAATCGTTCAAATAATGGATGATCTGATTCAAAGAAATTCCATTGAAATAATTTTGTAGATCAGGTTCAACAGTCTCCTACCTTGGAACAGCCTAGGAAAAAGCCAGCTTCTTCATAACATGGTGCTTATAACTGGCCTAAAATTCATGCTTGATTCACAGATACTTTTGTAGTGCTCACTGTTCATGGCACATGAAGGAGTGAGTTTTGATATCCTTCAATCACTTAATGCCATATTATATGGTCCGTATCTTGAGAAAATTCACCCTGACAACTAATTAATTTTTCTGCTCTATTGCAGGTCAGGAATAAATTGGATGGGGGTTCCTATGCAATTAAAAAAATTGAGCTTAACTTATCAACAACTAAATCAGCCCATCGTGAGATAACTCGTGAAATTAAGCTTCTGTCCCGGCTGAATCATGAAAATGTTGTGAGGTATTACAACTCGTGGGTGGAACGCAGCCAAACCGAAGATAAGGTAATTAACGTTAATGTAAATCTGATTTCCTATTTTTACTATTCCATCCACCTAATCCGATTTCCTACATCTGATTTCCTTTTCTACTCCATTCTGTACCATCCACCAAGTTGAAGTAAATCGATTGATTGATACAGTCATTTTCAACATTTTTACTTCATGTTCACATATGAAATTCCGGTGTAATGTTTTCTAAATGCCTAATTCATTTAGCTATGACATAAATGCTTGCCAGGCACTCTTTTCAGCTATAATGTCATGCGATTAATTTGACTCTAAATTAAGTACCTAATTAAGAAAAATGAAAACCTTCATTGGGTAATGACAAGGTAACTGTTTTTCCACATCTTACCTTTTATTACGTTGGACACTTCTGTTCATCCATAAGTTCTTATCCTGCATGGTATAGGTACCACATGCTTCCCCTGTTCAACTCAAATTAGGTTAAGGTATGAAGATATGGTCACCTTAACAGTTTCCCCCTCAACCCTATAACACTAAAAGATTTTTTTTCTTTGACCCTGGTGTTGTTCATTCATCAGCGTTCTGATTAGCCATCTTGCATATTGGCATTTCGCAGAGCACCAGCGCTGATAGTGATGTAGGAGAATGGGTTGAGTCATCCCAGGATGAAGATGACAATGATGACGATGAAGATGAGGATGATAGTTATATAGTTTTCAGGTTAGTTCTACACTTTTCTACAATAGAGGGGTACAACGTGCAGGTTTTCTTGCATCAAATTATTGGTGATTTTCTTGAATTGTATTGATTATTAGTGATTTGAACTTCTATTACACTCTCCATATTATCATTACTTCCTTGTTCACGTTGCTAATGGAAAGTGTTAGGGTCGTCTGAAAAGTATAATCCGGAACAGGGTAAATTTGGACATTTTTATTCTAGTGCTTTTTTTCCCGAAGGGTTCTGTGGGTGTTAGGCTCCCCCTGCATCTATTGTGACTTACTACTTACTTCTGAAGCTATACTCAAAAACACTGTTTGAAAAAATGTCTATAAGTCCTGTCTGTCTCTCCGTCGGTCTGTGTGTCTGTGGTCAAATAAATGACAAAATTAGTCTCATCACTGTGAAAACTCTATGAAATTCGAAATTTTCAGAAAATTTTCTCCCAGCAAATTTGCAAAATTTTGGGCCCTTTTGGTATGAAAATGATCCTGTTTCACAACATTTGTCTTGCATCCTGAGGCTTACACACCTCCTTCTACTGCTTGTTCTCATTACCTTTTTTTTTTTTGCCTATAGAAAGCAGTCTTGTTTTCAGGAGATTTAAATTGAGCTCATTTCGGAAGGATTTAATATGCCATTATACGAATTTCTTGATCTTTTATGATTGATTACCCTTTGCCAATGCAAACACGCTTAACTGTGTGATCTATCTACACCAATTTTTGCCATCCTTCTGTGTTTCTATTACAAATGTCAAAACCGTTGTTACCTTTATTTCGGCAGAATTGTCAACTACCAATTCATGCCACAGTGTTGTTATTGCAGATGCATACAAATAAATTATGGGGAAAACCAGGGATTATTCCGGGGGTTATGCATTGACTGGTTCCAAGAAACAAGAAAAATTGATGCCATATTAAAAATGGAATAATGTTGTTTTTTATTTACTGGTTGGTACTAAGAATTCATTTTAATTATTTCTACACAGAAATGACTCCAAAGAGCCTCCTAATTCCTCAAAGGAAGACACTCCTGATGCACCGTCTGTCACCAAGCGAGCCCCCTTACATTCCCCGAAAAGAGCGAAATTGTATATGTACATTCAAATGGAGCTTTGTGAGAACAGCACTCTCAGGTGAGTTGGCCAAATTTATTCAAGTGGTTCAACGTTCACTGATATACCATTGTAGTCCAGTCAACTGAGAAAAAATGGAACGAGACAATTTTTTGTTTTTGCTTTATTAGGGATCTCTGCTTGCTGCAAACATCCAATCAACCACTTTTTTAAACTCTTTTTACTGCTCTTTCGTTACAATTTTTTTTCGAATGTTGATTTATTAGATGCAATCACTTTTTCAAAAGGAAATATTATTAATGTGTGTATCGGTGTCTAATACATTGGTATTCAATGAATTAAAAAAATTATTGTTTCCTAACCGTCCATGTACAAAGACTAATTTGCATTCCAATAGCCATCTGTTTAATTTATTTTATAGCTGAAGAACACTCCTGAGTGCCAATTATTAGAATATTGATTTTTCAGGAAAGCTATTGATGCTAAGTTGTATGAAGATAAGGAACGCGTCTGGAGATTATTCAGGCAAATAGTTGAAGGCCTGTGCCACATTCACGATCAGAAGATAATGCACCGTGATCTAAAGCCTTCCAACATATTTCTTGACTATAACGATCAAGTGAAAATTGGTGATTTTGGGCTGGCCAAAACAAGTCGAACTCACAAGTATGTCTATGAAAAATAATATTTTTCTTGGTTTTGTTGTTGGATATTTTCTTATTATTTTGGGGTTATGAGGGTTAGAATAATCAGGCTACTCATTCTCAGAGATTTTATTGATTGGATGAGCACTTCCGCCAATTTGGGGATCCTCAGGGCATGTCTCCTGCGTTTCCACATTGCCCTGAGGGTGCCTGAGGAGGCCTAGCTGCTTGGCCAGTCAATAAAAGCTCAGTGAATGAGTTGCCTGGTTTTCCCCCCGCATCCAATTATAATAATATTCTTACACCCCTCAGACATCGATGATGTAAATCGATAGAATTAATTTAATCGTGATCCAATTATTATTTCCTGTGTATATTCCAAGTTTTTAATTTCCACTCTAGTTGCAAGTGACTAGAGGGTTTTGAAAGTGGAAGTTTATTGACCCTAGAAATTCACATGATTATTCTTGGAGCGTTTTAATGACTTGTCTCAGCACTTCTGGTATCATTCTGTTCAGGTTTGAGCCATCTATTGATTTGGACGTCGTTGATGTGACTGGTTCATTGGAAATTCCCAGTGATCTGTCTGGAAAGGAAGTCCTTTCACACACGGGTGAAGTTGGTACTACTCTGTATAAGGCTCCTGAACTTAATATTAACAACAAAACATCGAAAAATCGTGTTGCATACAACGAGGTAAGTGATTGTAGTAGTAGCGATAAAAACGGGGGGGTGTACTGAATGTTGCCTGAGCAATTACTAGACTCCACTTCATTTTCTAAAACATGATCTTATGATCAAAAATCTTGTTTACTCATTGATGACAGTGTTGACATTGTTGGTTAATAATCGCGTGCAGTTTTATTGGTTGGTTTGTTCCTCTTTTAAACCCCAATGGAAATTACACGAAGCAGTCCTTCAAATGTCAGGAGTCGGCTTAACACATTCACTGCGGGTAACTAAAATCGATCACCCTCCCATCTCCAACCCAAACATTTCAAAACGTTGATAATAAGTTAATTTCTGTGACCTGTAAAAAAATAAATACAAAATACGCACTTGCGATTATAGTGAAAAAAGCTCATAACGTTGAAGTACGGTGTGTGAATCAATGTATAATAAATCAAGGGTCCTCTGCTCCCCATAGTAAACCTTCTATTGCCTCAAATGTTGGAAAGTAATGGCTCCTATAGCTTGTAACATTCAAAACAGAAAAAACTTTTAACGGTTATATCTCAAGTGCACAGTGTGTTATCCAAAATTCCATATACCTGTGCTAATTTTTCAAATTCACTTTTCTTTTCAAAAGGTGACGTTTTTCGACTATAGAAGTCTTTCAACTGTGAACAGAGTCAATTATTGGGAATTTCCACTGTACTCTTTTGGAATTTTTTTGCTGCTCACTAGCTACAACTGTTGTGACAGCAACAACTCTAATTAGAATGATCAGTGAAAAGTATTTGGCTGGAACGCCTTGTTAAACCATATTAGCCCTGACAATCTGAAACTGGATACCATTATGCCTATTGCATGACTTAGAATTATTTGCTCAGCTACTTCAGTTGGTTGCAAGATGCTACCTATTTCATTGCTACCTTATGCAGAGGTAAAGGTTCAAGTCCCCTGGACGTTTTGCGATGAAAATTCCACGAAGCACCCTTTATTTATCCACAGTTCAAAGAAAACGCCTTTGCCATGTCAGGCCTTCATGGTCAAAAATCTTGGTTGAAAGCTCATTTGACAGTTATTGTATTTATTCTAGAAAGTGGACGTTTACAGTCTTGGGATCATCTTTTTTGAGATGAATATACCTGCTTTCACCACCGGAACTGAGAGGTTTCTAACTTTGTTGAGAATAAGGAAACCAGAAATTGTCTTTCCTGATGAGTTACCATTCAGCGTCAAGTCCAATGAATATAAGTTGATAAGGTCAGTTCTTCATTAAATACAAGTTTAATTTCAAAACTAGGTTTAAATTTTATGAAGAATATAATATCTGTGTATTAACCAAATCGCTTGCTGTGAAGTTGTGGAAGCTCATGTCACAGGAATGGGGAATATGCATTGAACTTTATATTTTGAAAGAACAAGCCACGGGAATCACGGAATGATGGCTCTAAGGCCTGAGATAGCATTTGTTAATCTATAATCTTACAGATTCCAGTGAAGTTTTCAAGTTTGAAAATTGTTTGAACCAAAGGGAGCTAACACGTCACTTGTTCTCCAGCTCTGGGGATAAGGCAGCCACACGGTTTGGACAGTGGTAGATGGGATGGAAGGTAGATGCTCTGTGCAGTGAGACTGGGCTTGTGACGTCAACTGTTCGCTTCTGTTTCCCTATTTTTCGATCATGCTCTAGCCTGGAGACCCTTAAATAGAACAGCACAAGAACCAGATTAACAATGGGGTAGTGCAGAATATAAGCCTAACGATACAAGCCAAGTTTAGTAAAATGGGATCAAATTTCAATTTTATAGCAACAACATCAAATATGTAGAATCAGCCCTTAAGCTTCATTCACTCATTGTTACAAATATTTAAAAAAAACCCTCGCTTGCAAATATACTGATTTTGCAGCCAAAAGTTCATAACATGAAAGTATGGTTTGTGAGCCAAAGATAAAAATCAAACGACACCTGCTTGCAATGAAGAACTTTTTAAGGCTTTGACCTATTAAATTATAAGGTGCATGAAATCAAGCAAGATTTCCCGCCATTGACAAACATTCCTAGACTTTGAGCGTTCAAATAATTATATTGATTTTTGGGCCTAAACATTTCAAATACAAGCAATAGTTAGATAATATAGTATGGTATGTGGCCCTAGCAATAAAAACTCAATTGTCATAAACATTTCACATCTAAAAACGATGAAATATATTGACTTTTGGGGACTGTGAATATTTCTAAAAAAACAATAAATGACTGGATGGATAGGACAGTTGTGCAGAGTGTGACTCTAGCGATAAATATCAGGCGTCGTTCACTCGTCATTATAAACATTTGAAGATCTCAAGTGTCAAATATGTATATTTTGGCAGCCTGTAAAATCAAAATGGTGAAAAAATGCATATGGCGTTAGTACGGTCTGTGATCCAAATGATACAAGACCCGTTTTATTAAATGGGATTTTCATATATAAGCAATGATACCCAAAAATACAAACACACTCGAGTAAAATGATTGAAAATGTGATTTACAAGGAATTACTGTGTTGACTCCTACAATTAAAATCAAGCGACATTCATGTGCCAAAAAAGCGTTTTATGAAAATTTCATCGTGTTTCATTCATTTTTGACAGAGATATGCCACAGATACCATTTGACTATAGACACACAGACACTTCTTCAGAAACTCTTTCCAAGTATAGTACTTGGACAATTTCTTCCAATAGGACCTCCAAACCGAGTTCAACTTTTCAGACAGTGACATTACTTCCATTTACTACTTGAACATGGAAGTAAAAATTGATGCGAATTCCCCATTGAAGATAATGAAATAGTAATAATACTTGAAATATTTCACCATTTTTCCTATTCTTGTATAATGACTATACCTGGTTAAATATTGTAACCCACGAAAAGCCAATTTTTTTAAGTAGGAAAAAGGAAAAATCATAATACTCTTTAATCAATATGAAATATAGATAGTTAATCCATTGCAAGTATTGCGGCCAAATTAAAGAATCATTCATGTTCAAATTGAAACGCTCATATCTTGCTAATTTGAACTTCTAAGATGGATAAGCATAAATACTTCTGCTGGGATTTTGAATTTCTAGTTAAAGTAACAAAGCAATAATGGGTGTTGTTCTATAAAAATATCTTGGGGCTTAATTTGATATTTCATTACTGAAGTTCATGGTTTTTGTTCTTTTTTCAGATGGATGTTGAATCATAATGTTGACGAGCGTCCGTATGCTAGAGATATCCTTGCTACTGATTGTTTGACTTCTCTGAAACAGGATGGAGGCGATGTCATGGAAATCATTCAAAGAACATTGAGTAACCCACAATCGAAGGACTACAAGTATCTCATAGCATCATGCTTCAATCAGGTACCATTGATAGGTCAGAGATAATGTTCTGTCAAAAAGTACAATGCTCATGTTGTTGTAATCTGTATAGTGAGGTGCTAGTGGTTTTTGATCTTGTGATACGAAGATACCCTTTTTGGCTCAAAATGGTTGCAGATTTATTTACCTACTTAGGTCATTTTCTGTTAGTTATTCATGATACATCAAGGTCGTTTTCTATTATTGTTTTGTAATCAGGATTCCCTACTGAATTATTTGAACACCAATGTGCCACAACAACTTGATATCGCTATTATACTGATATTGTGTTGTGTAGGTATGTAGATGGTATGAAAATAATTATTTGTGATTGTTTGTTGTTCAATGTCAACTTCTGGAATTCGATTACAATTCGAATTGCTGGATTTCTCCATTAGTAAAACATAGCCATTTTATAATAACCATAGTTTATCAAAACAGGATCGCCTTTTTTCAACGTTGGCAAGAATCAAAAGTGGGCCAACTAATTATGAGTTGACCCTCAATCAGCGTATCTGCAAGATACTTCACGTTGTTTGATAGCTTAGATGAGTCGGGGAAGGTTTTATCGTTTGTGTTTCTAGAGTTCATAAGCGTATAGCTTTCCCCAATTTGTCTCAGCTCCTTGTGAATGACTGTGTTTCGCATCCGCCTGTACATGAGTTGCTTATATCTGTATATAATGTACTTTTTAGGAATCAGTAATCCTCATTCAGGCAAATTAGACCACAAGCATAGCAAAAACATGCTCTTCAGATTATCCAAAAAACCCCCTACAATTATGCCCTCTACAATCTCTTATTCTATATTTGATTTCAGTACAATTTATTGGATAGTTATAGAATGAGGAGTTTCATGATAGTTTCTTCTGTATAATTATGTACATTATTTTTTTCTGCACATACTCACTCCGATTTATCAAGTATCTTTTTTATTCCTGTTAGAAGTAAATACTTGAAAGTTTCTGGATATTGATGGTACCTATTTATAGTGTTTAATGTAAAGACATGAAATTAATATTTTAATGGACTAATAAGCAGATGATAAAAATGGGCTAGAAAAAAAGGGGAGTCCAATAGTACCTATCATTTTTAGGGTTGGGTAATTTGGTGAGTTGCCACCATTTTTTAGTATAGGCATTGTTGATTCCTTCTTGTTTAAACTTAAGTGAGTATGCTGTCTAATGTCTACGCTGTAAAAATTCATTGAAAAAAAATTTAACAAGAATTTTCGAGTATTTTTCTATAATATGATTGAACACTCTACTTATCATCATGGTTATATCCTACATGATCTCCTACTCAAGCCCTAGTTGTGCCTTTTAGCAATGCATGGACTTTTGTTGTAACCTCTCAATTGTTTAACTGTTTTGTTTAATTGTTGGTGAGGTATGATAAAACTGTTGAGTGCACACCTGATTTTCTTCAAATTTTCAGGCCATGCCTCCAGCTTTTGAAGCGACCTATGATATGTCAACATTCCGGCAGATCCGACAGGTAACATCATTGAGTGTTGCTTCAGAGCAGCTTCGCACAATCTTCCATAGTTTCAGTGCAGTCTCTTTTGCACCACCTCTCTTGACACCGGGAACAGCACCAAAGAATGGAGTCACGCTTATAACCAACGTTGGTGGCATTGTCCACATTTCTCCTGATCTGCAGACACCGTTTGCCAGGCAGGTGGATTAACATTAATGTGACAGCTTATTCGATTCGGTATTATCTATGGCCAATTTCATCCCAGTAAAAGTTGGCATGGGTGTTCAGTGTTTGCCATTTAAGTGATTGGTATCAGTGGGATAATAATAGAAACTTCCATTTGAAACTCCCTCAGTACTGAGTGAAGGAGGTATGAAATGAACCTCTTCCCAAAGTTACGCTGCTTACTGATAATTATGCTGATTGAATTTGCGTTTTTATTTCTTAGCATATCTTCTATCACATCCACTTTTGTCAAACCGTTTGGTAGAATGGAAACGGAGCGCTCCAGACTGAACTTCGCGTGGTTTGAGGGGAAAGTCACTTTGAACAATAATAACTTTGAACACTATTAGGGAAAGGTGGTGCGTGTTGATTTCTGAAGCCTGATTTTGAGGCGCCATTTCTCGTCCAGTTCTTGTGGCTGGTGTTGGTACAAACTTGAGACCTGCCCATCTTGGTCTTTTTTGCTAATAGCAAAAACACACTTAGATTAGAGAGTGAGTTGGGAAGTCGCTGACTTACAGGAAATACTAAACTGGGCCCAATTCACTCCCTTGCTGCACACCAGAGCAAATTTATTTGGGCTCAGAAAATGCGTCGCTGCACTTGACTGCAAAGACTTACTTAACTTGCTGCTAAGGTAGAAGAGCAGGAGTCGGTAGTATGAATAGGATAAGTTGTCCTTGTGTTTGTTAAAGAGGTCTTTACACCCAACATGGTCAAAACGTTTACTTACTTAGTACAGAAGCTATCTGGAAACCATTAGCATAGAATGTTTAAAGCCTGTGGTTCAGATTCATGTGCATCCTCCCACCTTACTATTCATGTGTGAATGTCTTCATGGTGCATTAAGATTTATGTTATAGTGGTTTGGTGTTTCTATGTTACAGATATGTAATTCAAAATCCGTCAGTAATGCATTTCAGGAGGTATGTGATTGACAAGGTCTATCGAGAAATGCCTGTTGGAATTCACCCAAAAGAGATAATGGAATGCTCATACGACATTGTTTCCACATCCTTTGGTACCCTCTATATTTCAATGTATTATAATATAATACATATTATGAGAAATAAAATAAGTCTATTGAAAAGCTGGTCTGCATTTTGATTTTCCTAGGAGATCTGATGCCTGATTTGGAGCTCTTCGTTGTTGTGCGTGATATCTTGAAAGCCTTTCCTCAGATCTCAAGGCGCAATCCAGTTGTTTACCTCAACCATTCTGTGCTGATCAACATGATACTTGACGTCTGCTTTGCCAATTCATCAACTATGATGGAAAAATCGACATTTCGCCAAGAGCTCATTCGGCTCATAGTAAGTTATTGCTATAAAATTAATAGTGACTTAGAACGTAGAACATTCCCCTAAAATATATTTGGCTCCATTGAAACAATATCTTTGAAGCTGAGGACATTTCACAGTCTCTAAAATCAACTGATGAGACTTGAACATTGATTCCATCTCATTCGTATAACGTTCCATCACATTCACTGTGGAACACCGATCGGAAAACTACCAGACCACCTGCATTTAATTTCAGTTAAATGTTGACCCAATTATATCTTATTATTTATTTGCAAAAATCCAAACTGAGAATGTGTTCAAGCAGTGTTCACAGGCATCAGTCAAGTGTGTTTGCTTTGCTACGTTCTGCATTTTGATTGACTATCAGATACCTGTGAACCCAGCTTCACTTCACAGACACTCCAGCTCCCCTGAAGATGAACACAGAGTTGATAATCAATTCATTATTCCGGGCAGGCCAATAACAAAAAATTAAAGGTGGCTCATATCCAGGATTGACACATGGCTCGAAAGTTGCTGCCATCCCTGTTCCGGGATGGCGAGTAGCTATCGTCCTGGATCTGGTGTGTTGAGTAAAATGTCCTTAGTGAATACCAGAAAAGTTGTTCTCAATAATGCCAACAATATTCGGCCGTGGGCGTCATCATCAGATATAATGTTGAGAGAAAATGTTTTTGGGTTTAAAAATATATGAATTATATTTTGGATAGTTGTCAAATCTTGTATTCATTGAAACTTCTTTTATGTCTGCTTAGTTACTCAAGGTGTTGAATGTCCTTATCACAAATAATTGATAGTGATTGTGCTGCAGATCAGTTTGATTGTAACTTTTTTTGTTCCAGTCGGAGAATTCTACCACAACGACTTTAAGGCAAAATCTTCGTCAGCTCAACATGTCTGAAGCTTGCATCAATATGATTCGTGGCTGGATAGACCTGAAAGAATCACCAGTCGACATTCTATCAGAATTTTCATGCCTGATCTTTGATCACGAACATCAAATTCCAGCCTGCGAAGCAGCTATAAAACAGTTGAACCATTTAACAAAAGAGATGGAATCACTCAATATTGGCGTAAGTACCATGATGATTGAACACTTGTTATTTAATGGCTGATTGGCTCCCTGACCTAGAAGTGCTTCCTGCTTGCTCAATATTTGTTTAGTCCAGCCTTGCCTTTCTTGTTTTCTTATTTCTATAGCATCAAGCATCGTTAGCAACAACAACATTTGCCCCTTTGTTGTGACATTTTAAAAACCTCCTTACTCTCTTTTTTCCCTTTACATGCCAACCATTTTTCACAAAATAATGCCATGCTTTGTTCAATGAATGTCGATTGAGGTCTGACTCTTTAATAAAATCGAGGACATTCTATGGTCTTGACCCTCTTGCTCGTCCCAACTCGAACCAATCTCTACAGTCTGGCTTAACCATGTAAATGGGGGAGTTTACTTGTGCCGATCATCGGCTTGAAAGACAGGAATATCTATCCTTTACACACCATTCCCTGACGTTACTGTGAATACCGTCCCTTTATTCATATCCAATTAAACACTGGCATTGATTGACTGCAATTTTAATCATGCTGCTTTTATTGTTCTAGTGTCCTGTCGTAATTAAACTATCCCTCATCGCCAACCCAAATCATTACACTGGAGTTCTGTTTCAAGTGGTTTGCGACAATAACAAGCCCAGGGGAAAATCAACAACTTCAGAAACTCAGTTAATGTTCGGAGGTCGGTACGACGGCCTTCTGAGTGAGTTAGAGTAAGTTCGTCTTTCCGTTTCTCAAGTTTGCTGTATGATTTATTGCCTCACAACCTCTAGTGTCGCTGCACTGGTGGAAGCTAATCTGTATCTTACTCTATGACAGATCTTAACGGAATTTCTTTAAATCGCAGGATGAAAATTCCTTCAAAAGAACCGAACAAGCCAGTCCGGTGTGTCACAGGATTTGTGCTTTACCTTGAATCCCTGGTCAATTTGATGACATCTCTCAATGTCGGTGTTACGCCTGTGGCTGACGCTGTGTTTTGCGTCCTTGGCTCGTCCTCATCTGTTTTAAGCCGTGAGCATGTAATGCTCATTGAGAAACTCTGGACCTCTAACATTAAAGTGTTCTTCATTGATTCAGTCAAGGCATGTATTAGGCTTCTCCACAAAATCTTTTTTTGATTCTGTCTGAATTTGAGTGTTTCTCTATGTATAAAATTACTGCCATAATTATGATCCATGATGATGGATCGATCCGGTATCGATCCGGTATGATCCATTTATGAATAATGCTTAAAATGTTGTAAATATCATATTATAGATGAATTTTTTCTTCAAAAATTGAAATGGAATTTGCAACATGCTTAGCTTGTTGGTGAGAGAGACCATTAATATCGGAATCGGTCCGATAACGAATCAAATGTAACCTTTTTGAGTATAGAGCATTTCTCGATTCTTCTTGTTGAATCCTATTTCAAGTGTTTCATTCACATCCATCATCATTTATATTTAATTTGTTTCTGTTTGACAGACGATGGACGAAATTCAAAATGTGAGCACTCAAACAGGCGCTAGTGTGCTCCTCATTGTCAAAGAAAATGATCCAAACTTTGTTCGAGTTCGTACTTTGGGCAAAGATGGGTATGTATACATGAAATGTCAGAAAATACACTAACTATTTTCAAGTAAAAGTGCCGCAAATGATAGTACAGTGGTTTATTATTCCTTCGCTTCAATAGTGATTTAAGAAGACTACCTTTTTGTGATAGTAATAAAATTATTCTGAACATTTGTGAACGTTCCCACCGAAAAACTGATTGGTAACTATGGGGGAAAACTTTGTAGCAGCTATTGTAATTTTAATCATTTTTATTCTTCTCAATTTCCAAATTAAAAGCTATATTTTTTGCCAAACGGTACAGCTAAAGAGAGTGTTTGACGATCATGCCAACAAGTATAGAACGATTTTTATAGCTCCAAAAACTCTCAAGTTATTGTTTGTATATTTGTTGTGCCAAATTTCTGAAAATCTCCCAAATTCAACACAAAAGCTGCGACTCAAGAACCAATAAATCTATCGTCTCAGCGATTGTCTCATTCAATTCAGAGTCTAAAAATCTATAGAAATTGATACCAAATACACCTTTTTCTTGAAACATACAAAAAATTTGTTCGAAAAAAGAAGAAAAAAGTGTTCGAAAAATGTTTTTCTTGGGAGATTGCAACGTTTTATTATTAACAATAAACCAAAACTTGGCCAGACAAAATCGAACTATCCATCTCATTAGCCTACTGAATGTAAATATTTCTGATTGGCATGAACTTTCTAACCATCAACAGTTCAATGTCACCTTATAGGCTTTTTGTAGTATCACTTCTATAATTTTTCATTTTTGAAGTGCTAGCTTATGTTTACAAAGTTAATGAAATGCTGATACATCTTTCATTTGTGTTTTGTTCATTTATGCAGGAAAACTGTGGAGAAAAAACTGAACCTGAACGAAGTGACCGAGTACCTTATCAAGTCGTTCAAACAGCAAGAAACCCTTCCTGTTGTAAAACCCATTCAGTCTTCAACTATGACCTATATCAGTATATTCGGTAATGAAAAAATGGGCAACGTGAAAATATACCAAAACCAGGTATAGTTTTACTTGGGACATGCTGTGCATTCTTGTTCCAAGTCTTATTCCTTATCATGTGGCTTTTTAACTTGGTTATTTTGCCATCACAGTTGTAGATTTTCTCAGATATACTCCTTGTGTATATTTTCCAATCAACCCACTTATATATCTAAATGACAACAGTTTTTTTTTCTCTTCTAAAAATTGTTCAGAAGTTTATTAAACTGCGGGATACTAAACAATATCACTTTGAAACTCTCATTTGAATACAGATGTTTTATTCTTTGCATGGATTATGTATATGTTTATTCTTCTCATTATCAATATGGTCCTCAATCTTTTCTTATATATCATAAACTTACAATATTTTCATTTAAAACTTGCAGATTGAAGATAGACTTGCTTCTGTGATTCAGAAGATTTCCCCTACTGTAAGAATTGAAGTGTTGGCGTTCCCAGCCAAAGGGGAACTAATCAATTACTTATGCAGCACAATCGAGTTGAACGATCCGATGGCATGTGTCGATTCAGTGTGCAAAAAGTGAGTATGTGTGCTATTTTTATCCACTTATCAAAATCAGTGTTGCCAGGTATCCTCTTTTTGGGGAAAACTCCCCTAAAACCAAGACAAAATAACTCTTTCCCCTAAATCCTCCCCCAATCTCTTTTTATTAGTTTTTTCTCGTAAAATGTAGAACAAATGAAAATTTGGAAATAAAGTTTGATTTTTCAGTTTTTTTCATGGTTCTGATTTCACTCGCATTTGCCCGATCGGGATTGTAAATTTGTTTTTCATGGAAACTACATGTTTTATAAAATATTGGAAGTCCACATTTAAGCCATATCATGGTGATTATATTAAGGTGAAATGAATATGATGATTAAAAAATAGGATTACAGGGCCCTGTATATTGCTTCGCCCTCCCTTTTTTTTGTTTAAAAAACACCCAATGTTCCCCTTTTCTAGTCAAGGTTTCCCACAATCTCCACTTGAGACCTGGCAACGCTGATCAAAATATCCTCCAGCCATACATATTTCTTGCCCTTACCCATCAATATTGACTAAGTGATTCGCCTATGCTTTTTTATGTGACTTGAATTAATGTTGAATAGTGAAAGGGTGATATTAATTGAATTACTGAAGCTGTTCAATTCCGAGTGTCAATTATACTAACCGTTAACGACTGTTTCTGAGTTCCATTTAGTTATGGAAGCTAGGGCATTTAGGAAGAATGAACCACTGAATTGGTGGTTCAGGTCATTGTTGATTGTAAACTTGTGGGATTGCACTGGGAGTACTCAGCTGATCTAATGCGTTGAGAGTTTATTGTTACCTGTAACTTATGAACTAGCTATAACTTCCTGCATGCTCACTACTTTAAGTTTGAAACTCTGTAAACAATTATCTCCTGATTTTCCATTATTGACCAACTTTCTATGTACTATTGTCTATTGACTTATCTGTATAACATTTCAGTCTGTAAATAACTGTGCGACTGCAGCTCGGGCTATAATATGGTTATGTCTCACTATGTTTCAGGTTTCCTATTATGAAAAAGATGATTCAACGGGCTCTCAAACATATTTGTGACGTCAAGAGTTCAGTTCCTCAATCTGTGATAATTCTATATAGTTTAATTGATAACCTTTACAAAGCGATTCTATAACTTTTGGAGCTCGCGGTTTTTCAATTTTTTTGCTCATGCTTTAAAATTATTTTTATACCAGTGCATTATTTTGATGTTGAAGTAAAGAGAACGAGACTGCTTTTTTATTATTTATACTTATTGGCATCTTTTAATCAATAACCTTCGGTTTACAACAATAACTGTTCCACAACCTGATTGGGTGATTTACAGGGGTTTTTTTTCTTTCTAAAATGTATTTTGTAATTTTTTACCTGGAAAAACGTTCATCAGCCAACTGCTAGTTGATATTTATTACTTCTATGACTGTATGCGTAACAGTTACTTGCTTCTAACCTATAAGCTCATTGAGCTACCATTGGTGATCATATTTTTCTTCTTTGACTACTTCCTTCAAGAAGGTTGTCACTGTCATAGTGCCCAACAGAAATGAGAAAGTACAGAGAACATTGTGGCATAGTCAGTCCCTCCCCCAAACAATCTGGTTGGCTTGGAATAGTGATAGCTGTTAGTGAAAATCAGCAATACCCAGGGGAAACCAGAAACGTTTTTTCCCTCACACCCAGTTATTATAGTTACCATACATTTTTTTTATAAAAAAGCTATAAAAGTTAATACAATTTTAGTATGTGGAAAATTACAGGAGTAACTCGCTTCGGCGGAAACATACCAAGTTGAGAAAGAGTAATCTGTCCATCTCATGCATGTCTAACTTTGTGTGCCATCTCTTGAGCTAGATACACTGTTATACCACTGCAACCTGAAGTAGGTGCACTCGTAAACCAACTTTCATGTTGGGAAAAGAACATTTCTCGTTGAGACAGTGGCTGGGACCTTGAAGTACCATAATCAAACCATGATTCACTGTGGTTTTGTCCAGTGGCGGATCCAGGGGGGGGGCTAGGGGGCTGAAGCCCCCCCCCCCAGAGCTTCGAGCTTTGCACTAGATATTTTGGAAAATTACTTGGAGTGCAACTATTATACTATTATACAGTGCTTCGCTGTTGGGGTTGAGGGGGAGAAAACCACGGCGACTCGTTCTCCTGTTTTTTATTGTTGGCTTGCCAAGCACTTTCGCCCATTCGGGCATCATCAGGGCTTCGTAGCACCATTACAGGTATCCACGGCCTATACAGGTGGCCGTGGATACCTGTAATGGTGCTACGAAGCCCTGATGATGCCCGAATGGGCGAAAGTGCTTGGCAAGCCAACAATAAAAAACAGGAGAACGAGTCGCCGTGGTTTTCTCCCCCTCAACCCCAACAGCGAAGAACGGAAAGAGCGACAAAACCACAACAAAAAAAAAAAAAAAAAAAAAAAAAAAAAAAAAAAAAAAAAAAAAAAAAAAAAAATATTATACAGTGTTTAGTAAGGTATATTTTCGGTAATAATAAATATTTTTGGTTTCTATTGAAACTGAGTACTTTCTGAAAATTCGTTCCCACGTGGGTCATGATCCAGCCCCCCCCAGAAATGATTTCTGGATCCGCCCCTGGTTTTGTCAAATGGAAAGCGTCTCATCAAGTCGCGATAATGTTCAACAGCCAGGAACTTTGGATAGTGTGTCAGAAGGTGAAGCAGATGATGATACATTAAAATGTTTGATGTGTTAAAATTGAATCTGACCCTCTCAAGTCAAACATGTCATCAGACTAGAACACCTGATTAAAAAATTTTTTAATTTAAATTTATTGGGGTATTTATCACTCGTTGCAAGAGTCGAGTATCGTAGACAATTGTGTTTTTCTTCATGTGGACCCACCAAGCGCTTGCGGATTGACATCGAGAATTCGGCTGATTTTGATGAAAACTCCTAGGCAACCAATTCAAATCTGTTGATTTTAGTGATAACGTAAGTTGAAACGATTACAGTTTCTTCAAGATACTACTTTACCTCAGTCAGGTAATGAAGTGAACTTAACACTTAGTTTGTCTACCAGTGGGGTGGCTGCAACTGATTGGGTCGACTCAAAAGGTCCAGGTTCGTCATGAACTTCGAAAAAAAAACGCTGCAAATGATTATACAGTGGTTTATTATTGCTTCGCTTTAGTTATGATTTAAGAAGACTATCAATTTGTGATAGTACCTAATTATTCCAAACATTTGTGAACGTTCCCACCGAAAAGCAGATTGGTAACTACAGAGGAAAACTCCGCAGCAACTATTGTAATATTAGTCATTTTTATTTCTCTTAATTTTTCTAGTTAAACGCTAAATTTTATTGCTTAATGGTACAGCTGAAGAAAGTGTTTGACGAGCATTCCAACGAGTATAGAACGATTTTTATAGCTCCGAAAACTCGAATTATACCCTCATGTCAAACTTCTGAAAATCTCCCAGATTCAACACAAAAGCTGCGATAACTCGAGAACCAGTAAAGCTATCGACCCTACGAAGAACATTTTCTTCTTGGGCGATTACAATGGTTTAATAAGAAAAAAAAATATTGGAATAAGAAAAAAATGAGCGAGTCGAGTGCGTTCCCGTTGCAACCTCGGCCAAAGCAACAGAAGATTTTCGAAGATTATTCCAAGGATGTTTCCCAATGAGGTACACCAAATCCAATCAGCAGTACTCCGCAATTTTCAAGTCTTCACAATTTCTAGTGAAAACGTATTATAACTTTTTCAATCGTGTTGAATTCATCTATTTAACTTATGCAATAAATTCTCAAAAATCATGCTTTAGACTGTCCCTTTTAAATTTTATTATGATCGACAAATCTACTGTTGGTTCGGGACTCAATGAAGAGCAATCGTGTGCTGAGATGATTTCTACCTAAGCTGCCTTGAAGATTTACAAGCAGCCGATCTCTTGAACTCAAACAGCTTATCTTTTCAACTTCATCACACTTCCAACTCATAGAGCACGTCATTCTTTCAACAAATTTTTATTTTCTACTAGAACATTCGCAGTTCTGATGGCAGTCGATTTTGCTCGTCCACCAATTGCTTGGGACAATGGATGTGAATATTATTGATCATGGTATGAAACTCTCTCAGTGGAACAATAAGTTTTATTCAAGTTTATGCACACATCAATTTGTATCGTTAAAAAAAAGAAAAAAAAAAGAATTGTTCAGAGACACACATGATTGGTTATTTATAAGAATCTTATACAAATATATTTACAACTCATTACAGCTTATATTGCGCCCAGCTACGATTCCCGCTGGTAACATTTGTTTTTCGATCCTTATAGGAATAGTTAAAAATCGACTGTCTACGAACGTTTCACAATGCTCATTTTGTGCGATTATTGAAACAATTTAATATAATTTTAAATAGGTGCTTTAAACAGATTCGAATTGTTCTAAAATCGTACTTGATCGCAGCATTCTATAATTGACAAAAATACAATAGTAAATCATAAAATTTTTCCTTTAACTGAAAATGTGTAGCGAAAATATGATACGGGAACGAATAGTTTTACGAGTTTTCAAGGGACAAAGTTGGTTTTTCCCTGATGATAATTTACTACCAAAAGTCATTACTTGCGGCGATCAACAAAGGCTATTGAATAACCGTTTCTATTGGAGGATATTATCGTAGGTAGTAAGGTACATAATATTATGTGCAAAGACGTTGAAATTCACATCGTAAGTGAGTTTTCCATCAGTCAAAAATCCCGTACCTACGTGTTCTCTCTAAAAAAAAAAAAAAAAAAAAAAAAGGGCATTAAAATGGGAAACGAAACTTGTAGGTAATTTTTCTATGAAAAATCTACTAAAACTGAATTCAATACTATAGTATAATCTAGTATACTGTAGTAAAGAATAGTGGAAATACAGTTTGTAACAATTTTTCTCTCAAACCTGCAGCTTTTCCTGCAGGAATTCACATAATAATTTGTTACTGAGCTAGAAAAAAACCGTGGACATAGTGAACGAACCCTTCATTTATGTCTAGCGCCGCTAAAGAAAAGTTGATCAGTTGAAATCTGCTATTAAGTTGCATGCTATTTCTCGTCGAGTGCTTTTTTAGCCACACGTAAAATAATTATCCGTTGAGACTCATTATCGTAGATTTCCATCATTGGGAGCTTTGACCCTAGTGCAATGAAAACTTCGGTAACTTCAGTAACTTAAGAACGCATGTTACAGAAATATAACCGACGAAACATCACTTTCATAATGAGCTCGATGAAACACTCAAAATTTAACTAGTTAGGTGTGGGCACAAGTCGAATGTCATTTCCCTATGTACAATGGCTTTCTCAGGAAAGTAGGTAATTCAATGCCTACATAAAAAAAGTCTCGAAGAAGCCTCAGGCGATTTGATAGCAATGTACATTTTTTCTATGTACAATTAAATAGTGAGCTTGAGAGTTATTACGAATTAATTCGATCGATTCGAAGAAGTGGTTAATTCGAAAATTCGCCCATTTCAGAAATTCGCCAAGCTTAAATCCGATAGCTTCGTATCACTAGGAAAAAGTATATAGGTAGCTGTTGGAATTTAGGTGCTCAACTCGGGGGGCAATCGTTTTGCGAGCATCGGCTTGATATAGTTGAATTGGGGATTCAAAACTGAACAGCGAATTTTTTACCCATAATGTCTTAAGTTCCAATGGGTACAGTTGCTAGTCGAATGCATGTGCATTTTTAACATTTCAAGTGTTAAGGTGCGTCGTCCACCCTCGCCCTTTAAGGGCGATTGGTAAAGTATGGACTTGTGGACCGTGCTAGTATAATTTTTTTCTGATTCAGCGGATGGAGGCACTTGTCGAGATTCGGACAACAGCTATTGCTCAAAGTTATTACGATTGTTTTCTATCGATTCTCGCAAGCAAAGGATTATATCCAGTAGTTGCATCCGTAAAAGTCTTCCCTATTACAATCTCAATACAAAATGGGAATTTTCAATAGCTAAGGGATGTTGTGAACTCATGCTCTGAAATGTAGTTAGAAGGGATCATAAACATTGAGATTTAAGGCGATCGAGAAAATCCGGCCAGAAATGGTTCAATTGCTAAACGAAGATTGAGAATTTTTTGCAATAGCATGAATTGGGAAACGGCGCGAAAATTTAGAATTTTGAAGCTCAAAAAAAATTAGTTAATTGAAATTAGACAGGTGCCTGATGTCCAAATGTTATGTGAAAGAATGGGCAGTGTTATATTGCTTATTGTACAATAAATGGTGCGTGTATATAGAATGAAAACAATCAACAACGGAAATGCCTTTTGTCACTATTTATATTTTATCGGCTCCATCAAGCAATATGCAAAAAATGATTCTGTTTAATATTTATTCTACCGGAAGAAAATACATTATCATCCTGTATGTTGATGTGAGAATTTTTCATAAGACAATGAGCAGGTATTATTTGAAACAAAAGATTCTATCTTTTCCGTTTTTGCATTATTTTGTAGGTAGGTTGATTGAAGGAGAGAAATAGACACTTCTTCACTGAACTATTAAGTTTCTCTTCAGGCCGAGTGATTTATTGACTAGAAACCAGTGGCTCTACATAGCTCTGAAGACGTGAAGTACTTGACAGAAGACGAAGTCTAATAATTCGCTGAAGAAGTCGCCTTGTTTTCCACCCTTCATCAAACGTATTATAGAAATTGAAAATATTTTCAATAAACTTGTAAATAGTTGAGGAACAAAGTCAAATCTCAAACTAGGAATAGTTCGATTTTGATGTTTTTCTTCAGGCCATACATCAAGCTTTTTATACGGGCAGATGTTCCATGGGCAGTAAGAATTGCTTGAAAATGCCGTGAGCTTGATATATAGCTTGGTTAAATAACTGTTGCACAGTTACTGGTTTTTCCTATTGGACCAAATGAGACCAGAACAAGCTACGAAGGAACTGGGCTGACGTAAAATTATTGTCAGAAAGTTTACACCGCTGGCGTAGTCTATCAACGCGGTTAACTCATACGGAATAATATAATTAATGCAAAGTGGATGGATAAGTTCAAATGAAAAGCAGTAGAAAAATAGTCGAACGCATAATGGATTCACTGTACAGTCAGTATTGAAGATAGCAATTTTGTGTCAGTGAATTTAATAAGTAGGTACCGTTGTTGACACTAACGTTTAAAACTGGGCTTTAAGCAAGCAAAAATTAATCAAGGAATAGAAAAATGTCGATAATTCGTCCTCCATCTGTCCCCCATGGGTACTAAAATGTCGAGAGAAGCGTAAAATCTCTAGAATTGAGTTGATGCTCAGCGAAATTTCGAAATACTCGAACTCACTGACGGTAAAAATTATTTTATTTAAAAAATAAGCTAAACTGATAGATACATCTATCTTGGCTGATGAAACACTAAATAATAACAACGTAGAACATAGTACTTATTGCAGTATGGAATTACATCGGCTTTGAGCAAATGTGCTTCGCGAAAGAGCACATTACTTTCGCGCATTATGTTACAATAATGAATGAGACCTTTTTTTTATTCTAAAACATAGGTTACTTTGTACTCTATTATTTTTGAAAATAAATTTCGTTTTTCGTGTCTTGAAGGTTGAGAGTGCAGTTTGAATTTTCAATGCAGCAATGCTGTTACCACGGTCACTGAAGACGAGGCCAATACTGCACAGGCATTTCAGGTCCTTGACCAGGCACAGCTATTGGCACTGAGACTCCAGGTGAGATCAGACCTGAGAAACAATTTATTAATTAAAAACACTGAAAATTTCGAGAATCGAGGAGTCAAGCTCATTGCAGTAATTGGAAAATTCTGGCAAATACAAAGCGTAGTACCCGTTTGCGTGTTTCGATAGGGAGAGACCAAAGTTAGTAATTACAAATCTGGAATTTGAGATAGGATAGTCGATTAGGATGTCCAGGACACAACATGTGTCATCAATGTTTGATCTTGTGGTACATCCACAACAATACGAGGAATATAGTAGTTGAGCTGTATAGTTAGATTCCTTTTCAGAGAATTAAGAAATGACCTTGTAAAAACTTTGGTCCATATGGGGGAATTCGGATAATTTCGAAACTACATGCCACGTAGATAACGAAATGATGCCTTCAAGGCCTGAAATAGCATTATAACAATTATTTTGATTTCACATGGAAATAGACTCTTGAGAGATGTGCAATACTAATTGATGATCGCATATCTAATTTAAAAAAAATCTAAACAAATTCCCCATTATAATCTACAATGAACAATGAGACTTGAAAAACGTCTCTCGGACCACATCTAAAAATAGCCTAATCGGAGAATAATCAGGCTCGACTCACAGGCGCTAAGGATCACCCTAAACGTTTAACTACAAGTCAATTCAATTTAAAAAACGCTGCAAATGATTGTACACTGGTTTATTATTCCTTCGCTTCAATAATGATTTAAGAAGATTATCCGTTTGTGATAGTAATTATTCTGAACATTTGTGAACGTTCCCACCGAAAAACAGATGGTACTATAAGGGAATTTTCCGTAGCAACTATTGTGTAATTTTGATCATTTTCATTTTTCTTAATTTCCTAATTAAAATATGAATTTTTCGCCTTTTGGTATATTTGAAGAGAGTGTTCGACAAGCATTCCAACGAGTATAGAACGATTTTTATAGCTCCGAGAACTCTCGAGTTATACCGTCAATCCGTCATGCCAAATTTCTGGAAATCTCCTAAATTCGGCACAAAAGCTGTGATAACTCGAGAACGAATCAAGCTATCGACCCCGCGATGGTCTCATTCGATTCGGCGTCCAAAAATCTATAAAAGTGCTGCCCAGTACACATTTTTCTGAAAAACCTTGGAATATACGAATTTTCTCCCCCTCAAAAATACCATTAAAATTGAGCTAGCAATGTGGTTCGAGAATTGGGCCGTCGTAGGACCGAGATTGATTTTAGGTGAAAATTTCAAGAATGTAGGTATTATAGTTTGGCCGGAAAATTGCTAATGGCGTACGGCGGACGGACAAAATTTTTTTAATTGGATATTCGGATTCTACATGCCTTGAAACGTAATACATCAAATTTTGAAGAGGGGTTAGAAATTTTTTTTTCTTGGGCGATTACAATGGTTTGTTATTGAACAATAAACCAAGAATAAAAAATAAATACAATTGACCCCTTGAGTTGTGTATTGAGTGACACGAAACCTGTGGTTTTTGGCGGTTGGTAAAAATAGCCTTTTTTGATTAACTTTATGTTTTAGTTCTAATTTTATCAACATTGTATCGAATTTGATACGATCGATTTGTGCTCGAGGAGACACGTTCCAAACGAGTAGAAAAATTCTCTGAATTCATCGTTCGTTCAAAATTTTGTTTTCTGGACGAATAAAGAACTTCCTTCGAAATGAAAACGGATATTAGTAAAAAGTGATGTTTCCCAAATCATTGAGCGAAAACATCACTACAAATAATTCATTACTATAGTTTTACTTCTCTTGTAAGTCACTTCTTTCCACAATCGTTGTGGTCGTATGTACCTGATGGACCCATTTAGCCCTGAAGATAAAAGTAACCAGCAAATAAAAGGAATAATGGTGTAAGAGTCGCCAAGATTGTCTCCCCCGCCAAATTGCATCCATTATAGTGATGCTAGACTTTCCGCTGGTTGAGTCTAATTTAGATGGCTACAACAGGACAACATGTGTTATAAAAATTTGGCTGGCTTTCAGGAGAGAGAAAAAAGCGTTTTAAAAATAATAATGGGGCATATAGTGTTATGAAGAGTGCAGATGTGGGGCAACCTGTGATATCATGCTACATGCTTTGGAATCTAGATAGTAGCTCAATTCAAGAAAACACCTTGATAACACGTGTTGCTCTAATGGTATAACACAACATATTGTTTAAGCGGGAATAACTCGTTCCCAGCGCTACCAACAAAAAAAAACTGAGGCCACCACGAGATTCGGCTTGAAATTTTGAATAAAAATCATCCAAAACCTCAAAACCGATTTTTTCCATATCACACGTTGTCCTGTAGCTTCTTATGTCCTCAAGAGTGATGATTGATTTCCCCTTCTGTCAAATTTTTGTTCCTCCAATGTTTTACATATACGTTGCAAATAGCGGACCTGTAGAAGTGACCGTGTTGGACGAGTACTGCGAGTGGTACGCTGTTGGCTGGCTTGGACTACAAGGTGAATGCCTTGGTCCTGCCGGATGGTATGAGTGATGGTGCAATGCTAGCGGGTCGCCTCCATGGTAGTTCCTTGCTGCCGCTGCTGCAGCCATACAATATTCTGATCTCTGTTGAAGGCAAGCAGCTGCAGCCACACTTGTCGGACCTCCTCCTCCAGGTGGGCTCATGCCACCTCCTCCACCTCCGTTGCCGATCATGGTGAACCCCGACATTGTACTGCTGCCGACATGGAAAAGAAAGAACACTAAAATAATGAACGGTAAGACCTAAACAGCGCGTAGAAAACGCCACTCTTCGAGTCGAATAAACAAACAACTCTACGTAATGGATACTTCAATGTAACTCCATGATCCGAGTTTCGATTCACTTTGGAAAACCGGTTTATAGGATTTACAAATTTCATATGACAGAATATAATAAAAGGAGGAAAATTGCATCCTACGTTTTTAATACACACCTGTATGAATCGTTCATGCTGATCGGGGTGGGTATAGCTGGATAGACAGTATTGGATGAAAAATTTGTTATTCTTGCTGGTGATGAGGGGCCTCCTCCTTCAGAAGAAACACTAGTCTGATCTCCTCCTCGTCTTTGGTTCCTTAATTTCTCCTCTCGTCGCCATTTCGCCCGTCGGTTCGAGAACCAAACCTGCGATGAAGTGGTAGAATTACGTAAACTGAGAGGTACCAGCGTGGGGTTTACCGAGCAACTCAGTTGGAACTTCACCGATTTAAAGTTATGTCTAAATTAAAAATTTCGTTTCAAAAAAACTCTCACGGGCGGAGCAAAATTGTGAAAAGATAAAAATTATTTTGTGACGTTTTCGTCAATTAAATCGAAATTTCTGATGCATTCAAATCGTACTTTTTTGATTTTCGACCTTGATTTTTCGTGAGGAAGGAAAATGTCAAAGGCGAGAAAGAGCTATCAAAATCCTACATTTGGTGTCTTTAATTATATTTTTATGTTATGTCCCCGCGGAGCTATTCGCGATCAAAGAAAAGTCACGTTTCACACGTTTTTCACATGTTTTTTTGACATAAAGTGGAATATATCTCGAGAGCTATTATATACGCTAGCCATTTTCTCATTTTTAATCGATTCTACAATTAATTTCCTTCATTTTCTTCCACAGCAACTAATCTGTCCCATTTCGGGAACGTGACGAAAAAAAATTCCTAAGTTGAAACTTCAAAAGTATGAAAATCGAAAAAAATTCGAGAAATATTATAAATCGTTCGAATTTGATTGTTTTCACTTTGAATTCGAATTATACGTCTAATTTCCTGTAGGAATCATTAATTAATCAAATTTGAACAGTACTGTAAGTATTTGCAACGGATTTTCAAAGTTGAAAAACGTAGGAGTGGCGTAGTATTAAACCTGGAAAAACTGATAGTTGGCGTGAAATGTCCGCCGTTTTGACGTCACATTCGGATTCAGCGTTAAATTTCCTATAAGAATAGCTTTCAAAATCGCTTTAAAACGAAAATTTAATTTTTCACTATTACCGATGCCAGCGGAGCTCGGGCCGGCGAAAAACTCGATTTACGGAAAATAATTTCTCTGGCTCTGTTTAAATTTTTTTCACCAAATTTTTTGCTATGTACGTGTGTAAGGCGTTCAAATGAAGACTTCTGCATAATAAAACAATTGATTAACATTAATTTTGACGCCTAAAATCACCGTTAAAGTCCAATTTTTGAGCTTTCAAATACCGATTTTTTTGGACCATTTCCAAATTTTTCCGAGAAATAAAAAAAATAGCAAAAATACATCATGGTAAGACACAGCTTTCCTGAAAATTTCAGATTTTTATCTGTATTGAGAGAGGAGTAAAAAATCGTTAACTGTTCGGTTGAAAAAAATCGCAGGGGACCCCTTGGATTTTTCGCGAAAAATTTTTTGAAACAGATTTGGCTCAAATTCAGCATAATGATAGTTGATGATGTGTACATCAATAATATATGGTTCATTCTTCGTTTCTTCCGCACTAAATCGATGAAAAGAACGTTTAAAGTTGAAAAATGTCATATTTTCGTGTATATTCCACTAATATTGTTGAATAACGCAAAAACGGTTGAAAAATGGATAGGTACATTACATTGGGAAAATGTGGACAGTTAAATTACCTAACTTTTGGTATATTCAAACATCTGAATTGACGACGTTTTGTTTGAGTTATCCATTGTGCAAGTTACAAATCTTGGAAAACGTACTAAAACTGGGAAAAACTAATGTTGGTCGTGAAATTTCCGCCGTTTTGACATCATATTCGGATTCAGCGTTAAATTTCCTATAAGAATAGCTTTCAAAATCGCTTTAAAACGAAAATTTAATTTTTCACTATTACCGATGCCAGCGGAGCTCGGGCCGGCGAAAAACTCGATTTACGGAAAATAATTTCTCTGGCTCTGTTTAAATTTTTTTCACCAAATTTTTTGCTATGTACGTGTGTAAGGCGTTCAAATGAAGACTTCTGCATAATAAAACAATTGATTAACATTAATTTTGACGCCTAAAATCACCGTTAAAGTCCAATTTTTGAGCTTTCAAATACCGATTTTTTTGGACCATTTCCAAATTTTTCCGAGAAATAAAAAAAAATAGCAAAAATACATCATGGTAAGACACAGCTTTCCTGAAAATTTCAGATTTTTATCTGTATTGAGAGAGGAGTAAAAAATCGTTAACTGTTCGGTTGAAAAAAATCGCAGGGGGACCCCTTGGATTTTTCGCGAAAAATTTTTTGAAACAGATTTGGCTCAAATTCAGCATAATGATAGTTGATGATGTGTACATCAATAATATATGGTTCATTCATTGTTTCTTCCGCACTAAATAGATGAAAAGAACGTTTGAAGATGAATAATGTGATTTTTTCGTGTATAGTCCACTATTTTTGTTGAATAACGCAAAAACGGTAGGAAAATGGATAGGTACATTACATTAGGAAAATGTGGACAGTTAAATTACCCATCTTTTGGTATATTCAAACATCTGAATTGACGACTTTTTGTTTGAGTTATCCACTGTGCAAGTTACAAATCTTGGAAAACGTACTAAAACTGGGAAAAACTAACGTTGGTCGTGAAATTTCCGCCGTTTTGACGTCATATTCGGATTCAGCGTTAAATTTCCTATAAGAATAGCTTTCAAAATCGCTTTAAAACGAAAATTTAATTTTTCACTATTACCGATGCCAGCGGTTCGGCCGGCGAAAAACTCGATTTACGGAAAATAATTTCTCTGGCTCTGTTTAAATTTTTTTCACCAAATTTTTTGCTATGTACGTGTGTAAGGCGTTCAAATGAAGACTTCTGCATAATAAAACAATTGATTCGCATTAATTTTGACCCCGAAAATCACCGTTAAAGTCCAATTTTCGAGCTTTTAAAAACCGATTATTTTGGACCACTTGCAGATTTTTCCGAGAAATAAAAAAAATCACAAAAATACATCATGGTAAGACACGACTTTCCTGAAAATTTCAGATTTTTATCTGTTTTGAGAGAGGAGTAAAAAATCGTTAACTGAGCGGTTGAAAAAAATCGCAGGGGTACCCCTTGGATTTTTCGCGAAAAATTTTTTGAAATCGATTTCGCTCAAATTCAGCATAATGATAGTTGATGATGTGTATATCAATAATATATGGTTCATTCTTTGTTTCTTTTGCACCAAATAGATGAAAAGAACGTTTAAAGTTGAAAAATGTCATGTTTTCGTGTATAGTCTACTAATATTGTTGAATAACGCAAAAACGGTTGAAAAATGGATATGTACATTACATTAGGAAAATGTGGACAGTTAAATTACCCATCTTTTGGTATATTCAAACATCTGAATTGACGACTTTTTGTTTGAGTTATCCACTGTGCAAGTTAAAGTGATTAATTAAGTAAGTAAGTAAGTTAAAGTTAGTAATTACTCATGTAAATAATGAGGGTATTGGAAATAAATTATCTATGATGGCCTACATAACACGATTCGATGAAAATATGAAGGTCAGTTATCTTTTGCTCACCTTTAAGATAAATTATGTAACGCCAATTTACGATGTGAATTTGATACCTGTATTCGAGCTTCTGGCAGTCCAATCTTAGCTGCTAGCCTTTCCCTCGCAAACACGTCCGGGTAGTGAGTTCTTTCAAATTCTGAAAAAGTGGGGGAATTTAAAGATTTGGCGATGGTATTAATTCTAGCAAGGACTAACAAACATCGATGATGCTGTTCATTCTGAGTTGTCGTTAGTTTAGGGAACTCATCTTTCGAATCGAGAGAAGAAGATAGTTCACTTTAGTAATACAGTTTCATTACAGGATCACTATAATATACACATTATTATTTTATGAACTGTATTTTATACTTCGCTTTTCTTTCCGATCATACGAAGTGCTGGAGCGTTTCCATCATCTGCCTTCATTTTGTTTATGTATCATAACTTAAGTTACGTATAGAACTTGTTTTTCAGTTGAGTATCCCAGCGCAGTTCTTTTTTTCTATTAATTGTGCAAGGTAATATTTTACTTCCATGTTTACGTAGTAAATTGAAGTATTGTGATCGTCTGAAAAGTCGAATTCTTTCTGAACAAGTGTCTGTGTGTCTATGGGAAAAATGACATAAATCGTCATATCTTCGTGGAAAAGGAATGAAACTCAATGAAATTTTTGCAATTTGTAAATAATCGTAGGTTAGTCTTTAAATATTCTTTACGGAGGAAGATGACGTTAGATTTTTTTTTTGGCTCACAGTGTCCGCCCATGTTATGAGCTTTTTCTTGGGTATTTTCAGCTGGCTGCAAAATCAATATATTTGAATGCTTGAGGTTTGTAAATGTTTGCAGGGGTGAGTGGATGACGCTTGATTCCCCCTTCAGGGCTGGTTATACATTTTCGGATGTCCTTGCTATAAAAATTATACCATTTTACAAAACTTGGCTCTTATGGTTATATTAGGCTCACATACTGCACTTCCGCATTCTAACCTGATTCGGGCGTTTTTCTATTTTTTTGTTCTTAGTATGAGTTTCTAGATTTTATAATCGGTTATACCTGCTACCAACTCAAACATGGAAGTACTGTGTGATCTATGCACACCACTGGTTTTTTTTCCAACTGTTGTAAATAGAGAAATATATAATCTGATATTGTACCTAAATAAAAATCATTTACAAATGTTAACATTAAATTGGATTATGGTTAATACGAGCCTTACCTTTCTCCAAACTATCGATCTGCTCGTTGGTAAAAGAGGTTCTATTTCTTTGAAGCTTCCGTTTCAGGCGAAGCCTAGCTTGATCTTCTTCGACCCCTACGCACGAACCTGGATTAGAGTTGTCTCCTCCTGACGTACACGTCTCGTCCGAAGGTACTCCGTCCAGTTCGGACACAACTGCAACACACAATTGAATTTATTCATTAGATTTTCATCGGTAAGTTTCGCGATCGTTTTGAAAGTCGACTTTCGAATAGAGGTGATTTCAGGAAGAAATTCTATTATTAATAGTAACTCTTTCTGAGTAAGTGCCCGAGTCTCTGTGGTAAAAACCAAATACAAACTTTGACATTTATTTCAGACGAAAACCAATCGAATTCTGTGAATAGTGAATGAATTTTTAAATAATTTTCAGAAAGTGAAGAATGTGCAATATCAGCACATTCTACTATTATTGTACTTCGGATAACACGCGGTACTTTCATAATAATCATGATAAGCGTTCAATATTTTTGTCCTTATTGTGAAACCTTATTATCCGTTGCGGCTTAATTCGTTAGACACTAGAAAGACACAAGTATGTTACAGTTAGGAAGTTACAAGAACTCTGGTCTTTTTAGCTATTGTAGAACTGTCTACCTCGTGCAGCCATTGGTATCACATCTCATGAATGAATGTTGAAATCAAATCTTAGGGTCCTTATGATGTATGTTGGAGTTTACGTCGTGCGATCGGTTACCGAAAGATGGCTTTCCATCAGAATTATTAATATCGGCCATATTTTGTGAGCGTTGCAAGAGCGAGAGGGGATGAAAAGTAGTTGTCATCAGGAGAAGCCGAGGCTCGGTAGACAGTCTTGCTGCGGACTCCTCACCTAATCATGCCCCGCGTTCCTCTTATTCCTCAGCTCCATGCGGTTCCATATCGCAATACCTCACAGCTCCTGCTAGTAGGTATATAATACGCGGGCCACCTCGTCTCTCATCTTCTATAGACTATAACTACTACTATCAACACCACCACAGCTAGTACCGCAACCATCTAAAGCTTTTGGCGGTGTTTGTTAGGTATGGTAACGTGTGCTGTATAGAGCTCAGTTAAGAGGAGCAGCAGAGGCTGACACGGTCCTCGTCGTCGTTGGAGAAGCTGAATGATATGGAGAAGTTAGAGGTTATGGCGGATGGGAGGAAGTACGGCGAAGATAACGTAGGTAGAGGGAGCGTTCCGGAGGCGTTCACCCAGAAACCTTCGATAAGACGAGCCAAAGTGCCTTGCGATGGGCGAGTCGAGCAGTAGCAGGACGGCTATGCTTGGAAGCTGAAAGGGTATGAAGCTGATGCGGAGACAGGAGAGGGTGGAAGTGAGTGCGAGAGAGATAGAAATACAGGGAGCAACTGAAAAGTGGTGGAATGCTGAACGTTAGAACGAGAGAGAATGAAAGTTGTCGGCGGTGAGCAGGAAAAGGGAATGGGTTTGTACAGGTTGTACAGAAAGGCCATGTTTGAAATATTCACAGCAGAACAACATACAGCATTGCAAAGGGCACGCTATAAAAAGACGACCGACTGGAGCTAAGCAACTAACAACTGGACAAACCAACCGGTAGATTCACGATAAATATGAGTTTCCTAAAACGCTACAAATTAATGGTGCTTTATTATTCCTAATAACCTTGCTTCATTTTAATATTATATAACAAGCAAAACATATATATAGCAATTTTGGCAAAAAAAACTGTGAGCTTTTTCTTTCAAAACAACAGAGCAAATATAATCCTTAGTAAATATATCCAATTAATATGATAAACTATAATCCAATTAATCTATAGAGTAAACAATGCATTTTGGTAGGTGTACAAATTCCTCAATTATATTGTCGTATCAACATTCACGAATTATCAAAAATTGTAAGGCGATAGTAAAATGTCCATTATATAACTTATATAAGGTGACACGTGTAAAAACTGTTCACCACGTTTCCCAATATTTAAAAAAATAAAAAATAAATAAATTAGTAAATAGCTGCGTTTGATATAAAATTTAGATGCAGGATCGAATGAGACCATATCGGGATTGTTAGCTTCAATGGTTTTTGAGTAGTCACAACTTATGAGAATGCGTTTTGAGAATCTGATTTATTTGGCAGGATGGAATAACTCTAGCAATAAAAAGGTATAAAAGCAATAACAATCGTTCTATTCCCCATATCTCTTTTGTCAATCTCTTCTATCAATACAAGCAAGTATGATTTGATCAATTTAAAAAATAAAAATAAAAATACCACTAAGATATTGGCCATGATGTAAGCGTTTTCAGTCAATAATTTGAAGGTAGAAACGTTCGTAACTGTCCAGTCTTGGAAACTAGTAATCAGGCAGTGGATTTTTTATATTAAGCCATAATTGAAGCAAAGATTATTAGGAATTATTCCACATTACTATCATGATCGGACTACAATTTTCGGCACGGTCTCTCAATAATTTATGTACAGGAAAATTGGTTGCTTCGTTATTCGATCAATATGTCCAAGTACTATGGCTTTCTATTACTTCGTGACGTCCCCTAAAGGTGCGAAGCTTGCCATAGTGACAACTGCCATGAAAAATTAAACAGGAAATAATACAATACGATACAAGAAAAGAAGTTCACAATGAATACTGTGATATCTGAGTACTGACTGATCGAATCACCCAGTGAAAGTAGAAGTTAAAAATATGTAGATGCTCTGATGTCTCGGATCATCTACGAAATTGAAACTATCCCAGGCTCAGTCAGAATTCTGTTCGCCAGTGAGTTGAAATTTAATAATCAAAATCAATTGATAGCTAATCGATCCTAATTGTGCACTTGCCTTTCACGAATCTATATTAACTAAAGTAGGTGTTCCCGCGTGTAAAAAATAACAAAACAGTATTTATGTTTTCAAGTTTCGAGTGAGAAGTTCATTTAATTTCAGCTTCCTTACTAGTCAATTCACTTTTCAAGAAGCCACAACTTGAACGTAATAATACACAAAGATTTTTATCGTTGTTGTTGGGGCGAAGGGGAGAAAAACTTGGCGACTCTTTCTCCGTGTGCCTGATGCACCTCTAATGACCGGGAAATGGATAATAGGTACCTGATGGGCATATGTAGCCCTGAAGATGCTCGAACTGGCGAAAGATCTAGGCAAATAAAAGGAACAATGAAGGAGTCGCCTAGTTTGTCTCCCTTCAGCCCAACAACCACGTGAAAAAAGCGGCAAGCGGAAGAAAAACATTTTTATTTTGAATAATAAAAGAAAACCGATATAAGGCAGGTAAACTACCAATGTATTTATTTCTATTAAGAAGGTGTGATTTCGATTGTGGATATCGACTCAAGAGTGTTGTAATTCTATCTTCTTTTCGCTGCGATACTACAAGGTAACATCAATGACCCTTCTTTCAAGTTTAACGATACGAAACGTTAGTATGATCGATAAACCGTCCTCTCGTTCCATTCACTCAGGCTCAAAAATGTCTAGTCAACAGCTAAATGGGGTAGTCAGGCAAAGGTCAGTTAAGAATTTAACTTGACCGCGGAGCATGAGTTTCTATAAGAACTAAGCCGACGAAGGACGTTAACAATCATTTAAGGCCTTTTTGTAGCGGATGAGTAAAAACGCTGAACAGTGCGAACCGACTCAAGCAAAGCGCAGGGGGTTCCCGTTAACTGCCACGAGTTGTCAGTAAGTTATCAGATGGGAAAGTGCGTACGTATATGTGAAAAACAGTTTGACGTGACTGTATGTACGAATATGGGAATAGATGCTGATGTGCGCTCGTCGTCGTGCCAGAGTTTACGTGAGAGCAACGAGGCCCGGTGCCTTAAACCGCGTTACTTACACTCAAATGATTCTATTTCAATATGATGGACAAAAGAGATGAAGGGAGAGCGTTTTGCACCCTCCGCCTGCATCATGCGTCCTTCTCTTCTGGAGACCCTCCCTTAGCATCACCAGCCGCCTCCGCTGTAGATAGTCTCCCGTTAGTTCTGTAGCGCGTTACTCTCAGTTTCGACGAACTCATGACGTTGAGGGTTGAACGTTGTACGGTTTTGTCGTCGTCGGTATCATATAATTAGCACCTCTAACACATCTGCTTTCAACACCCTAATAGGTGGCAGTCAGACCCTCCATCCATCCAATAGGTGGTACGTATTATGGCTTCTCCCTTCCCAACGTATAGTGTATGGCTACTGCTGCAACTCACAATGCTCGCACACAGGCGCAAGAAGCCTCCCTCGGCATTATGAGCAATCGTTTGGTACAGTCACATACACGTGAATAAATGAAAGTACAGCGTACAATACATTCGTTGCTTTGTCCCACCTGTAGAAATACATAAATGTCATCTCGCCCTCAGATTTAGCAAGACGTTTCACCGTTTGTGAGTGTTATTTTCACTAAAATTCTACTAACTCAACCTTTCTTGAAGTGGGCGCTTTTTTGTCAACTATTTAAATTAACATGTTGACGAGAAAAAACGAACGAACTGTTACACTTTTTGCAGATTAGCAGTTGAATAAAACACGGAATGCGACATCAACATGTGAACAAGAGGCACAGGAAATGTTAGTTGTCTCGAGTTGAGACGTTTGAATGTCATTTTTATGGGCGCACACCGTACCTACTTACACGTTCTTTTTTTTTTAATTATTATTTTTTTTTTTTTAAAGCTATTTTGAGCTTATTTCATGCTTTTTTTATTACTGGGTTTCTTGGCTCGGGAATATTTTTCGTTCAATTTTCATAGACAAGTTGAGATCGCACTGAGCGATAAATAGCTAGCACTTCTATTGAATTATCATCAACAAACTCTTATTGGAACTCTGCGTTTTTTAAACATAGCGACTCAAATTTAATTCGTCATTGGAGTAGTCCGTGATTGTATTCCATTTATCCCCTCTAATTGCACAGTTAACCTCACGGGTACGATTATGTAGGTAGATAAAAGGATTAAGAGCTTTATGCTCTTCATTGTTTGGTAACCATATATATATTTACTTTTGGAACAAAGCCTCTTTCCCCCACAATGAAATGACTTAACTTACACGCCACACCACGTAAGAACTCAATGAGTTCAGGATTTTATATAGAAAGTTTTCCCTGCAAATATTTTTAACATAGATATTTTTCTTCCAATCTTTTCCTACATTTTGGTTTATTATTCAATAATAAACCATTGTAATCGCCCAAGAAAAAAAATTTTATAACCCCCCCTCAAAATTTGATGTTTTACGTTTCAAGGCATGTAGAATCCGAATATCCAATAAAAAAAATTCTGTCCGTCCGCCGTACGCCGTACGCCGTACGCCGTCCGCCGTACGCCGTACGCCGTCCGCCGTACGCCGTACGCCGTTAGCAGTTTTCCGGCCAAACTGTAAGAGCTAAAAATTTGAAATTTTCACCAAAAATCAATCTCGGTCCTACGACGGCCCAATTCTTGAACCAACTTGCTAGCTCAATTTTAAGGGTATTTTTGGGGGGTTTTGAGGGGGAGAAAATTCATATTTTCCAAGGTTTTTCAGAAAAATGTGTACGTGGTATCAAATTATATAGATTTTTGGACGCTGAATCGAATGAGACCATCGCCGGGTCGATAGCTTTATTGGTTCGCGAGTTATCGCAGCTTTTGTGCCGAATTTGGGAGATTTTCAGAAATTTGACATGAGGGTATAACTCGAGAGTTCTTGGAGCTATAAAAATCGTTCTATACTCATTGGAAAGGTCGTTAAACACTCTCTCCAGCTGTATCGTTAGGCAATAAGTTTAGCTTTTAATTAGGAAATTAAGAAAAATAAAAATGATTAAAATTACAATAGTTGCTACGGAGTTTTCCCCTATAGTTACCATCTGTTTTTCGGTGGGAACGTTAAAAAATGTTCGGAATATTTAAAATGACAAATGGATAGTCTTCTTAAATCAATATTGAAGTGAAATAATAATAAACCACTGTACAATCATTTGCAGCGTTTTTTTTAGTTAGTAGAAAGGCCTAAGGGCTTAAATATGTCACGATTGCTGTCCTCCTCGTCCCCAATCGAACATGTTCGGGCATCATCGTCAGACATGGGTGCGGGGAGAGGGGGGCCATCAGGGCAATCAGTCGTGGGGGGCAATAATTTTATTATTGACATTTTGACAATTTTCTTTTTGAACCTTTTAAAATCGCGGAGTGATTTCATCAGGAAAGTTTAATTTATTCATTTCCGATTTGTTCGTGAAGCCTCCAGGTGTGTGCAACTTTCCCGTTTTCTTAGGTTTTTACGTCGAGAGGTCACGATGGTCATTTCCAACATTTGGACAGAGGTAATTTCCGTTTTTCGTTTAAGTTGGACTATTGACAATAAATTATATCATTTCTCTAGAACAATTTACTGTTTTATTTACCTATTTTATTTTTTAGCAGCATCGGAGCGCTGCTAGGACACTTTATTTTCATTATTATATTTTGTTAGTTGGAAGAGTGAAAACGGATGTCAGATATTTCTTCATACGAAATTGTTTGACTGAATGTTCACCTCCCAAATCCCACCTTACAAATATTTAATTATTCAATATTTATGGCTGAATATGGTCTAGATAGTTTTCTCTCCATTTTGTTTTTGGAGTGTACTTTTTGATTTCTCTATGCACTCAAAAATTGACCCGTTGTACTTAACCCACATTCTGATCGTCAAATCGTCTTCCCAATGGCAGTTTCTCCACTCGTAGTACAACAATTAAAAGTGGCCACAAGCGAGACCAAGTATTACAATAATGGTCGTTTTGTTGTACAATTGATTCGATGAAATCAATGAAACATGTTTGCCCTGCTGATGCTGGTACTGGTTATATGCTTTTGGCGTAAGCGCACTTCACGTACTATGGCACTCGTGTAATATTCCTTTATGTCATTCTCTCGGCCCAGGTGAAGGATCATCGAGGTGTGACTAACCGGCACATAAGAGACCTATCGACGTTCCTTCCTCTTTCATTTCGTCAAATATGTTCTCTAGTAATAGGCCTGCTAAACAAAACTTCTGTACTTTTGTGACCCGGGTCTTTTTTTCTCATTGTTCTAGAAAATCGGAGACCTCCCGCAGAGCCTTTTGTCCCGCCACTTCTGTCGCGCACCACGTACCCCTTCTTCCGCCGTTTCGCTCGTGATCCGGTAATGTGACATGCCGCTGCTGATTAGTGCTGCCGCTGAGGCTACGCAGAGAGAGGGAGAGGGAGAGGGAGAGAGAGAGAAAAAAGAAAGACTTTTATCCGTAATGAAGAAACAGTTAATATAGCACTCCTTCTTATTTGTACAAGTACAAATAAAATACATTTTTGTCCGGAGTTGTGAGGTGGAGAAAAACCAGGCGACTCATTTTTCAATTCTTCATTGGCTGGCCGAGCACTTTCGCCCATTCGGGGCGACGTGGAGCCATAGGGCCATTGGGGGAAAAGTTGGGGGCTGTGGACCCTATGGCTCCACGTCACCCTGAGGATGCCCGAATGGGCGAAAGTGCTCGGCTAGCTAATATAGAATTGGAGAATGAGTCGCCTGGTTTTTCTCCACCTCACAACCCCCGGACATCAAGAAATGCGACGAGAAGGAAAAGATGAATAAATAAGTTTTTTGTAGGTGGCTCGAGAATACAGTGTGGGGGATTTCATTTCATCTGGGAGGGAATTATAAATAACATAAATCAAATAATGTGGGCTCCAGGTTGCAATAGCGAATGCAATAGTTTTATGCCTCGTGCCATCAGCTCACGCTCACGCTGCGAAGAGAATATTTTTGCGTTTACAAATTTAGTTCACTAATGACGTTTCTTTGAATTATTTTTTCCTCCATTAAGGAGAGTCTAACGTAAATATGAAATAGCTATAATTTCGCGCGTTGGAATAATTCTAAGAACACCTTGTGCTACAAATTAGTTGAGAGATTTGTAGCATCGCCCGTACTGTGTTATATTACGAACACGGCTAGAAACTTAATTGACGAATTACAAGATTGAAGATAAGGCTGGTTAACAAAGTCATTATGAGCGCGAAAACGCAGCCAACGAATACTCTAAAAAAGATAGTGACGGCTACAATTGTACTAGAAAACAATTACCAGACAAATTCAATTGAGTTCAATTCTCCCTGAGACAATCGAGCGTTTTGTAGATGATTTTCGTTCGTCAGACAGTTTAGAAGTAAATATTGTAGGATTTGTGCGTTTATGGCTTATTTTTGCTTCCTTCCCTTGTTGTAAAGACTCAATACTGCCAAATATTAACGAATCGTCACGATCTCGGAGCAGCAGCTGGGAACTGAACAGAACAGATCAGCAATGGAGGAGTGGAGGTTATCGCAGTGGCGCACCATCGGCTAATGACCGTCCACATCTCACGGTTCACTTACCTTCGACTTTTTCTTCCTTTCTTTCTCATCTCCCCCTTGGCGAGTGAACTAGACACCATTCTGTTCAGTTCCCCGTTTTCATCACCGTTCCGTTTCCCTATTGTGCGAGGTACCCTTTCCTCATCTCTTCCCCAGAGTGCAATATGTTTCACGAGAAGAGATGAAAAGCTTCAAAATCGGTGCGACCGGCTATATTCAGAAGTATTGTGCAATACAATAAGTGAGCTCATGAGTTATCATACCTTTTCTCCCCATTCAGGATAAGCTGCGTGTTAATATCGGTGGCCTGTTAGAAATCATCAACTGACCGACATCGTTTTGAATAATGATTCTGTTTGCTAATATACCTACGTCTGATGAAACTTGAATGTTTCCTGGCAACCGAGTACAGCTCGAATTTATTCGTGACGCTCATAAATCGTATGTGGATAGAGTGGTTTGAATGAATCTAGGTACCGATAAAAATACTTGTATTGTTACTTCCAAGTTTAAGTAGTAAATGGAATGACTGTATTTTGATTTTTTCAGACTGCAAAAATGGTTATATTTAAAAGCTGGGGGATTCGAAATGTTACCTAATGTCTGCTGAATTTCGTTTGATGTTAGTTATTGATGTCACACACGTTATTCGCATTTTCAGTTATTTTATCAGTGCGCTTTTGTATATTGGGCCTCATTGCTTTAAAAATGACTCCACCGTCTGAAAAGTCGAATTCGCAACGGAAATGTACTTGGAAGAAACGTTCACAGTACTGTACTCAGAAACGCTTTTTGAAGAAGCGTCTGTGTGTCTATGGTCAACAAATGACATAAATCGTCATACCTCCGTGAAAAATGAACGAAACTCAACGAAATTTTCATAGAATGTTGTCCGAGTGAATGAGCAAAATTAGCCGTTTCTGGATTTTGGATATCGCAAAGCACTTCCGTGTTTTCTGTTTTGATTTTTATCAGAGTCAAAAATCTTGACGTTTGTGGTCTTAAAATGTTGATTATGACGAGCAGATGATGCTTGATTTTTTGTATATTGGTTCAAATACCGTACCTCCACTTATTGAGCTTTTTTACGAATTTTGAGAGGAATGTAATGCACATCGATCTACCTCATGAGTCGAGGTGATGAGGAAGGCGTACAGAATCGCCTCTGTTTGTCGATTGAATGGAAACGGTTTTGCTGGTAGTGATAAGATAAGAGGTGTACAAATCACTCCCTTATGGGATGGGTACAAATGCAGCAATGGCCGACAATTGGTGCGTGGTTGGCGGAAAAGTTAGCGGTTGCTGCGGTGGATTGTGGTGTTGATCCTTCGTTATCTCACCAACTCGGATGAGACCAACCGAGCGGTAGGTGCGCTTGATTTGAGCGACATAAATTAACGTGTGGTACTGAATTAAGGGGGTGCTGCACGGATATTAGCGAGGGAGTGCCATACTCTATTAGGCGAGCGCGTAGACTGTAGTGGGCATTAATACGGGATTCCCTGATACTTGAAATAGGGACGACGACCGCACACTTCGAAGACACCGCAGATAGGAGAAGGTATCTGCAACGCTCTACGCTGTTCACGCACGACTTACCATCCAAAGGATTCGAAAAATTAGTCCGTAGAGATCACTAAGTACTTCATGTTTGAGTCGGTAAATGGTATTACCATTATTATAAAATCAAGAAATTTTATACAGGGTGCGGCATAAAGGACGGACGATTTTTAAAAAATCACAAAATCGGCAATTTTTATTGTGAAACAAATTTACTGGGTTGGTGAGGGGGAGAAGAACCAGGTGACATGTTCTCCGATTTTTTATTTACTGGCCGAGCACTTTCGCCCCTTCGGGCATCCTCAGGGCGATGTGGAACCATAGGTTACCATAGGCTGTGGTAACCTATGGTTCCACATCGCCCTGAGGATGCCCGAAGGGGCGAAAGTGCTCGGCCAGTAAATAAAAAATCGGAGAACATGTCGCCTGGTTCTTCTCCCCCTCACCAACCCAGTACGATGAGAGATGCGACGACTCAACCAAGAAAAACAAATTTATTTACAGATTCGACTTTGTTATTGAATAGCATTTTCGAGAGTTAAGTGTGGAAAATCATGTCATTCAAGTGGTGTCCATTGTTGGTGATGCACTGCTGGAGGCGTTCTTGGAAGTTTGCAAAAACTCTCGTTCCGAGTTGACGGTAACAGCATTTCCATTAACGTCTTCAAAGAAATAAGGGCCGATGACGCAAGTTTGGGATACAGCGCACCAAACTGTCACTTTTGGGCTGTGCAGAAGTCTTTCGTGTAATTGTCGTGGATTTTCAGTAGCCCAATAACGACAATTCGTTATTTCTGACAAAACTGCCATAAGCGAAAACGCGGTGCTCAACAATCCACGGCTCCATGGTTTCAACTAAAAAAAAAAATGCTAGGACCTCACGAATCGAGATCCTCTCATATATGTCGGCGTAGTAGGGGAGGAGTACTATCCATTTCAAAAGCGTCCGTCCTTTATGCCGCACCCTGTATAAAGGCCACACTTAGGTTGACATAGTACTCGCAACGATTATTGAAAAATAAATAGTGCAAAACGTTTTAAGCGGCCTTCTGGCCTTCAAATTGGCATGGTCGTATGACAGTAATAACCGAAGAGTTTGTATGAACACACTGAAAAGATACGTCTACTTATCACGCTGATCCCATTGATTGCCCTCATGTTGCGGCGTTTAAGGTGAGTCAATTTATGGGGGAATTGTTTATTATATGATATAATGGTTACCGAACGATAGAGAGAAATCTTCCTAAAACTTGTAAAATCAAATAATCCTTCCTTATATACAAGGGCATGAAAAGGAAAGAGATGTCTGCCTATTTGCCATGCGAATGAACCCATGATGCTGAAATTTAACATGTTAGCTCTTGTTCACCGAGATATGGACGACTTTTATAACTTTTTGACCGCAGACAGACATTGTCCAGCAATTTTTACTGAGTATAGAATGAGGGAATTTTTTAAAACGAATTCTTTGTTCTAAGAGTGTATTTGTGACAGTGGACAAAATGCGATTTTCAGACGGAAAAAATGAATTAATTCAACTTTTTATTCGACCAATATTCTTGAATAATGCATGAATGATCTAGTGACGGATAGGTGTATCACTTAGGAAATAGAAAGGCGGTTTGATTACTATTATACCATGGTATACCCAAAAATCTGAATTTATGGCGTGACCGGCTGAAGAAGCGACCGACTGTTCAACTAACAAATGCCGGACACTGTGACAGGTGTACAGGATGATTTTGGGCGAAATGAGCGGAGTTTAAAATTTCAAAAATGTATACTTTGCATATAACATGAGTACTATAAAGTGCTATAATACTACGTATTAGGCAAACTATGTATAGGGAAAACATACGACGTCCGTCCAAGGGTACGTAATCTTCAAAGAGGGTCGTGTGGGAGGTCAAAGTGGGAGTGTGTGGGCATGGACACCAGACAGTATTTTGGTAAGCATAGAGTAGAGATCTATTTTCAAGGATAGAAATTTTTTTCTGAATTCTTAAGCATTCTAGTGGTATGGGTAGACTATCGCAAAGCTATCCAACTGCGATCTTGCGCTTCATTTTATTCGCTAGCCGCTCACTAGTTGTAGATCTCATAACAGGGCCTGATTCCTACAACAGCAGCCACCACCCTCGTAAGATCTCGGCTCTTTGCGCCCTTTTCCACAACCCGCAAAATTCCTCAAATTTAATAACATGGGGGTTGAGCTTTGACGTGGATGTAGAGGTGGTGCCTTGAGCGAAGCTGCGAATGGGGCCTGACGGATGCTTCAGGAACGTGAAGGAAGAAGAGTATAAATGGAGGATAGAGATGAGAAACCTTTGGGAGAGCGCATCAGCCCTTCCTTCTCCGTTACTTCAAACACTCCCCTCCTTGATCCTCCACCAACACTCTCTCCCTATCCGGTGCCCTCCGTTGATACAGCGAGCTCAAGCAAAATATTAAAACAGCTTAATCGATTTTCAGTTATTCCGTGCGATATAGTTGTAGACAACAAGAGCCAAGGCAAAATTAGCTTTGTTATAATTATTCAACAGGTAATAAACCATTATAATTGCCCAAAAATGTTTCATCAAAGTTTGTATGTCATTTAACAATTATTTAATAACAACTCCTCCATGCTTATTGGGATTCTCGTCAAACCTTATCTTTATGGAATACAAAAGCATAATTTTCATTCAACGATATTTTAACATTTAATTGAATCACCTCGACAAAAAATTTCAGAAATAAAGTAACAATTTTTCTAATAATTGGTTCGTTGGTTAACATTCGTCCACGAGGCCTTTGTTAGTTTTGAGGTTGTTAGGTTAGGTTAGGTTCGGCTCAGTACCAACGAAAATTTATCTACGGTCTGGCATGTAGTGTCGCGAAGTGGAGGCAGTTGAGAATAATAATCCGGTTTACATTATTTATTGTTGCTTTTTCGGTTCTCTACTTGCAAAGCTGTGTAAATACGCTCCTTTCTTGAGCGATTCGACGCAATAGGAATACAGCGAATTCCATTATAATACCCTCCCTCTCCCCAATTCTATTGAAAATCTTCCAAATTGAACCTCCATCTGAAACTGAAGTTCCAACGCCATCTCGGATATTGACGTCCTCATCTGATCTCACGGAATCTGATTGGCTTGAGCGTTGGATCTTATTGAATTCCACTTGTCTCTTCATCCAATTACCTGTGTCAGACGCTCACAACTCACGCTGGCACACGTTGCAAGCAAATCCGGTCCGATCCGATCCACCCGCTCTTCAGCACATCCATCTCGCATCTGCTGGATTCCAAACATGTCGGCCATTACTCCTCAGTTCAGAATACTCCCTTCGCTCACTCTCATATCGACGGGGTTCGAATTCCAAATGCTCGGACTGCGGTGAGATCGTTCAGCGAATCTGCGGGAGTATCCCTCGAAGAACATGCTGGCTATTCCGATTTAACTGAGCGCGTATCGTTCAAATTTTGTTGTTTTCCGACTTCCAATGTACTGTTGCTATTACTTTCGGCTTCACTCTCAACACGAATTTACAGGAAATAATAGGATTTTGATTTGCGTAGAAACTCTTAGGATATGGTGCCTTCCTTTTACGCTGATTGATATCATTGTTTCAAAATGATTTTCTGTGTACTAAATTAATCACGAGGTATAGTAGGGCATATTTCCCTTCACTTGACGTTCACTATTCATCATCAGCTCCCATTCTCGTGCTTCACCTACCAGCCCAGAAATCGCATGTCCACTTAGATTGTATGCGTTCGAGGCAATTCCAAACGTTTTCATATCATCCGTTTCAAATAAAACAAAACTTTACTAAACTTCTTCGTATCGATTTTTTTTCGTAAACGAAAGTATTGGGGGAATGAATGAATGAATGAATATCGGTTTATTTACAAAATCTGGCAAGATTTGGTCACGATATCTATGGACCATTCTTACACCTAACCAGATCTAATATTAATTACAAAATGAGCAAAACATTACTGTGTTCAATAATTATTAAAATTGATAATTGAGAGAAATTAAGTAACTAAATAAATGCTCTGCGCTGACTGTGCTAATATTTTAAAATAATACTATCTTTTGCTTTTTTCTTGAAAATATTATAGGTTCGAATTTCTTTTACCTCTTTCGGCAGTTGATTGAACTGAGATGAACTCCTAAAAACGAATGATTCGTGAAACGCTTTCGTTCAACAAGTAGGAAGCTGAAAATTGATGTCTTTGAACCCACTTTTACCTCATGAATATTCGCAAAGGTACAATATTTCTAGGAGGCTGCGTGTATATGGAAAAATTTCATATGACTATGCTCATAGAGAGTTTTTTTAAGCGACGGAGGTCTAAAATGAGAACCCGCCGTATCTCTATGAAAAATCAATCAAATTCGATGACAGTTCAAAAAAGTTTTCTTCCAACAGATACGCAAAATTAGCCAACATTGAATTTTGGATTGCACTTCCATGATATGAGCATTCTAAGTTCGTCTATTTAACCAGGGAAGGATTAGAACCATGTGATACTCTCTTCCATCTTCGCTGAACACTCGCTTAGTTATAAAATTAATGAAGCCTCCAGACAATCTTTGTAATTACATTTACACTTAAAAATATTAAATAAACTTTCATAAAAATAAAAATAAATATTATGAATAATAAAATTCATCACTCAACTAGATTATCCAAATATTTTTTCTTGAACGATTCTCCAAACGAACGTGCAGACTTTTTGAGGTTAAAGATTGTGACGTTGCTATAGTAAAGGAGAATGGCCTGGGCTCTAAAAGATTTACTGAATAATATTGTTAAATGCTCGAGGATTTTAAGATACAACTCAAAAACAGAACAAATAATAAACTCAATGTTGAGAAAATGATTAGGTTTCTCTACAATGCTCCTAGACGGCGCTGTACCTAGTTGGAATTGGAAGGTACTAGTTCCCAAAGGGGAATGTGAACAAATAATGTTGAGTAAAATAAGTTATATAGAAATCCAGGATTGTTGTGAATATTATATAAATCGTTCACATAGAATCATGTACGTCTGATATATACAACATGTTCTATTTTCATGAGCTTGGTTTACCAGCCCTGTGTGGCAGCCTGGTTTCTGTACTGTAAAAGATGATCTGTGAACTATCTAGCCAGCCTGTTTCTCTCTGCTTTCTGCTGTTGTATACGAAGCGTTTCGTTGTTCGTTTGATACAGAATATTTAATATATTTCAACTGAACAAACTGGTGGTGCTTATTGCTTTTATTTAAGAACACGATTTAGCTAAAGCTGAAGTGATTGTTGAAGACCGAAGAAGGTATGATTCAAACCAATATCTCTTTGAAATTAACACTTAATATTGCACTTCCCTGAGGTGTTCCATTCTCGCCATTCGGATTCGGATCGGGTACCATGGGAGGTGACTCCAATTGGCATTTGTAGCAGATTTCTAGAAGTTTGGGTATTACATGAATGCCTATCTCAACTAGAAATTTGAAATTTTCATACAGGTACTCGGGTTTTCTATTTCTTAGGATTTTAAATGGCGTCACTGATATTCGATACGCGCTCTCCACTCCTTCACTTCGGAAACGAGAGGGAGGGCGAGAGAGGGGGGATTAATAATATCTTAAGCGTGGGAGGGAAAACTGAAGGTGGAGATGATGAAGGAAATGACGTTAAGTTTCGAAAGGGACGGAGGGCGAAGAAATTATTTGATGAAATCACGAAGAAGTTACCGCGAACAGTTGACACGGATGTTTGCCCCGTGAAAAGAGGGAGTTAATTATAAAATACAGTACAAGGAGAGAATAGAAATAATAGGGAGGACGAGAAGGAGGATAGGATAGGAAGGAATGAAAGGTTGCAGCAGGAGAGAATATCAAGTTAGGTAGGATTCCATTACAAAGTTGGAAGGAAAAGGACCCTTCATCATTTCCAACTGCACAGCGTAAGAAAGAGGGGGGTTGACCGTAGTGTAGGTGCCTTTGTAGCGATTGTGATGGTAGTTGCCTAAGTGGTTTGTTGATAGTAGTAGAAGATGAAGTTCAAGATGGGGAATGGAGATAATGCAGGAAGAGGTGGTGGCTCGCAAACTTTTATAATTTTCTTCGCTTTAGCCGATGTAGGCAGGTGATGCGCTAAATCTTCGGAAAAGCGGTGGCAAAGAAGACAGCTGAGAGGGAAATGTCCCCACCAAAATCTTTTCCGAACGACAGTGATTCCCCTTACCAACCAAGGTTCCGTTTAATGCCCGTGGAGAAGTAATATCATAGTACATAAATATATCGCTCAAAGGATGCGGTATGATGGGTGATGCCACTTTCCGAAATACTGAAGCATTACTAATTCAGCTTGTAAATAATCAACTTGGTGATATTTTATCGGTCTTTGTTTGAGAAGCAATAAAGTCTCTATCGAGAAGTACATTTTCTAGAGTAATTTAGACAGGATAAAAAAAAGAAGAAAATTACGATATTCCCGAAGAAAAGTGACGTGATTGAACGTAATTTCGAGGCGATAGAGCAACTATCTAATCTCATCCAGCAGAAAATTTATGGTTTGCAATGAAGTTTGAATGTTTCCGATGATGGGATTGGCAAGAGAGTTGATACTAAGTACTTCAAGTTCAACACCTGCGGGGGTGCGGTGCTGGTGCTGTTTCATGATCAGTACCGATTTATAAATCAAGACAATTACCGCTCAATTATTGTTTTTTTTTTTTTTTTAATGTTACAAATTATTGAAGGTATTTTTACCCTCAAGTCCTCACGATTGCGAACCAGGCCTCCGTATAGCCATCATTATCGTACTACTTTCTCAAGAAACCGTGCACAATTTTGTTCTACCACCAGTGCCATTTCTAAAGCAATCGACAACTTTATCGTTGAGTGACGTCCTTTCCCACTCTATAATTACCGCTACTTATATCCTACTTCATTTCACTCCTTCGCATTCAAGTTTACGCTTAGTAGTAACTAAAAACAACTTCGAAAACAAACTTGGAAAAGACGAGCCAACGAACCTAAACACCCAACGAAAACTTGGGGAATCCCAAAGCGAAATTCCAGCTTCACTGCAACGTTCCTGGTTCCCCCGTATTCGTAATGTTACCACCTGCTTGTTTCTATCTAAAACCAGTTAGTTCTCAGGTCTGAAACTTTACATCGCAGTCTGAACAAGATCATCCAACCTTGTCGTTTAAATATTAGATATATAGTTGAATTAAATCGTTCTTCATTTTTATGAGGTGCTGAATAGCCAACCGATCGGCGGGAAGAGGAAGTTTTAACTATATTAGATTGAATAACGCAACGAATCGATGTTACAACTAATTTGCACTTTCCACGTAATGCATAATTGATATTTAGTAAATACTATGCGAAAACGATCAATCGCAGCATTTTTCAAGTTGACAGTTTATCTACTTGTATTGTCTCAGAATAACTCACTACCGCACCCGAACTTCAATTAAACTGTTTGTATTTTATGAGAAAAACTATTCGCCTATAAATTTATTGCATTATACTGTTATAAAATATTTAGAGGAAGAAGACTAAGAAATAACAACCAATAAACTTGCACCACCTTCATCAACCGCGAGGGAAATCGAGGGATACGTGAACGCAATATGATCGTGATCTCTACTTTTGAGAGCAGATAAACTGCTCTCTGTGCTGCACTATCATCCGCCAGATCTCTTCCCTCCATTGTCTCTTCATAGTTTTCCGATCACCTGCCACTGACGCTTCGAGCCCCTGGGCAATCGGATGCACAGTGGCAATTGCTGTAACTGTTTCATCAAAGGCCCTCACCCTCGCTCATTTTGTAGCTAACGCTCTCCATATTCCGTTTACCATAATCAGATCACCACAGTCGTCCTGGAATGCACGTGTTTGCACTGATTGGGGAAGGCGGACGACGTTTGAAAATAATTTGTATAAACGCTACATACTTGAAAATTTCATTACAAATCATCTTTGGACTCACCAAGGCTCAATTCATTAGCCCAATCGCTACTTTAATGTTAAGGGTATTTTTAAGAGTTCGAAGGGAGTGGGAAATTTTCCAATATTTTCGAAACAGCTTTGTTAGGTATAATTTAATTTGGAACAATTCAATGGATTTTTGGACGCTGAATCGAATGAAACCATAGCGCAGATATCACTGCTTTTATGAATAATTTATGAGAATACCTGAAATTCGGCACGATGATATTGAAACTTGTGAAATAACGAAGCAATTAAAATTCGTTGGATCGCTCGTCGAACGCTCTCTTCCACGTGCGTCACGTTTATGGGAGATTAGTTCGACTTCAAATAAATTCATTTGAGATAAAATAATACAGTTATTTAAAATTAGGATATTTGCTGACGTGTAGGCCCGTATAGTTCGTTGTTGGACTCCGAATGTTGCCAACTGCTCAGCCTAATGGACAATTTCTCACTAACAGATTCTACCAAGGTTTCGCTCGTGTTCGATACGTCGGCTGCGGGGTTTTCGACAAAAAATAAAAGATTATGAAATTCGCGTTCGTCGCGTGTCTGATGAAAACATCACTTTCGGTTTGAGTTTGCAGTCACGTTTCTCCTCACTGCGAATTGATTAATTTGTCATCAGTAATTAGTATTTTCTCACCGTTATGTTCTCTATTAGTGTATTTTTCTACTATTTCTAACCATCCTAATTCTAATATTTTACCATCACTATCAGTATTTTCTTTTGTTTGTCTCATTTTCTACGTGATTGCTGGAGTGAGGGGGTGATGAACTTGGCGACTCTTTCTCCAATGTTTCCTTTATTGGCCGAGATCTTTCGCCCGTTCGGGCATCGCAGGTCCATCAGGTACCTGCGAATCTCGGCCAATAAAGAAAATAATGGAGAAAGAGTCGCCAAGTTTATCAGTATATTGCTTATTTGCTTCATTAATAATGATGATTTATTTTTAGTATTTTCTAAACATTCATTCATTTTCATATTTATACCTTTATAATTATATTCATACCTTGAAAGATAAAACACGAAATTATGAGCGGATTAGACATTTTTCTAGAGAGTTTTTTTTAACCCTTTTCCTGGCAAGGGGTACTACAGTTCCCCTCAAGTTCCAGTCGATATTTCGAGGTATTTAGCTGGATTGGGACCACAAAAACAGTGTTGTGATTCAATGAACTCCTTCTTAACAAGTTGGCAGCCTTGTAGACCATTTTAAACGCGATTATTCCAGCTGTTTAGACGATTTTTGAACTCAAGTCGTGTTCGCAAGTTGAAGATGGCCGACTCAGCTAGGCAGGGATGTTTACAACAAGTTTTCGTTAGTTATAAATTGTTTTTGAAAACTCTGATCTCCTGATTCTCCTAGATCAAGTTGTTTTCTTGAGGAAAAGCCAAAAAAATTATCATAACATCCATCCAGACTTTCACAATTGAAAAAATTGAAAAGGGAACCTGAGTACCCCTTGCCAGGATACTTGATACCAAAGAAGGCAATTTAAATGTCAGTTTTTTCAATCGAAATAAATAATTTGTCTGTTTTTCCTCCGTTTGTTCCATATATAAGCCATATTTACTAATATCATCTGTTGTTTATACTTTCCTTGCATACCTATTGAAAAATGGATGGAAATATATAGCACTCAGGTCAAAATTTTTATTTTGAGTTTTTATCATGATTATGTCCAGGAGGTCTTTGGGAGAGAAAAACCAGGCGACTCATTTTCCGATTCTTTATTGACTGGCCGACCACTTTCGCCCATCAGGGCATCCTTAGGGCGACGTGGAGCCACAGGGCCCACAGCTAGGCTGTGCATTAGGGGCCGCAGCCATGGCTCTACGTCGCTCTGAAGATGCTCCAACTGGCAAAAGTGCTCAGCCAGCCAACAAAGAATTGGAGAATGAGTCGTCTGGTTTTTCTCCCCCTCATACCTCCTGGATATAATTATGATAAAAACTCAAAATAAAAAATTTTGACCCGAGTGCTATTATACTTTTCATCCCTTTTTCGGTAGGTATGTAAGGAAAGTATAAAGAGCGGATGATATTTGTAAATTTGTGTTATATATTGAAGATAGGGAGGAAAAATATACGAATTTTTATTTCGATGAACTCTTTGACTGAGGAAATTTCCGATTTCAAAGATTGAAAAAATTAATTGACGATAGGTACCCACGATATGCGGAAAAATGTTGAAAATTTGAACTGAATTATTAAAAAGTTTTAGACTTTCATCGATTTTCATCTCTTACACTCCTGAATTTTCCTAGACGGTAACCTGGCAAAGGGAACCACAGTTCCCCTTTTATTGCTAGGGCACCTTGACGGTAACCTGGCAAGGGGAACTCAAGTTCCCTTTTATGACAACCGGCTATAAAAATCAATTAAACAAGTTTTTGCAGAAACTGAGTATCATTTCAGTTATAGTGAAGGCTGAACTTTGATTTCTGCAAAAAATTTTCAGAAAAATCACAATAATTCTGTTTTTGCCTGGAAAAGGGTTAAATAATTTATTGCTGGTTGGTAGTTGATTATTACAACAGTTTATTGTTAAAATAATAAACCAAAATCAATACCATCTATACCAACGAGATTAATATTACCATGGTTACCATCTTGTTGGAAATGTTCACAGTTATTCGACCTGAAACTAGTAAGTAACTAGTTGATGGGTGAAAATGATCTTCTCAAGACGGAAATGAATAGTATAAAATTGACAATAACCACCACCACTGCCATTTACTAGCAAGGTAAATAATGGCTGATTTTTTTTTTTTTTTTTGTGTTTTTGTTGAATACTATGTTTTATGATCAATACTTATGACTGAGCGCTCCGCGGCTGCGTGCGGGAGCGACTAACTAACTGTTTGGAGAAGGAGTAATGATGCCAAAGGGATGAATAGGGTCTGGAGAAGGAACATGATCGAAGGTGGTGTGGAAGGGTAGCTCTGTTGTCATCCGCAACAGAGTATCGGATCAAAGACTAGCCTCGAGGCCATGACCGCTCTCTCTTCCGTTGCTACAGTTCAAACTCAAACGTCACAAACACTGCACGGAGCAACAGCCCTTCAAAGCTTATATTCCTACCCCTTCTAGAAATTCCCTCAACCTTCCGCGCAAATTTTATTATTTTCTTCAATTGGAAAGGGACTTTTTATATTGTTTTATTTCTCGCTTGAAATTCGAAGCATTTCGTCGGTATAGGGGATGTGGACTTGATGGAAAGGGTTCGAATCGAAACCACCATCTGACTGTAAGCTATCAGATGCGGGAGGGGCTGTAGAGCGAGAGGTCATCAGCAGAGCGGTTAGCAGTTATCTGCTAACAAATAAAACTGTTCTGTTTGAGATTCCTAGCATCGGCTGACTCTTCCGATCGATCAATTGACCGGAAAACCCCTGGCGTTCCCTCCGGTAAATTCCTCTGTTCTCCACTCGTATTCCCACTCATTCTCTAGCTCACTTTTATACATCACTTTTGTAACGAGGGTAAAATTGGTTGCCTAATTCTGAAACGTGCCGTGGCTCCCTGAACGACCCGGGAAAAACGAGCGCAATAAATTACTTCTTGTCGTAATCGCAGTCGAAGTCGCCGATTTTTGAACATGTAGTGGGACGTAAGGTGCAAAAAATAATCATACCGATTTCTACGGAGAAATATTTGAGTTATTGTTAATCAGAGCAAACAATGCTTGTGTGCCTCACAATACATGGTGTAAATAACCGTTTCATTGGAATTCGCTCCCATTGAACTATTATCTTAGTTACAGAGCCAAACAATAGTGAACGTTTCACATAGCAACATAGTGTAGAAAACAAAACAAACTCCTTGGCCACCATGACGTCCTTATTTATTTTAGGAGAGGAGATTGTTCGAGAAATGTTTCAACGAAAATAGAACATTGTTTTAGCTTTATTAAGATTGAATTATCTCATAATGTGTGGTATTTTTCAAAAGCTCTGAAAGTCCCACGACAGCTACGATGATTCAAGAAACATTAAGCAGTTGATTTCATTATAGTCTCATTCGACCATGCGCGAAAAAATACTTGGATTACCTCACAAGCCCTCTACTTGGGAGAAAAATCATTCTATATTTTTAGGTGCACTAAATTGTAAATTCTTCTGCTCAGATATGGTTGGTCTACTTACTCGTGATAAATATTTCGAAAGGGATTTTTTGGCGCAAGAACAAGATTTTTATCAAGAAAATTACAGCAGCGATTGCAAAACGTGTGAACTAAGTATAAAAACAAAAAACAAAAAAAAAAAAAATTAGGATTTGGATCTCTTATGTGCGAAACGGATTTGGATCCCTTGTCGAAGCGGAAAACGGTTTACGAAAATTTGGAAACAGACAAGAGCGGGGCATAATTTTCCCCCAAAAAATTCGAAAATAAAGCCTTTTATTCGCCTGCATTTATTTAACTAGTCAGCACATACCAGGGAGAAAGTACTTGTTTCACGTAACGTCAACATTCTTTTGAAGATTATGTTATCTTGCTAATCAAGTTTTTTTGCCATGAAGACCACTGAAATAGGAATCAATTCAAGCTCATTGCTATCACGCAAAAGAACTGACTATTTTTAAGATCGATTTCCACAGTTCACCTGTTCTTCCAAGCTTACACTCTCTGGAAACGTATTTCTCATCCTCAAAATCATTCTACCAGGAGTGGCCATTTTCAGAACAGGGAGAAACGCACGCGACGCGAATGTATTTATTCATAATCTCACCACTCCACTTAGTTGTACTAGATCAATAATTTTTTTTTTAATTTTCTAGTTGAATATTCGGAATCATATATTACGGCTGGATTTTATTATTGGCTTATATAGGAACGTAGCTACTTCGTCAAGTATGACTGATTTGAACACTTTCCAATTTCAGGCTGTTCTGAAGAAGAATGGGGATATCAAGTTAGCGTGCTTACTTTTTTTCGATGGGATGTCGGCTACTTCCGTCAAAACTGAAGGGCTAACACTGGTTGGTTGTATCGTTGAAAACGGGCTAGCTCCCGTCGTCGGATACCTGAAACAAAAATCTGAAACGTAAAAAACTGACCGGAGCCCAAAATCAACTGCGAACTATCTACAAAATTCATCACCGAGAGATCAGGGTTTCGGTAATCATTCAACATAACGCGAGGCAGCTGAAAGTGGAAACTGTCAATCAGACTATAAGGAACCAAGCCATCAACCACCTGCTGAGGCTGCATGATCATGTCAACGAACATGTAGTCCGGCTTGTAGATACTGATCAAATACTACGGAGATTGAAACGAACTAAACCGCATGAACTTGTACGGTTAATGCGAACCTATTAGTACCAGTACAGAAAAAACTAAGTGAAGCATCTTGGTTTTGAAATTACAGTTATATCAATGTTAACATAAATGTATTGCTTACAAGTTGAAATGTACATAGTTGGTGCAAATAATAATAATTAAAAAAAAAGATTGAGGCACATATTATGACTTTCATGGAATATATTTAGTTATCTCGCCATGCTGCAAAATCATGTCCTGCTAATCCTACGATTTGGTTCGAGAAAATTGATGCCTAATCGTTGCCTGACCGTCATCAAAACTCGATCAAAATTCGTTCAACAAATGCCGCGAATGTTTTGAATTCGAGCTATCGCGATTTAGTATGAAAATAGGGTAGGCTCAGATAGTGTATTATTTGCGCACACAATACAGCCATCATTATTGCTATAAATTCAATGTCACTACTCATTCTATTACCATGAACTACACTGGATAACTTGAGGAGACTACTTCAACTTAAGTAGTATGATGCAGATTTGAAAATTACTGACCAGGGGGAAGGGCGAGACCAGGAAGAGGCTTGGCCGTTAAGTAGTCTCAACTTATCGTAGACCGTGTCAGCACCTGGTGAAACTGCGCACGGCACCTGAACTTCCTTTTGTGCTGCTAGGTTTCTCAATACTCTATTAATCGATGAGACCTGTAACATCAAAGGAAACACATATGTTGGTCAGATACTAATCAAAATTATATAATTAAGTACCTACTGAAACTTATTGCCTAACGATACAGCTGGAGAGAATGTTTGACGACCATTCCAATGAGTATAGAACGATTTTTATAGCTCCAAGAACTCTCGAGTTATTGCCTAATCAGCCAAAAAAACCATCATCATGCCTAATTTCTGAAAATCTCCCAATTCGACACAAAAGCAGCGATAACTCAAGAACCAATCAAGCTATCGACCCCAAGATGGTCTCATTCGATTCAGCGTCCAAAAATCTACAGAAATTGACACCAAATACACTTTTTTTTTTGTTTGCAAAACCTTGGAAAATATCAACTTTCTCCCCTTCCAAAACCCCCCAAAAATACGAGCTAGCAAAATTAAAATTGAGCTAGCAGTGTGATTCAAGAATTGGGCCGTTGTGAGACCGAGATTGATTTTTAATGAAAATATCAAGAATAATATAGCTGTTATAGGCCCGATAAGTGTTGACGGCGTACGGCGGACAGACAGAATTTTTAATTGGATATTCGGTTTCTACATGCCCTGGAACGTAAAACATCATATTTTTAGGGGGTTTTGACACCCCCATCATATTTTTTTTCTTGGGCGAATAAAATGGTTTATTATTGAATAATAAACCAAAAAGACGTACAAACTGAGCCTACTTTTGAAGAATGCCCCATCAATAAAGAAACAGTTCCTTATCCACTCATTACTTTTTTTTTTTTTTTGTAGATATTATTATATCTATTTGCTGTTACCTATGTAATTTGGGAAAAAATCACGGGACTTAAATTCCCTCTCGAGGGCTGCACGAGCTATGTTGAAGAATGCGTGGCGTAATAATGAGATCATCCATAGTCTCCACCCGGAAAATAGTTCCCTCCAATTTGGGTGACTTAATGGCGTCACTTTTGACACTAAGGTCGTTCACTTTGAAGTCATTGCGAGTGAATCATTTTCTTGTTATGATCAAGAGAGACGACGGTAATAATTTCATCAACATTGTAGGGACATGGGGATAAGAGTTACCAGCAGAGGTTACCATTTAAACGTTGAAGGATGCTCCGAGGGAGGGTGACGACTAATGAAAAGGTAATATTATATGAGATGAGTCGCTAGGGGGAGTTGTGAAGTAACCCGTTCAAGTATTCATTACCGCTCTCTCTGACGAAGGGTTCTCTCTCAATTGATTGACGATTAGTCGACTCGAACTCGACCATTGAGACTCTCTTTTTATTCCGTGAAAGCGCTACACGCACACCAGTAAAATTTCAATGAAGTGGGCAAATAGCACGAGTGCGCTCAGTTGTCAAGTGGCTAACAAATCCAGCTAACGCTTGCTTTTGCGTTCCAGAAGTGCAGCAGTAAATAATTTTATTGCTAAAATGAGATTCTCATTACATTGCTCGACATTGAATTTCCTTGAGTCAACAATCATAATTACATAATTTCGGACTATATTTGCGTTCGCATTATGCTTATAATTGACAATATGTTGTGGAAACGTGGAACCGTTCGGCCTAGTGACTCAAGTAAGTTATTTAGAACTTATGGTTAGGTCGAATTGCTCCTAATGACCTGATCATTTAGAAATGATAGATTTCGAATCTCCAAGATAATTCAAAACTAAAAATTCCCATTTTCTATCATTCTGGGGATGGTTTGCGCTGCATTTTTAATCCCGAACGGGTTCTTGTGTAAACAATGTATTTCAGTAAAAAATGTCCTATTTCACCAATTTTCTCTGTCACGCTACACAAGGAAAATATCGTTGCTCTATTGAGATCTGACAGAATAAAACTATGATAGGTACATTCATGAAATTGTCATCAAAAATCAATCTCGGTCCTACGACGGCCCAATTCTAGAACCACATTGCTAGCTCGATTTTAAAGGTATTTCTGGGGGGTTTTGAGGGGGAGAAAATTCATATTTTCCAAGGTTCTTCAGAAAAATGTGCATTTGGTATCAATATCTATAGATTTTTGGACGCTGAATCGAATGAGACCATTGCGAGGTCGATAGCTTCATTGGTTCTCGAGTTATCACAGCTTTTGTGTCGGCTTGGGTGATTTTCAGAAATTTGACATGAGGGTAAAACTCGAGAGTTCTTGGAGCCATAAAAATCGTTCTATACTCATTGGAATGCTCGTCAAACACTCTCTACAGCCGTACCGTTAGGCAAAAAATTTAACTTTTAATTAAGAAATTAAGAAAAATAAAAATGATTAAAATTACAATAGTTGCTACGGAATTTTTCCTGATAGTTATTAATCCGTTTTTCGGTGGGAACGTTCATAAATGTTTGGAATAATTACAGTCACAAATGGGTAGTCTTCTTAAATCATTATTGAAGCGGAGGAATAATAAACCACTGTACAATAATTTGCAGCGTTTTCATTTGTTGATTCTTCACATCTTCAACAAGATGTCTGTTGATAGTTGACTCATTGACAGATGGGAACAAGAACTCGGGCAGTTGACAAATGCATGTGAAATCACAGCGAACGACGTAGCGGCGGCAGCGGTTTAGTTTTCGCGTGACGATACAGATAACCGTAAAACGCGGAACAGAACGTCATCCGCTCAAAGCAGTCAAGATAGTGCAGTGGGAGAACGAATTTTGTATGCTTTTCGAATGGCGATGAAGACGTAAAATTCTGCCCCTGAGCGAGGAAAACAGCCCGTGTTTCGTTTGCACAATGCAAGATCGTGCTACGCTCACTCCACCAAAATGGATTATGTCCGTGAGTCAAATACTGTGACTAAAACGAACGATGTCGTCGAGAGCCGGCGACCGAACGAGGGGACTAACGACCGTAGCTTTGCGAACTGTTGGATCAGCTGCGGCAAAGCTCAAACTAGCTGTACCGTAACAAATCACAGCACGGCCCTTTAATTTCATATCGTTCCCGTTGAATCAAAACAATGAGAGGTGCCTTTTGAAAATTTGATCTTATAATTGTGTTGAAAAAAAAAAAAAACACACACACGGATGGTTGAAATGATCATAATATAATTAATGCAGTTTTGTATGTATAGATATATTTTATGCTCAATGCAATACATTATTAGATATGAATGTATGTGATATATATTATTATGTAATAATTCAATTTATTTTGGTAATTGTAGCAGCGGTCACTTTGTGGAACTCCATCATGTTCCACAACTAAATGATTTACCCTATTGATACTGTCATTTGAAAAAGGTTTTTATAATACTCTTCGTTGATCTCCTAAGAAAAAAAAGGTTGTTGCAATATTTCAGTTTTCAAAGTTTTATTAATGCAAAGTTCCTACTCTTAGTTTTTAGCACTGTGATTAAATTGGACTGTGATATTATTTTAATATCACTATGAATATAGATATAGGAAGTGTGTGATATTAGTTTTAGTATCACTTGAAAAGGAAAGTGAGAGCACCTAATATTGATGTTGAAAATGAAGCTTGCCAGAAGATGGCCTATAGTAAGGTCGAAATCGATCGCTGAGAGGAGAAAAATACAGTTGTGGAACTGAAACCAGTTTTTTTATTTATCACCCTCAAACAAAAAATAATTAATTATAATATTTATTTTAATGATTTTTGTATTCTATGCTATTAGTACACAGATGTTTCGCGAGATATGTCTGTTGCAACGACTAACTACGGATGGGGGATTGACACTTCAAATTTTGAGGAGAGCAGGCAACTGTTTTTCTTTCGCAATACAAGGGTTTATAATTGGAAGACAGAACAAAACATGAACGCTTTACATTATTCCCGAACTAATTTATTATTAGATTATTAACATTATTCCTTGTACCTACCCTTAGTATTGTTTGAATAAATAACGTTTTGGGAATTCCCATTACTGGGTTAAGATGAATTGATGAGCAGATTCAATAGCTGGTAAATTTAGATTAAAAAAAAAAAAACTAATGCAACTTGGAAAAAATTATAATATTAATACCTACAAAAAAAAAAAAAAAAAAAAAAATTAAAACAGACTAAAACTGCAAATAAGTATTTAAACATATTTGAGGATCTTGAGAACTTCGTGGTACCTATGACCGTGAGGAGGTCCCCCCTTCCACTGCATATTATGAAGAATAGTAGGAACCCTTCAAGAAGACGAAAGTTATGAAGAATAATAGGGAACCTTCAAGAAGACGAAAGTTGGGCCAAAGAAAGTAGAGCATGTTATTTGTCACAAGTTATTGCTGAAAGTAGGTAGGTAAGGTAATCTCTGTGTTTGCCATACCTACCGAACCTACGCTACCGTTTTCTTTCGAGGAATTATCACGTTTTGTGGCTTTATTAATTCAATTATCATTGATCATGTTACATCCCTCGTATCAATCGTAAACTTCAACCCAGTTATGATCGTTTTAGTCTTATTTTAGGTGTTCATGTTTCTCTTGAGAACACCAAATTAGAAATATTTGTGCAGCGAATGCGTAAAATAACTTTGGGAGCGTTTCACGTCTTGTATCGCCTCCACGGTCAGCAATGAATTTGATGGTGATACTGTAAGCAATTAGCGTAGGTCTCTTTCATTTCTAGTTTTGTCTCATTCTTGCCTTAAATCTCTTTCTCGCTATCTGTTTTCCTTCAGACTATACTCCGACTAAAGACAATGACCAGCGTTTAAACAATGCAAGCTGTTCGAACAATAGCTCTACTGTTCATCATTGCACGTCTGCCTCTTTCTATTTCCTTCAGGGTCCATTCTGCGCCTACGGTTTCTATGCCAGCCGCTCACTGACATTTCCACCCTGAGCAGATTCTTCAACCGACTCATTGACTCGGAGAGTAGGAAGCGACCCTCAGAAGGGAGAGCTGCTTTTTCCATCAACTTGACCTGTTTTGAGCTTTTAATAAACTCTAATAGCACTTTACTTGATCTGCATCTGATGGAAACGGAAATAGCAGAGCAGCAGCGGTCTGCTTGAGAACGAATTAAAAACGAATTTGAATCCGGCTGTAGAGGAAGAAATCGAATCCCGTGATTTAATCTCAAACTTCGATAAAAAAGTAGTCTGCCGGAAAGAACTACTACAACAGCAACGCAAGCCAATAACTCTTACCCTTACGCTAACTAATATTTACCCTTAACATTTACCTATGTCCATGACCTGACAGTTATGAACGTACGTATCAAAATTAGAAGAAAAAACGCAGCAAACGATTGTACAGTGGTTTATTATTCCTTCGCTTCAATATTAATTTAAGAACACTATTCATTTGTGATTTTAATTATTCCGAACATTTGTGAACGTTCCCACCGAAAAACAGATGGTAACTATAAGGGAATACTCCGTAGCAACTATTGTAATTTTAATCATTTTCATTTTTCTTAATTTCCTAATTAAAAGCTAAACTTATTGCCTAACGATACAGCTGGAGTGAGTCTTTGACGACCATTCCAATGAGTATAGAACGATTTTTATAGCTCCAAGAGCTCTCGAGTTATACCCTCATGTCAATGTTCTGAAAATCTCCCAAATTTGACACGAAAGCTGCGATAACTCGAGAACCAATGAAGCTATCGACCCCACGATGGTCTCATTCGATTCAGCGTCCAAAAATCTATAGAGAATGATACCAAATACACATTTTTCTGAAAAACCTTGGCAAATACGAATTTTCTCCCCCTCAAAAATATCCTTAAAATTGAGCTAGCAATGTGGTTCAAGAATTGGGCCGTCGTAGGACCGAGGTTGATTTTGGGTGGCAATCTCAAGAATGTAGCTATTATACTAGTTTGGTCGGAAAAGTGTTGACGGCGTACGAATTTTTTTATTGGATATTCGGATTCTACATGCCTTGAAACGTGACTACAACATGCTATCACGTAATCGAAATTGCATCAAATCTATTAAACAGAATGTGTGCATGTTACCGATAAACTCCTAAACTGTTGATGCGTAATGTGTGGAGATGATGTATTAACGATTTAGGTTATGCAGAGGAGAAATGATAAGGATTATGGGAAAAGGGCTATTGGGATAGAGGGATCAATAATATGAGAACCTGACTGTTCCAAAGACGACGGAAAGGGAGGAGTGCTCTCCTTGATCTCGTTAGACGCATGAATGGGAAAACGGCTGTAATCCTCCGTCCACATTCTACACTTCCCAATCTTCACCGAACGAAGGGTTGGCTTGGAAGTGAAGAGAAGCAGAACGGAGGATGAGACAAACAATGCTATTCCGAGGGAGTTCCACTGTCGAGAAAAATTCGACGATTTCCCAAGCCAATGGATGGAGTCTGAAAATTGTAGCAATGAAACCACAAGCCTGTATCTAACAGCAATATTTCCTCGTTTAAATATATCGCATATCAAAACAATTGGCTCGAAATTGAATTTTAAAATTCCCGAATAGCAGCGTTTTATGGAAAACTAGGGGCTGAGCGCCCCTGGCGGCTTCGCCGCCCAAACCCCGCAGAGGGGGGCTTCGCCCCCCTCAGCTATCGCGCCCGGGGGCTACGCCCCTCCTCACGGGCCTTACATAATTATTAGTCGGGGGCAGTGTCCTTTTCACTACTATATATAGTTACTATATATAGAGTTACATATATATAGTATAGTATAGGTATAGGTATGGGTAGGTAGTAGTAGTTAATTATTTGTGTATGGAGAGTGGGAATCTGTAGGTATTTTTATAGTAGGTAGTACTTAGTAGTAGTCGCTATAATTTGGTATGTAGGTGGTGGTGTTTGAATGTACTTTGTATCATAAAGTATTGTGTTTTTCACCTGGAGCAAAGTAGGAGCAAAATTAGAGATAACAACTTTAAGTTTTCCAAGATTTGTAACTTGCACACTGGATAACTCAAACAAAAAGTCGTCAATTCAGATGTTTGAATATACCAAAAGATGGGTAATTTAACTGTCCACATTTTCCTAATGTAATGTACCTATCCATTTTTCAACCGTTTTTGCGTTATTCAACAAAAATAGTGGACTATACACGAAAAAATCACATTATTCATCTTCAAACGTTCTTTTCATCTATTTAGTGCGAAAGAAACAAAGAATGAACCATATATTATTGATATACACATCATCAACTATCATTATGCTGAATTTGAGCGAAATCTATTTCAAAAAATTTTTCGCAAAAAAACCAAGGGGTCCCCCTGCGATTTTTTTCAACCGAACAGTTAACGATTTTTTACTCCTCTCTCAATACAGATAATAGTCTGAAATTTTCAGGAAAGTTGTGTCTTACCAAGATGTATTTTTGTGATTTTTTTTATTTCTCGGAAAAATCTGCAAGTTGTCCGAAAAAATCGGTTTTTGAAAGCTCAAAAATTGGACTTTAACGGTGATTTTAGGCGTCAAAATTAATGTTAATCAGTTGTTTTATTATGCAGAAGTCTTCATTTGAACGCCTTACACACGTACATAGCAAAAAATTTGGTGAAAAAACTTTAAACAGAGCCAGAGAAATTATTTTCGGTAAATCGAGTTTTTCGCCGGCCGAACCGCTGGCATCGGTAATAGTGAAAAATTAAATTTTCGTTTAAAAGCAATTTTGAAGGCTATTCTTACAGGAAATTTAACGCTGAATCCGAATATGACGTCAAAACGGCGGACATTTCACGACAACGATCAGTTTTTCCAGTTTAATACTACGCCACTCCTACGTTTTTCAACTTTGAAAATCCGTTATAAATACTTACAGTACTGTTCAAATTTGATTATTTAATGATTCCTACAGGAAATTAGACGTAGAATTCGAATTTAAAGTGAAAACAATTAAAATCGAACAACTAATATTATTTTTCGAATTTTTTTCGTTTTTCATACTTTTGAAGTTTCAACTTTGGGATTTTTTTTCGTCACGTTCCCGAAATGGGACAGATTAGGCGCTGTGGAAGAAAATGTAGGAAATTTAATGTAGAATCCATTAAAAATACGAAAATGGCTAGCGTATATGATAGCTCTCGAGATATGTTCCACTTTATGTCAAAAAACGAGTTTTGACTTTTCTTCAAACGTTAATAGCTCCGCGGGGACATAACATATCAACCAATATAATATAACATAACCGGTATATTAACCGGGTATAATAACCAATCTTAGTAGAGGGTATTGATGATAGATGGTAATATTTTAGAATGATTATAATACTGATAATCATAAAAATATTATGCCTGTTGTGGAATAATTGGTTTAATAACAGGCAGAGACGGCCCGTGGGTGATTTTTCACCCATGCAAATTATTGGTGTGCCCCCCCTCCCCGAGAGGGGACTAATTTTGAAAAGTTCTACTTGATAGGAAAATCGTGGTTGTAAAAACAGGGCAGTATTGAATTACCAAATGTTTTATTTGGACTTGAGTGTACAAGTTATACAATTAGATTTTGGAAAAATTCGGCTCGCACGGCCCTCGGGCCGGCTCTGATCACAGGGGCAGTCTGCAGCCCCTCGGCGTATCAGTAGTTGCGGAATCCCTCCAGCATCCATACAACCATTTCACTTCACCGTTGCACAGAAAATCAGCTCACTCAACCTTCAGCCTCTACATAATTTTGCTGGAAGGGTTGGAAAATTAAGGGCGAAATATTCTCCATAGCGTGAACAAATTCGAGGGTGGAGAGTCTGGATGAGACTAGGATGTAGGTACGTAAGAAAGTGCAAGGACGGAGGGAAATCGAAAAGGATAGCATGAGTAGTAGAGAAAGACAACGAACGAGGGTGGAAGTCGACGAATCGAAAGAAGAAGGGGACTAAGTAATCGCATTTGACAGTTTACCATTATAACGATAAGTTTCCTCCCTTCGGCTGAACGCTGAACTCGGCCCAATAATAACTATCGTGGCAAGTGGGAGAGATGGAAAAATGTTAACCATTTCGTCTTTGCCAATCCGCGCAGTTGAAATAATGCACATTTCGGAAAAATGCCGTCAATAATTTTACAGCGGTTAATTATTTCTTTTCCTCTTATCATGATTTAATAAGAAGCACATCCATTTGTAACAGTAATCAACCCCAAAAACTTTGCTAACACTTCACCTGACGACATATTGGTAATTAAAATGGCACTCCTAACCAAAAGGAACCCTCGCATAGAAGTCGCTTCTCGGGGTGAATTGAAAAGGAAAACGGTAAGGGATGTGACGAAATATTCATCACAAAAACAGCCATGGTCTTTAGGAGGCTCGATCTTCCGCTAGGTAGCCGAGGAGTCGGATCTGGCAGCCAAGCAAGGTTGTTAAATGGGATCCTATAGATTTTTTATGGAACGCACTCGATGTATTGTGTCGAATGTCTTATTAGCTAGGTCTCGCGTTTGAGTAAAGAAATCGAGAAAAATGATCACAATATTAGTTTTGAAACCTCCAAGAAGTAGACGCAGAAATTATGAATCTTTTTACTTCCACGTTTACGCGATAAATGGAAGTACTATTTTTAATTTCTTGACTTCAGAATTTTCATGAGTGTTTTTGAGGATGGTAGTTGGTATTTGGTGGCTATGGTAGGTATTTTTTCCCACATATACGATTCGTACGATCACAACACTTTCATTTACATTTTACGAAAACATAGAACCAGTAATGTCAGACACAATTTTTTATGAATAAACAATACTGGGAAACAATTACTTTATCAGGCTTAATTGTACAAGTGATATCTCAACACTTCGACAATAAGGATAGAATAAAACACAATTTAAATAGCATCAATGGGAAAAATGCAAAATGGAGACGTCTACTATTTCCTCAGTTTTGAGATTTTTCCTTACCACATGTCATCATCAAGCGGAGAGGAGAAAGGAAATAATACCCTTTGAAAAAATGGTCGAGGAAAAGGTATACAATGCACAGTTGTTGACATAATACCTATCTGCTCCGGCACGGAACCCTTTTCCTGTTTCTACACATCAGATAGACGATGAGCGAAGTCTGCTAGTCTATGTCTACCGGCCTGATTGAGGAAGTTGGTGCGGTTTACACTGTGTGCCATGCCTTTTGTCGGCCGTAGGGCAGCCACAGGTGGCGCGGTGCGAATGTCCATTAACCCTTTGCCCCTGGCGCCGCGCCCCGCCGTACGGGGCTGACGAGACCGCTGTATCTCAAAACCGTAATCTTGGCTAATAAACCCTTTCCGATTTGGCTACGCCCATTAATGCATCAACTAACCATAACTCTCCTGGTTCGTAAAATGAATCTATGTCAAATCAAACCGAGTTCCCAAACATGGTAAGTATTGGGAGTACAGTTCACACAAAAGTTTTTTCATTCTTCGTATTCAGCCGTATTTCGTTCTTGTAATAGCGTTCCAACGAAAACTATATCGAAAATTTATCAGATTTTCCCAGATAGGGAAACTGGTGCAAATGTTCGACTACCCTTGAAGCTGGATCGTTAACTTTTTGTAAAAATCGCCTTCACTTTCCAGGACGCTAAAAGCACCTATGTCTGGAACCAACTGAAAGTGTTCTGTTGAAAATCGCTAAACGGGGTTTTCCAACAAAGTAATCCGAGTTGGATAAATATGAAACATTGGCGTGAAATCAACTGAAAAACGCTTTCAAAGGTTTAAGATACGCTCTGTGAGTGCGTACCGTTTGTTCTTCCTCATTTAACGGGCCACTGACTTCAGATTTTAACGGGCGGCACAGAGAGAGCTCAGCCAACACCACCTAACATTTACACACGCTAGGTATGAATTATCGTTAATTCTAATGAAGCGAATACTGGCCGGTAAAAATATCACGAATTTCTCGTCGCCCGTTCGAACGAAAGACGCATTGAGTAAATTTACTGCTTGAGCGAATGCCGCATTAAGTATAACTTGTTGTTTAATTTGGAATACGTTAGCGAAATAGAACTCGCTAACGTTTAATCACTGCGAGGGTAAGCCTTCCACCTAGTTAGATATCGTAAATTCTGAAATGCTATTAAAACCATAATAAAGTTCACATTTATTCACAACTAAGCACGTTATGTGCAACCTAATAAAGTTTTGTCCTCTCGCCAAATAGTACAAATCAAATATTTCTTTCTCGTCATCGAATATTCTCTAAGATTTTATAACAATCTAATATAAAAATGCTCTGGGCTTTTACTTAGAATCTACTATGAACTTTAAAACCTCGTGGATCGTTTCTCGTTTTTAAGATATTTCGAGCCGAACTTCGAAAAATATATTTTACACCACGGATGAAAAAACACAATTAAGTTCTGTTTTTATACAAGTTTAAAAGCGTGGCTTAATTGAAACTCATCGTGGAAATCGAATTTTCAGCCTAAATAAGGATAATATACTCAGGGACAGCTACAAATTTTTCCTGATATTTCTAATACGAGACGTTACCTCCGTTAGTTGAAAATTGACATTACGGCATGTTCTCTAGAGATTAGTGTCGGATATAGAATTTTAACGTGAAATCTGTTTGAACAATTTAAAAAAAACTATGATTCGTTTCTCTTTTTTTATGAAAATTCCTAAAACTCCCATGCCTTGAAACGTAAAACACCAAATTTTGAGGGGGGGTTAGAAAATTGTTTGTGTTGGGCAATTACAATGGTTTCTTATTGAATAATAAACCAAGATAATAAACCATACACAACTTAGCTGTCCTCTTTGAATGATTGCGCGTAATTCCATGCAGCATGGATGCATTTATTTTTCACTTATTTGCTTATATCTTGAAAATGGTCCGCTTTTGCCCTCATGGTTGATGGTATTATTATGAAAACTACTAGAAATAAAGAAAGAAAGAAAACTAGAAATAAAATTAATGGTACGAGTAAACTGGTTAGAAGCGTGGCATACCTTATTTTATAAACCTGGACATTCGCCCACTTCACCCATCAGATTCCTTCCAGGTGGTCCAGAATAAGCCCTTACACCGATAAGCACAGTATTTTATATAAATTCACCTCTATGAAGTAATTTAACATGTCTATCGGTAATGTAATAACTGTTGAAACTAGGACACATTTCAAAGTGAGACGTCAATGATCTAATTAGGAGGGTAGATGAATTTAACTCAACAGATAAACACAACGAGGAATAGCAGAGGTACGTAGTACTTGCTAAACTGCCAATCTCCAAGTACATTCAGTAACTCTCGTAGTTGATATACAATTCAGGAGAAATCTACTCTCCTCGTACCTATCTCTCGAGTGGATGTTATATTGAGATGTTGAGAAAGCCTGGAGGACTTATCGAAGTGGTTAGTAGTGGAATTCCCTTTAAAGTTCGACCTGCCGAAGTTTATTAGATAGTTCCTCCTCTGTAAGACTGAGTTAATAGCGGTAATGAATGGAGTAGCATCGAGTTCCAGATCGTTAGCTCACCCTCCAGGTGAGGACGAGAAGAACATCGAAGGAAGTGAGGTCGAACATCAGATGGGATGAAGGTGAACTACTATAGCGAAGAAAGCTGATAGCGAGGGTTCTTCGATCCAAGACAAGCCATGCGTGCTGTCACTGCTAACTCGCCGTTCAACGAGCCATCGATAAACTCATCATCTTCAACCGACTATGTTGACAAGTTAATGGTTGATATAACGGCGAATTCCTCGACGAAGCTTCTTTATCTAATAAATTCCTAACAACGTGAGGGGATAAAGAGGTTTTCGTTTTCATCGCACGATCCTTATACACATTCATACAGTAAGTTGGTAGCGTTATCGTAATCTGACATTCGCAACGACGGCAGATGAGAGTAATTTGAATGAATATGATGATATTTTATTAGCTTTCGAATACTATGTTGGACCATAACACAAAATGTACACCGATATGATTGCTAATCTTCCAGGGGAAACCAACTTCCTTAGTTCTATAACAATTTTTCTCACATTAGAAACCATAATTTTACATACTTGTATTTTTCAACTTTTTTTTAGTATTTTCGGCCATTACGGCTTATTTTTTCAAAGAACTCAAACCCGTTCATACCGTTAAAAAGTCTTAAATGTTCCCTAAAATAATCCTACTGGCACATTATAATGGCAGGTATAATCTTACAGATAATAATAGTTGTTATGCCAAAAAGCTGGTTTCATCTTTCAGCAGGTCTGTAATGTGCAAATATTTTTGTACTCTGCTTCATTTTTTAAACTCACGGAGGCTCATTTCTATAGCCAGGTCAATTCTCTAATTCTCTTTTTTTTTTTTTTTTTTTTTTTTTTTTTAATGGGGTGGGACGTATTATTTTCCCATAGTTGCTATTACTTTAAATAGATGTTCGAACGCTGAATCGAGTAAGACTTTTCGTTTCGTATTGAATAAAAAAAATATATAAAAAATTGAAAAGAGTTAGAGTACGACTTACCTACAGAAGAAGTGGTGATGGTAAAAGAATTAAAATAACTGAGTTTGAACCTATTTTGTAGGACGAACCCTGGGACCATTGTATCATCGGTGTATACCCTTTGTAAACAATAAGAACGAACGATTTCGTTGTCATGGACTTAGAACAAGAGACTTTCTACGCTTAAGTCCACAATTTCGACTACAATTTTATAAGTGTTGATGAATGCAAATGACTAGGTTTGAGCAATCGTGGAGCTGGACTTTATTTTTTGGTAAAAATGTGATTCAAATCAAACAGGTTTTATTTAAAAAAGGTTGTTTCCCAATAATATTAACTGCAGGTCATCGTTGGACCACATTTTGATATTTATCTCGGAGCTTCTGGAGCATAAATTTTAAGCTAATTCTACCAAAACAAGTCAGCAGGACGAAACGGACGGAGTACGTTTGTAATGGACTCAGAATCCGAATCTCAGTTGAGACAGGCGAGAAAAGGGGCGATCGAGGACCGTCTACCTCATTTGCTGCCCTTCCTGAATAACAAACAAAGTTTTTCCTGTCGATCCCTTCGCAGCACTATGGTCCTTTCTTTCTATTCGTTCTCTCCCATGTTATTTGCTAAGGCTGACCTGCTCTGCCACTGATCACAGTCCATCAGTTTCATGCTTGCGGCTGCGAGTATCTCCTTCGTTTACCGTCCCTACAAAAATACCTTTAGACGGTGGCCGAACTCATTCGATCGAGAAAATAAACATTTTGCGGTTGCGGTTTCTATACTCCTGATCTTCTATCTGCTCACCGTCAACGGTTGTCAAACGGGTAACGTCTGATCAGCAATTATGATTTCTGTGCGATGAATATGTGTGCTCACCAGGGCGTTCGAACGTTACAAGAAGTGGAACACGAGTTTTCCGCCATGAATCGGACCGAGCAGTACTTCGTTTCTTGTAATTCTTTATAAATGTGGCGTAGGGAATTTATTTTTTCGCCCAGATTTATCTGGAATAACCCATATATTTTTGTTACGCAGGTTTTGAAAAGAAAAATTATCTATTGACTTCTAACGATTATCTGCAACCATTTGAAAAATTGGAACCAATTGAAAACCACTACTGATATTTACAGATTATTTCTATTTTTTGCTTCTATTATTGTCCATCAATTTTGGGGCCGGACATGTGAAAAGTTCCACCATCATATTAGTAATTACGAACTTGTTTCCTATCTAATATCCCAATTTGCAGTTATTTTGAATTGCGTAGACTGTGATTAATTTATTCCAGTTTCAAAATGTCTTCAGTTTTAGTCAAATTAAAACTCCTCTGACTTGGAAATGGAAAAGGGCTTGAGTATTTCAGCTTCACGAACCGTTTTTAGTAAACCATTATAATATATTTCTCGATATCTTCAAAAACCAGTACCTCGAAGTTGCTAAAGTCGAATATGACTACACCAATCGTCGCTATACTTAACTTGTCTCTGTTGCACACAAATTGGAAACTTAAAATCTTGAATCTACACCGATTAGAATGACTTATTATTGGTAGCAAACAATAGCGAGACTCACGTAGACTCGTTCTCCAAAATTTTCTCATCTTTCCATATCATATTTCACGCCAAGAATCTTTCCTTCGAGCATCTTTAAGGGAGAAGGAGAAAATTGCCTAGTATGATAACAGCAATCGAAGCAGCACTTATGTGTTAGGTCACAAATCAAGTAGAAAAAGAAAGTAATTACGTGGCGCGGAATTTCAAGCGTTTATCTAGCTACTCTAATTTCTACTTTTTAACCGACTTCATTATGATTCTTGTTAGAAGCAGTTACTTATCGATGGTCTGTATATTTAATTTTAGGAACAAAAACTAGTAGTCATAATCTTACTTTTCTTCTAATTAGATTCAATGTTCAACTAAGCCACGATAAAGTCATCGCATGAAGAGTTATGACATGAAGTCTGATCAGTTCTAATTCATAGCGAGCAAGGAGCATGCTCCAATCGATAATGATTTTTTTCGGTTGAAACCGTGAAAATCGTAATCGTTGCCAACCAAGCGATGGGCACTTTCTATTATTCTGTAGCTAAAGTCATCAAAGTGAAACTCGCGGGATGTTTTCTCTAGTTGGCGAGAAAAATCAATGGTTATCTCAGTGGAAAAAGACGTGACACCGTGCGACGAGGTACGACTCTTCCGTTTCCGAAATGCCTGAAAGCCAAGGACAAAGTATTGGGAGGATGCAGGAAGCAGGATCGGGATGTTCAGTGGGGAAGAGGGTTAGAAAGGAAAATGGGCGTAGGGTAGAATACGGAGGGCAGACGAGCAGAACAAGCTCTTCCAACGGATAGAAACAGAAGAGGAGGATGCGGAGGAAAAGTGTGAAACTCAGCTTACTACAAGGCACTGTATAATGCATGAGCTATTCCCTTGCACCTCCGAACCGATGCTACATTCACTCTGGCCAACGGCTACGCCTCACACCAATATACGAGCTCCATTTTATCCCTTCATACAAGTAAACACAAAACACAGTTTTCCATCACGCTTTCTTCTTCTATCTCAACTTTCCATGTGTGAATGTCTAGCAATAGTGTAAATACCTGGCTACTGATCGATATAACAATCGAATAGACCTTAATGTTCATAACCATATTCAAGAGTATCATTATAATTATAGAGCGAACTGTTACAAAATTACCAATTACCATTTGAGCATTTTCACACGTCAGTTGGTAATTAATTTCTAGGCCAAGCAATGCCTAATGTTGATGCCTGGTGTTTTCACCTAACATTACTCCTTGGCTAAGTCGAAAAAATGAATTGTCGAAAAAAAGAGTTAATTTGCGATGTGAGAAAAAATCGCTCGCACGCTTGCCGAGTCACTGTTCGCTTAGTCCTCACTACCTGATTTTGAAAGAAGCATTAATGAGTAAAAGTGGAAGTGTGTAGAAGTTTATGAGTTGGAGTTGTGTTAAAGTACGTTTCTCAGCTTGTTAATTCTCAGATCCCGAAGCGTTTCCAACTATATTCAGATGAAATGGACTTGGATATTGAATAAAATTATTTCGAACGCTCTCCGTTTCAAATTTGATTTTGAACTAATTCTTCCGCTTACTTACTTTGCATACATAACTAACCAGGAAAGAACACTGCAAATGATTGTACAGTGGTTTATTATTCGCCTCAATAATGATTTAGGAAGATTATCCAATAGTGAGAGTAATTATTCCGAACATTTGTGAACGTTCCCACCGAAAAGCAGATTGGTAACTGTGAGAAAACTCCGTAGCAACTATTGTAATTTTAATCATTTTTATTTTTCTTAATTTCCAAATTAAAATCTGAATTTTTCACCTTACGGTAAAGTTGAAGAGAGTGTTCGAAGAGCATTCCTACGACTATAGAACGATTTTTATAGCTCCAAGAACTCTCGAGTATACCCTCATACCAAATTTTCGAAAATCTCCCAAATTCGACAAAAAAGCAGCGATAACTCAAAATAACTAAAAAAAAAAAACAATAAAGCTATCGACCCCGCGATGGGCTCATTCGATTCAGCGTCCAAAAATCTATAGAAATTGATACCAAATACAACCGTTTTCCGAAAAACCTTGGAAATAATAATTTTCTACCCCTCAAAACCCCCCAAAAATACCCTTAAAATTGAGCTAGCAATGTGATTCAAGAATCGGGCCGTTGCGAGACCGAGATTGATTTTTGATGAAAATGTCAAAAATGTAGCTATTAAAGTTTGGCCTGAAAAGTGTTGACGGCGTACGGCGGACAGACAGAAATTCGGATTCCACATGCCTTGAAACGTAAAACATCAAATTTTGAGGGGGGTTAGAATTTTTTTTTTTTGGCGATTACAATGGTTATTATTGAATAATAATGTCTACAAATTTTGACCATGCTTACTAACTATCGAGAATCGGGAGAATAGAGGAGCACATGGTATTCATGGACACAGGTATTCTTCCATTACTGAGGTAAGCTGCGTTCTAATTGATGAATGATTATGAATCTCCCGAATAATAGGATCGAATAAATCTGGAAACAGATCGGGCAGGTAAATAGGTTTCATACGTTGTAAGAAGAGGTTCTGACGAAATTTGGGGCGTGTCACCGAAGCCAAAGAGCGGTTGTGGCCGCACTCCACTTGATTAGCCGATTAGGGTGGGATGGAGGCGCAGTGAAGCGCGCAAGTCTTCCCGACATCCAGATTACCACTACTACCTCCAACACCATCATCATCTCAAGTGGGAAGCCCACCATCGAATCAATGTTGACGTCCGCCCCTGCAAGAAAATGGACGACGCATTTTCTCTTCGCCAGCTCGTGCTCTTTGAGTTGCACCTTCCTGCGGAGTGTTGCTCAAATTGTCCCAATATCAACCTCTACATAATAAAACGCTATACACCTTTCCGCACAGAGGACTTCCAAGAGAAATGAGAGATTACGATTATATCATTGAACGTTTCATGTGGAGACCTAACGCCAGTCACACAGTTGCCCTCAGTAAGACACAGCAGATTGTGTACGATGAGAAGTCGTATATTCAGTCGAAGGATCTCCCACCCTAAGCAGCGAAATTCCACGCGTTGCGGTTTCGCGTGATTCCTCTTCAGCACTTGTAACCACAACCAGAAACACTTTCTGAACAAGTAATGTCTGCGGCTAAAGAGTGGCGTTTTGCGTCTATCTCCGCGAAGAACGAATCAAACTTGATGGAAATCGAAATAGAAAAAACGCTGCAAATGATTGTACAGTGGTTTGTTATTCCTTCGCTTCAATAATGATTCAAGAAGACCATCCATTTGTGATTTTAATTATTCCGAACATTTGTGAACGTTCCCACCGAAAAACAGATGGTACCTATAAGGGAAAACTCCGTAGCGACTATTGTAATTTTAATCATTTTTATTTTTCTTAATTCCCTAATTAAAAGCTAAATTTTTTGCCCATCGATACAGCTGTAGAGAGTGTTTGACGACCATTCCAATGAGTATAGAACGATTTTTATGGCTCAAAGAACTCTCAAGTTAAATTTCTGAAAATCTCCCAAACAAAAGCGCACAAAAGCTGCTATAACTCGAGAACCAATAAATCTATCGACCCCGCGATGGTCTCATTCGATTCAGTGTCCAAAAATCAATAGAATTTGACACCAAATACACATTTTTCTGAAAACCCCTGGAAAATATGAATTTTTCCCCCCTCAAAACTCCCCAAAAATACCCTTAAAATTGAGCTAGCAATATCGTTCACGAATTGGGCCGTCGTAGGACCGAGATTGATTTTTGGTGAAAATTTCAAGGATTCAGCTATTAAGTATAGTTGGCAGGAAAAGTTTGACGGCGTACGGCGGACAGACAGATTTTTTTTTTTTTTTTTTAATTGGATATTCGGATTCTACATGCCTTGAAACGTAAAACATCAAATTTTGAGGGGGGTTAGAAATTTTTTTTCTTGGGCGAGTACAATGGTTTATTATTGAATAATAAACCAAAATCAAACGTCCTTTACTCGCTGTACCACTAATAATGCCATAATAGCTAACATTTTTTGAGCGTGCAAATTTTTTGAGGTTCAAGACCAGTAAAAATCAAAAGCAACTTGAACACTTATATCTCGGATACCTCTTATACATTCATAGAATCGTACAACTGATTTCAAGGTGGTAAAACTGATGGTAAAACTGATAGTAAAAACCGCTGTCAAGTTTCAAAGTCTGCACAAGAAAAGTCGCACAGACTTATAAGTGTAAAAATGTGAGAATCCGTTAGTATGAACGGACATTGCAGTTAAAATACAGCTAAGTATTCGATGGTTGATGTTTCTAACAATCAGAGACAACAATGTGAACGTTGGTTTGACTTGACCACAAAATAGAGATCGATTTTGGTGACATCTACACAACCGGTGGTAAAGTTTCCTCGTTTTTCCCATTCGAATCTCTAGCATTATCGTGAACAAAAATAATTCCTGCTTTCTGCGTGTGATTTAGTGTGTGGGAAAGTCCCTTTTTCACCGACGTTCGGTTGATTTGCTCATAACAGGAGCCGATCTGTTCCTTCCCCAGGAGCTTAGGGACTGCGATATTCGTTCAGTTGCGACGCGACTTTCCCGGTGACCGTATCCTTACCCTTCCTTCCCATCATCGACTATACTTTCCCTCTCGCTCCGGCATTTACTCCCGTTCCTTCTCTAGCCGTATCTTCCCTTCAGGTCGTCAAACCCAATCTGTGCACGTGAGGGAAGAACTGGATGAAGGGGGCCTCTCCCAATCCTCGACTTCCTCCAGCTCGTTTCGCCCTTGGAGAAATCCAACTTTGTTAACGGGTGACTTGATTCCCCTCGTCGAGCTCTGGACAAATATTGTCTATAACCCTATAACCCTAGCAGCCCACAGCATTCCCATCTCTTCCACCAACGCCAACATTTCATCCACCTTTTGCCATTGAAACGAGTCGTCGCTCGTTTTCTGCGGTCGTTCAGTTGCTGCTGATGCTCTCAGTTTCTCCTTTTTATCAAGCCATCGACAACGCTTCTGGTCGGTGAAGCCTCAGTGACAAGCCTTCATACAACTATGAAACCTTTCCACTGCTAGGTGGATCGAAGTAAATCCATGGTTCCAGGGAACATTAATTGTGTACCAGCACATGGTGTCTAAATGATCACGGCACGTACCAAAGAACTAAATCGAATCATTGCAAATATGCTATCTATTTACCGCCTACTGACGTATTTGCCCTCTAACTCTGTGTTATGGTCATAATTATAGGAGTCTCCTAATTTTCAAGGCATTGGGCAGCTACTTCACTAATTCCCTTCCCAATAACACAGCAAAATTCTGAGATACATCGCGCTCTTTCAACAGCGCTATACAATTTTTTCTTGATCGATAAAAAATTTCGCGATTTTTTATAGCTAACTTTACACGGTACTGCATGAAGTAGCAAACGCCATTTTATGCAGCAGCGAAATCGAACGATTCATGCATTGGAACTCGTCCCCGTTTTAAGTTCAAACTATCTAGAAAACTGCGGCACAGTACGTTTGTAGTTTGACTGTAAAATGTATAAAATAAAAATACCTGCATTAAATCATCAGCCAGTTTTATCAACAAAATTAAACTTGGATTAGGGAATGTTCTACTATCCTTGGTTAATGCAAATAAAGGGGAAACAACTTGGAGGAAGGCAATCTAGCTCTTTCACAGTGTCCATCTCTTCTCCTCCTGCCAGTGCCGAAATCGGAGTAACCCTTGATATTGAGGGTACTGCGTTGCGTGTGAAAATGCGTACTAGTCCGATATCTGAATAACAAAACGTTTAGCCAGACTGCTTATTAACGCACGGCCAGAATCAGGGAATATAGAGAAAGTTCTCTAACATATGTCGGGTTCAATGCAGCAGTAGTGGGTCGACAGGTGTGGCTTTGACAAAACAGTCTGACTCGTCAGGCTAACTTCGTCTGTGTCAGTTGGAAAGGAGCATCAATCGGTTACTACGAGAACTTTCACGTCCGACTGAGATTCCAGATCCCTGTATATTTTTTCTGACGCCATGAATCACATTGCGGCGGTGACTCAACAAATATTTTGTCACCGCATTTTTTTTCTCTCGGTTCGTTGCTTTTTTTCTGACAGAGCAAAAACTGAAAGCGTGAAGAACGTCCTGAAGAAGGAAGTGATATTATAATCTGAATAGACACCCTCTCCCTAGGACGCGCCTCACTGTTCGAACAACCCTCCGATCCCTACGGTTGTCCCTTTTCTCTCTGCGTACGTATTACAAGCTTTCCGGAAGAAAAGGAAAAGGCGATGTTTCTTCACAGTACATGAAACAAGAGGGGAAATATCGGCTCCTTGTTTCCAAGTTGGAGGATGAAGGATGTAACCACTCTCGGAAAGCCGCCTTCAAAAACGAGATGCGCCGCCGCCGACTCATTAATATTCTTCAAACGGATGCTAACCACTTTCCCCCTCTATTTGCCGGGCTATTGGAAACCTAAACTCAGCTTGACACGGATCGACTGCCTTTGGTTTATTTTCTTACGCCTATATCTTCACACGCCCTTTTTCACCTGTGGTCTTCCTCAAACATTTGCGGTACTGACGAATTATTTTCGCATATGTGCTTTATTCTAATATTTCAACAAATTTTTCGAACAATTTGATTTTCTGACAGTAAAATTTTTGGTTTATTATTCGATAATAACCAGGATTACTATTCAATTATAAATTATTTCAATCGCTCTAGAAAATTGTTTTCTAACCGCCCTCCCCTCAAAATTTGTAGTTTCAGGTTACAAGGCATTTAGAATCCGAAAATTCTGTCCGTCCGTCGTACGCAGTTTGCATTAAGCGGTCAACACTTTTCTAACGAAACTGTAAATATCCAAATTCTCGACTTTTTCACGAAAAATCGATCTTGGTCTATGGCTCAATTCTTAACCAAACCGCTATGTCAATTTCAAGGATATTTCAGGGGAGTTTTGAGGGGAAGAAAATTTCCAACATTTTCAAGAGACGTTTTTGAGACTTTTTAAAAAAATTTTAGCTTTATGGAAGTGCGTGAGACTTGATTGAGCATTAAATGGAATTGAAAGATTTTTATAGCTCCATAAATTCTCGAGTTCTACCAGCTTTACTCGATTTGGCTAAAAAACTGACCCATTGTCAGACCAAGATTGATTTTTGGTGAAAATTCCGAGAATTTAGCTATTATAGTTTTGTCAGGAAAGTGTAAACGGCGTACGGTGGACGGACAGAAGTGTTTTAAATTGGATATCCGGATTTTACTTGCAACGTAGAACATCAAAATTCGAGGGGGGTTAGAAATGTTTTTTCTTGAGCGATTATTATGGTTTATTATTACTACAAAACGAAAATAGGTGTGTATAAACCGACTATAGAAGTAACAGATTTTGTCATAATTGGTGAAGTACCCAAAAAACACAGGCCTCTCGTGAATAAATTAAACGGCTGTCAGGGTAACTTCTACTCATCACTGAACTCATCGAGTATTCACATACGAGAAGGAAGAGTGGGAAAAATCTGTTATGGGGAAGGTGGCTTGATCGGACAAACCGGACGATACTATACTTTCTACTCGCTTTATTTATCGTAATGAATTCAATCAAAAACCTTCAAAATAAGGGAAGATGGAAAAAAAATACATTGCTACTCACATAATACTTAACGAAGGACTATTGATGGCTCTGATTAGTTTCAGCGACATCTTCACCAGGGAATCCTGGGTGGCTTTTAAAAATAAATGTAAGTCCATTTGAAAACCCGCTTTCTATAACAATGACTAGCCCTCCAGCTTTTCACCTTGTACTTAGCGAGTCATTTTTTGAGACAAAACGGTGTAACTATTTGAATCGATTTGGAAGTGAATTAAAGGCTATTGGAAAATACTTTTATCATCAATTGTTTGACTAAGTACTTACGCTTGGAATGTTGTCGTTGGTGCATACTCCTTCCGCTAGCAGCCGATCTCTGATCTCCCATGCAAATATCGAAGGACACTCGCGTTTGTACAAGGAAATCCGCGAGACGACTTCTGCCGTCGCTACTCGTGGCTTCGATCCACCGATCGCTCGAGGTCGGATCGACCCCGTTTCGTAGTATCTGAAATAATTAAAACTCCATATTAGTTGCCAATTAGTTTTATTAGCACCAAAAAGGAACTAGCCTTCTAAAACTGCATTTAATACGGGGGACAGGAAAACCACATTGCAGTAATAAAATAATTGACTTGCCGATACGGGGTTCTTAAAACGTCATGGCTTAACACATAAGAGAGATCTTAATATCAAGCGATGCTGATCCACGGTTAATGATCGCTAGATACGAATAATCGTGGGGGTTTGGTTTTCGTTTTGGTTTATTATTCAATAATAAACCATTGTAATCGCCCAAGAAAAAAAATTTTCTAACACCCCTCAGAATGTGATGTTTTACGTTTCAAGGCATGAAGAATCCTAATATTCAATAAAAAAAATTATGTCTGTCCGTCGTACGCCGTTAGCAGTTTTCCGGCCAAACTATAATAACTAAATTCTTGAAATTTTCAACAAAAATCAATCTTGGTCCTACGACGGCCCAATTCTTGAACCACATTGCTAGCTCAATTTTAAGGGTATTTTGTGGGGGTTTTGAGAGGGGGAAATTCATATTTTCCAGGGGTTTTCAGAAAAATGTGTATTTGGTGTCAAATTCTATTGATTTTTGGACACTGAATCAAATGAGACCATCGCGGGGTCGATAGATTTATTGGTTTTCGAGTTAAAGCAGCTTTTGTGCGCTTTTGTTTGGGAGATTTGCAGAAATTTGACATGAGAGTATAACTTGAGAGTTCTTTGAGCTATAAAAATCGGTCTATACTCATTGGAATGGTCGTCAAACACTCTCTCAAGCAGTACCGTTAGGCAAAAAATTTAGCTCTTAATTAGGAAATTAAGAAAAATAAAAACGATTAAAATTACAATAGTCGCTACGGAGTTTTCCCTTATAGTTACCAATCGGTTTTTCGGTTGGAACGTTCACACACGGTTGGAATAATTACAATCAGAAATGGATGCAACTGGAATGAACCAGATACTCTGGAACACTTTATTTGTGCCTGTCCTGTATTTAGAGGTTTTTGAGGAAGACCGCATCAGCCGAGAGAAGCTGAAAAATTATTTGATCTCCAATGAATTCCTGACTGTGAAGAAATTGTAATTTTTTTGTTGAGAACTTTGATTAAAAATAGAGTCTTCTGCTTAAACGAGGGATTTCTGAATTGAAAGAGAATTGCGAGTCAAAGTGTCATTCCCTGGTTTGATGTTATGCAACAAAAAATGAATCATTTACGAATCTGAAATGGTGTATTTTCCTGTACCTACCTACTATTTTGAACTTTGTATGAGGAAAAAGCGAAAAACAGTGTCAATATGTTAACTTATGTAAATACTATTTTACTCAGAAGTTAAATTTCTTTTCAGAAATTATTATTGTTATCTATTTTTTTCGTGCTCAAGGCCAACCTTTATAATACGTTACGGTTATACAATAAACGAGATTGCATTTAAAATCATTCCATTTCATTTCAAGTGGAAAACTACTACTATTGAGAAAGGAATCGTGAAAAATATTTATAACAGACCGAAAGCCCTGATGATCACACTTAGATTGGGATAGGACATAATGATTAATAAAGTAGAGGAGGCAGAGGTCGCTCGCACGATGCTTTTGCTGTGCTTGAAGAGTAACCACAAGTTTTCATCTTTGGCGCTCCTAAAGTAGGCACCATTTCAGCCAAAGTACCGACCAACTTATTCCGTACTATTTATTTAGGCGACAGATCCTAGCCCTTCGTTAGGTAACCCTCAGTTTGAAACGGTTCGGTTTAAGTGGTAACTAGCAGGTTAACAATGAGATAGCGAAGTAACAGGCCACCTGCCCCAGTTAACTTTCCATATCAAACGAACAGATCATTCAGCTTTTAGGTTGGTATGTAAATAACACACGTTCGAAAACATGGAACTGCATGTGGAGAGGAACTCTTGAACAACTAATGATACGTATCACGTTCAAAGGCACAACAAGTTGAGAGGGCGCCAAGGCGTGCGAGCGATGTGAAAACTTTTCGTATACCTTAGCGAAGAAGGGAAGTAAATATGAGGAAACGGGGGAACGAAGGTGTTGATAAGGTGATGACGAAGAGAGAAAAGACGGAGCGAGCAGGGGAAATAAAATTAGGGGATGATGGGATTGTTTGAGTGCCCCCTGGTGGTCGGATCCGGAAGTAGTCAGTTTAGACGCCTCGTGACTGCAAATACAGCCCTCGTTTCCGATTTCCCATCCTCCCACCTATCTTCTTGATTTTCCTCGCTTTCTGTACTGCATCGAGGAACACAAGGTCGAATTTTGTGTCTTCTGTCTCGTAGGACTGACTTCTTATTTTCACTTGAATTGATCGAGCAGACCAATTTCTTCGCATCGAACCGCCGAGATAAAAAACCCTCTGGGTAAAATATGTCCCTGAAATGTAATTTTATCCTTGCCGACATGCGATGTACAAAAGATGCGATGACAAACGCTGTCGAGTGAACAGGTAAGAAGCTTGGAAGAAGCATGAGACTCTCCTTATCAAAATCATTCTTTCGTTTTTATTTCTAGTGAAACTATTGGGTGCGCTTTAACCTCGCCAAGAAAGTTTTCAGCTCCGCCGGTAATCAACTCCGCGGATCAACAGATTTTTCACAAAATACTGAAAAATTACAATTTGAACGCAATGCTCAAAGATTAAAAATGTTCAGCGCAGTCTTTTTTGCTAGTACGTTATGCTGATTTTTACTTCCATGTTCACGTAGTAAATGGAAGTATTGTGAACGTTCGAAAAGTCGAAGAAACTTTCATAGTACAATACTCAGAAACACATTCTGAACAAATGTCTGTGTGTCAGTCTGACCGTGTCGGTAGTAAAAAATGACACAAATCGTCATATATCTCCGTAAAAATGAATACAACTCAATGACATTTTCCTAATTTACCCCCCAGTGAATGAGCAAAATTAGCCATCTCCAGATTTCGGATAACACGAATATTTCTTGGATATAACTGTTCAAAGTTTTTTCTGTTTCGATTTTTACAGGCTATAAGAGTCAATATTTTCAAACGTTTGAGATCTTAAAATGTTCATTATGGCGAGCCGATGATGCTTGATATATTTTTTTAATTGAGTCACACACCGTAACTCCACGTATGAGCTTTTTTCACTATTTTTTCTTATTTTATATAGATGGTGGTTTTTGATTTTTACAGATTGTAAAAACCAATATATTCAAACGCTAAAACTCTTCACATTTTTGTTACAGCAAGTAAATAACGCTTGATTTTTATTATTGGTGTCACATCGGTACTTCCTCGTAATTTGCATTTTCAGTTATTTTAGTAGAGTACTTTTGTATAGTAGAATCTCTTTGCTATTCATTTCCGTCCTGAATTCGATTATTCGAACGATCTAGATTTACTACGTAAACATGGAAGTAACCTATTTCACAAAGCTTATTTTCGATCGTTTTGCTTACACACCATCGAACACACCTATCTCTGTTTTACAGGCCGCAAAAATCAATATATTGACGTTTGAGGTCTCAGAATGCTCGTAATGGCGCTCGAGTCACAAACCGTACATCCAAGCTATTCGCTAGTCAACATATTCGAATTTGTAAGGTAGCAGAATGTTTTCTAGGCGAGTGAAATACGATTGATTTTTGAGGTTAGGGTCATAAACTTCATCACTAAGTATAATTTGTATTTAGAATGTTTACCGGCTGATTCTTCTGTTTGTGGGTTCCCGAGCTAGTTTTTCAATAACAGTTGCACTATACTAACGTCGCAGCCTTTGTATGAGTGTCTTGATTTTATAAAGTGGTTACACCTGTTACCGACTCACAGCTTCCAATTGTTTCATCAATTCTGTTAGAACAGTTTCGTATGCTCGATGATGAGCTATTTGATGAGGTTAAAATGTGATTGATGTTTATTACTAGATAATATATCTTGTTCGAAGAAGTGTCAAGGGCGAAAATTGTATGTTAGCGCGATATGATTATCTGTTCCTGCATCATTATTATTATGCTCTCCCGTGCAGTAGTTGATAAACACGGTAATGGCTACCCACGCAAAAAGTAAACTTTTCGCCGACGATTTGATATTTATTTTTTATTTTTTTTTTACAGTTTATCATCTTTCAAGTATCCTTCTTTAAACTTTCAAAATTCAGTGTGTAATTGGGAATAAATAAAATTAGAAATAATGGCACAATTAATAGTTCTTTGTCGAGCCATGAAATGTCGAAATTTCAAAATACACCTTCAGAATCGTTTGTACATTCTCTCATAAGACGGAAGATACTGAAGAATCTATGTGAGTTAAACTGACAAGTGGAGAAATGGTGTTTCTACTCATCCTCCATGACGTTCTCAACGATGGGGTCGAACATCCTAACATCCTTCCCTCTCATAGATTCTATCCTTCTTCCTCGTCTCTTCTTGATCAAATAAACTTGATTCCCCTTCTCACGACACAAACAGTGCGAGAAACGAGACAAGGGTGTCGAGCGGTGATTCTGCACGCAGAGAAACATTTCCTCCTCTTGAAGCAGCAGTCACCACAACTTTCTCTCATCATACCCGATCCCTTGAGGCGTATATAAACATGCAGTTTCAACTGCTGAGGACGTTGTTTGAACCCGCTGGGCCTAGAGGACTGAAGTTGTCAGATTATCAAACCTAAGCCACGACGGACTATTTTTGGTACCAATAAATTGTGAATCTGACAAATGGAGAACCCAGTTCTTTTCTCGAGCCTAACTTCAAGTTCTGTTGAGTGTTCGGTTTTGTACATTATTCTGAGTAACGTCCAATAATGTGTTTGTTGGATTGATCAATAATATCATCTTTGGATCAAAATCAAAATTGATTGACTTTTCAATTCAACAAACCGATTGATTTGAAACAATACCATGACGACCGACTATTTTTCCCGGACGTGGGTTTTGAATCAATCCATACAAAAAAGAAAACATTTCCGATCGTCGCCCCTGAACGGTTTCTGAGCAATAAGATTCACTAGATTTGAAATGTGATTTACGAAAAAGTTGTGGTTACGGGGGTGCTTCTTGCTCCGATTCGACAGTTTAGTGATTGACGGGTTCATTTGTCTGGGAAAATGAGAAAAATTTGTTTATTCATCTTTGAATATAAGTACGGTCGGTCTGACAACTTCATTGCCCAGTTAAATTGATGAATACTTCGAGATCTGATTATGGCGTAGTACAGCATGGTCACGTGGTTTGGATGTCTCTAGCGTATGAATATTAATAATTATTTAAATAAAGTTCTAATCATGCAGTATGGCTTTACGACTGAATTTTTTGAAGCGTATTACGACGGAGCGGACTGTTAAAAGAATATTATAACGAATGTACAGAAAGATGTTGGTAAAGCATTTTACATAAATGCTCGTCGTACTGGGTTGGTGAGGGGGAGAAGAACTAGGCGACATGTTCTCCGATTTTTTATTTACTGGCCGAGTACTTTCGCCCCTTCGGGCATCCTCAGGGCGATGTGGAACCATAGGTTACCACAGCCTCCCAAAAATAAATGCTCGTGTAATATCATCTTTGGGCAAATATGCATTTGTCCAGAACTCAAAAATCTCCATAAACCGCTATAACTCGAGAACCGTTGAAGACATCGACTCCGCGAAAGTCTCACAAGATTATTAATACCGAATTTTAATACCGAAAATCCCTATTAGATCAGGTACTGATCGTTTTTCGATTTTTGGGCAAGTTCAAGGTCAAATTTTGAGCACTCAGTTAGGCTTAGCTCCATTCAGTGCCTCACCCTCATATGCACTAACTTTCACTATATTTTGTTTAGAATTCAAAAATGATGAAATTTCGCATTGCATAGTTACGCAAACGTGATCAGTTTTCAGTTAAGCACAACTTTAACTTTAATCACTTTTTCATCGCAGAATTTCGGGAATGAACAAGGAAGAAGGTCTACGATTCATAAAATTTTGCATAGAATCTATATAAAATATTATAGATTCTACGCAAAATTTTATGAAACGTAGAATCTGTAATATAGATTCTACTCAAAATTTCATGAAACGTAGAATCTATAATATAGAATATACGCAAAATTTTATGAAACGTAGACCTTCTTCCTAGCTCATTCCCGAAATTTACTTGCAATATTGATAATTGATCTTCCATAGTAATTAGAAATAAATAATGATTTTGCGTTTGACATTTATACAATTAATTGCATAAATTAAGACGTAGCGATGAGTGCGCATTAAATTTCGACGCTAGACGACAACTGAGAAAAGTTGGAAGTTAGCGGATGTTGAGAAAACTGGCTTCGTTTTCCGAGCCCATTTCCGATTCACGCGAGTACCTTCTTCGATTCTGCATCATTAATCCTTTTGCGAGACACTTCTTCCATCACCTGGCGTCTGGGATCCCTCTTCGGCGTCACATCGCTAAAGCCGGGAATACACTTGCGCCGAGGCAGGCCGCGCATCCTCTGAGCACCGAACGAGCCTGCCTCGGCTCGCCGCGATGTGATTTGCCGCGATACGAATTTGCAAGTGAGTTTCGCCGAGGCGCGCGTGCTCAGTACTGATCCGACTTTGCGCGGTGCTCGCCGTGATAAAGGATAACCATTCGCTCGAGAACTGAACGACCAAAATACCGTCTACACTGAGCACCGAACGAGGCTGCCTCGGTCCGTGCTCACTTTGATGGACCGACAGCCGATGGCTCAGGCCGCGCACCGCATGAGGCAGACCGAGCCTGTTCGCAGCTGTGTTTAGGAGCTGTACACACTTGAGCATCGCGGCGAGCCGAGGCTGCTCATGCGGTGCGCGGCCTGCCTCGGCGCAAGTGTATTCCCGGCTTAACGATGACACACCTTGCTCGCTAACACACACATTCTCATTGGGCGGTAAGTAGCGAAGAACCCTCTTCCCTTTGGCGACGCGTTTATTCGATGCGCTCCAACAACTTCTACAAGCCTTCTTCGTGAATCGTACCATAACACGCGGAGCAGCGGTGATGAGGATGAGGCTTTGATTGGATTAGGTTTGATCAGATCCCGAACGATTCACTCAATCGGATGATCCAATGACTAATTGAAGGTATTCTAAGCTCGAGCTGGAATCCAATTGGTACCCATCGCTGATCATTAGGGTTACCAGCCTGTAGGTGCGATTTTAGGAGGTTGCCCTAATGGTTAAACGTGCTAGAAACGGTTGATAATTATTATTCAATTTTATAAACGTAGAGGTTAACATAGAATTAAAATTATTTTCCTCGTCGTCGCATTTTTTGATGTCCAAGGATTGTGAGGGGGAGAAAAATCAGGCGACTCATTTTCCGATTCTCTATTGGCTGTACGAGCACTTTCGCCCGTTAGGGCATCTTCAGGGCGACTTGGAACTTGAAGATGCCCGAGCGGGCGAAAGTGCCCGTAAAGAATCGGAGAATGAGTCGCCTGGCTTTTCTCCCCCTCAAAAAACTAAAAAACTAAAACACAAAAAACTAAAAGTGCAGGTAGCGTATAGGACAAATAGTGGGAGCAGTGTTTGAGGAGTCGGTTTTGAGTTGTATCCTAAAGTTCGAATTGATGAAACAGATCGTCACAATACTCATCATCCTTCAACAAAATGGATGAAAAAAAAAGATGATGGAGACAGATCCTCAAAACTGGGGAGGCTGACTCCTATCGCGCCTCAACAATCATCTCTATTGAATAGAGCTAACTAGAGGTGGTGAATCCGACCCTTTGCCCAAATGAACTCAATTATCCCGAATAATCAGGCAGTTGGATATCTTTATTATTTACTATTCCTCAATAACAAAAAGTACGAATGAGTCTGGTACACATTTTCGCGCTCTTTTTCGCAATGGCCGTTGAAGTGTGGGGACATCAAACTCAAAAGAGGGAGTAAAGGTCGTTGTCAAAACCTTGCCGCACTGATATAGCCGTAAAAAATAACGGTTCTGTCAAAATACGAATTGTTCCATGCTGTGGTTAATCGATGGCCATCAAAGTATCTCAATCTGGGGAACCTGTGCGGTTCATTCACGAACAATAAAACCAAGGGTTACGTACGCGTGGAATTGGCGAGGGATCAATGTACGAGGGGATGGCGATATTGAGCCCACCCATCAATCTCAACGGTAACTAGACCGATGAGGAAGGAAAGTGTTAATCGTAGCTGAGCCTCATGTGTCATTTTTTGTCCAAGGCTAATCTGGGTGTTTTTTGGATGTCGAAATTGAATCAAACTCAATCAAATGCCAATGGCGTTTGACGTACGCAGTACGCCGTCAACACTTTTCTGACGAAAATATAAAAGCTAAATTCTTGAAATTTTAACCAAAAATCAATTTCGATCTGACAATGGCTCAATTCTTTAGCCAAATCGCTACCTCAGTTTTGAGGGTATTTTTGGGGGGTTTTGAGGGGGAGACAGTTCGTAGTTTCCAACGTTTAAGGTATCAGAAAAAGGTGTATTTGAATCAATTTCTATAAATAGTTGGACGCTGAATCGAATAGGACCATCGCGGGGTCGATGACTTAATTGGTTCTCGAATAATCGCAGCATTTGTGTTGAACTTGGAGATTTTCAAAATTTTGGCATGCTCGCTGAGCGTCAATAATATTGCGGAGAGCGATCTGAACTAGGACATCTTTTGATTCCAGTAACAGGTAATTTACTGATATGTTTCTCAAATTAATAGATCGGGTATCATCTCTGGATATGAAGTCCAATACGTTGGATTCCCTGTAGAAATCTACATAGCATAGGTTACACTGTCTTGCTTGATATAGCCCACTACTTTTGTTGGTAGTCAATCTAGATCCCCATAGTGGGTGTGTTGTGTGTGTACATCGATGTCCTCAATTATCCGTGTTCAAAGAGATTTTTCGACATCGAATAAACCTCCTTCCCAGCTGATTGAAAAGGTCAGTGTACTTGAATTGAAATCATATTAATCACCCATCAATTCATTCGGATTTTAAATGCCTTGAAACGTAAATATCAAATTTGGATGGAAGAAAAAAAGTTAGAAAATCTTTTTTCGTGAGCGATTTCGATGATTAGTTATTGAATAATAAACTAAAATGGGGAGTCCTCATTTGAAGAAAGAATGCTAGTGTCATGTTTGAGCAAAAAAATTGATATTTTATTCAGGATTGTTGATTTTAGGGGAGAGGCGAGAAACAATTTTGGGGAGACCCTATATAATTATACTACTGTACTCAAATGTTGAGTTCAACATTTCATTAGGGATTTCCTTTGTCCCCTCCACCATCGCATTTACAGATCTTCAAAATAATGATTTTTTGTAACGTACAGTTATAGAGAATAAACTATAAATTAGTTTTTACAGGGGGAATTGTCTCTTCATTGTTGATGACGGCGATAAACATTTCCAATCATTGAAATACTTAGCTTATACACACTCTATAATGTGCAGGAAACTTCATAACTTTTGCACTATGAGTAGAGATCGTCTTCGCCGTTCTTGACCAACCGAACGTCTTCCGTTAATATTTGGATCACTAGTAGCTATAAACAAGATGATGGTGGCAACTGAAGCATAATCTTAGGCAATGATGATAATACCACTTACCAATAGTTATCAGCGCCCCTTTTGTCTAGTTTAGTATCCACTAAAATTTACCAGCTATAAATGTATATTTCCTGTTAACAAAGTCAATGCTTATTCAATTCTAGTTGGATAATAATGCGCGATTCAGAAGATAAATAATAAAAACGACTATCACCATGATAGTCGTCAATGCCTGTTCACAATAAATAAAGAAGGAGTTCACTGTTAATTGAAAAATATAGATTTTTATCTCACCTGCCAAGAATCTTGGAAACGCAGCCGTTGGAGACTTGAAGGATGCGCGAAATGTCGCACGGTCGTGCACCACTGTGAGCCAGTTCGACGATTTTCTGCCTGGTGCTGTCCGGCAACGGCCGCCCACTGACAAAGACACCGCCTAGCTGGTTCACACCACTGTGACCTACGCAACCCCCCACTGTGTTAGGTTTAGTACAGGTAATTAAAAAATTTCAAACGAATTTCTACTATTTTTCAAATGATTTCAAGCAAAATGAAAACAAACTCAAAACAGTTTTGTCCACTAAGTTGTTGCGTGCAAAGCTGCGCGCTGACTCACAACGTACAGCTTTGGCACGCAGATCTACTGAAATTTAGATAATTTATGAAATCATAACAAAAACTGAAACCTTTCATAGCTAGTTCACACCACCGTGACCTACGCAACCCCAATAATAGTTCATATTATTGATAAAAACTAGGTACTACGAAAACAAATCATTATAACATTTTTTTTTATTTCCTATTATAACATATCTACGAAAGCAATCATTTTAACGTCGTGTAGAACTAGCATAAAATAAGAATAGTCCAGGATAGCATATGAGCACGCCTGCATAATACGGGAACCAATTAAATTCGAAATTATTATGAACGTCACCAGCTGTTGAAATCAAATGGTGGGACCAAACTCAATATTCTCCACCACAGCTAAACAGCTTTCATAATGTAGCCTCATAACTATCCACCTACTTGTTCAAACATTTTCCCGCTTGTATTGGGGTCTAACCTACAGTTTCTCGGTATTGTGGCCGCCTGAATGATTACCTAACGATTGTAGTCTACATTGCATTGTAAATTATTTTACCTGCTTATCAATACCATATTAGCTGTTCATGCAAAGAGTGTTTTCAATGTAAGACGATTTTGAACCACCCTTAATATTTTGAAGTACTTGATCGTAATTTAAAATGGATTTGCGTTCGAAAATATTCCAAATTATTAGCAAAATAAGTAGAGGTATCTTGTTGAAACTGTTGAGAAAAGTTTTGGAGATCTGGTCGCTTCAAATATTTTGTAGCTTTCGGAGGCAACGTTCTCGCTTTTGCCTTCCTTCTAGTCTCTATCTAAGTACTCTTTAGGCAAATTAAAATCCATTCCATTTTGGTTCTTGATGGTATAATTGTTAATCAGTTCAGTTTCCATTTTTACTTCCATGTTTAAGTAAATGGAAGTATTGAGATCCGAAAAGTCGAATTCTGAACGGAGGTGACTTTGAAAGAAATTTTTATAGTACTGAACTCAGAAACACTTTTTGAACATGTTTGTGTGGTAAAAAAGTGACAAAAAAACGTCATATTCCAAGAGAAATGAATGCAACTCAGTGAAATTTTCAGGAAATGTTCTCTCACTGAGTGTACAAAACTTGCCCTTTCCGAGGATTGGATAACACACAGTACTTCCGAGCTGTAACCATTCAAAGTTTTTTTTCTGGTTTAATTTTTACAGGCTATTGGGGTCATTATTTTCTAACGTTCAAGTTCATAAAATGGTCCTTATGGTGGGTAAATGACCATTGATTTTTTAATCTATTGGCTCACAAACCATACCTCCAAGTTTTTTTTTCAATTGTAAGATTGTTACTGATGATGGTCTAGTCGCCGAAATCAATATAACAATATAACTCGTTAAAAATCAGTGTTCCATCAATTTTTTTTGTCTTGAAATGTTATGGGAGGTCATTGAATGACGTCTGATTTTTATCGCGATTGTGACATACCGTACTTTCGCGTTATTCACATCTATTGACTCTATTTTTATTTTTACAAACCCATAGTCAATATATTTCAACGCTGGGAGTGCTTGATTATTATTGGTGTCAAACTAGTACCTCCTCGTAATTTGCATTTCAGTTATTTTATACGAGCACTTTTGTGTAATTTCTCTCTATAAAAATGTACCCATTTCACAGAACTTGTTTTGTATTTTTTTATATCATTGCTCGGTTTGCTCGTTGTATCGTTAGTATTTCGATTTTATAAGCCCCAAAAATCAATATATTGACGCTTGAGGTCTTAAAATAGTTCCATTGGCGAGTGAATGAATATTGATTTTTATTACATATCGTACTTCCACGTGATCCAAATATCGTTTGCATTCAGAATGTTTGATTAATGTTTTTTCCTGTTTCTGGATCCCTGGCTAGTTTTTCAGTAACGCTTGAAGTTTACTAACATTGCGGCCATTGTTTGAATTTCTTGATTTTACGATTGGTTATATAGGTACCGATTGGTTATATACCTGCAACCGACTCAAACATGGAAGTACTGAGTACCACTGGTATTAGGTGTCTAACTCGCAATTCTACCCAGCAAACGTCGAGTTGATGTGGTAAATTCGAAATGAATATCCTCATTACATTCTCGCTTTTTCTCACACACATTTTGTTATCCCTCTTGAAGCTTTTTTATTGCTTCCGTTTTCCCAGAGAAGAGAGATTGAATAATAGGCGGGCATCAACAACTGAGCTCAGCTTGCTCGGCTCCTGTCGATAATAGCGAATGAATCCAAAAGCAGGCAAATGCCGAGCTGGAGAATTCAATTATACATCGAAGAGAGAAGGTACGAGTGTACAGAGGGAAACGATGGTGGTTTAAGCGATGGAAATTGAGAAGATGGAGACGCACCGCTGAAGCCGCCGGTTGCCTTTTCAATTAAGTTCGGCAAATCTTCACGAATCTCCTTATAGTAGTCGTAGAGGGCGCCCTCATCCCTTGTATCCCCGACACAGATTCCCACAACCCACCCAAAACCCTTCCTATTTGTATTTATAGGCAACGTTTTCCCAAGCAGTTTCATCTAATCTTCATTCCTTTCTTTCTCGAATGCTCTGAACTTTGCAGGGGAATGTGCGATCGTGGGTTTAGAACGTCAGAAAAACGAAAAGAGGAAACGTGATATGGGTGGCAGCACCATCCTGCTCCAATCATCGTCCCCAATACTGGGGTACAAAGGTCGATGTGGATGTTCTCGTATCCCCACCCTCTCCTAATTCTCCTCGCTTATCGGAACTGCTATGGCTCTCTTCCAGTTCCATCATTCTCGTTCGAACGGTAGTCGCTTGTTAGGTAAAAAAGTGGCTGGCAAGTAAACCGTGGTACGTTTCAGCATTCCTCTGATCCCCATCGCTTGCTCCTATAAGCCTCAAAATAGGATTTTCTCAGGAATCCTAATACTTCGATTTGGGTAGAACTGGAGCTGTAATTTATTACCGTTCGATTCGGTTCATAATTTTTTGAAAAAAAAAATCCTCCTCATAATTTGATGTATTAAGTTTCAAAGCGAGCAGAATTTGTGTATCTAACAAAAAATTGTGTGGGCCGTTGGCGCTTCTGAGGCAATTGCGAGGGCTAAATCTATAAAATTGTCGCTCAAAAGCGTTATGGGCCCAAAAAAGCAAATTTTTCAGCCTGACTGCTATCTCAATCTTAAAGTCTTTTTAGAAAACGTTCAAGTACGAAAATCGGATGTTTCAAATCACACCAGTCTCAAGAAATTCTTAAAAAGAACAATAAAATGCCAGGCAACAAGCCTCAATTCCGAATCTGTGGTTAGGAGCCAGACACAGTTTGCGGCGTCTATATGTTACGATCTCCCATAAAATGTCGTTTGGTTGTCAAGCGAATCTCACTATCCATATCTACCTCCACAGAAAAGCCGAAATGAATACCGCTCGTTTAGGTTGATTTTCTTTCGGAAATATTAATGCATCCAAACTATTCTAAAATGGTTAGACATGAAAAAAATTGTGCGATATGCAATATGACAAAAAAAAAAATTAATTAAAAAAAAACCAGAAAGTCAGTGCCAGAAAACATTTATAAAATCGTATGAAAAGTTTACCCTCCGGAAAAATGTTTGTTTTCGCAGCAAATCTATAGATACATTGAGGTGCACGAATATACGCGAATAATGAATAATCTTTATAGCGTCAATACTATCTTAAAGATTTGAAAATAATGTTATTTTGCCATATCAAATAAGAACCACAGTGAAACTAAAGCAATAGTATGCTGCTCGTCCTGGACTATCTGACGAGGCGAAAACTCATAATTGCGCTATGAGAGCAAAAGTTGACAGATATTATAGCGATTTACCCTCAAATGGGCATAGATCATAGCGGTGTGATGCAAGCTAAGAACTGGTTTGTCAGAAGTCAACCATGCTTGACACAATAACAACCGGTTTCGGGCCCCCCACTCGCTTGGGCACGAGAAGCAGAGACCGCTCTACCCTTCGCATAGAATCGTTGCTTTAGGTGGCAAACTTATCATGCGACCTAAAATTTTCTCGATATTTCATTAGGTAAATTGCAATATGTACAAGAGCCAAGGGTTTTTTTCTAGTTGCACGAATTGTCGTTAAGCGTTGTAAAATATGGAACATTTTCAAGTAGAGCTTCATAATGACCACTAGATTTATGTTGTCTCCTGATAACATTACGATCCTTCATACTACAGTACATTGATTAAGCAGTGTGAAGTTTTCGGGGCGTTTCACTAGCATTTATAGCAGCTTGAATGATGTACCTACCTTCTCGGGACACTTTCGTTATAACAATCGGAGAGCAGTTAAAAAAAAAAATCAATCGGGCCATTTTTCTTGTATTTTTTTTTATGCAATGCAGAGTTCTCTTGTTTATCATATCCAGTAAATTATTGTTGGGGTACATACCTACAATTAGGTTTCACTTCTCACTTCCATATTCATAGCATATCATCGCTATCTATTTTCATTACTTGGCACAAAATAGAGAAAAGAGTCTTCAATTCAATTTATTGTTTTCAGTACACAAACAATATAGTATGTACGCCTCGATATACTCTAGATATAAGCAGGTTATGTCGTAGTTGAGAAGAAGTGAATAGCAAGGTTGTTTGTTGAAGTAGTTGCGATTGAGTTTTTTACTATGCAAAATTAAATACGGTCATTAGCACGGAGACTTGACACTCCGTTCTCAAAACCTTCGGGGGAGAAAATAGTGCTCAACGGCAAGACACAGGAGTGAAGTTATCACTAAACCTAATTAGGTAATTTTGGTAATTTGATATTTTTTATAATCAGGTAAATTAATTATTATTTAAATATGAAAAATGGCCGACTCAGCAGAAAATAAAGACATATCCCCTCTTCAGACCAATAGGACGGGGAAAGTCCTATTTTTAAGTAGGTCATGAGTAGGCTACGATTTATTGATAGATATCCTTAGGAATTATTAAACAAATTACATTATCGTCAATTAAGATTCATAAAACTGATCAAGAATCATCCTCGAAAATTGAATTGTATACCCTATTTCGAAAAGATGCCTCAAACCTCTCTTTTCAAACTACCATTGCATATTTTTATAAATTACGTTTTCGTTACAACGCGAACTTCAAGGAGTCTCTCATATAAGGAAATGGTCGTTCTACAGAATAATGTTCGTAGATGGCGCCACCGTAACTTAAAACGCTTATCTAATCATGGTTATCTTCATGTTAAAGCTGTGGTAAACACCTATATTTGATTTCACTCATCACAGGGGAGCCTTCGATTCGCATTGGATTCAGTCACTAAATAGTTTTTGATCAGTTTCCTAATCCATTTCACTTAGTGCTTTCCGATTCATAACGTTTTTATTCCGTTATTTAATTTGTTCAATCAACAATACTGAGATTATAATGAATTTTTTAGGAGCAATCAAACAACACATTTTTGGTGACGTGATTGTGGAAATGAAAATTTCGTTGAAATTCTTCGTTTAGCAGTACATTTATGTAGTTTGAATCGTCATTATGTTCCAGGAGACCAATACATACATTTAGCTGTCATCTAAAAGTGAAAAGATCACAAGATCCATTAGCTGGTCAATTACGAACAACAGAATCACATACAACTGCAGGACAACTCTAACGGGCTGTGAAAATAACGAAAAGATTTAGCTAAAAAATTTAACCGAATTTGAGTGTTGATAGAGCGGCCCCTTCGTCTCTAGCAGTGACGGTTTTGCAATGGACTAGCCAACGTTTATTTGTAGATGAGAGATTTCTAAGTTTTGCTGTTAGTAATAAAATTTGATAGCGCAGATTTAAAATCCGCCGACACGATGTACGTAATCAAAAGAGATCTTTCTCTTTTGAATTTTAAGAAGCATTGAATTACGCGCCTTTGTCGAAGGCATATTTGAAATTTAAAAGTCTAGCGTGAGATCCAAATTCAAAATTAAAATCACTACTCTAATAATTTCTCCGTTTGATAATGATGTTGTGCGAAGTCCTGAAAACAGTCACTGAACCGCAGCTGTGGACCGTAATCAAAATGAAAACGGTATCTATCTGAAGCCCAAAAACCGGTCGTCAGGACTTGATGTAGAAAGAGTGTAGACTGGTCCCCACCTTCTCCTACGTAGCCGTAACCTGTAAACATAGAGTATTATCGAACATACAAGTACATTTGCTAGGTGTCATAAACACGTGCGTTGCAACAAAATAAATAAAAATCATAAACGTCGTGGAAATGTAAGGTAGGAATAGTGTTTTTATATGTAAGTTGTCCCCCAACATTGTTGTCATGGAGTAATAAAAATAAATATATGTTTAATCGGATCTTCTTATTTGAGAGTGTGCTGTGAGACGTGAACCGATAATGTCCGCATATGGAGCTCACGTTGAACAACATTAGCGTTCCATGTGACCCTTTTTCGAATTTAGTGGAGGAATACTACGACATAAGGGGGTATTAATGGTCAGTGCAGGTTGTTGAGTAAACAGAGAGATCGAGAAGCTGAGGTTACTTTAAGAACGATTGAACAAAACTGTATGCTCCATTAGTAAGAATAAGAAGATGAGGTTACAACGAGGAACAACCAACCAAACTAAACTTCACTAACTGTTCCAAAATTCAAAAACATTTCAAAAATATTTACAAGGTAATTTTTTATTCGCTATTAAATTCATCATTTGTATCGATTTCGCGAGTTTCGGAAACAAAAGTCAAGACGAAAAACCGTAGTAAGCATTACAAAACCGAAACAACCCGGCAGACGGGAACAGGAACGTTTTTTAACATGAGAACTTCATCTCGATTGATTCTGATATCGACAAAAAGAATCGAGTGTGTTTCCATAAACAAAAGTATCCGATACCGTAAACTATGAATGCGTTTTCATATAAAAACCTTGCCCTACAACCAATCACCGAATGACGAAAGTTTTCTGTGATTCATTATCATAGCAACCTCAGCTTCCCGATCTGAATTTACTCGACATCTCAACACTAACCGTGGAAACCCCATTGACATAGTAATAATAATTCGCAGTGGTTCATTTTGAAAATAATCCAAAAACAGTGGAGCCAAGTTTGTGGAACATGAAAAAAATTAGAGTCACCAAACTACAGGAGCAAGATTTTCAAATGTAACGGATGCTGGAAAAAATAGAGATCTCACCTCATCACTTAAACAAGCATTGCGAGACTCGAAATTGAGATATTATTTGATATGCCAATAAGACATTCTGTGCAGGTAGGTTATAACCCGAAATTTAAAAACGGCAAATACAACTCAAAAAAATTTTTTGAAGTTGGAAAACAGAGGAAGAGGACATATTTTTTTGACGACACAAGAAAAAATATTTCTAACATATTCTAATTCCTTCTTCTGATCTCATTTTAATTTTTCCGATAATCCTTCTTATCGTCATGGGAATATAATGGAGGAAATTCATAGAATTCATTGGAAATTCTATCAGTGAGGCGTTCTGGTTCCATTCATTTCAGCGTACGAAAGACAAGAGATAAAAATCTATACCTAACACCCTCATGTTCGAAAAACAGATACATATTTTGACCTCAGAGAAGGTTGACGACGCACGGAGGACTGACAATTTTCATTATTTTAAGTTCGCATTTTAATGCCTTGAAACTCAAGACATGAAATTTTGAGGAAGGTTTGAAATTCCTTTTCTTGGGCGATTGCAACGGTTTATTGAACGCGATTATATTGGTGTATTCAACCAATAAGAAGAAACATTGAAATTATATGAAGTTTAAAATTGAATTTACGCAAACGTGAGATCATGTAGATTCGCTTATGAATCACGATTTGAAATCAAATCCGTCTTCAACACTTCACTGGTTGGAGAGACCTATATTTGTATCCTATTGTATCAGTGCTCATCGTTGCTAGAAACTGCGGTTTTCCAAGAAATATTTTTAGAGTTTGTGGTTGCGACGTAAGGCCTTTTTACTAAAATATATTGCTAGCGAACGAGCCTGTTGCCTTCTGAGAAAGTATCCGTCGGAAAGGGAGAGGCTCTCATGGTGGAAGATTCGAAGAAGATGATGAAAGACTGGTAGGGTAGCTCGCTTTCTTTTTTTACCATAGCCCTCCCAATACACTCGCCGTTCGTCGCTTCGTTTCATAAGGAATTGAAAAGTATAAAAAAAGAATAAGAAGTAAAAAAAAAAAAAGATTGCGAGAAGGGGAAAATCGGAAGGGGAGAAAGCTAAAAGCTTAGTTCGTTCGCGTACTGCTCCTCGCGAGCTCCCATCTCTATAGCACTGTAGCATTTTCCAGCTACTCCTCATCATTTTCTCACCTCCTTTCATCGCTCGCTTCTCTCGCTCTCACACTCACACAAGCGGAGGCAAAGCTTTTGAAATTTTGCCCACCATTCTAATATGAACAACGATGGCGGTAGAAGTTGAAGAAGAATGAAGACAAGGGATCGTCTACAGGATAGAAGAAACAATGATTTCATCCCCTTCGACGAAGTTAATGAAAAACTGAAGACGGAGAACATGATACAGAGATTGAAAACAGGGACAGCAATTGAAATTGAGATCAAATCAAAATCAATGTGCAAAACTTCGATGCTGAAACTCACGTAGCATGTTATGACGGCAACGACATGAACAACATCGGGCCTCTCAACAGCCAGTCGAGAGAAAACTGTTAAAATAAAAGAGCTTTTCGCCAAAAGCTCAGGGTTTTGAGGAAAGAGACTGTGATTTGGCAGCCACCTGGCAACAAAATTATTTTTATTTCATTCTACATTCTCCAGTAGCTCCTTGATTAGTATTTTTTCCGCACTGTGGTTGCGATTTTTGAAGTACCGTCTCGGCCCAATCACGTTTACTTAATTTTATGCTTAGTTCCGCACTCAATTGCTACTCGTTTGTCTCCATTTGATGCCCGATCAACCCGAGATTGGAAAAAGAATTGGTTCATATTCCTTCAGACATTCCTATATCTAAATTAATACCTCAGTTCAAAAATTTCGATTTGAAATCTAATTTGGTGAGTAGTTTGTACAATTAAATTCCATTGTTCGGAGGAGAAAACCATGGCGACTTGTTCTCCTGTTTTTTATTACCAGCCTACCAAGAACTTTCGCCAATTCGGGCATTATCAGGGCGTACTGAAAGACGATTTTTTTTAATTTCCCAAGGTAATTCGGTCTGTCCTTTTTCGGTGTTACAAAATGCCATTTCTCGAGAGGTCTACTACAACTTAAAATTGGAATCACTTTTCGCCTTCTAGTTCTACGTTTCGATTTACGCCTCATTCGAAAATCAAAACCAATTTACGCGTATTCTGCGCAGTTTAATAATCTAAAAAGTATCGAGTTATTGTAAACTGCAAAATAACGCGAATCCGTACTCATTATACTCCGATATGCGTGTTCTTTAGGAAATGTTTATCATGAAAGAGAGACCAGTTTGACAACGGAGTGTTGTATAAAAACAATGAAAATTTGACAGAGTTAGGTTCCCTATTTCATATATCTTGAAAGTGAGTTCAACAGGTAGGCCCATCACTAACACAAAGGACATAAATAAGGCCCGTTTTAAAATATATTTTTTCTCGACTCCCGCGTTTTTCAAACAGATTGCAGCCGATCGTTCGGGTCAAGCCCGTAATCGAAATTCCCTCGAATATTTCACTGTTAATAAACTGGATATTAGGAACCGACATTTTTTACTTCGGAAAAAAACCGTCGCTTGGCAGTTGTAGTTGTATGGTGTCTGGTGCGAGGGTGGTGACGTGTAAAACGATATTGGCCGGTCTTCTCCGGGTGATGGAAAGAAAAAAGGCAAATATCAGAGATCGGTGAAGATGATCCTTTCCTAACCTGTCCGGTCCCCATCTCGTTCCACTAGCGTCACCGTGATCGGTTGAAAATATCGAATTTCATGGGTGTTTTTGAAAACTCCGTGACATCCCCGTATTATCCTCCTGGCAAGGTGGTCGGTCCCTGTCTGGCCCGCAAGTCGCCGTCTTCGGGGTCTCGTGTTAACCTTCGCGTCACGTGATCACATTCTTCGTCTCCGTTGCGAGAAGACGCGGTTCATCGGCGACGCGCGTCTAATCCGGTGACCCGATATCTGAACGAGGTTAGGGAACAAAATGACTCGCGTAAATTATTGTCATTCTCAAGTTACCGAGAAAATTTATGCTCGAATATCAAGAAATTCGTACATTCAAGCACTAATGTACTTCGCGAAGTACTTATTTCGGATGACTTTACTTTCAAACCTGTAAAGCAGTTGAATCCCTGTTTAGATAAAACTGGCATCAAATGGCTGAAAAATTTTTCGCCCACATCCTAAATTTCTGCTTGCTAATTACAAATAAACATTAAAACAGTTAATATAGACATAAAGACGCTGCAAATGATTGTACAGTGGTTTATTATTATTTCGCTACAATAATGATTTAAGAAGACTATCAATTTGTGATTTTAATTATTCTGAACATTTGTGAACGTTCCGACCGAAAAACATATGGTAACTATAGGGAAAAACTTCGTAGCAACTATTGTAATTTTAATCATTTTTATTTTTCTTAATTTCCTAATTAAAAGCTAAACTTATTGCCTAACGATACAGCTGGAGAGAGTGTTTGACGACCATTCCAATTAGTATAGAACGATTTTTATAGCTCCAAGAACTCTCGAGTTATACTCTCATGTCAAATTTCTAAAATCCCCCAAATTCGGCACAAAAGCTGCGATAACTCGAGAATCAATAAAGCTATCGACCCCGCACCGATGGTCTCATTCGATTCAGCGTCCAAAAATCTATATAATTTGATACCACGTACACATTTTTCTGAAACACCCTAGAAAGTATGAATTTTCTCCCCCTCAAAACCCCCCAAAAATACCCTTAAAATTGAGCTAGCAAGTTGGCTCAACAATTGGGCCGTCGTAAGACCATGATTGATTTTGGTGACAATTTCAAGAATTTAGCTGTTATAGTTTGGCCGGAAAACTGCTAACGGCGTACGGCGGACAGACAGAATTTTTTTTATTGGATATTCAGAATCCACATGCCTTGAAACGTAAAACATCAAATTTTGAGGGGGTTAGAAATTTTTTTTCTTGGGCGATTGCAATGGTTTATTATTGAATAATAAACCAAAATAATATTCATATATTCTGACAAAAAAATAAAAGCAAAAGACCCTCTTCTTTATTCAACATTAAACCCAGAAACCAGCTCCGATTCACCATCAGCAAAATCAAAGGGAGCTCGATTCCGAACTACCTGAAATAGGTGAGTGTCTGCAGGTTAGTTTATACATTGGCCGACGTCCACGGCTGTGGACCCTATGGCTCCACGTCGCCCTGGTGATGCCCGAACGGGCGAAAGTACTCGGCCAGACATTAAACAGTTGGAGGATGAGTCGCCTGATTTCTCTCCCCCTCACAATCCACGAACAAAAATAACAATATTACAGAAACTTTTATGACGGGAACTCAATTTTCAGTTTAAGGCACATTCTTCTGAATGCTCGAGGTTATAGCAAAAATATTGAAGACAGTTACATCAATAGTACCGTATATCAATAGTGAGGCGAAGAATTTCATTCTGGTTTTGATCGATCGAACTCCAGGGAGGATTATTATATTTTGAACTGTTCACACAGCTGCATTATACCCTTCCCAGGATTTTTTGGCTTTTTTATAAATGTCTGTTAGGGTGAAGACGTATATAAAATAGCTCCAAGAGGTGGGAAAAAGGGTGGACTGAGCCGCCATATTAATTTCTTGGCTTGGCTCGATGTGGTGTCACCCTTCCTACGATACAGAGAGGAGAAAAGGACGGAAAATTCTCAGGATGAGAGAACTATGGCAAAGAAGAATGCAAGATGATGGGGGAATAAGGAAGAGCCGCGCGCCAGGATTGGGATAAATGCACTTCGTTCGTCGTAGTGAGGGGAGAAAACTTTTTAAAAGTGCGGCTGGCTACGACAGAAGATGAATTAAATACACTATATATAAGACCAAGCCCTAACTTTCTACCCCTCCCAGTCGGCCTTGAACTGCTCTCATCTATTCCTCTCTCACTCGTACAGTTGGAAAAAAAACTTGAAATGGAAGAAACCTTTTTTCCTTCTCTCCTTCTCAACTCGAAATCGCGCTAGGAAAGGGGGAAAAGCTCAAGAAGAGTGTGAAGGAAAAGTGCCTTCTTTCCTTCTTCCTTTGTTCGTCTCAAGCTATAAAACGACTCTTGGGAAGGGTACGATTTTCCAGAGGACGACACTGCCACCCCCAGAGCGTCATTCGCGCACTCAGTCGACGTTCAACACAGGCACACACGAATACTCCCTAAGGAGCTGTGGGAGGGACTTTATTTAAGTGTTGTGGGTACTTTATGTGTGACTAAAGGAGATTTGAAATGCTTCCTGGGTCGGAACTCTCCCTTCTTTATTTTTACCCCTTGCAACGACGTAGCTGCGGCTCCCCACTTCCCTCGCTAAGCGAAAGAAGAACATTTAACTCGTTTTTACCGTTTTAGATCCTATTACTTTTGAAAAAAGCCAACAAGGAATCAGCCTTAAATATCTCTTTTCCACGATTCCCCTCGTTTTTACTTTTTCTGAAAATTGTGAGCTGTTATCATGTTTTCTCAACTACTTTTAGCAGTAAATAATTTGATACGTGTCGAGGGAAGAACGTAAATCTAACGATTGCACACAGGTACGTAACATTAGTACTTTTCAAGGCCATTTCCCATCAACAAAGTAATTCACAGCAGCAACGTTATGTTCGGCCAAAAGACTACCTATCAGATACAAGTTGCTTGAGTCTGACTCTGCAAGCGGTTGTCTCACTCGCAGCATAAAAGGTAATCTTGCTATAACTTGAAGCAATTATTGGTCACGATTTCCTGGTCGCACTGAGTCTTCATCTGCCTCTGGGTCGATCTAATACGGCCGAATTTTCTGCTCCTGAACTTCACATGGATGGTTATTTAATTAGCTAGAATTGTTCTAATTTATAAATACAGGAAACTATTTACTCATACGTGCAGTGTGAAAGAGCTATCAAAATCCTGAATTTTGGTCGGCGTAAAAACTATAGGTGCCTATTAATTCACGTTCCGTGATCATCGAAGTTCTAGGAGTTTGCCCGAATAGAACCAGTGGTGTGCATAATAGTCAATCTGGTTGAATAGACAATCTGGTTGAAGAATAGAGCCGTCGATTTCAATTAATTTTCAAAATTAGAAACTGAAAAATTGTTTTAAAAAAACACTACTTAATTATTGACCAAGTTGACAAATAGGTAGATGTCGAAAAAATTACATAATTTAGGTTCGAAATTCAAAGTAGGCCTACATTTCCCATAAAATAGGCAGAACAACCATTTATTCTTCTCTGATCGATGCCTGTCCATGATGAGGTAAGAACACGATTTTAGAAAATTAATTTTTGTGGTCAAGTACAAGTTTTTTCGGCCTACTATGTGCTATGCCGTTCAATGAAAGCCTTCATCCGTCAACCGACTCAGTGCCGTTTGTTTCATTCGCCAAATGCTCAATTGAAGTCGAATTTTAGTTAAATAAAAAAATATTTTTTTCTTGGCGACTTGATGCTGGTTTATAAATTGTAGCTGCTTATTTCACGACAGCGCAACTTGAAGGCATGCCCGAATTCACAAATATACTCGGTGAGAATATTCATGACATCCTAGTAACCTTGATATCATTCCTCGAACAGGTACTGACTAATTTAACGGAAGATTTCACCCTGAAATGTTCATCGACTTCATAACCTTCTCCCCTCGATGGGGACAGTACTCTTGATGTCCACGTTTACACTGTATGGCGGTACTATACAACGAATTTACTCCGCGACGGTGAACCAAGACCTACACTCGCTCCTGGCGGTCCCCGGTTGTGATATATCATTCTTCTTGATGTCAACAGTGGGGAGGCCGAATATACCAATGGCGCTGCGAAGCAGCGCCCCAATCAGTTTACCGTTCTACAAGGTCATTTGCAGCTGAATAATGATACTGGTTTCAATCGGCTTGACAAAAGCTAAATACTGTTGACGGAACGTGGGATCGCGGGGTTACAGACAGTGACCGTACAACGGCCATTTGCAACTATAAGCGATAATTTGGCCGTTTTGGTTTATTATTCAATAATAAACCATTGCAATCGCTCAAGAAAAAAATGTTCTAACTCCCTCAAAATTTGTTGTTTTGCCGTCCGCCGACAACACTTTTCAGACAAAACTATAAACGCTATCCAAAAGCAACTATAAAAAGCTAACTATTGTTGAAATATTCGCCAAAAATCAATTTTGGTCTTGCAAATTCTTTAGTCAAATAGCTACCTCAATTTTAAGGGTATTTTTTAGGGGTTTTGAGAGGGAGAAAATTCGTACTTTCCAAAGTTTTCCAGAAAAAGATGTTATTGATATCAATTTCTACAGATTTTTAGACGCTGAATCGAATGAGACAATCGCGGGGTCGATAGCTTTATTGGTTCTCGAGTTATCGCAGCTTTTATGTTGAACTTGGGAGATTTTCACAAATTTTACATGATCGACCAAGAACTTTTACCAGAACTCGAGAGCTCTTGGAGCTATAAAAATAATTCTATACTCATCGGAATGGTTGTCGAGCACTCTCTTCAACTATACCGTAATGCGAAAAATTCTGATTCTAATTTGGAAATTACGAAAAATAAAAATGATTAAAATTACTATAGTTGCTACGGAGTTTTCCCTTACAGTTACCAATTTGTTTTTCGGTGACATGTTCACAGATGTTCGGATTGATTACTATCACAAATTATTAGTCCTCTTAAATCATTATTGAAGCGAAGGAATAATAAACCACTGTACAATCATTTGCAGCGTTTTTCTTTTATTTTTTATAACTACGGTAGGCAAGATGTGATTCGTGGACAAAAATCACTGATTTGGAATCCCTAGAAAGATGGAATGTGTAACCTTCATGTTAATTCATTGCGAAATTTTCCGTTTGCTATTTTTATAATAGGACTAACCGTGTCATCATCATTCACGTCTTTGTTTACGAAATTGATGGAAGTATTAAGAACGTACTGAAAGTCGAATAGAGAACGGAAGTTTGCTCGAAAAGAAGTTCGTGCCGAGAAACGCTTTCAGAACGAGTCTGTCTGCCGGTGGTCAACGAATTAGAAAACCTATCACCATTCGACCTCATGAACGGAGCGAACGTGTCTTGAAAAAATGGTATTAGTGTTTGGACACCAGTAATCAACAATTTAATAAAATCCAGGTACTGTAATATAATATATAAATTATGTTATAATATAATTTACTATAGATTATATATATTTATATTTTATGATTGGTCGCAAACTCAAACATGAAATTGATCCATATCAGCAATTTTTAATCGCAAGAGCAAATAAAATTAACTCGCATTCCGAAAATGTTTCATTTTTGTGGTTTTTAAATTTCTATTGTTAATCTTTCAAGTTCTGGTATTAGCGAGCAACTTCTCAAGTAGAGAGAGTTATTTATCTTCTTGGTCTTCTCCACGAATGAAAATGCGCACAAAATTACGATGCGCATATTGCAGTAAGAACGGTAAGAATAGGAAATATTGGAGAATTTCATTTCTCTTATTACATTAATCGTATTCCGGTACGAACCAATTTTTCCAGTCCACAGTTCAATGACGTTTCTTGCGAATATGCGACTCGTGTGCAGGCAAACTGCATAAGTTCATATGTGGAGTCAACGTTATCTAGTTAGTGGATGAGGAAACTCGGAGGTAGAGAAAGGGCATTCGAGATGCGTTCAGTCTTAAGGAGCCTCTCGAGTTGGCATCGCGGCGGCAACAAGATCGATAATGTTGTAAACTGTACACACGTAGTTGGGCACGGACAAAGGAAGGACCGAAGGACTTGGTTGGGGATGTGGAAGGACAGATGTTGAGCTATACGCGGCTTCTTCAGCCGTTGAAGATGAGAGAAACTTTGTATCGACAGTAGAAAAGAATGAAAAGGCCGAAGAAAAAGTGGCAGAGCGAGACGAAAAGGGAAGAAGGAGAAAGAGTCGGCGGAGAAGACTCACTCACCTCAAACAGCTTGTCAACATTTCAGTATTCGAGCTCCTTGTTTTTAACGAGCGATATCTTCTTGATCGGGATACTTATTGCTTTGTAAATCACTGTTTTAATAACTGATGCGCTTGGATCGTTCACATGAAAATCGCTCACAAATGCTGCGATTACTCGATAAATAAATACGCAATCTCTGTCGTGATGGTCTCAATGTTCAAGAATCTGTTGAAATTGTTACCGGACGCGTTTGAAGGGTTTAAAGGGAGGAAAACCATATTTTTCCAACAGTTTTGTGTGAGTATAACCAAAAATGCTTGATGTATGATGAGAAGATATAGCTCGAAAATTTTCAGTATTTAAACTAATCGTTCTTAACTCATTTTGATGCCGCAGACACACTCATGTATTTTATCAATAGATGGTTAAAGTTTGAATCAAGTCATTTAGAAAAAATTAAACTAAATTAGTTCCGGGGGTTGTGAGGTGGAGAAAAACCAGGCGTCTCATTCTCAGATATAGGGTCCACGTCGCTCTGAGGATGCCCGAATGGGCGAAAGTGCTCGGCCAGCTAATAAAGAATTGGAGAATGAGTCGCCTGGTTTTTCTCCACCTCACAACCCCCGGACATCAAGAAATGCGACGAGAAGGAAAAGAATAAATTAGTTCATTTGTCAAGAAGTGGGAACTCACGGTATACGACCCGACTGTTCCGCTTAATAACTATTTAAATCATATAGATGGTCTTCTTCTTGAATCATAATTGAAGCAAAGGTTTTTGAGATTATGAACGACAGTACAATAAATTGCAGTGCAGTTTGAAAAAAATATTTTTATTCAATGTTAAGCTCAGCACCAAAGAGTCGCTTGGTTTTCTACGTACCAGCGGGCTCAAGGCAGAAAAGAAAGTGAAAAAATGGAAAATGACAGAGTATCGTTCCTTCTCAACTGAACCAACCATACCTGACAAACATACTTAAAGGTTCACGGCTAGAGAAGGAGCATCGCTTTTGTTAGCTAAATTCCATAGCTACCTCGAACATCACAATAGTTCACTCAAGAGGCTACCTACTCCAGTAAAATATAAACCAGGTACATATATACATCTTGCTTTCATTGTCAGCAAATAAAAGGGACGACTTCTTCTGATCAGTTTTCGCCGCCTTTTTTTTTGCGCCCATTTCCAAAAGACGAAGGATCTGATGCCGCTTTTGGCTTTGGCTTAGTAGTCGAGGGCGTCAGGAGTGTTGTGAGGTTTGAAGATGTAGGGGTCGACATAAGGACTTCAATGTGGAAGAATGAGACGGGAACAAGGGAATCGTTCTAGTCCCCTGGGAGATGTGGGAGATAGCCAATATAGAAACAGTTTTGTCGCGTTGAATGACGCTACTTTGTAGTAGAGAACTCTTGTCGCTAATAATATATTGTAGTCCTAGTCCCTCGGCGGCAAGCAACCGGCTCTGGGGGACTGTTCCCATTGACTAAGTGAGCGACATCTTCTTCGTCATTTCGCAGTGGGAGTCCTTTCAGCGATTCGTGCCCCATTACAAGCAGCGTATCATAGCTAATTGTTACAAACGGTCAACCTCTTAACACATTTCGATAATAGCGGCCAAAATACAAAAGGAATTTGACGTAGTAATCACGATTTGACGGTTTGCAAATTAAAATCGTTCGATAAAATTGTTTTTTTGAAACGGGGTTTCTGATAAAATTTGAAAGCAAACGAAAACGTTTAGTAAAATAGTGGTAAGTAGTAAAATAAAGAGGTAAAGTATTTTCATCATTTTTTTTATACTCGTTTACGTACCGGAGCTCCAAAACTCAGTATGAGGATATCTGTTTTGGATTTTATATTTTCATATTATAACATACTAAAAATAGTAAAGAAAAATAGATTTAAAATTAACAATAGATCGACATTACGCGGGACGTCGCTAGCTACTATCTGGTGAAATTATGATTTTATAGCGTTTTAAGAGCTTAGCTTCCAGTTTTAGAATGATACGCCTCGTAAATATTAAAACTAACTGGAATAGATAGCATAAAATATATTGGTTATTTTAATAGAGGAGCCCACAGTTCCACAATGATGATATTTTACTTCTCCGTTTCGCCGTTTTTTCTTGTTTTGCCTACGGCACGCGCCTGGAACCAGCCAACTTCAGACCGTGTTTTGACACTGAAACCCAATCTCTTTCAATGGCAATGGCAATGGTTCAATTCTTTAACCGAATCGCTACCTCAATTTTAAGGGTATTTTTGGGGGTTGAGTGGATGAAAATTCGTATTTTTCAGAGTATAGGTGTATTTGGTATCAATTTGGACGGTAATAGATTTTTGGACACTGAATCGAATTAGAACATAGAGGATCGATAGCTTCTATGTTCCTCGAGTTGTAACAGCTTTTGATTGGAATTTTCGAGATTGTCAGAAATTAGGCACTCGAGAAGTCTTGGAGCTATAAAAATCGTTCTATACACAGTCGACCGGTCGTTCATTAGATCATTAACAAAATATAAATAATATATCCGAAAGGTGTGAGGGGAGAAAAACCAGGCGACTCATTCTTTGATACTTTATTGGCTGCCCGAAAGGGCGAAAGTGCTCGGCCAGCCAATAAATATCGAAGAATGATTCGCCTCGTTTTCCTACCCTCACACCCGCCGGTATATAAATAACTATCAAATATATCAGAAACAGCACGCTAAATAAATGAATAAAATAAATAAATAAGATTTATGAATAATAAATTAATATAAATATTAATGAATATAAATATTAGATCATTAAAAAAAAATTAAAATGACCATAGTTGCTAAGGAGCTTTTCTCAAGAGTTAGCAATTTTTTGTTTGGTGGTTTTGCAGATTTATCCTCATTCGCCGCGTTTAGAGGATAAATCTGCCGACCCCGTCAGGTCTCGGGTCGATTCGGCGTGAGAAATACACGTAATTCGATCCTCACAACTTCTAAAATTTTCGACCACCCCGGCTCTCTTAGGCCACAGACTGGACGCGCTCCATTTCGATGCTGATTACCGTCTACCAAAGTTAACCATTATTTTTCGATAACTGCAGTACTCTCACTAATCGAGGAAGTCGACGAACTCCAACTTCCACGGAACGTTCGTACCCAAAAAATGACGAGTTTTTACATTGTTATGTAATTACACCGTGACTATGGGTGAAAAATGATCTCCTCCTAGATCCATAAATTCTAAGGCCACGTCTATTGGAATCCCAATGCAATTGAGAGCTTTAAATTCTGGAAATTCACGGATAGCTATTCAAAACTGTAAGTATGCGGGCATATATATTTTCAACCTTTTGGTAACGTGCTCCTCAATTATTTTGAGCGTTTTTTTTATTCAACTTTCCGGAAAAATTTGATTGTTTTGCAATAGCAATTAATTTCACTAGGTACTCTGCTTGCTGAAGGAAAAGCACCGCGGAAAAAGACTCGTCTTCCCCGAGAGAAACGTATGGCTCATCATTGAGCTACGAACCGCAAAGCGTAACTCACAAGTTGATTCAAGTATTAAAGTATTATCCAGGATATTTGGTTCGGGTTTAATTGCAATAAGTATTAAAGTGGGAGGAACATCTGGAGGGAGCCCTCGAAGGGTACGATGAGCTGAAATGAAACGAAGTGAGCTGAAATGAAACAGTAAGGAGGTGGTGACTTGGATGCGGAGAAGATTCGGTTCCGCGCTTCACTGACGAAGGATCAGCAGGGCGACGCGACGATAATTAGGCTAAAGCGTCCCCAGGGGGTGACTCGGTACTGAAAAGAAGCCCCTCTTCAATTTCTTGTATGAATGGAGGACGCAGGACAGTGTTGGGAAGGAGGTTGTGAAACGGCATTCATTGGGAAGGAAGACAGAGCGTCACCCTTTTCGCTTATCATCTGATTATTTCAAGAAAATAATGTTCAAGTAATTAGTGTGTACAGATATTGGTTCGCCGACAGGTAGCCATGCAGATAAATCAAGGAATGAGAACATGAGCCGAATTCGGGTTCAAAGGAATCACACGTATAATTCAGGGTCAAATTAAGGGTAAGAAGAATACTCGAACCGCTACTCAACGATAGTAGGCTCATTCTTGAATATTCAATTTTGATTCTCGATTCTCACTCCCAATTGCGCCTATCGCTCCCCCTTTCCCCCTCTTCGAAGTACAAAATAGAGTTAGAAAATAGTATAAAAGTAATATTGTGCCACCCACAGTCAACATACCAAGTAAGCTTTAGAAATTGTAGTTTATGTCCGCCTGGAATATAAAACTGAGTGTGCTTATCTGCCAATTATTCTAATCAGTTTCTAGTCAACCCATGTTAGTATTTTCTACGTTCCTCAAAATCTTTCTATATTTTTTCTTAAATCCTCAAATGTTAGCGAAATCGTGATAAATTTTACTTTAACGGTTAACCTCTTAATTTATGTAAGTTGAATCTAGTTTCCATAACAAATTTTATATTATATTTAACTTAAATCGCAATAACATTTCAGGACATAAGGAAACCAGGCAGACAAGATGACCCTATGGTTTAAGAATGGCTATAGTTTAAGCGGCTATAGTTTAAGATGCTACTAAGATAGTATTAAAAGTAGTATTAGTATAAGTATATTAAACTTAGGTCACTTTGAGGATGCCCGAACGGGCACAAGTGCTCGGCCAGCCAATATAGAATCGGAGAATGAGTCACTTGGTTTTTCTCCCCCTCACACCTACTGGATATCAAAAAATGTGACGACAAGAAAAAGAAAAAAAAATAGTAAGTAGGTACTCTATGACTTTACTTGGCCATACTTTGTCGTCTATACACACCAATTTTTAGTAGCATGCAGGAGTATAATTAATCCTAGTTAACATCAACTTCGCTGCCTGAACGTCGCCATGGGAACGATAACATGGGAAACGAACGCTTAAAATACTTCCCTAGACTGTTACGTTATTCATTTTTAGTTTATTATCCAATATTGGTTTATTATTCAATGTACCATTGTACTCGCCCTAAAATTTTCATCAAAAATCAATCTCGGCCTCACAACGGCCCAATTCTTGAATCACATTGCTAGCTCAACTTTAAGGGTATTATGGGGGGTTTTGAGAGGGAGAAAATTCATAATTTCCAAGGTTTTTCAGGCAAAGGTGTATTATTTGGTATCAATTTAAGCCACTTATTATAAGGAATAATAAACCACCGAACGATAATTTGCAGCGTTGTCGTTCTTGCAGTTGATTCTCATTTCACTTTCCACGATTTTTGAATTAATTCGTAACTAAATGAATATTGTGTTTTCAGTGTGCTAGTGCTCTCAAGCGGTCACTGCTCTTGAAGTTTGAAGTCCCTCACGGGCCGCGAGGATTTTGCTCACTCGCCCAAAGCCAAGAACGGCAGTTTCGATTTGACTAAACTCCCCACGGGAACCTCATGGTGACCCGGTGGAACTTAGAGCCAAATCGAACCCTGATTATTCCTAATAGTTCTCTCGGACAGTTCGCGATCAGCACTTTACGTCTAATTTGCTATTTCAAAAGCTAAAAATTGAATTTTGCTTATGCCATGGTCGGTTACCCACGTGCTTTTACTTCCATGTTTACGTAGTAAATGGAAGTATTGAAATCGTCTGAAAAGTCGAATTTGGAACCGAGGTCCTGTTGGAAGAAATTTTCATAGTAGTATACTCGGAATCACTTTCTGAACAGGTGTCTGTGTGTCCGTCTGTGGTCACAAACTGACATAAATCGCCATATCTCCCTGAAAAATGGATGAAACCCCATGGAATGTTAAGGAAATGTTTTCCCAGTAGTTGTGCAATATTAGAGTTTTCCGGATTTTGAATCCAGAACCACCACAACACAGTACTAAAACCACACAGCACCACAGTACTCCCGAAATATAAGCGTTCAAACTTTTTTCTGTTTCGATTCAGAGTCAATATATTTTCTACGTTTGAGGGCCTGGAATGTCGGTTATAGCAACCAGAAAACACGAGATTTTTTGTATAGTGGGTCACATACAGTGCCTCAACGTTATGGGCCTTTTTCACGATTTCACTAATGCATGCTTTGTGTTTTGATTTTTACAGGCCGCAAATCTCAATGCATTTGAACGTTCAAGGCCTTAAAATGTTGGGGGCGGCGATTGAATGATGCCTGATTTTTATCAAATTGGTCACATACAGTACTTCCGCGTTATTTGCTTGCTTTTTTTTAACCAAGATTAACGTGGGCACGTTCCAACAGGTTTGTCATCGGTGATTCTCCGCGTCATAACATATTGATATGAACCCCTGGATGTTCCAAATTGATGTTCCGAGAGGTAGTTGAGTTGCAAATGAACCTCGGGTCACCCAGTGCATCGAGCCTCCATGAGCGTTCCACGACCAGGATCGAGTGAGCCGGACCGTCTATGGGAAGGTCGGACGTCGGACCCTCGTTAAAACCCATAACGGCTGCTTGACTGTCCATAAAAACGAGGGTGTCGATTTTTTCTCTCGACGTCCGCCGATTCTCAATGAAACTCTCCCAAAAAGAGATGGATAGGCGAGGGCGGACAGAGAGGGCTCTAGGGAAAGACGAACGGACAATGAAATGGGTGTTCACAACGAGTTCTTCTGAGGGATGAAGGATAGATTCGGACGGGATCAGGGGGTGTCCATTGAATGCGGTCCTTTTTTCACAATATAGCACCGCATGCGAGCGTTTGAGTGTTGAACGTCAGTCGTAGGTTCGCGTGTGCGTAACGAGGTAACAGGCGGCGCGGTGCCCGCTGAGTTCTAGCCACCCGTGTTCTAATGTGATTACATGTGTTGTCCTCACCTCAACGAACAGCACAGGCACTCCTTCGCCCTCCTCCGCACCCGTACACCACCTTCACGTTATCTCAGTCTGGCACAATCTGTGTGCACACATGCGCGCGCTTGGAGATATTATATTATGCAAGTTGTATGCAACTGCATTCTCTATCACATTGCACAGACTGGCGTTTAGATATGATCAATTATTGTAGCGACTTCGACATAACTGCACTGATTGATATTAAATTTGTTTTAGTGAGGACTTTTGGCAACATTGAAACGGATTTAGCTCGCAGAAAATTTAACGGAATCGATAGAACAGCTAGATGAATCAAAATGAAAAGAATATACGATGCACGTGTAAATTTTACTTGACAACGTACAATTATCAACGAACATAAATTTGACCATGGATTTGAAGTAATTCATTTATTTGAGACCTAGGCTTTTATGACTAGTTTGAGACATTTTCTGGAAGAATAGGTCCTGCTGAATCATCTGGTGTCTTCAGTTTTGGTTTATTAGATAAGATAATGTTTATTTGTCCTCTTGATAGTACAGTTGTATTAATCACTACAGATAGATTAAAATATTGATGCTTCTTGGTGATTTACTAATTTCCTAGATTGAGTATCTTTTTATTTATAGGATTTTATTAGCGATATGATTAGTATTATTTACATTCCTATTTGAGGACTGCACTAGAAAGCATCGCAGACGCGCTTTATTTTTGGATAATGAAGCGCTTAATAATACCGTCTTCGTACCAAGGTATTTATGTGGCTTCCCTATTACTATCAGAGCAGCAGCAAAGGGACTCACTTTTTTCAGTAAAAGGAATGGCCTCCTCCAAACTGTTTGTCTCCTTTCCAATTTCTAGGAGTGTGATATCAACCTCTTCTCTTCCTTGCCATTTCTTGCTTTTCCGTAGCTATGTATAACGTAAATTTTATCTTGAAGCCACGTATATTTGTGGGCGCCACAGGACGAGAACCCAGCAGTAACGGAAACCTCTATTCTTACTTCTTTTCCCCGTCTCGCTTTGCGATCATATAAATCATAAAACTCACACACGTCTGAAGACGCCCGTGCGAGGAGGTTTTTCTGTGAAACCGCGCATTTCTACTCGCACACATTTGTAGAAGGAGGATTTTCTCGGCCAAATATATTTCGAGTCAGGGCGTCGTAAACAATATCCGAAAACACTTAGTTCCTCGCACTCTCATGCTCTTACTCTCACTACGGTAAAGGATGAGAAATGGAGGTGATGTTGCCAGACGCACGAACCTTTCTAGCGACATTTTCTCGTAGTCGAATCACATATGCGAAGTTTAAAAAGGCCATATAATCGCCAAAAGTTATTCGGTCAATTTATTTTTGCATTCTGCAGGTTACAAATATTCGAAATGATTTTCACTTTCCTTTTGAGTGTTTTTTTTCCAAAAATAAAGTACCTACATTACTCGTTACTTTATGGACGAAGGCCAAAGCCTGTACAACCTGAGGGTTAATTTGTGACATTATTATTAAATATCTGCCGGTGTGGTTAGTTAGCAAAACTACAAGCTGGAGGAATTGTACATAAACCACCATTGAACAAACCTGTTACGTATCTCATCACCATTTAATCTGTTTAATCATTTCACTTGACCACCAAAGCGCGATGGTTATTGAAATATTACAAATAAACAAACCCTAATCTTGTTCAGGTTTTTCTCAAGGACCTAAGACAAAGGCGGTATCCGTACGTGTGATAAACCGCGTTTCTTCTCATCCTTTCCAACGGAACGGGTCGGCACATTTTCTTCTCCTTTTTTCAACGGGAGGTTGATTTTGTACGTAATTTAATATCGTTTGCCTCAATCGTCAAAAACCCCAAACCTGGCGCTCGTGTTCCTTGAACCGTATCATTTTTTTGGGCTCGATCTAACCATTTTTTTCTTTCGCGAAAGGACTGGTTACGGATTAATAAAATCAACTTTCTGTAGAACTTAGAAAATTCGAAAATAGAGATACAATACAATATTTGTATAAATTTCTGTCGGATTTCAGAATAGAAAATGCCCCAGGCTCCCAAAAATCGGTGTAAAGCGAGGTTCAAGTATTTCAGTAGTTGGAATAACGACTAGACTATCTATTTCGCTTAGTGGTGCATTTATAAATAATCTTTGAATACTGAATTTTTACATTTAAAAGAATCGTGAACCGATTTAGCGCACTTCTGCGCACGGATGAAATTAGCCCGAAATTCGGCCATTATTCCTATCTCTTATTTCTAAACATAACCCTCCGTACAACTTAATTTAGGCAATTGAATGTCAATGGTGCGAATGCGGCGTATGAATTAAAAAGCGACTAAATGAGATTATGGTGTCGGTAGGAAGCTTTGAGATGCAATTCAACCAAAAGTTGGCACGCATACGCTCTACAGACAAGCTCGGACTAATTTCAAACCCTTTAGATATTAATTAAAACCTCATGCTTCGCCGCGCTTGCACTGAAAAGTGCAGCTCTTTCAGAAGGTGGAAAGTGAAACGAACCAATTCACTCAAGTATAAATTGCACTCTTCCTCCCTCTCGCTCACTCACACACCTCATTTTCTCTCCCACTCTCTTTTAGATACGCATAGCCAGTGCTTTGTTCGTAATATACTGTGCTATTATTTCATCACTCGAAATAGTAGGTAAGTATTTAATAGAAATCGACTGTAAGTATAACACTAAATGATTTTGAAACAAACGTTGAAAGAACTAGTAGACGCTGTAATATTCTTGTATTATGCTTTGCAAATCATATTCCTCTCTTATTTTCCCCAACCGTAACTGCACATCCGGCACTGCCTCATTTCTGTTCATTCAACAGTTTTATACGGTTAAAGAGCGTTTTTCTACGGTGTTGTCCAATTATCGCATCCGAACGCATTTCGAGGTTGAGTTGGGACAGGGATGAATTACCCTCGCGCCGACCTCAGCTTCATTAACACTCTAAAACTCCAGCACTTGAAAAAATTTTCTATTAATTAAGTCCTGATATTGTTCCATAGGATTTCAGCGCGGTTTTTCAAAAATCTTCTCTCTACCTAATCTCATTAGGCTCGTATACTTGCTTCACTTAGTTCAATGAGGAGTAAAATTCATTCAATGGCTAGAGTCGGAACGTCCTTAGAACGACTCACTGAAAGAACGTACGACTAATTATCGTATTTGGCGGATTGGGTTATTGTAAAACCGACTTGAGCCATGGTATTTTCGGTCACTCGAATTTCACGAAGAATTTGCTGTTAGAAATTCCTTCGTCAATTGGAAAAGTACGGTTCGCAATCTTTCTAAGCAAGAGATGTCTCATTAATGAATTGGAAATATTAAAATGCCCTTGTTTGGTGAACTCTTTTCGTGTCACGGTTTACTTTTCAAAAACAAGCTCCACTTAAATTTAACAATTCGAAGAACCTATAGAAATTTCCCCGCTTTCCCTGGGAACTTCTATAATAAAATGAGCGTTGATATCAATCTAATGAGTTCGCGAATGACGATGAATATAATGTGCGGATATTTTCTCGGCAAAAATCTACTCGATGTAGTTATTTATGTTAATACTCTTACTTATTACTTTATCACCGATGAAAATGCATTACCTTTGTGCGGAAGATCGTCAGGAGGAGTGGAGGCCGCCCAGGAGGGTGTATGACCTAAAGGGTGGCTCAGAGGTTGGTGGTGCGGACCCATCAACCCCTGATCACCACGCGACAGGCCTTGCAGCATGCCTGGAATCACAAAGTATCAACGAAATTTATTACAAACGTACCATAATTTCAAAAAAATTTTAATGTAGTTCACTTTCACAAAATTCCATTTCTGCGCTCGCAAAGTAATTATAGTAATATTCTAATCGTCCTAAAACTCAAATTCGGATCGATTTTCTGCATGAGAATTCCGGAATCATGTGTATGCTGTATGAGTTTGGTTAAATCAGTTATGTTAGATCTACATTTTAATGTTTTAATCGTTAAACGTACCCAAGTACGCCCGACGGGGCGAAATATGTCGGCTGAATGACGTAGAAGTCACCATGTTGTTCTTCCTCTCAGCCCCATAAGCATAGAAATGCGATAACTAGACGCTGATCGGTATACAGGTCTATTCGTGTTATTATTATTCGTATTATAGACATTATGAGATGATGACATTATAAAAGTAGACCTATTGTCATTGTAAGCACCTTCCTCAACTTTTAACAATATACAATATAAATTTTTCAAAATAAAAACTATCATGTTGGAAAAAGCTCAAATAATGATTGTACATTGGTTTATAATTCCTTCGCTTCAATAATAATTAAAGAAGATTATCCATTTGTGATAGTAATTATTCCGACCATTTGTGAACGTTCCCACCGAAAAAAAAAAACAGATTGGTAACTATCGGGGAAAACTCCGTAGCAACTATTGTAATTAGTCATTAATCATTTTTATTTTTCTTAATTTCCAAATGAAAATCTGAATTTTTCGCCTTACGGTATAGTTGAAGAGAGTGTTCGACGAGCACTCCAAAAAGTATAGAACGATTTTCATAGCTCCATGAACTCTCGAGTTATACCCGCATTTCTGAAAATCTCCCAAATTCGACACCAAAGCTGCGATAACTCGAAAACCAATAAACCTATCGAATGAGACCATCGTGGGGTCGATGGTCTTTTTCGATTCAGCGTCCAAATCTATAGAAATTGATACCAAATACACCTTTTCCTAAAAAACCTTGGAAAATACGAATTTTCTCCTCCTCAAAACCCCCAAAAATACCCTTAAAATTGAGCTAGCAATTTGATTCAAGAATTGGGCCGTTGTGAGACCGAGATTGATTTTTGATAAAATTTCAAAATGTAGCTAGTAGGTATAGTTTGGCGGGAAAAGTGTTGTCGGCGTACGGCGGACAGGCAAAATTTTTTTACTGGATATTCGGATTCTACATGCCTTGAAACGTAAAACATCACATTTTGAGGGGGTTAGAAAATGTTTTTACTTGGGCGATTACAATGGTTTATCTATTGTTAAATAATAAACCAAAATGTGCATGTATGTTTCTCCATTATTTGCCAACATTGGGTATCGATTATTGCGGACTTGATCAAACGTTATTTGTCTTTTTGAGCTCTACTTATCTAGACCCATCAACTTATTGACATTATTTTAATACGTCGGAATCTTCTGACCTATGCGTGTGAGCAAAAAACGGTGTGGTAAGGGAACGATTGGCATCAAAAAGCGTGCATGTGGAACGTATGCTCGTCCTGACCACCAATTCCTTATAAAATTGTTTACCGTTTTTACTAGCTTCAATTTTCACTGTATAGAAAAAATGGAGGCAGAAACCACTTGATGTGGAAGAAACGTAAACTCACATAAATACACATGTACTTGTAGTTAGCTCGAGGTTTGGAAAATGAAAAGAAGAACATCGAATGTTTATTTACTGGTGATCCTCGTTCAACTCATACTCTTTCCTTTTTCTGAAGAGTCGAAAACCAGGTGATAGACTGATACTTTTTGTAAGAAGCCTCAACAGAATAGGGCGGCGTAGTCTCAACCCACTACATCTCCTGCCTCAAGGGCTCTTGTTAGCTTTCGTGCGGGTATTGAGGGCCAAAATCCAAATATTGACTGTTGTGATTGAGGCGGGCGGACGTCACGCCTTTTCTTCACTTTGAAGTCCAATTACAAGGCCCGCCTCCTCAAGCTCAACCTCACAAAATCGAGTCAGTCGGCAAACAACTGTCCATTGAAGAAAAGTGAGAGCAAAAAACGCAGTGGTAAAGGTAAAGGGAAGAAGTTGTACGATTGCATTAAGATGGCATTATCGCTTCGTACCGACCACAATTTATTGATCGTGTAAGTACTAAAAGCGATCAGGGTTTTGTCAACTTGGATGAAATAACAAACGTAATTCTACAGTATAAATTAAAAAAAAAAAAAAAAAAAAACGAGATTACAACCCAGAGCTCTAGTCTTTTACATACCTAGTCTTTTAAATCACACTGGGATTACTGAAGGCTGAATTTCAAAATAGAAAAAGAAGCAAATTAGTTTTCTCAAACAAGTGTGCGCCTCTGGTTACTGTCGTATTAATTTGATTCTAACGTTATAATTTCTGAAAGAATAATGTAAGTGGCTTCGATCAGTTACTAAATAAACATTGAACCGTTCTTTCAAATCGGATTTCTACCGATTCAGCTAACATCTAAAAAATGGTTTACTATTGAATAACAAAACAAAATCAGCACCAGCTTATTTTACCGAAATAAAAAACAGTGTTCTTTAAATTCACCCGATACTTATTCCAACAACTGACGAAAGTATTATTGAATTAGATTTTCGAAAAACTCTGTCATAAAACTAGCGCAGTAAACGTGGGAAGGCCCTACAGCCATCATTAAACTAATTATTTATCAATAATCGTCCAAGAGATCATACTGAATTTAACCAGCAGAAGTAAGAAATAGAAAGATAATTGGTAAACGCGTCTAAAGCCGTGAGCAGCTCATCAACTGGACAAAATGATCGACGGTTCGAAGGAGCAAATTTTAAGTTGTACTAAGGAATCCATATTGTGGCTTATATCCTTGTTTTATCAGCACAATTGGATCAGCGGAGTGATCTCCGCATGCGCTAACGTAAAATCCTGTGCTCATGAAGTTTCCAAAAACTAACCGCGAAATACGGGTTATAGGTCGGTGTTGTTCTCAATATATTCCTAATGTTTTACTCTCGACTTTAAAAGTAATCAAATTTTCGACTGCTGCACTTGGTGGTAGGTTCGCCGAGAATGCTGTTTAGCTGCATTCTCTGTTGGAGGTAGGGAGCTGATTTCAGGCTTCATATTTGCTACTGACCTCGTAAACGATTGGAAGCGGTACTGGTTAAGGTAGATTTGAATTATACGTATTTAATTATATTTTTATATTATGTCTCCGCGGAGATATTCGCGATCAAAAAAAAGTCAAAACACGTTTTTTGACATAAAGTGGAATATATCTCCAGAGCTATCATATACGCTAGCCATTTTCTTATTTTTAATCGATTCTACATTAAATTTCCTACATTTTCTTCCAAAGCACCTAATCATTCCCATTTCGGGAACGTGACAAAAAAAAATTCCAAACTTGAAACTTCATAAGTATGAAAATCGAAAAAAATTCGAAAAATATTATTAGTTGTTCGATTTTAATTTTTTTCACTTTAAATTCGAATTCTACGTCTAATTTCCTGTAGGAATCATTAAATAATCAAATTTGAACAGTACTGTAAGTATTTGCAACGGATTTTCAAAGTTGAAAAACGTAGGAGTGGCGTAGTATTAAACTGGAAAAAACTGATAGTTATCGTGAAATTTCCGCCGTTTCGACGTCATATTCGGATTCAGCGTTAAATTTCCTATAAGAATAGCTTACAAATTCGCTTGAAAACGTAAATTTAATTTTTCACTATTACCGATGCCAGCGGTTCGGCCGGCGAAAAACTCGATTTACGGAAAATAATTTCTCTGGCTCTGTTTAAATTTTTTTCACCAAATTTTTTGCTATGTACGTATGTAAGGCGTTCAAATGAAGACTCCTGCATAATAAAACAATTGATTCGCATTTATTTTGACCCCGAAAAACACGGTTAAAGTCCAATTTTCGAGCTTTCAAAAACCGATTTTTTTGGACCACTTGCAGATTTTTCCGAGAAATAAAAAAAATCACAAAAATACATCTTGGTAAGACACAACTTTCCTAAAAATTTCAGATTTTTATCTGTACTGAAAGACGAGTAAAAAATCGTTAACTGTTCGGTTGAAAAAAATCGCAGGGGTACCCCTTGGATTTTTCGCGAAAATTTTTTTGAAATGGATTTCGCTCAAATTCAGCATAATGATAGTTGATGATGTGTATATCAATAATATATGGTTAATTCTTTGTTTATTTCGCACTAAATAGATGAAAATAACGGTTGAAGTTGAAAAATGTCATGTTTTTGTGTATAGTCTACTAATATTGTTGAATAACGCAAAAACGGTTGAAAAATGGATAGGTACATTACATTAGGAAAATGTGGACAGTTAAATTACCTAACTTTTGGTATATTCAAACATCTGAATTGACGACTTTTTGTTTGAGTTATCCACTCTGCAAGTTACAAATCTTGGAAAACTTAAATTTGTTACATCTAATTCTGCTATAACTTTGCTCCAGTTGAAGAACAACACTTTATGATCACGATTTCGAAATCAAACGTTTCAGACGGAAACTTGAAAAGCGTTGCGAAAGATTTTAAACATTTTGAATTGATTTTACTCTAGTTTCAGTTGTGATTTGTGACACCCGTTTAAAATTTAATGATACCTATTTATTTACTTCCAAATGGCCAATTGAAATAAAATATATCCTTCTTCGATACGCAGAAGAAATTGTTTAGCAGTATCGAAAACTCGTTTTGATAACAGTATAAAGCATGAATTTTAACGCCATATCATATTCACCAGGAACTCAAAACTGTCTTGGAACTACTGTAGTAAATGAAGTACCTACAGTTCAAGCTATCTTCTATTTCTTAATGGTCTAAATATGCTGTAGACAATGAGTGTGTCTATTATTTTGATTAGGCGATAACTTATTCTACGATTGTTTCTCTATTAATTTATTTCTGTTGTTCGAATAAGACATTGGTCTCAAAATCAATTTTTGGGATTCAACCATGTTCGCATTTTGATCAATGGACCGAGCATTTTGGTTATGGATGAGTGTTTAATGAACGATATTTCATTATTGTCTAATAGCAAACCGTTGGAATCAAGTGTTAAATGTTTCAACAGAAAAACCAGTTTTGAGAGAAATTTTTGCCAATTCTTTAAAGACGATTTGACTTATTCTAAACTGTTGAAATATGTATGTTAAACATTGGTAGCAAATAATTAATTTGATGTATAAAATAAAAGAAAAAAGAAGTTAACTATATTTCTCAATTGATGTATAAAATAAAAAGATAAAAAAGAAGGTACCTACCTACCTATATTTTTCAAAGGATGAGATGTGAAATTGTGGACAGGTTTCGACGGTTAAACATTCTTTAGCCAAAATTACACTGGGATAGTGGTTGAGAGGGATGATAAACTAATTTTTCAAATTTTGCCATTCAGGAGCACTTAATCAATTCTTTTGGAGCATTTGTCGTTCATTCTTTTCTATTTTCTTCTTTTATGAGAAATTTCATTATTACTATTAAATTTTATTTTATTATTACTTTATTTTACTCTCTTACTTTGTAATATAACTATTGGTATGTAATATTTATTATGTTTATTTTATAATATATTTTGCCATTTCTAGAAAAACAGCTGGATAATTTTCGTCATTGCTATAATTATTATTACCTACTTTTCAATTTTGACCAATCACGCTAGTACAGATGCGAGAATAGTACATCAAGTGCCGAAAATTCCTATAGATAATGAAATGTTTATTAAATCCAACGCAGGTGGACAACGTGCTTAAATTCAGAACATGAACTAGCATCTTTATGAAATGAGAAAACGCGAAAGATTTGTCGTTGTGGTCGGTGTTGGAAAGTTAGAAGCTAGAGCTTGAGTTTGGGAAAGCCGGCGGAGGCGAAAATGATTTGCGACTGTTGTAAATTATAGAGGCGGCAAACCAAAGACAAATCTACGCTCACTTCCTTCCTGCTCGGCTGGAGGGCGTGCGAATGTGATAGTGTGAGTGTTAGGTGGCCATCGGGTGATTTATTTTAAAGACCACTCTCTGCTTCCTTTGCAGTCAAATCCCGTCCCGTTTCCTTACCCTTTAACCGTAATTTATTTCGCCCCCTTTGCCTTATTCCTCGCTTATATTCCCTTTAGAGGTTCGTCAGAGGAAAAATGAAGAAACAGTAGCGAAATTCTCCTTAATGGTGTAAAAGAAAATGAAGCGAGCCGGAACCAAAAAAATCGTTTTCCCGGCTCAAAAAAAAAAAAAAAGAGAAAAGAAAATTGTTTTATGAATGAAAAATATCATGAATGAAAAATATATGAGAAACAAAAAAAATTATCATGGGTTAGTATTGCGATGACGCCAATTCGATTCGTTGCCATTTCGATAACCCACGAACTATCTATGTGCACTGGAATAATTCCACAAAAATAATTTCTACAGCTGAATATTGAAACATATTTATTGAAAAAATAATAAAATATAGTACACTAGATGAACTAAAAAAGTAGCCGGTTTAAAAAAAATATAAACATGTACCTTTTCTCAGTAAAAATTGCACTTTCTATTTTTTGTTCTAACTGCAGCGGTTTTTAAAATGTTATTCATATCTTCTTTTTTTAAATTAATTTTGGATGCTATTAAATAGAGACTCACTGAATATTTTCGGTAGGTATCGTTGACACAGTAGGACCGTTGCTAGGATGCCGCACAGATGTAGCACATAATTATTTCGCGATGTTACAAACGGATAAACAGACAGCCGAGTTTTCTATGTTGACCTCGCGGCCCGAGATCTCGAACAATTGTCAGCCGGCGAGACCATTCTGAGGAGGTGGAGTCGGAGAAGGGAAGGCGTGTCCGCGAGGAGGTTGGAACCACCTGTCCCTTAGTGTAAGGACCGCCTATTCGCTGTGAATGACCAATGAGCGAACGTCGGTGCATCGATCCTTGGAATTATTCGTGCGGAAGCCTCCCCACTCGACAAGTGGGGGATGAACGTCATCCCTGGACCAGTCGTTCGCAGGAGGCCAATGCAGAAGGAACAGAAGGGTGCCCCCTTCGCCGCTATTATCACCACAGGCTTCATTCAACGTTACCTTCACGGGGAGGGGTGGATAGGTGAGGGTAGGCCTCCCCCTACTGCGCTGCTCTATTGTTCACCTCGTCACATTTTAACCTTAGGGGCGAACAATGACGAAATATTATTTTCCTACTCTTTCTCATCACTGATTTTCACTTTTCTCGCCACGCCTAGGGTAAGGAAAGTAGGGTAGCGGCGTCTATGTCCAAACAATGTCAGACATTTTCCCGTGATAACTTGTCAATCTTAATGCTAGGATGTTGAGAGGATACGCTCTTTCGAGACACTCAATATTCTGATATTGGACTGATATGAGGAACGATTCGAGTTCATAGTCCACGTTAGGGGCATGGATGGTCAGTACCGAATCGATTCAATCGAGTTGATTGAGGAGTTGCTATATAAATTAATGACAAACCAGTGGTGTGCTAAGGCCCCACTGTGCGTCCATATTTGAGCCGATGAAAAGGTATAATGTAACCGCAATCAGAAAATATCGAGAAATTTATATAAGAGTTATATTGAAGTTGGTAAACTTGGAAAAATAAGGACGGAAGAAAAATAAATCTTGGAGATGATTTTGAGCGGTCTTCAGCCTTAATCATGAGTTCCTTCGAATAATCCTTCACTCAAATGACCCTTATTTGAATCTTATGAAATTGAACCTTCTAAGCCAGAAAACCCAAGAGCAGAAAAAATGCTCGAGAGGTGCAGAAGCACGGTGTGTGCTACACAGCACACAGAAAGAGGCAGAAACTTCCGTAGCATCGGTGGTAATTTTAATCATTGTTATTTTTCTTAATTTCCAAACTAGAAATTAGTGTTAGACGACCATTCCAACGAATATCGAACGATTTTTATCGGTCGAAGAACTCTCGAGTTATACGGCATGCTCGAGAACCAATAAAGCTAACGACCCCGCGATGGTCTCATTCGATTCAGCGTCCAAAAATCTATGGAAATTGATACCAAATATACCTTTTTCTGAAGAATTTTGGGAACTGCGAAATTTCTCCTCCTCAAAACCCACAAAAAATACGAGAAAATTCGCATTTTCCAACGTTTATTTGGTATCAATTTCCCTAGATTTTTGAACGCTGAATCGAATGAGACCATCGCTTGGTCGATAGCTTTACTGGTTTTCGAGTTATCGCAGCTTTTGCGTTGAATTTGGGAGATTTTCAGAACTTTGGCATGTGAGGGGAACTCGAAAGTTCTTGGAGCTATAAAAATCGTTCTATACTCGTTAGGATGCTCGTTGAACACTCTCTTTAACTATGTCGTAAGGCGAAAAATTCAGATTTTAATTTGGAAATTAAGAAAAATGAAAATGATTAAAATTTCAATCATTTAACATCCAAAAAAACCTGTTATTTAAACAGATGAACAGATCAGGGAAAACGCAGCAGCGATGAAGAATGTCGTTTTTTATCACCAGCGCCTCGAACTTCTTCAAGTGGGGAACGATGTGACAACAATCACTAATGACAACCATCCACCGTTGTGGATACCGTTTACGATTTCAGTTTGGCTCTTGCTTCCAAAGGGAATTTTCTATTGAATCACACTACATACATAACCACCGGTTTTGCTGAGTTCACGTTTGATTGCTCAACATTGGGTAAGAATCGCTAGCTCTCTCCGTGTTCAGAGGAACTGAAAATTGTTTTACTCGCTTGATTTCAATATATCGTCCATCGGATGTTGCACTCTAGCTCTACTTCTTCGTATGACACAGTTGGTGATCAGGTAATTGGAAGGTAAAGTCAGTTACGGTACATTGTGTGGAGTTGAACCCTCTGACCTCCTCCGAACCCCTGGGTCTCTGGAGATCAAGAAGAGAGGGCACGACGGCTTATAGAGGATTGCCCTCAAATGAATGTCCCTGCGGGTCTCCTGCCAATTAACTTGTTGCCTCCTGGCTCAATCTCGTTCTTTTAAATCTTTCCAATCTCCTGCATCGATAATAACAATATACTTCTCGTTCCCACAATCAAAGCACTCTCACGATATTCACACGTGCAGTTCGAATATGTCGAATGAATACCGTTCAATCACAATAAGAAGCAGTTAGGCTGTTGTATATGCGCAATCGTAAATGAAGTTACTTTAACCGCTAGCTAATAATCATCTTTCTCTTTTCCGCCGTTCATGCGCCGTTCATCTTAAACGCCTTATAGATGTCATTAGGTACACTATATACTGATACACCATTTGAAAGAAGGCGCTAACGCCACTGAAAAACGCTGCAAAGGATTGTACAGTGGTTTATTATTCCTTCACTTCAATAATGATTTAAGAAGACAATCCAATTCTAATAGTAATTATTCCGAACATTTGCGAACGCTCCCACCGAAAAACAGATGGTAACTATAGGGGAAAACTCCGTAGCAACTATTGTAATTTTAATAATTTTTATTTTTATTTTTAGTTTCCTAATTAAAAGTTAAATTTTTTGCCTAACGGTATTTTTACAGCTCTAAGAACTCTCGAGTTATACCCTCATGTCAAATTTCTGAAAATCTCCCGAATTCAACACAAAAGCGATAACTCGAGAACTAATGAAGCTATCGACTCAGCTATGGTCTCATTCGATTCAGCGTCCAAAAATCTATAGAAAACGTTGGAAAATACAAATTGTCTCCTCCTCAAAACCGGTAACGATCTGGCTAAAGAATTGAGCCATTGTCAGACCAAGATTGATTTTTGGTGAAAATTTCAAGTCTTTGGCTTTTATAGTTTCGTTAGAAAAGTGTTGACAGCGGACGGACAGTATTTTTTTTATTGGATATTCGGATTCTACATGCCTTGAAACGTAAAACATCAAATTTTGAGGGGGGTAGGAAATTTTTTTTCTTGGGCGATCACAATGGTTTATTATTGAATAATAAACCAAAATTAATAATGCGTAAATATATTAGGAATGAAATCAGATCAGCAGCAAGTGCACGTTCATTTTCGTAGTCACTGTTTTCTAGTGCTTTGTCTTTCCATATCTCCGATGATAGTAAAGATAAATTATTCTTTCGGTCGGCCGCGGTGTTTATTTTATTTATTACTGTCAAAATGTAACATAACTCGAGCATTTATAATCACGCTCGGGCGCAACAGGGCACAAACGTGCTACCGTTGAGCTAGCTCTTCTTATGAAATAGAAAACCACTTTTACAAACCAATATTAAAAGCCGTCCAGTGTCGACTAGTTGAGTTACAGGAGAGTGGAATGTTTAGTGAAAGAAAATCAGTGAATAATAATACAGAAAACGAAAAGGATAGATCAATTTTCCGCCCGTTTCCGGCGGTTTAAATTTTCCGACGAGCTCCCCTTATCAAACATATAATGCAATTGTAATAGTATTATCTTCATAAAATCGAGTCGCAGGCGGTAACTTCAGAAGCGCACAACTCCAATGATCTCTTTTTCATAAAGCTTTTTGGTACAACGCGCCGCGTTCATCTTCTCGGCAAACCTTTCCAACTGCCGGGATAGGTCATGATGTTTGACAATACCCAAGGGACCCAGTAGCAGTAGATCCTAGGCCACCAAGGGTTAGGTAGAATTTAGCGCGGCCTGAGGATAACAACATTATCCTCCTACGAGCCGACACAACAAGATCAACAACTAACCAACCGAACCAATCCGACCCAACACGCCGCTTTCAAAGCGCCCGATAACAAAGAGAACACATTCACTCACGTGAACACGAATGCACCACACACACTCCACATCTGCCTCAAGGGCTCATCTCTTTTCTCGGACTTTGGAAGAGCGAGAAGGACGAGCTCCGTCCAATTTTTATTGCCGTACTTTCGACACTTCCATTCAAAGAGGGATTCGAGATTACAACCATCAAAAGTCTATTCAGCAACATTTCTTTTTTTTAACGACAATAAATGAAAAAAGAAAGTATTATATTGGAGTATACGCACACCTCGTTTATGTTTTGGTTTATTGTCAATGATAAACATTTTAGTCGCCCAGGAAAAAAAAATTTCCTCAAAATTTTGATGTCGTGTTTCAAGGCATGTAGAATCCGAATATCCAATTAAAAAAAATGCTGTCAGTCCGCCGTACGCTGTCAACACTTTTCTGACGAAACTATAAAAGCTAAATTCATGAAATGTTCACCAAAAATCAATCTTGGTCTGACAATGGCTCAATTCTTTGCAAAATCAATGGCTCAAAATCTTGCATATTATGCTACTTTATATAGCTTGCCTAAATTTATCAAAAAAAAAAAACCAATTTTGCCTGCGTGAAATAAGTAATTAAAATTTCCACATATAACGACTCCCTTTTATCGTGTATTGTAATGGAATGGCGAAATGAGTGATCGAAACGATGTTGGAAGAAGGATCTTCGAAGGAACTCCTATTGTTTATCAATTTCGCCATTTTACGATTGACGATTGAATAAGAAACGGATCTTACAATTAAAGCAGCAATGAAAATTGTGAACGAATAAATTTGCTTGTAAAACGATTGTGTAGCGTATGAAAGATATGATGATGTTTTCAGGGAAGAGAACTGCCGAAGGAAATCACTTTGTTGCAGAATTAATTTAGTGTGGATAGGTTCGGCCATGAGGTGTAGACAGGAGAGTGAGAGGATCGGTTGTGCAACATTATTAGAGGAATGGAAACTGTTGTGGGCCGGGTAGATGGTGTGAGTAGACGGTTAGTTAGATGATGGGGGTAGCAGAAGTGGGAGGAGCACACTCGTGATGAGTGATACAGGCAATTGCATGGTTAATCAGCCACGATGTTCACTTCTCTATCCTCGTATCCGTTTACTATCGTGTGTCTTCTCCTCCTCTCCGCCTTCGCCAACAAGGGAAACCAAGCTCACTGACTCAACTCACCACACTGTAGCGAATCCGAGCACTAAATTACCTGAAATGAACCCTTTCAGTTCGCGAAGCTCTCAACCATACATGAGTTATGGATCAACCTAGGTACCTCTGCTGAATCTATATAACTACGTTGATCGCTACTCGTAGATCCTCTTGCAGGAAATTTCAGTTTAAAAATTCGCGGCATCTTTCATAAATCTACTTTGGCCATTTTTTATCAATTAACAGCAAACAGCCGCTGAAGTTAATTAATTGCCGAAGGATGGACTGTTTACTACTAAGAGCAATTAATTTTCAGGTGACTGAACTAAGTCCTAGAGAGCCGGTTTTCCATTGCCTATTGTGGTAACTGTAGAGCACCATACAACTAATATTGTATTATTATAACTGGTACTAAATTTCTCTCACATAGATAATAGCAATATTAACGGGCGAAAAATTACAGATTAGATATTGCAGTTTGAATCGGACATGAAAAAATAAAAATCGAAACAAAAAACTATGCACAATGTGTGGATGTGGTAAGCTAAACGGAGTAGCAATCTGCAGAATCAGCATATGCGATTTAGATACTCCCAGTATAGATCTAGGTTTCTCATAATTCAATCTCTATAATTCAATTTCTCAATAATTCTTCTCATAATTCAGGTTTTTCATAATTCAATTCTCATTAGTACATATTTTTAGTTGTTATAAAAATGAATTGCAAAATGATGTTTCTGCTGACTCCGCTCATTGGCCCTTTTCACCGGCTACTTCAGACCCGTCTTGGCAATTCAATCCATCTTCACACACGCAGTAGAATTTTTACTTCTGCTGCTGATTGCGACCAGGTCTCCCTCTCGAGTATTCTCGGATGGCCCCCAGCTGAGATCAACTCTCAATTCTCTTCCGTTTGGGACCTTCCTTTTCGAGGGATTAATCCTTTCAAAGCTTCCGTTCTCTATTCGTCTTGACGGCGAAAATAAAATTGGACCGCTCTGCAGCAGTGCGCTCATTGTGATGTTTTTCATTCAGCTTTGCACCCCGTGTCTAACATTTTACCCGGGATCATCGTCTAATCAGTTCCAAGTCGGAGCCATTGTCCCTTCGAATGATCCCGAAATCAGAAAACCGAATGCTTTACGCGCGCTTCTTCAGTTTTAATTATGACGCTAGAAGGTATAGTCTATGTACAAGGCACCCTCGAATGTTCAATAGGGTGTAGCGATGAAGGGTTATTGATTTCATCCAGCAATATCACATTTTAACTTCGCAGCCATGCGCCTAATCCGAAGATTAAATTTAAGCAAATCGACGTTTTCCTTGCACCTCGATAACTTTGTTGGAAAATAAAACCCTAATGGTAGAAGAATTAGAAGAAGTAGAATTTCACCAAAAAAAGCTGCAAATGATTGTACAGTGGTTTATTATTCCTCACTTCAATATTGATTTAAGAAGACCATCCATTTCTGAGAGTAATTATTCCGAACTCTGAACATTTGTGAACGTTCCCACCGAAAAAAAGATTGGTAGCTATCGGGGAAAATTCCGTGGCAACTATTGTGATTTTGATCATTTTTACTCTTCTTAATTTCCTTATTAATAGCTAAATTTTTTGCACAACGGTACAGCTGGAGAGAGTGTTAGACGACCACTGCAATTAGTATAGAACGATTTTTATAGCTCATGTTATACCCTCATGTCAAATTTCTGAAAATCTCCAATGTTCGGCACAAAAGCTGCAATAACTCGAGAACCAATCAACCTATCGAACCCGCGATGGTATCATTCGATTCAGCGTCCAAAAATCTATAGAAATTCCACAATTCCAAATCCACATTTTTCAGAAAAACCTTGGAAAATATTAATTTTCTCCCCCTCAAAAACCCTCAAAAATACCCTTAAAATTGAGCTAGCTATTCGGTTCGAGAATTGGGCCGTCGTAGGACAGAGATTGATTTATGATGAAAATTTCAAGAATGTAGCTATTATAGTTTGGCGGGAAAATTGTTGATGGCGGACAGACAGAATTTTTTTATTGGATATTCGGATTGTACATGCCTTGAAACGTAAAACATCGAATTTTGAGGGGAGGTTAGAACTTTTTTTTTCCTTGGGCGATTACAATGGTTTATTATTGAATAATAAACCAAAAGTGAGTTGGAGTTAGCTCAAGAGTTAGCTGTACTGGCAACGCCAACAAGCAATGTAACTAGCAACAACCTTTGTAATCGCTAGTAACATTGCTTGTTGGCGTTGGCTGTACAGCTAACCTAAGGCTGACTCCTACTCAATTTTTTTGGTTAAATCCACCATGAGTCTCGTTGACCCCCAATGAACTAAGATGATTTATTTCATCAAAAAGACATTCGAAACCCCAACCGTTCTTCAACCGAGACCTTTTTCGTGGGAAACGCGGATATTCGATTGAAGGAACGAATGAATGAATTCGCGAACAATCTTAGAAATTTTGAGAGGGTGAAAAAATATCACAATAGAGTACAGGATCGTCGACCGCTTGATTTGAGAGTATTTCGTAGCCGGAGGGCACTTCGACAGTCCTCGCCGAACGCACACGATCGATTGTCGTCAAACCGAGTGAATGGAAGCAGTGGCAACAGACGGGACCACTATGTGGACAACTACAATCACTATGCTTACCACTATTTATACAATAGTTCCAAAAACACACTCAACAACTTAAGAGTAGAACCGATTCTTAACAATAATGGCATGTCTCTCGATGGGCGGAGTTGCTTCTGCTGACTGCTGACGATTTCTTTTGTAAGTAACCGAGAGCTTACAACGCAGGTCAGGAAAAGTCAACCCTAAGAGAGAAGAGTTTTGTAAAAACATTATAAAGCCGATATCGAAGAATAAGAAGCCTACTGCTAGTGGGCATTGGCAGAGCTTGGACCGACTGGCGATTCGATTGTTCACCTTCTGAATTATCTAACAACATTGTCCAGCATTAATTGTGTAAACATGGAAGTAAAAACGAACTCGACGAGAAATTACGTTGTATACCTGAAAATCGCGCATTTTGGCTTACTGCACTCTTATTTTACTATATTTTCAATTCTTAACTATCCACTCTGAATCATCCTAGGGGAAAATATCCTAAACTCTCTCAAAATAGTTCGTTTCTATGTATGCAGCCGTACGCCGGTTGCGCATTTCTGAGGAAACACAAGCATGCACTAAATTTTACCAAGAATAATTTACCCAATTGCCCAATATCTCGGTCAGATCGCAACCACAATTTAAAGGCACTTCTAAAGGATGTAAAAAGGAAGAAAATATTTTTTGAGAGTTTTTGGGACAAAGGCACGGCCAGTTTTTAAGCGAAGGAGGCGTGGGCAGAATTTGAATTCTTAATGAAGGAAGCATAACAATGTATGTTTTTGATGTTTTTCAGCGACATTGTAGATTTCATGAGTTTCTTCCACCTTTGCTTATTCAACTGGTGTCTGAGTTTCAATTGGCTTTAATTCAATTGGTCCAATTTGTAATAGTTTCAATTGGTTATAATTCGATTGGTTGATTCTTATCGCCCAAGCTTCGTAATGCTTGGCTATACAAATTTCTTCAAATCGCCCCTCATAATTAGATCGGCTGCCCATTATTAGGCATGAAGATGCAGACTCAAACTATGATAATTTCTAAATTATTATTTCGAGCAAGTTCGCTGTTGAAAAAAAGCAAAATTTTGACAAAGGGTAGGTACTTGATATTTGAGTGGGCGCGACTAGTGAGTCAATAAAACGGGGGTGAAATTATTGTGAGTAATGTTAAGAACCCTTGACCGACAGCTGAGCCTATGAGATGTTCAATCTAGATCCCCTTCGTTCGTGCCGTTATCCTTGTCTTGAAGAGTGACGGCTAGGGAGAGCACCACTGGAAGCTACAAGTATGAAAAGTACGCATGCGCTGATCGCCACATGGGATAAAGGTTTACCGAAATGAAAGTGTAGGAGATGTGAGGTCTCTTACACAAACAAATCCTAGGGTGATTATTTGGAGTCCTACAGCCCTTACACCATCAACCCCTGCCGACAATCCCATTTCCCCATTTTCTCTGATCTCTATCGCACTCCCTTCCTTGTTCTTGCTCCATTCTCTTTTCTACTATTCCATCGGTCGGATTGTTATTTGTCCTCGCGTGATAACGTCTATCTCTCATCTCACCCTTCGATTCAACGAAAGGCATTTAAATGAGATTTTCATAAGTATACGGAAAATAAAGTGTACTGCTATGAAGAATGACGCGACTTTTATGCTGTATGTCAAGTGAATGAAACGACGAAATAAAAAAATAGAGGCAAGGTATGCAGGAACCAGGAAGTCCCCGGAATTGCTCCCCCCTCCTCTAAAGTACTTAATCTTGGAGTCAAAGAAGAAAACTTTTTAAATAAACATGTACAACCAACTTCAAACTATTAGCCTAAAAAAAATTAATAAAATTTAAAAAAAATCTCCAACCACACGTTATAAGGAGTTCCTATTATGATGATAATTATGAACTATCCAAACTCATTGCAATCACTATCAAGTCTGACGAGCATTCAAATTATTGGCAACGATTTTTCATAGCTTCTCTAATTCTTGAGTAACATCATTATGTCAAATTGCTGAAATTCTCAAATAAATGGTCACAAAAGCTGCAACAACTCCAGTAAAATTGAAGCCATCAGTGACGTTATGGTCTCATTCGTTTCAGCATCTAAACATTCATTTATTTCGATATAATTACGAATCGAAAGCAATATAAAATATCCTTAACTAGAAATAGTCATCTAGGCACACTATTTGTTGGTTACATCCCAGATGAGTGTGGGAAATGCAAAGATCGAACCGTAGAAGTCTCAAAAATTGATAGATCGATAGAGTATTTATGAGATGGATAATAATGCTGCGCGCTCCGAAGCCAAATTAATTAAATGGATGTGTTGTTGTTTGGGGCTGTCATCGTCGAGTTGCCATGTTCTGTCACGGAATCACATCATTGAGAGGGGACGATAATTCAGATGATATATGTGCTAATAAGTACTGTACCACGAGATCGTTTGTGATAAGGATAGAAAATTACATTTTCCGAAAGCTCGAGATTAAATTTTCGTGAAATGACGCCGTTATTATAGGCCTTTGAGTTGTCTGGTGGGGTTCGTTCTATCTTACCAATCTGTTTCTTGGTGGAAACGTTCACAAATGTTTGGAATATTTACTATACCAAATGGATGATATTCTAACATTATTGAAGCAAAGACATAATAAACCATTGTAAAATAATATCCAGCGTTTTTACATTTTGGCGAGCTTGTGGCGCCGCTGAAAAGAGTTGAGCACAACAGGTTTTTTGAGGGCTGTTCATCTATGAACAGCTAATCTGGGAAACCCACATAAATTATATCCACCAGAGACTGAAGATGAATATTTTTGAATTTTACAAAACGCCGAGAATTGTTCAGAGTACCAGTCAACATTCATGCGTCATACCCACTTTGTGCTGAACGAAAATGTAGTAAAATACCCTGATTGAAATGTGTCCTTGCTGCTAGGAATCCCGCCCATGTAGTTCACATTATCCTTGGCAATTTGAATCACGATGTGCAATCGTCTAAGAAATTCTGAAGGGCAAATTACAAGAAGCTTGGGTTCACATGGATAATTTTTTATTTATTTTTAAGTAAAGGGTCAGTTTATCAGAATATCAAGTAGTGACGTCAAGAGGTTTCGGTCCTAACGAGTGTAGTACGATTTTTATAGCTCCATAGATACTTGAGTGTTATTCGATTGTCGAAATATTCTCCAATTTCTGTAATTCTAATAATTGTCTAGCGATTTGGCGAAAGAATTGAGTTCTTGCGCAATTTTAGGTGAACATTTCAACGATGTAGTAGCTACCCTGGAAAATCTAAGAGAGTTCGGTTGCGTTTAATTTGCTCAATTAAATTGATGACTTGATGGTGGGAATGTCGAGCACATCGAAAAGTAGTTGGTTGGAGATTTTGTATGAAAATTGACCAGCGGAATTTAACGTCTAAAAAAAGGTTTAAAACCGTAAAAAAGGTAAAACAACTAGCCTATTATACAGTATCCTGGACTAAAATAAAAGCAAACTATACACTGAACGAACGATCCGAACGATTGTGAATCGTTTATTAGAAGTTTTGACTAGAAGTAGATTTATTTCGACCACCTCTCACACGCGGTACTTCCATGTTTGAGTCAGAAGACCGTTATAACCAATTATAAAATCAAGAACTCATTCAAAGACCGCAATGTACAATGCAATATATTGTTGCACAAACAAACAACCGGTTAAACAACCGAGGAGACCCATAAACCGAGAAATGCATGAACTAGTTAAATAACGCGGACTTACGCTGAGCTTAAAGATGCAGTAAAGGTTCTATGATATGGATCATTTATACACAGCAAGAGGAACCAAAAATAAATAAAACGCGAATACAATAACGAATAATGCGAAGCACTGTGTGTGACTCCAACGATAAAAATCAGGCGTCATTCACTAACAAACATGAAAAGATCTTTGTGGCCTGTAAAAATCAAAACAGAAGCACTCAAAATAAGCTCCAGTGAAATAGCCAAAAAGTTCATACCGCGGAAGTAGCATGTGTCAACCAATATAAAGAATCAAGCGTCATCTGCTTGCAACAGCAACCATTTTAAAACCACGACCTTCCAAAATATTATAACTCTTATGGCCAGTAAAAATCAAAATAGAAAAAAATTCGAACGCGTATTTCTCGGAAGTAATGAGCGGTATCCAAAATCACTTGGAAAACATTTTCAAATTTCATGAAAGTTTCTACATATTTAACAGAGATACGGCAACTTTTGTCACTTTTTGACCACAGGCTGACGGACACTAGTTCAGAAAGTGTTTCAGAATGGAGTACTATGAAAAAATTTTCCGAAATCACCTCAGTTCCAAATTTGACAATTCCACTTACAACGAGAACATGGAAGTGAATTTTGGTTTATTATTCAATAATAAACCATTGTAATCGCCCAAGAAAAAAAATTTTATAACCCCCCCTCAAAATTTGATGTTTTACGTTTCAAGGCATGTAGAATCCGAATATCCAATAAAAAAAATTCTGTCTGTCCGCCGTACGCCGTACGCCGTACGCCGTACGCCGTCAACACTTTTCCGGCCAAACCATAATAGCTAAATTCTTGAAATTTTCACCAAAAATCAATCTCGGTCCTACGACGGCCCAATTCTTGAACCAACTTGCTAGCTCAATTTTAAGGGTATTTTTGGGGGGTTTTGAGGGGGAGAAAATTCATATTTTCCAAGGTTTTTCAGAAAAATGTGTACGTGGTATCAAATTATATAGATTTTTGGACGCTGAATCGAATGAGACCATCGCCGGGTCGATAGCTTTATTGGTTCTCGAGTTATCGCAGCTTTTGTGCCGAATTTGGGAGATTTTTAGAAATTTGACATGAGGGCATAACTCGAGAGTTCTTGGAGCTATAAAAATCGTTCTATACTCATTGGAATGGTTGTCAAACACTCTCTCCAGCTGTACAGTTAGGCAAAAAATTAAGTTTTTAATTAGGAAATTAAGAAAAATAAAAATGATTAAAATTATAAAAGTTGCTAGGTACGGAGTTTTCCCTTATAGTTACCATCTGTTTTTCGTTGAGAACATTCACAAAAACGCTGCAAATGATTGTACAGTGGTTTATTATTATTTCGCTTCAATATTGATTTAAGAAGACCATCCATTTGTCATTTTAAATATTCCGAAAATTTGTGAACGTTCCCACCGAAAAACAGATGGTAACTATAGGGGAAAAATCCGTAGCAACTATTGTAATTTTAATCATTTTTATTTTTCTTAATTTCCTAATTAAAAACTAAACCTGTTGCCTGACGATACAGCTGGAGAGAGTGTTTAACGACCATTCCAATGAGTATAGAACGATTTTTATAGCTCCAAGAACTCTCGAGTTATACCCTCGTGTCAAATTTCTGAAAATCTCCCAAATTTTTCACAAAAGCTGCGATAACTCGAGAACCAATAAAGCTATCGACCTGGCGATGGTCTCATTCGATTCAGCGGTCAAAAATCTATATAATTTGATACCACGTACACATTTCTCTGAAAAACCTTGGAAAATATGAATTTTCTCCCCCTCAAAACCCCCCAAAAATACCCTTAAAATTGAGCTAGCAAGTTGGTTCAAGAATTGGGCCGTCGTAGGACCGAGATTGATTTTTGGTGAAAATTTCAAGGATTTAGCTATTATGGTTTGGCCGGAAAAGTGTTGACGGCGTACGGCGTACGGCGTACGGCGTACGGCGGACAGACAGAATTTTTTTTTTGGATATTCGGATTCTACATGCCTTGAAACGTAAAACATCAAATTTTGAGGGGGGGTTAGAAATTTTTTTTTCTTGGGCGATTACAATGGTTTATTATTGAATAATAAACCAAAATGTTCGGAATAGTTACTATCACAAATGGATAGTCTTCATAAATCAATATTGAAGCGAAGGAATAATAAACCACTGTACAATCATTAATTTGCAGCGTTTTTAATGTGCTGTTCGATAAGTTTTAGGAATCATTATGTTTAATACTATAAGAATAAAAAAATAATAAATTCCAATATAATTCGAAAACGATTAACGTTAAGAAGTGTGGATCTCGAGTGACGTAACGTGAGTTTTAATGGTGGAAGAAGGTTTGGAAGGCGGATATACGTATATTTTAATGCTTAGAATTTTATAGTATTTTTCACTCGCCTTCTTAATAAGAATTACTATAAATATTTATTGTCTAGCGGTATCATATTTGTGAATCATCTCACCCTCTCACTCAGTCAATCTCACTCTCCCTCGAAAGAGGAAGGACTCAAAGAAGCGGTATAATGCGTTACGCGCTTCCCCTTTCCGCTTAGAGCCACTGAAGTGAAGGTAACAGCTGATGTCACCCTGCGTGCTGCCGCCACCCTTCTCTCCCTTGTACTTAGTCGCTTCGCACTGATTCCATCCCTCGTTGGTCCATGGCAAATCTCGTCCTACTCCTCAACTGATATTCTCCCTGTCATATTCGAGCTCAAGTTCACTCGACTCACTCTCTTAATTCGCAATAATAATTAGGTAGTGTAGGTAAGTAGGTTTTTTTAGGATTTCTTTTCTACAAAAGCAGGCGCATTTTGAAGAAAAGTGAGTGTGAGGTCGCGAATCACAGCACGATGACCAAAAGTAGATATTAGGTTTGTTAAAAAAAAAATAATACTCCCACTTACAACGTTTACATTGACCTTGAGCGGGTGAACAGTGCATCGTCTGAACTCTTCGACAAAAATCGTTGGATCAATGGATCAAATGAAGTAACTATCGGTTCCATTTGAAAAATTTGATCCCAACTGTAGTTCGCCACCATTCCAACGGACATTCTGATCAAGAAACATGCTATTTAATTTCGAAACTGGAAATAAGGGCAGTGATTAAATCGGGCCCACCCTTTGCTTCGTAGAAACAGAGAGAAAAAATGCCCGGATCCATCAAGGGTTGAGAGAGAAAGAGAGAGGGTGCGAGAAGGGAATCATTGGGTCGAGTTATTGAGATGTGAACGGTGATAAGATTGGGTCGGAGACACGTGTCCGCAGTGTTCTGATAGAAGAAACACGTGGCCCCGTGGGGATTGTCATACGATTCTCCCAGTTCCATGTCCCTCCCACATAACCGCCTCATAACTTCACATCATAATATCATCACGGTCCCCATTGCAGTTCTACACCTCATGACAATGGGAGGAAAAACGACGGGCCCTAAATGCGGAAATATTACGTGAAATTGAGGCGAGTCTTCGTCAGACATAGAAGAATTTGGCGTTAGTAGTGTACTCATATCAGTAGACATCACGCGTGTATGACACTAACATTGTTAAATATCTATCGAATCGGATTCGTTGGCTTTTTTGGACCATTTGAAGTCTGAAAGCTCAATGTGCTCATAAATCTAATGTTAAATACTCTGTCAACATTTAAGAAAAATAATACTAGAAGAATATTAGAGGTATTTGCCTAAGAATGTGTCTACGAAAAATCCAATTGTATTTCCATCGAAAATTTACAAGACGTTTTTGGGAAATTTAACTTATAGGATTTTAGTGAAGATCCTCTAATAATTGTTTTTTTGAATGGTACATGATCTTCTTAACGGGACCGAATTTCGAAACGGAACAATATATTAATACGCCGTACTTAACCCTCCGGCGAACTAAGACCCCCTCAACAGGGGGCAAAAATCAATGGATTTGACGCATGAGGTTTTAAAATGTTTGCAATGGTAAATTACTTAATGACGCCTGTTTTTATTATTATTATTTTTGTTTGTTTGTTATTTTTTCGCTTTTTTGACGCTTATAAACTAAGGAACTTGAAACTTGTGTGTGAGTCAACAGTGAGAGTTGTCAAGACCCTACATTTGTTATAGTTTAAGTATAGTAGTTGGGTGCCGATTAATGATGTTTAAATGAAACAGAGAATGCATTTTTAAGATTAAATTGAATTAACTTGAAAAGAAAACATTACCGTGTTGTTTATTCATTTATTTTTATTAAATTATAAATTAAACTTCACAACACTTTATCGCAAAACTATTTTCGGAAAATACGGCAACATTTTGGAATTATTTATGAAGTTGAAACTTAGCAGTATAGTAATCGGAAAAATGGAAAACTATTATAAATGTCAAATTTTTCACCAGTCCTTCAATTTCTTACGAAAACATGTGGACATATAAAAACTATGTAACCGTTTTGTTGGTGTTCGCAACGAGTTCACAAAGTTGATTAGTGAAAAGTGAAAACTTGTTCAACTGATCGTTGTCAACCAAATTTCATAGTTTTGACTGGAAATTCGGATCCGGCTTTATATATCCTATGTATGATCGCCTTTCAAAATTGGTTGAATAGAGAAGTTTCGTCTTCGTCTCTGCCTGCGGAGCGAAAAATCTCAGCCGGTTTGTAACCCAATACACGGAAAATATTTACTTTGGTCTGCAAATTTTTTTTAACAAACTCAACGCTATTGACGTGTGTGTGGCGTTTTGGTGAAGCCTCCTGTGTCATAAACCAAATCGTTTTCGGAATGTTTGACCATGTAAAGCCATGTTTAATCCGAATATCTGCCAACCATTTGTACTGAGTTCAAAAATTTTTCAGTTCAAAATATTTATAGAGAGATAAGATTTCGCGTTAAGTAGGCAATCTATTCCAACATAGCAACCTCTACTGGAAGTGAGGTAAAATGCATTCACGACAGTGTGGAAAATGGGAAATTTCGATTCGAAAAGAAGGGTGGAAGTATGAGCCATGTACGCGCTGTACGACAAAAACAGACGGCGGAGCAGTCGGGCAAGCAGCAATGCGTAGGGGAACACCGTATAGCAGAATCCCTCCTCGGCGCTACAATACTCCTTACCACTTGGAGGCGGGTGGAGAGATGGCACGTGTGATGTTAATTCAACCGTGAGAGCTTAGCCAGGCGTGAACGCGTCCTCTTTACTAATATAACTTATATTAAAATACTCTTTTCCCTCCCAACCCCAAATTAGACTTTGGAATATTCTTGCAATCCTGTCACCACCAGCCACCAACTTAACTGTTCACTCTTTTACCATCTCATCCTACCACTCTCTCTCTCTCTCTCTCTCTCTCTCTCTCACTCTGTCTCTCTCTTTTTTGCAGCCCCCTCGCGCTCTCTCACTTCCACCCATGATTCTCTTACCACTCCTGCTGTTATCTTCTTTTACACAGTTTGGACCCCTTTAGCGAGAATTAATTAGAAGGCGAAATAATTATATTATTAAGAGTTGGAGGCGTAGACGATTTCACCCGAACTGACGACAAATAATCTCCGCCTAGTTAGAAACATTATCCTCCGCACTTATAGAATTTATTATTCGAACACTGAATTTCCACGAAGAATCTTTTAGATTGCATTCTCTGTTACTGTTCCCAAACGCAAAATATACAACAACAAGTAAGCGTTTTTTTTAAATATTGAATAAATGTAAATAATAACAATGGGAATTGATGATTTTGGAAAACTTCCTTCTCTATTCAGCTTTTTTTATTTCCGCATAAAAATGTATTACGGCAAATCCATCAAGTTTTTACTTACATTTTCCGTAGAACATACCGTCGTAATAGGTATTAAAGATAAGATTCCCCTCAAAATAATTCCCCGCTATCTGTGTATCGTGATAGTTATTTTAGCCAGAATACAGGATGGAAAGATTGTCTAGAAGGAGAGGGATGTAGAGGCCGGCGATGAGTTGGTCATCATTTATATGTTAATACAGCCCCTCACTCTCCCGTCCACTCATGCGCCCCAACCGACCGGTAAATAGATGTTATCCTTGCGATTACATCGGTCGCCTCCTCATATTTCTCATCGTCGTCATCTCTGGGACTTCCTCCAAAGAACCCTCTGTCGACCCTGATTTACATGCTAATCGCTCCTTCGGCAAATCTCGCCTTGTATGACGTGCTGTTTCGTTCTGATGTGGCCCTGGCTATGACTGTTCCCTCGTCTCAACATTCACCATTCCCATAAGGGCCAAATTAACTGCAAAACAACCCCGACTGAATCTCACGACACATTTACTCGTCCGTACACGGTTATCACAACAGAACTATAAATCAACAAAAAGTACGTACGTCGGCAATGAAACGATAGTGTAACTCTGATTTTGTGCAGTGGGCGGCTTATAAACCTTACAGTCTGAGGCCCCTGGTCGAACTGATGCTCCTCAAATTCGCTGTATTTTTCTCTCACGTACGGTCGATTTCGGGACGAAGCACTAATGTACTTCCTCAGCCAAGAGCATGGCGAATCTTCCTCGCGTAGCAGTTGAATCTGTTCGTATCGCAATTTATATAAGAACGTATAATCCAGCTGGGTATAGCCAATTTAGGTGTAATCTGGATAATCCCTGTAAATCTCAACAAAATCCAATTCCGACAATGCTGAAATTAAAAGGAGCCTGAATAGGTACAAACTACGACGCTCCTGAAATGTTCATTGAAATCGAAATGCTGGACGCATGACAATGCCGAGGTACCGATGTTAGCGGAATCAAGCGGTTCACAAGGTTCTGAAATGCTATGGTGCGCGTGAATATTCATGGTAAAAATATATTCAGTACCATATTATATACACCAAATTATATACATTCAGTAAAAATAGTAAAAATGGACGATTCAACATTTTTACTGAAAACTAAATTTAACATTTAGGTAGACGTATCTAAAACGCACAAGTTGTATATTTGTCTCCAGCTCGATGAACACACATCTAGGGGCGCAAGCTTCTTTTTGCCTTAGTCGAAAAAGGCTCCCACAAGCTGTAAAATAAGCCGCCGTTTTTTTTTTTTACCTATGGCCATAGGTACCATTGGTCCTATAACGCCCTGAAGAAGCCCGAACGGGCGAAAGTACTCGGCTGAATAATAAAAAATGGAGAAGAGGTCGCCTCGTTCTTCTCCCCCTCAACCTACAAAAAGAAGTAATGCGACCACCTGGAGAAGAAAAAGTTTCCTTTTTGGTTTACCTATTATTCAATATTGGTTTATTATTGAATAAAAAAAATAAAAATAATGTTCTAACCCCCCTCCAAATTTGATGTTTTACGTTTCAAGGTATGTAGAATTCCAATATCCAATCAAAACAATTCTGTCCGTCCGCCGTACACCGTCAACACCTTTCCGACCGATTTTGGGGGGGTTTGAGGGGGAATTAGTATTTTTGAGTGTTTTTCGGACAAAGGTGTGTAGGTAACAATTTCTGTAGATTTTTGGACACTGAATCGAATGGAACCATCGTGGGGCAATAGCTTTAATAGTTCTCGAGTTATCGCAGCTTTTGGGTCGAATTTGGAAAATTTTCAGAAATTTTGCATGAGGGTATAACTCGAGAGTTCTCGGAGGTATAAAAATCGTTCTATACTAGTTGGAATGGTCTTCAAACACTGCCTTCAGCTGTACCGTTAAGCGAAAAATTTAGTTTTACAATTTGAAAGTTAGGAAAAATACAAATGGTTTATATTTCAATAGTTGCCATGGGGTTTTCCCTTATAGTTACCAACCTGTTGTTTGGTGGGAACATTAGCAAATGTTCGGAATAATTACTATCACGAGTGGATGGTTTTCTCACATTATTATTGAAGCAAAGGAATAATATAAACCAATCATTTGCAGCGTTTTCCAAATGAAGACCAGCGGACTCCCGTTTTTCGAGTTTCAGTAAAGTAACCCTCTCCACATGGTAGGGTGCTCAAATAAGATACACCACTGTGTAATTCCCAATTATTGTGTTTGTACCACGCTTTGTCAAACCTATAAAGTGGAATAAGTTTCACGTTAGGTAATTGTCAAGTCTTATCATTTCCAGCAGTACGACGGAAATGTAGCGAATCGTGATCGGTACCATTGCAGCCCAGTAGACATGAAAGTATGTTAGGAAAGCTGGACCTAGCCCAAAATTACATCTTCCTCGTCGGCTAGCCTAATCTGAGATTGAGAATTGAAGAAGAGTAGCAAGTTGAAATGCGTTTTTTCGGCGTCAATAAATAACCGAGTTCGCTGACTTGTGAGGTTCGCTTGGTTCGTCGTGACCTCTGGGCCAAAAAAGAAAAAAGGAATGAAAAAAGGGTGGCAATAATTATGGGTAGCAGTGGCAATGGATGATAGCCCACCATTTCCTTCCAAAACGAAAATGAATACTTGACAAAGATGAGGCTGTTTTTGGCTGGATTCCCTCGTGTTAAAATCTAGAGCGAACAATAAATTCTTGCTATCGCTCGTCGCAAACCGAGAAGTTAATCCGGGCGCAAAGTAAATCCCAAGCGTGGACACACAATATCCTCCACAAATTTAGTGATAATTGGTGGGTTAAGCTTTGACAAAGCATTAGCTTTGACAAAGAGTTTACAGATGGGCGCTCACCGCTGACCTTCTCCCAAGCCGACTGAGATAGCTTTTTCCTATTTTTCATATTCCCCCTCACACGCGTTTTTGCGTCGAGTCCGAGCGTTGAATTAAACGGGCAAACTGTGTGACCGAGACAGAGACTGAGAACCGGTAAGTGAAAAAACGGGAGGGACGATGTCCATACTTCACTATCACTTCTGCTTTTCCCGCACTTTGTCATCCGTCACTTTGTCAATCGTTTCATGTTCAGCCAAGAAGGTCCGTTCGCTAGCGCGCGTGTCGAAAAGAGCGCTTGTTCGTATCACAACCCCAAACACCATCAACCGAACGATTATATTATATTAATTGAACAAATTCATATCAAAAACTCTGCTGATGATTGTCGAGAGGCTTAGCTTCAATACGAACATGGGCTTGTAAAGTCGTTTTAATGTCCATAAGTTGAGAATTTCAATATATTATCGTTTCAAACGTTTTGTTCATTACAGTCCGTGTATTGATTAGACCGAACCAGTACGCGTTTGTACATTTCAAGTACGTACGGTTAAACACTGGGGGGTTGGTCGATTATAATGGTTCAATATTGAATAATCAAACAAATACCAGAGTTAATACAATATATGACCAAGTTAATTTGGTAATCCAAAACGGTGCCGCGTATTTAAATATCTGCATTTCCCCATATTATTATTTTCTGATCAACCAAAGAGAAATTGATTGGCATTTATTGGTATCGAGCACCTCTCACTTACTATAATGCCGATCTGTTTCACTGTAGTTAGAACCCTAATTTTTTCACCAATAGCTTTTTCTGCAATATTCGAATCACATGGTCTACAAATTATTTACGAACAATTCGTCGATTCGCAGGTATTGCAGTTTTCTCACGAAGTCATGACGCATAAAACCACAACTTCCGTGCTGTTTGTTCGTGTAAGGTGATGTAGTATTAAAAAGAACACTCGAAGAAGAGATAGGTACGTATGATACTGGCTATTGGACAAGTAGTCTCCGTTCTCACGTGCAGCGCATACAAGGCCCCGGATGAACTGCAGTTTCATCCTCCTCCCTTTTCAGTCTCTCTTGTTCTGAGTTAACCCCTTCAATCGGAGGTTGCTCCTTCGGTCGCAACACACAGCACACACAAGGATCACCACCCTCGTTCGCTCACTTCATTACTGGAGGTTTTTGCTTCAATGGCACGGGTATCAACCTATTCGTTCGCCAGTCTTCTAGACTTTACATCGACTAGCGCTATAAGGAGCAGATCTATACTCGGAGATAGAGCGACAGTATCGATACTCAAGATCGATGGTAAAATGCGCTACGGATGGATATCACGAAATGCTTCAATATCTAAATGCTAAAATCCCTTCTCACATTACAGGCTTGATCGACTCGCCACGTCTTCATGTTCGCTTAAACAGTATATTTATTGAAAGCCATATTTTTCTAATCGTTTCCAAAATCTTAAGTAACTATACTTACTACAACTAACGTCCTACATTTTTTTATGAAAAATTCTGCAGTTTGTCATCCCAGAATGATTCTTCAATCTCGCTAATCAAATGGTTTTACCATGTATAACGATTTAATTGTCAACCGAAAGACATCTAAATAAAGAAACACCATCAACCTAACTTGAGATCGGAAGGGATACATTAAACATCGATGTTTTCGAATCGAACAGGCTAACGAGATGTTCTACTTCCGACCTTCCACTTCTACGCTGCATTCGATTGCCATAGCCTATCCTATACATGACTGAATTCGAATCAAGTCCATCGACGTGGTTCTTCCCCAACCACATCGCAGAGGTACTAGCAAAAACAAGAAGTTCGAGTTGGTGGTGGTGTTTTGTTGGTAGTTACAATACAGCGAGCACAACGTCCAGAAGGGATGAAGTCACTGCCCTTCTTGAATCCCGTCCCACGTAATTCCAGAGTAGGACTGTTGACAACCCACTGTAACCGATTGAAAGCCGCAACGCAATTCTGAAAAGTTTTTATTTGAAGATGTAATTACACGTCGTCTCTACACAACGCTATCGCATTTGTGTTATTCAATATTGTAATTCTAATTGTAATGTAACCATTGTAATTACAAAAAAAATACATTTTCTAACCCTCTCAAAATTAAAATTAAAATATTTAATAAAAATAGTGATTGTACTGTATGTATTACAGTATTATAACATGGCAGCGACGCCAAGAAACATTCAGTTTTTCGAATTTAGCATTATAAAAAATATTCTTAGTCGGGGAATTGCCTGTAAGGAATTTTCATTCATTTTAATGGCGACGAGGAAAAACAGCAGAAAGAAAGACCAGATGAAACCGATGAAGAAGAAAATATTTTGGACAAAGACCATGTCAATGCAACATTTTTGTGAAATCGTAGGACATTTTGCCAGGTTCTGTAAGAACAGGAGTTCGCAACGTAATGTGACCGGAAGCACAAAAAATATTTGGCTTAGAGGCTCGGCGGTAGGAACTTGGTTAAATATTTGAAATAACTGACTCCATTGAAAGCACGAATACAACTGAATTTATTAAGCATTTTTGTAACTAAGAAAATTTGAATTTGGAGACCAGATGTTCGAAAAATGAAACTTATATAAAAACTTATAAAACTGAAACTAAGTGATTGGAAAGCAATAATTTTGAGTCGAAATATGAAACGAAAATAAACTGAAGTTGGAAATTAACGAGGGTAGCCATAGATACATCAATCAATTCATCTGACAAGTTCAACGAAGTTGGTGAGATGAATACGCTGAAAAATATTGTCGTAATATCCTCAGTTCGGTTAAAAATCGGAAGAGCATTTGCAAAAGTCAGGATCATCTACCAACCCTGTAGCAGAATTTGCCACCGAGGGCTGCCGGGTCAACAATCAATGTGAGTCTCTAGAACAAGTTAGGAAAACCGACATTGGAAATCGACATGAGGCTGTGATGACACGATATTTGCAACAGATTATAAAAATCGATTTTCTTTTAGGCGAGAGAGATTCGTGCTCAAAATTCAGTTCTATAGAGTTTTTTGTTTCTTTCATGATGTATAAATTGTTTTCTTAAGGAAAACACTCGGTCTATAGTTTCGTCTAAACCCAGAACTATAAATTGGTTTTTATAGTCTGTTGCAAATATCGTCGAAAAGGTTAACGGATGTATAAACAAAACTATTCTCCTTGTGAATTCTCCTCTCAATACCGCCACTACTCCGCTTCCTACCATGGAGACCAGTATAACAAAACTGAAGTGATTCACTTTTTCGTATATTGTGTTTAGTATCAATTTCTATAGATTTTTCGACGCTGAATTGAATGAGACCATCGCGGAGTTGATAGCTTTATTGGTTCTCGAATTATGGCAGCTTTTGTGATGAGGTTGGTATAGTTTCAGAAATTTGGCATGAGTGTATAACTCGAGAGTTTTTGGAGCTATAAAAATCAATCTTTATTCGTTGGAATGGTGCTTAAACACTCTCTTCAGCTGTACCGTTAGTTAAAAAAAATTAGCTTTTAATTTGGAAATTAAGAAAAATAAAAATGACTAAAATTACAATAGTTGCTACGGATTTTCCCTTCTACTTACCAATCTGTTGTTTGGTGGGAAAATTTACTAATGTTTTTCTAGGATATGCTTTCGCAGAATATGCTTAGTTCCCCAAAAACGTTACGAGGGAAGGGTGATGAGTTACAAGAGAGTGTCACTTTTGGGTGTTTGTGTGTATGTAGAAAAAGGACATTGTATGTTCCTTGAATTTTAGACGTATTATCCGAGCAAAAATTTCCGGGAGTCCAGAGCGCTTGCCCCCTGAGAAGTCGCGCAGCTTCGAGTTGACTTTGTTTTATTTATTAATTAGTTTTCAATTTTGTTTTGTATAAAAAGAAAATAATTATTGGAAAATTTTCTCAAATTGGCTGCTTTTGACAGAATACGATTTTCTCGGTCTCCTGAAGAGTTTTTGGCAGTAAGCAAGTATAATTAATCATCCTAACATGTAAATAATGAACTAAATTTTAAAATATTTTCACATCTTAAGTTCGATCTTGATTTTTCTTTTGGAAATTCCATGCAAGCGAGTTAAGGTTCTCGTCTATCTCAAGTCTCCAACTCGTGCCCACAGCAGCAAAGAGCAAAACTTTTAAAGATGGGCGGAGTTAACTGGGACTTCAACTCATTGCTGCCTTCGCTTGGAAAACATTAACGCTCCAAGATAGTGGTCCAAACTTTCCGCATATTTTCCACAATATTCATGAGGTTAAGTTGAGAAAAGATGCAAAGTTGAGGAAATGAGAAGGTGGGGGAAAGCAGCTCACTTTATGATGAAGAGGTGACGACAATGGCAGCCTTGAGGTGCCGACAGATTTTTTTACAACACAAGTCGTTTAAAATACTTCTTTTAGGTGATGAGGCTTCTCTCGTAATTGGAATAATTTTCGAAACTTTGGCTATAATAAGGTTCTCGTTCGTTCGGACTTTTCCTTCAGAGCAGAACGTTTTCCGTATTATAAGTTCAGAAGTTGGCCATTAAAAGTTGAGTTTGCATGCGTTTCGCTGAGCCCGATTCCCTTAAACACGGAGTGAATAAATTTATACGATAGCCGCGCCACAGAATTGCAATATATAGAAGTAATTGATCCGTCCGTTAACTTTGAAGGTATTGAAGTCAGTCAATTTGAATTCAATTGAATTTATTTGAATGAATGAATCAATCTGTACAAATCAATCGATGAGAACTCAATTGCATTTGAGTTGTATGAAGTCATCTTCGTTCGAATCCACGTGTTCTTCTTCCCAACTTGTTCCTAAGCTTGTGATAAGCTGCGAAGAAGATTTTTAGATCGATGTTTATTTTCTTCATTACGGTTTATTATTCATTAACAAACCATTGTAAGAGCCAAAAAATGCTCTAACTCCTCTCAAAATTTGATGTTTTGAGGAGGAGAAAATTTATATTATCCTACACTTTTCAGACAAAGATATGTTTGGTATCAATTTCAGTAGATTTTTGGACGGTGAATCGAAGGAGACCATCGCTAGGTGTTTCTTGCGTTATCGCAGCTATCGTGTAGAATTTGCGAGATGTTCAGAAATTCATCGTGGAATCATAAAAATCTTCATCACCAATTTATCATGGATTTGTCATAGCACTTTTTTTATAACTCGGGAGTTTTCGGAGCTATAAAAGTCGTTCTATACTCTGTACCGTTGGGCGAATAATTTAGCATTTAATTTGAAAATTAAGAAAAATAAAAATGATTTGAATTACCATAGTTGCTCTCTTATAGTTACCAATTTGTTATGAGGTGGAAACATTCACAAATGTTCGGAATAGTTTCTATTACAAATGGATGGTTTTCTCAACTCATAATTGAAGCAAAGGGATAATAAACCACTGCACAATCATTTGCAGCGACTTAATCACAAGTGCGATTGTTCTCCAATCGATATTGCAGGAGAGATCTATTGTTACGTACATAATATTATAAACAAAAACTTTATGTGATCACATCTAGTAATTTTCATCCTTTTTAATGTTTTAATGTTAAACTCTCCCCTTTCTAGTCACCCCTGTATTTGAATCTAGTCCCCCTATTTATTTTAATGTATTTGACTTTAGGTTCAAAAAGCGGACGTGTTTGAGAAATTTTCTATCCATGACAATACCAGCGTTGTAGAGCAACTTACAAGACCTATTTTTAAAAATTTTATGAAGAAGATGTTTCCTGATGAGGCCTTGAATGGCGAAAACGCTAGAAGTATACAAATTCAAAATGAGATAACGTTTTTGATTACATCTCAACCTCATCCACACGTTGAACAAGAATTGAAACAACAAAAATCTGTTCTATAATAATACCAGGACTACTCATTGTTGAGGATGATAATTATACCGTCCATCGCCAATTTTCCAAAGGTTCATCCTTCAGGACCGAAGGTGTCGTGCTTGTGGTTCATGCAGTCATGCGTCCGAGGAAAGCGAAGAGAATGAGAGAAAGAGAGAGTGAGTGGGATGGAGAGAGTGAAAGTGAGAGAGTAAGAGAGAACAGCCACGACCTCCATCACCCGCTCAGCCCACTCATTTCACTCCTGCCCTGGGGAGTTGTTGACTTGTTTCATAAACGCCCTACGCTCGGCTACACCTTCCCTCTGTCTTGGAAGCTGTAATCAGATTAATTTTAAATTTCACGACAAGGCATCCGCTTCGCTTGGCTCCAACCTTGCTCTCGACTCGACCTCCTCCTCCTCGTGCATTTCCTCACTGCTTCCTCGACCTCTCCCTGGCTACTAAACGACTACTGCCGTTTCTCCTATCGCCATCCAAGGCGGAATATTTAATTTTCATCCCTCCCACACTTCCGGAACCATCCACCCACAACTGGCCCATCAGTTTTCTCGCTATTTTCCACAGTTGACGTCTTCTCTCTCTTTCATTCTCTCATTCCTTTAATCACTTGTGATTTCATTACACGCGGCTTCTCAACGGTGCGTTGGCACAGGTCCTCACTTCTACGGGACGTCTTGAATCTAACTTTTGTTTAAATTTGTATTCTTCGTTAAATTGCAATTTCTTTCATGCTCTTGTTTCGTCAAGTCGCTATTTTTAGGGCTGAATCCGATATATCTACTGCTATGTGTTTGTTCTTTCTTGTATTGTAGAAACATAAGTGAACTCCTTAAGTTTTATAAAGAAGAACAAAAGTCTACTAATGTATACTTCAATGGGACCATTTTCGACCAACTTGCCATATTTAGATCCACCTATATGACGCGAAAGACAACAAGCAGGGGAAATACGGGTGAAAACGTGAAGTCACCGTAACTATCAACGGCGCTGAAACAAAAATCGCTGCTAACTATTGTACAGTGGTTTATAATTCCTTCGCTCCAATAATGATTTACGAAGATTATCGATTTTTGATAGTAATTATTCCGACATTCGTGAACGTTCCCAACGAAAAACAGATTTGTAACTATAGTGGAAAACTCCGTATTGACTGTTGTGATTTTATAATTTTTATTTTTCTTAGTTTCCAAATTAAAAGCTGAATTTTTCGCCTTACTGTATAGTTGAAGAGAGTGTTCGACGAGCATTCCAACATGAAACGATTTATATAGCTTCAAGAACTCTCGAGTTATACCTCATCCCAATTTCCCATCCGATAGGGGAAAACTCCGTAGCAATTATTAATAGTTGGAGTTTTCCCCAATAGTTACCAATCTGTTTTTCGGTGGTAACGTTAAAAAATGTCGGAATAATTACTATCTCAAATGGATGTTCTTTTTGCATCATTATTGAAGCAAAGGAATAATAAACCAAAATGAAAATTGTTAAAATTACAATTGTATAAACTATTTTCATGTTTTTCAATTTCCAAATTAAAAGCAAAATTATTCGCCTAACGGTACAGCTGAAGAAACTGTTTGATGACGTTTGGACATTGACAACTGAAGTTGAAAACAACGATTTGAGGTTGCTACCTCACAGGTTATTTCTTTTTGATGCAACCATCAGTCTCATGCTAGACAGCTTCACGTTAAGCTACTCTGTCAGAATACAGTTTATTTGATTCTTAACAAAGTGCCTTAATCGACACCGTTCCATATTCCTATCAGAACCAACAGTTGGAAAATCCAAATTTTTGATCCAGTCGTGATAAGAGGGGAAAAGTACATAGGTTTACGACATAGTTTTGATAATGGCTTTATTGTTCTGTTATTTTTACCGACAGATATTTCTACGAGCTGAAATCTCACCCTTAAATCAGTGAATTAGGGAGAACAAATAAAAAAACCTCAAAAGCAAAGTGTTTGTTTTTATAAATTAAAACAGTATAAATAAACGTTTTTTGACGACTACCATGTTTGCATCTCACGTTGAAAAACTGGGGAAATCAAATAACTCTTACGATAAAGACAACACGAATAATGGTGAAACGAATGAAGGAGACACAGACTGGGAGCTATTCGCCATCAAAGAAAAGTCAAAACACGTCATTTGACATAAGTGGAATATATCTCCAGAGCTATCATATACGCTAACCATTTTCTTATTTTTAATCGATTCTACATTAAATTTCCTACATTTTCTTCCAAAGCACCTAATCATTCCCATTTCGGGAACGTGACGAAAAAAATCCCTAAGTGAAACTTCAAAAGTATGAAAATCGAAAAAAATTCAAAAAATATTATTAATTGTTCGAATTTGATTGTTTTCACTTTAAATTCGAATTATACGTCTAATTTCCTGTAGGAATCATTAATTAATCAAATTTCAACAGTACTGTAAGTATTTGCAACGGATTTTCAAAGTTGAAAAACGTAGGAGTGGCGTAGTATTAAACTGGAAAAACTGATGTTGTCGTGAAATTTCCACCGTTTTGACGTCATATTCGGATTCAGCGTTAAATTTCCTATAAGAATAGCTTTCAAAATCGCTTTAAAACGAAAATTTAATTTTTCACTATTACCGATGCCAGCGGTTCGGCCGGCGAAAAACTCGATTTACGGAAAATAATTTCTCTGGCTCTGTTTAAATTTTTTTCACCAAATTTTTTGCTATGTACGTATGTAAGGCGTTCAAATGAAGACTCCTGCATAATAAAACAATTGATACGTATTTATTTTGACCCCGAAAATCACGGTTAAAGTCCAATTTTTGAGCTTTCAAAAACCGATTTTTTTGGACCACTTGCAGATTTTTCCGAGAAATAAAAAAAATCACAAAAATACATCTTGGTAAGACACAACTTTCCTAAAAATTTCAGATTTTTATCTGTATTGAGAGACGAGTAAAAAATCGTTAACTGATCGGTTGAAAAAAATCGCAGGGGTACCCCTTGGATTTTTCGCGAAAATTTTTTTGAAATAGATTTCGCTCAAATTCAGCATAATGATAGTTGATGATGTGTACATCAATAATATATGGTTCATTCTTTGTTTCTTTCGCACTAAATAGATGAAAATAACGTTTAAAGTTGAAAAAAGTGATTTTTTCGTGTATAGTCCACTATTATTGTAGAATAACGCAAAAACGGTTGAAAAATGGATAGGTACATTACATTAGGAAAATGTGGACAGTTAAATTATCTATCTTTTGGTATATTCAAACATCTGAATTGACGACTTTTTGTTTGAGTTATCCACTGTGCAAGTTACAAATCTTGGAAAACTTGAAGTTGTTACATCTCACAGGAGATTGCAACGGACATAAATTCCATGTTACGGCAAACGAAGTGGACCATATGTTGACAATATTCAAGAGCACAATGAAGAAATGTTATCAGTGTGGAGTTAAAAAATGAGAACGCTCCATTCTGTTGTGACTGGCTTCAGTACAAGAAAAATGTAATATACATGACAACTTACCTCATGTTCATGGCACAATACGAGAGTAATTAGAGGAAATTCTCTCGAATCACTAAAGTTGACTAAACGGTACTCTACTTGTTTCTTTACTTGGGGATAAGAGATTTGTTCGTGGGGAGTCAATGCCTCTGGGTGACCAGCGGGGATCAACCGAATCACACAAGGTAAAAATATACTCGGAATGAACGGAGGCAAGCCGACAACTGAAGTACAACTCAGAAGGGCGTCACCGTGAGAACTGAGTCTGCAATTATTGCAATAGAAGCTGCAATTTGATAGTTGTTAAGGCTAGAACCCTGCTGATGAGAACGTTTGACCCGGGGAAAGGCGATTTCTTCGTATGAAAAGAAGCCGAGCTGATCCCTTATTGACAGATGTTTTGATTAGGGTGGAACAAGGCGAAGAAAAGACCTATGGGCGTGACTACCGACTATATCTGCGTGTCTGTGACTTTGTGGCCTCAAGACACTCATTCCACGTCGCATTGATAAAAGACTTCTATTGTCAATCGAATCGACAACTCCTCGAGAACAACTTAACTAACACAACAAAATAGGAGGTGCCCCACATGTGTGCAATGTATTCAACGAGGACCTTTCTGACCGACTTGTTCAACAGTCAGCCTCATCTCTTCCCGCAGGCACTTGGTCCTCTTATTACGGTAAGCAACAATTCTTTTATTATCGCTCCTTGACGGAGACCCTCGGTTCTCGACTTCCTTCTATACATGTGTTCTTTGTTATTATCTCAACGCTATTATAACAATGCGTATACGGTCATGTAAGCAGGATTTAAAGAGCATTGAATAGAATATCTCTCAATTCGAAAATGAAGTGCGAACGTCTACAGTCTCCAGCAGCAATCAACTTGTGCCAGTAAAATCCCTAAGGCAGAACCTATTCCAGACTAAACAATCACTTGACCTCCTGCGTTGCTTCAAGAATTAGAGAGCGCTTTCCGCATCGTTTCACCGAGTAAACGATCGCATTGTACGAGATTCAATCAATCTTTTTCCTTTTCTTCATTTTTTTTCGGACAAGAATAGGTAATTTTGCTTCCGTGCTCAGTACAACAGACGTTAAGATGACAATGTAACGGATTTGAGGCGATAAAATTGGAACGCCTTAAACGAGACGCCAACGTATGAATCACAAAACCGATTTCGATGTTTCTTTTTGCTTATTCAGCTAGCATACTTTTTTTTAATGCGAGGAAAAATGCGATAATTTTTCAATAATTTTTTACCTACGATATTTTAACTTCACAATGTTCAAAAATGGCACAGAAGGCGTTGGATTTCCTAATTTTTCGAACAAAAAGTTGGTTGTGTTATTATTCGAATATTTCTAGACTAATGAAGATTATGGGGTTCTATTGAGAATAGTTACACATAACGAATTCTATGATTAAATCAGGCAATAACATCCATTTTCATATTGGATGTAATAAATTGTTGCTAAACAAAATCCCTTCACAAGTTTAGTTGGGGACAAAATAATAGCGAAATGAATTATAAAGGAAGATTGCCAATTTATGAAAAGTCTCTGACCGAAATTATACTAGCCAAATCGTCTGAACCTTTCTTTTGAACACGTTCGTTTCCTGGTTATTTTAAGATTCGTTTAGGAACCAAATAAAATTAGTCACCGATTCCCAACTGCATAAAATCGAGAGCTACATTTGTTTCCGTAAAGTCTGACATATTCTGCGATCTGATATTAATCCCTGAATAGAAATAAGTAATATAGTATTAGGCACAGTTAAGTTAGAAACACCGCCCTCTCGTAATCTCTTCCTAAATATGACATGGTTTTAGCATTTTTATTGCGGTTTGCCACCTTTTAAGGGTTTCGCGAGTGTAAAGGATGCGAGGTAGCTATGCGAATATGCGTTTGGGGTGGAACGGGGAATTGAAGGGAGAGAAATTTTTTTCACCCATTCTACGAAAAATCTCTTTGTTACGTTGAAGGCTCGGACGGTTTCGCTCGGATTGAGGACTTCAAAAGGCGAATTAACCTGAACGGTAGCAAAGTTGGGAGTACCGAAGTTACGACACAATAATATGCGGGATGTGTAGCCGTCGTCATGAGAAGGCTTAGATGGAGAGCAAAGAATATTGTGTCCCTCCATCGAAAATATAGGGAGCTTTGGGGATTACGGTGAAACCTTGTGTAGAGAAAACATGAATGTGTGGGTTGATCATACTCCACACTTCCATGATCAGACGCGTTGAATACCCTTGGCACTTCGCGGTACAATTCGTGGAACTTGTAGAAAATGTCAGCACTTGCGTTTCCCTATTCGTCTCACTGTAATTTTCTATTAACTTGAGAGGGTTTGACTCTTCTAGTTTAGAGAAGATTTGTTCTTTTGACTGTCGCGTTTTTCGCATAGTTTTTCGGATGACGGTGAGAAGAACTTGGCGATTCTTGCTACATGGTCCTTTTTAATCGTCTATAGATTCCAGATGAAACAATGCAGCCCTGAAGAAGCCCGAACGGGCGAAAGATCTAGGCCATTGAAAAGAACCACGGAGAAAGAGTCGCCAAGCTCACACCCTCATCCGAATAATTATGCTCAACATTTTAAGTAAGGAAAGGCGGTTGGCAATTAAACCAGGATGCAATTATCGGCTATTGAAAGTGCCCATATGTTTTTATATATTATTTTTCTTTCCTGGAAAGCTGATCTATTTTTGATTCACTTAAAAAATAGAAGGTTAGTCCAGATGATATGCGGGCTTTTTCTGTACGTGTGTACCTATCGTCCGTTCGCGTTCAGCCTGTGTAAAAATATCGTATCGTGTTACTTCCCTCCATTATCTAACATAGCACGAAGGCTTTCGCCGAAAATTGGGAAACAAATATAGTTGAAGCAGATTCACTTGGAATCGCCGCTGTAGAAACGGGTACGTGAAAATGCTACAACAGGAAGGCTGTGAAAGAACGGGATGGCGGAGAAGTGTATCGAGAGAAAGATAGACTGAGAGGAGAAGGAGCGGGAGCATGACGTTCTTATCTCAGGCTCGCAAGGATGCTCTAATTCCACCAGCCTCCAATGATTGATTCCATATTAGACTCCTCACCTCCTCTACAATCTTCCTCGATTCCTTTGCTCCTCAATTCCTCACCACAATTCCCCCCTACCATCGATGAGGATTCTTTCAACCGCCATCTTCTCAGCCTCGACCTCGTCCACCTCCTCCCATCTTAAACCCACTTCAGCCGTAAATTAACTTGGGATGAAAATTCATTTTCCGCTTGTTTGACAAAGTCACTGATCCAAAAAGAAAGTCTCTCCGACAGACACTTTTATACTTTCCCCATCCTCATGGTCCCCATCAACCGACCATATTTCAAATCCCTTTTTCACTCTGCCCCCGTCACCGTACCGAGACAGCTTTACTTCTCCATGATTCTTAACAATGGTTTAGCTTTATTTCTACAATCCCCCCTTTCATCATCACCTCATCCTACTACCTGCTGCTGTTGATGATGATATTGTTTTTGTTGTTGTTAGTGTTGATGATCAACGCCAATTTTTCCCTCTTTCGTCCCCGCTAGTTCTATAGTCACATTCATCCCTAACGCTTTTACACCTCATGCAGAATCCGAATATCCAATAAAACGCTGCAAACGAATGTACAGTGGTTTATCACCACTTCAATAATGATTTAAGAAGATTATCCATTTGTGATAGTGATTATTCCGAACATTTGTGAACGTCCCCACCGAAAAAAATATTAGTAACTATTTAAGTAAAAATTACGTAGCAACTATCGTAATTTTAAACATTTTTTTTCTTAATTTTTTTGGTTTATTATTCAATAATAAACCATTGTAATCGCCCAAGAAAAAAAATTTTATAACCCCCCTCAAAATTTGATGTTTTACGTTTCAAGGCATGTAGAATCCGAATATCCAATAAAAAAAATTCTGTCTGTCCGCCGTACACCGTACGCCATCAACACTTTTCCGGCCAAACCATAATAGCTAAATTCTTGAAATTTTCACCAAAAATCAATCTCGGTCCTACGACGGCCCAATTATTGAACCAACTTGCTAGCTCAATTTTAAGGGTATTTTTGGGGGGTTTTGAGGGGGAGAAAATTCATATTTTCCAAGGTGTTTCAGAAAAATGTGTACGTGGTATCAAATTATATAGATTTTTGGACGCTGAATCGAATGAGACCATCGCGGGGTCGATAGCTTCATTGGTTCTCGAGTTATCACAGCTTTTGTGTCGAATTTGGGAGATTTTCAGAAATTTGACATGAGGGTATAACTCGAGAGTTCTTGGAGCTATAAAAATCGTTCTACACTCATTGGAATGGTCGTCAAACACTTTCTCCAGCTGTAGGGTAAGGCAAAAAATTTAACTTTTAATTAGGAAATTAAGAAAAATAAAATTGATTAAAATTACAATAGTTGCTACGGAGTTTTCCCTTATAGTTACCATCTGTTTTTCGGTGAGATTGTTCAGAAATGTTTAAAATAATTACTATCACAAATGGATAGTCTTCCGAAATCATTATTGAAGCGAAGGAATAAAAAACCACTGTACAATAATTTGCAGCGTTTTTTACCTTGGACAAACGCCACCATGAACCTGTAGTTGGATCAGGTACATCGCGTAAACGTTCTATTCCCATACAGGAAACAAGGTAACAATCTAAAAACACCTCCGAAACACCAACAAGTTACAACGTATAGTTATAGGGCTTATAGTAACACCAAGAAGTCAAGATAATAAAATTTAACGTCGGACCTGTCAAACCTCTTTATGGTGGGCCGCTGTCACGAAAAAGGAGCCATGCTAGCCGGAAAAGCATGTCTGTTATGCGGGTAACGGACGAGATAAATGAAGGCGCACCTACAAAATAGGTGTGATTTTACGTCATTTTTTATGCATAAAATACTTTTTATAATATGAACCTTTTCTTCTGCCCTATGCTGCCCGGAGGATGTCCGATGGGGCGAACAAACTCGTCCGAATAAAGTACTGGAGAAGAAGTCACTCAGTAACTCTCCAGCAGTATAGCAATGAGACAACCAGACGAACGTAACATAATTTTATATTGCGTACTAATATCAATATAATATAAATTTAATTCTATTAAGACTCAATTTATGGTAAATAAAGTAGGTAAATCCCCTTCGGGGATTGAACTTGTAACCCCAAACTACTGCTTTGTGGGCTTTAGTTCCTTCAAAAATTTGCCGTTCATAGCTTTAGATAGGTGTTCGCGACTATAGCAATATTGGGAGCTTCTTTGCGGTCAACTTCAAGTGAGACTTTTAGAGAGGGCTTACTTAACTTCCGTAGCATGAGCTCCAATGGTGAGTATCGAGTCACATGCGATTGACAGCTGAATAAATTGATAGCAAGCTGGATCCCCTGGAGAGCACCTAGCCAAGCGCAATCACCAAGTTCAGTAGCAAGTCCAAGTCCCTATTCACATTCGCCATCCGCCCTTGCAGATCAAGTGTACCTCAACTTATAGCGAGCACATAACTTCTAGAATTCATTACTTCAGCAAATTGCATTGGTAGCATCAAGTTAGCGGTACGAGTCAATAGGACACATTTAGTAAAGGTATTATTACTAATTACATTTCATGTGATATCAATGTGTGTTGTGCGCCAAGAGACAGATAATGGACCGATAAAGCACTGCTGATGCGATCGGTCTGGACAAAGATATTAAGGTATCTGGCTGTTTTGCTTTCAAGGTAACACAGAAAAATACTGTACTCATGGAAAAGTCAGTAGGTGGTGGGCAAAGACTGCCCATTGATTTCCTTGACACAAATTTCAATGGAAAATCCTTTTGTTGGTTGATAAGCTCACCAAATGGTTGGAGTGCTTTGTTCTCAACCATGGTTCAGCAGCATGTAAGATTACAGCAATATTGTATGACCTGTTTGGCTTCCACTGACTGAGGTCAGCGACACAGGACCACCATTTAGCGGTGGCGAGATCCGTCGCTTTTTCAATAATAATCATATTGAGCACATACTTACTCCTAGCCACCAAGCGTCGTCAAACAGTCAGGTGGAACTGACGGTGCAAGAAACAGAGAAAATGTTGATTTGCTGAGTGTTGTCATCCAACTATATGGAGAAACATTGTTCTTTGGAGGAGCGAAGAGCTACGTGTTTGTTTACGTATAGTGTTGGGAGGTTGGGTTAATCTAAACTCAACACAACATTCAATCTGGAATGCCGTAAAAATGAACTTATTCCCTGATAATTGAAAGATATAAAGATAATGATAACTGAAAACCGAAACTCTGCAAGTCCTGATGGACATAATAGTTTCCCCAAGTCACAACATAAAGGAACACTCCAAGCACTGTGATGAAGGAAATCCTAGCAAGCCTGTTGCAGAGATATAAACCTCGGACAGACTTATGCTGTCTCCAGATGACAATATCCAACGCATCCCACCCAAAGAACTACACATCCCAAGGATTTTGGAGGTTAGTGATAAGGTTTTGGTGAAAAATGATATCATGAAATGGGTGCCAGCCAGAATTATGATTAAGGTAGGAAGAGTGGTCTGTCTAGTGAAACTAATGGGCAGGGCTATCAGGAGGTGTCACACCAATCAAATTCGGCTTAGCTCTCTGTCTGAAGCCGATCACTCAGAACACCTGGACTTGGAATCGCCAAAACGTGGTTTGCCTTCAACCCGTTCTCGGACAACACCATCCAAGAGTCCTTGACGAGAAAAGATAGGAGACCGCCAAATAGCTTTTCACACACGGCGTATGATCGAATTCATTTATTCTATTTTGCCTTGTAACTATTATACTTTGTAACCTTCATAGTGTCACATCTGAACTTCTGGTAACGCAGAGAAACTGTTATTTCTGGATTTAAGCACATAATATGTCTACCAAAAAAAGTATCCCTTGACTTGGCCAGTCTAAGACTATTACCCCCGTTACTACCATTGGACACTAGTCACGTAACAAGTTGTTAATGTTGCGCTCTCCGACTTCGTTTCTTGTGCTGTTTGGATGAACATCTTTCCTGATTAATAAACCGTTCTTGTTATTCTTATAACGTGTAATCGTGTTCGTAATTATTCCACTCCCTAATTTGTCCCAACGTAACATTAAGTAAACAACAATTGTACAGGAGATAATGGTTCCTACTAAGCCTTTGTTTCAATAGCGATTTGGGAATCCCTGATCATTAATTGGGCGAACTGTTTGTCGTGAAAGTTCCCACTTAATCACCTGCTGATAATTAAAGGCGAACGAGGCGTTTTGCCTGTCGAGGCGGCAGGTAATTTATTATATTTTTGAATTATCAATATTTTTCTTCCTAATGAGGTGAATGGATCTCTGATCGGATATAATAGGTGAGTGTTTGACGAGGTGAACTATTGAGCTGTTGCATTGTTGCTCCTCACTAAAAATTATTTTAGGTGATCAGATCGCGTAATATTTTACATCGTTTCGTTAGGATGTACTAAGACGGACAGTTGACGGGCCAATATTTGGTTTCTGCGTTGTTTGAAATAAGATAATGAGATACTTATTAATTAGATAGTGCACAAGATTGCTCACCGAGGAAAACTTCAACAATGGGATAAGATTGTGTGAGCTACATTTTGTTCACTATTTAATAATATAGGGCCATTGTAATCGTTCAAGCTTAATTATGACCAACCCCCCTTCAAACGTTGACGTAAAATGTTTTAATGCATATGAAGTCAGGCTAGCACCTTTTTTTATAGGATACTATGATAGCTTCATGCTTGGAAATGTTCACCAAAAGTCATGTCTCAGTCGCCCAACACTGATACAATTTCTTGCTACATCTCTCGTTTAGTTATCTTCTTCTTGTTGATACCATGTTTAAATAGAGAATTAAGTTGTAAATGGAAATAGTGCGATGGTCTGAAAAGCCGAATTTAGAGCGGAGGTGAATTTGGAAGAAATTTTTTTCGTACTATGCTCAAAAACTATCAGTACAAGTGTCAGTGGGTCCGTCTGTCCGAGTGTCTGTGGTCAAAAAATGACATAACTTGTCATATTTCCATGAAAAATGAACGAAACTCCCTGTAAATGTGCAATATTATCACTTATTTAATTTTGGATAACCCACTGTTTATTCGAGATGTTACTGTTCAAAGTTTTTTCTGTTTCGATTTTTACAGGCTATATGAGTCATCATTTTTCAACGTTTGAGGTCATAAAATGTCCGATATGACGAGCAGATAACGCTTGATTTTTATCTATTGACTCACACACCGTACTTCCACGTAAAGAGCTTTTTTCACTATATCACTAGTGCGTATTTTGATTTTTACAGGCCGCAAAAAACAACGTATTTGAACACTCAAAGTCTTGAAATGTTTGAGACGGCTATTGAATCACGACTGATTTTTATCGCGTGGGTTACATTCAGTACTTCTGCGTTATATGCATATTGACAATATTTTGATTTTTACAGGCTGCAAAAATTTATGTTTGAACGCTGGGGGCTTCCGAATTTTTAATATGGGAGGTGAGTGACGCTTGGTTTTCATTGTAGGCGTCACACACCATACTTCGTAAATCGCATTCCCAGTTCATTTGAGAGCTTTTGTATTAAAGAGTCTCCTAGCTATAAAAATTACCCCATTCAACAAAACTTGTCTTATAGCTAGTTCTTAAAATATTTTTAATGGAGAGTAAATGACGCCTGAGTCTTATAATATCTTTTAATATCTTATAATATCTTCTATAATAGTCTTTTATCGCTAAGGTCTCACACGGTACATCCCTGCTATACAATCGCTAATTTTTTGTATTAAGCAATTTTCACGGCCACCAAAAGTCAATATATTTGAACGTTTGAGGTTGTAAAATGTTTTCTATTGTGGGTGAATGACGATTGGTTTTGTTGTTAGGGTCACATACCGTACTTCCGCGTTTTCCAATTATTGTTAGTATTTAGATGATTTTGAGTCACAAAAATCAATATGATTATTTGAATGCCCAAGGTCTAGGAACGTTCCTTGACGGCGAGGAATTGCGCTTGATTGCTCGTACCATGAGGTTTGATTTTTATCTTCGGTTCACACATCGTACATTCATGTTATGACTTTTTTAGTGGGCATGTTCTACTGGTTGCAAAAACAAATATATTTTAATGGTTGAGGTTATTAAATGTTTGTAACGACGAGTGAATTACGCTTGATTCCACGTTGAAGGCTGATTCTACATTTTTGGGTATAATAAATAAAATAAAAATGTTCCCATTTTACAAAACTAGGTTTGTAAGGTTTGGCTCACATACTGCACTTTCGCATTACTAATCGAATTCGCAGGTTTCTATTTTTTGGTCTCCTTTTATGGCTAGTTTTTCAATATCGGTTGAAGAGTACTAACGTGTCGGCTTCGCATGGGTTTCTTGATTTCATAAATTGGTTGTACTTGTTACTCACTCAGACTTGGAAGTACTTTGTAATCTAAGCTCAACACTGGTTGCGTTCTTGTCGTTATTTCTTATTTTGTGGTTATTTGTTGGTGGCTGTTGTGTTGTTGTTTGTTTTTGTTTCGTTATTTCAATTTCTTGTTCTTGTTACTGTTATTTGCTGTTTTTGTTCTTATTGCTCGTTATTTTTTTCTTTTTAGATCTTCTAACGTATCTATCTTCTTCTTTTTTATGTCGAAACAATCGATGCCCCTCTACATAATGTTTATTGAATGATATAATTTTAATTTTATTAAGTTATACAATTTTATATTTTATTGAATAATAAAAATTGAATCTTCGGAAAAGCCCCAACACTGCGAGTTTTTTCATTCATATTATTCACGTTGCAGAAGTGAATATCAAAATGGAATCATGAGTGATTCATTAGAAATGGTTTAACAGTATGAATGCATTCATATTATGTTATCCTTTTCAGATCTTGGGATTAGTTAAACGTTGAATGTGATGGCTGTGGTGTGTAGGCAGGTATCATAATTTTAGCTTGGGATGCTGCGAGAGGAGTGAGAGGAGATCTTTGTTGTTTCTGCTAGGCGAGCACAGGGCACAGGGCATGGGCCGGTGATCAATATTTCCAATAGGTTTACCACTTTGATGTTAGGGCCCTGCTCAGCTCAGGCATTCTCCTCGCTCCACCGCCAATGTTAGGCACAAAACCAAATGTGCAAAGGGGATGATGGGAAAATGGAAGGTCTCCAGCGCAACACGGATGCGTGGCTAGGTGAGCGTGTGTGTAAAGTGCTGAGAGAAAGAGCTAGATAGGAGGGGGCGTAGGTTGAATAGGGTTAAAGGACATAGAAATGTCTGTATCATTGAAAACAGTGAGTTTTGCAGATAGCAATACTTTTAGTTAATATTTTATTAGCGTCCAGTTATCTAGATAACTCTGAAAAGTACACATTTCGTAGGCTAGCTTGTAAGTAATATGCAGTAATGAGCTAAAAAATTGTACCTGCTTAAAAAAAAAATCTCTTTTGTCTCTGAAAAAAATCAATTTTTTAAGACTCGCAATTTCAAATGACGAGTGGCCAATGGATAATCAACACGTTGTTCATGAACGTTCTGTTCAATCTAGCTAAAAGCCAAATTATTCATTAGTGGTCAAAATTATTGGACTGATTGTCTCGTCTAATTGCGAATGGATTCCTCTTCAAACCCCAGAAGCCGTAATCAACAATCCCATCATCATCCGTCTTATTTCTAGGTACTCTACAACTAGTCCAGTGAATTAACGAACTTCATCTTGCATTAGGTGCGGGATCGTTTTTTTATTTTTGGATATTGTTTAGGACCATTAGGTGGTAAATAATCCAAGTTTCCGTCATCCCCACCACCTTGCTTCATCCACCATCTTGAAAAAACTGTCGAAAATCAGCACTTTTTTCGCTTTTTGGCCTCTAGCTCATTCCCAGTTCATTTGTTTGAGAATTGGTCTATTCATAAAAATATAGATTACTAAATTACAGTGGCTGAATCACTCCAAAATATTTGTTATCAATTGGCGAATGCCATCTGGTAGAACGCATACTTGAACACCTCCGCTTTATTATAATTCTTGCCTGTTGTTCTTTTTTTATTTCTTAATTTTTAATTAATATATTTGAACGCGCTTGGTCTTGAAATGTTTGCTTGATTTAGATCGTAAGGGTCACACTCCCAACAATTATCAATATTTCGTTTCAAATATCAATGAAATATTTCGGTAGAGAGTGCGCCAGTTTCGATTATGGTAGAACTTGAACTGAGCAAAAGATGGATTCATTCTATAGTATTGGTATCAACAAGATTTCATATTGTGAACGTGAGTTTAGCTCAACGACTCCAATTGACTTCGTTGTTGGAGTAGCCGCACTCAACCCTCCTCATCACCCATTAAGCCTAGTCAATCGAATGAACAATACGATTATAAAATGAGGCATGAATGATCGGATGCACACGGATCATTCATTCTCGGTTTATTCGGTGCATCGGTTCATTTTGGTTTATTATTGATAATAAACCATATTTGTAATCGCCCAAGAAAAAAATTTTTATAACCCCCCCTCAAAATTTGATGTTTTACGTTTCAAGGCATGTAGAATCCGAATATCCAATAAAAAAAATTCTGTCTGTCCGCCGTACGCCGTACGCCGTCAACACTTTTCCGGCCAAACCATAAAAGCTAAATTCTTGAAATTTTCACCAAAAATCAATCTCGGTCCTACGACGGCCCCATTCTTGAACCAACTTGCTAGCTCAATTTTGAGGGTATTTTTGGGGGGTTTTGAGGGGGAGAAAATTCATATTTTCCAAGGTTTTTCAGAAAAATGTGTACGTGGTATCAAAGAATATAGATTTTTGGACGCTGAATCGAATGAGACCATCGCGGGGTCGATAGCTTCATTGGTTCTCGAGTTATCACAGATTTGTGTCGAATTTGGGAGATTTTCAGAAATTTGACATGAAGCTATAACTCGAGAGTTCTTAGAGCTATAAAAATCGTTCTATACTCATTGGAATGGTCGTCAAACACTCTCTACAGCTGTACCGTTAGGCAAAAAATTTAGTTTTTAATTAGGAAATTAAGAAAAATAAAATTGAATAAAATTACAATAGTTGCTACGGAGTTTTCCCCTATAGTTGTTACCATCTGTTTTTCGGTGGGATTGTTCCGAAATGTTCGAAATAATTACTATCACAAATGGATAGTCTTTCTAAATCAATATTGAAGGGAAGGAATAATAAACCACTGTACAATCATTTGCAGCGTTTTTATGCTGTAGCAGTAGCACATTGATTGATAAGGATAATATATTAACCCACATCTGGAACTACATCTTTACCACCCTCCTCTAAAAACTGACTTTCTTCACACATCCAACCAATTTGTGTAATCTAAAAGTTCAATGGAAGTAATCTCAACGCCAAACTCTGGTTGTTTCGGTAACAATCGCGAGCAGTCCAATTTTCCAATCAGGAGACCGCTCCAAACGTTTCTTAATATTAATTTTTCTGTAACCAACTTGATGGTGGCCTTTTTATCTTTTTTTTTCAAGAGTGATTATTCACCAGGAATCGAACAGATCACATCATCATACACGCTGTAAACATCATATTCATGGCTATACGACTGTATTTATCTTCAATTTTCGTTTAAACATTTCCTCGGATCTTGTAAATTACAGGAAATAGAGAAACAGCTTGATTTTTGGCGGTCGCCTACTTCAGCCCCGCTGAAATCCCATATTTTTCGTTTGCATCGCCGTTTCCGACTCTATTATTCGACGTAATTTTAGTATAAAATTTGTGATGTAAAATGAGTTGTAGGTACGCGCTTTGTGCTTGGGACGTCCGAGCACTACTCCCTGACCCCTGTTTTGCGCAACTGTTCAAACGGAGCTCCTCCGACGATTCATCCTTCAGACATTTTTTAAAGATTTGAATTTCGATTTTCACGAATTTCTAATTTTTAGTATCTTTAGAGATATATAATAATTATTGATGATGACATTCGGAATAAAAAATCTAGGCAAATTTCCCATTGCCCAATCAGTTTCCAGCAAACAAAATTTCAACGGTTTCGAAGATTGAAGGAGAATCTGGTACTACAAAAAGTGAACGGTTTCAAAAGAAGTTCGTCCTAGAAGCTTGAGGAGTTTAGGCGGCAGAGAAATGGGAAAGTGTGTTTAGGTATGTCGTGCTGTTATGGTGAAGATACTGTAATGGGTGTATCGCAGGGAAAACTGGTAGAGGGTGTGTCTTGATGGGTGGAGACAAGCTCGGCACAAAGGGTACTGCGGAATATAACGAAAACAAAAGGGATGATGCTCGCCTCAGTCAGTCGCTTCTCTCTGGCTTCACTGATCAAAGTTACCTCGAGGGGCTGCCGAGTTCAGCTGGAGCTACCGTCTAGGGCCAACCGCCTCCGGTTGTGAACCCTATTCCAACTCCATAATAATTATTCCGATTTCACCTGATGCTTTTAAAGTTCTATACGTTTGATTCTGCAAATCTCTAGAACTATTCACTCGCAGTTGTTTATTAATTCCGTGGTAAGCAATATAAGAGGCGCCAACTACTGCACAGAGAGTACAATAGAAAAAGAAATTAAACCGTTTTCAAAAATATATGGACGAAGGAAAATTTTTTTTTAAATTGAACGAAAAATAACAAACGCATCTCAACTTCACAGCGATTCAATCACCAATTACGCATATTAAAACCAAAAAAACAGTGGGTAACATTGAGTTTTCGTATAGATGTTATGGGGTCTTAAACTCAGTTGCATAAAAACGTGAATTACTCCCTCATTACGAAACGTAGAACTAATTTTATACCATCGTTGGAAAGCTCTTGAGGCGTTTCGATACTATGCAGTTCGATGTAACAAGTACACAATGATACTTTCGTAATTTTGGAGCATGAACATCCTAATTGATTGACTGGTGCCTTTAGCCGCTACTTGAAGTACGACTACCACGAAAGTAACAATAAAAGTAGATGTTTTGTCATGTAACATGATGATTATCTAAAGGCTAAAAAATCGCCCGGAATAAACTTCCTTCCAAAATTCAGGGTTCGTATTACCAGCCAAAACACTTTCTAATTATAAAGAGCTCGACAAGACGCGAACCTCCGACTGGATCTTCGCAAACCTACGTAACCGAAGGACACCAGACGATTTATTTCCAAAAATAACTCGAAGCAAACCTCGGACCACGTATCAAGCACAATAATCAATTTATTTATCCTTCGCATTCACCTAATTCAAGTTGAGTGAGAATTAAGAGGAAGTTCAACTGGTGGCAACCTTCCATCTCCTCCGCGACGGCCTTCGTCCCCGCACTTTCCTCCCAACAGCCAGTGATCGAGTTACAACTGCCGCTTGCAGTCTCGGCAGTCGAACGAGTTGTAGCCAACCGACCAGACGAGACACGAAAAGAGTGAACGTGCACATCAGTGTAGACCAGACGTGCGATAACTATTGACTGTTCGCCTAAATCGCTAGTGACCTGTAAAATTGACATAAAAAACTGTAAATGTCATCGGTAGCGGTACAGTTTAACATCACTGATTCGAGATTCGACCAATTGGACCGAACAGAATTTTGATTTTTTCATCAGCGAAATTAAGAGCAATAAGCTAACTGAAAATCTTTCTGCGTATTTTATTTCACTAGAAAAGGAAAGTAAAGCAGTACTGCGGAAGCATTGTTGACAACTAGTAGCACTGCCAAGCGTTTATAACCGCTAGAACTGGGAAGAATTGACGTTTCTAAAATATAAAGTCTTTACTGCTAAGCCACCGAACACGATTAAGTTTTTAACTGTTCGGTGCTAACGATCGATTTCAAAAACGGACTTGCCTGGTGTTTTTTTACTGCGCCATTTAAGCAATAATTCATCCCAAGCGCCTTCGCCGAACGAGATGTACGAGTACGAAAAGGGAAGCTACCAAACATCATACCCAACTCAACCTCACGTTCTCAATATTGACTTCCCTGTCGTTGTCCCAGGTAAGAGTTCTCTGAAATACGAAAATGTACGTTATAGTGAGATTTGACATTGTGGTTTTCTATTATTGTTCTTCTTCTAGCTGTAATAAATTTCGGCTCTACCATATATATAATATTCTATGAACACTGCGGGTGATTAAGTGTAGTAATCCTTATGAAATTTAGATAATTCAGGAAACTGTTGTTGACAGGCGGTCGATTAGTCCCCAATTATATTGAACGCATTATTAGCTATTGGAAGTAAAAAATCAATTCAATCATGTGATGAAAAACCCATGGTGTTGGTTTTCTTCCTGGCTAGCGTGAAAAAAAGAACTCTAATTAGTATTTTTTTTTTTTCTATAAAACGACCCAAATGGTAAGCCGTGAATTAGTGTTTTCTCTATCAATGTATGATTGGGCAAACTTGTATGATTGTATGATTTTAAACAATCATACATGTAGGCAAACTTGTATGATTGTATGTATGATTGACGGCAAATAGGATTAAGCCGTCCAAACGTGAATAAAAACATAAATTCTACATATAGTATCAGACAGGATTCGATGACACGTTGGATTGCAGCGAGCACTGAAAATTGCTGTGCACACACTGTACTTCCATTTTCGGGTAGGCGTACTTCATCACAAAATCGTGAAATGACATCAAACATTTTCCGTGAGACAACCTCGAAAGAAACAACATCAAAAACCATAAATTTCCGAAACATGAAAAAATCATGGAGTATTTCGAGAAACTATTTTAAATTCGGTTCACTGCTCTCGGACACATCGCAATTTATATATCGTCTGTCACACACTGAACTGCAATGTGATTCCTCACGGTTGGATTGTTGGATCATCGCTAACCATTTATTTGCCTATAATTAAGTTTATGCATACCCATAATACAGTTATAGTGAAACGAGTTATGAATATTATTTGCTTATCTGTGCGCATGAATCTATGACACGCGAACTTCGTAATGTGGTTGCACTTTAAATCATAAATCGTGTAATAGGGAGTTTTTACTTTTAGCGGTGTTTTTCCACGATAGCCGTGGGCAGGGTTAGTTACTCAGTAAAATCATACATCTTCAATAGAAACCACAATTCAAGGTACATCTGACGGTAACAAGTAGAGGCGTATGATTTTACAAAGTAACCAATACTCCCCATGGGCACCGTGGAAAACCGCTAAAAGTAAAAACTATCTAGAAAAACTTCAATTAGTAAAAATTTCAAATGAGTAAAACTTCATTATCATGTTTTTTAAATTACCTTTTCAAAATACGTTGAAAGCCAATGTTTTAACAGGGTTACGCATATAATGCAAATACCGGTGGAAGTTTCGTTTGCCAACCGCCCAACTGATTTCTACGGAACAAAAAACTCCTTTATTATTACGTATATACAAGTTGCTCTGCCTACCATTTGAAGCGATTCATTGTGAAAATATCGTATGGACGCGCACGACGTTGCGCATGACGAATAAAAAAATACTGTTCAAAGTGAATGAACCCTCTAACAATGGTAGCGCTTGCGCTTTAAATTTAAGTAGTTAAAGGGAGTTAACAAAAAAAAAAAAAAAAAAAAAAAGACAAATCTGTTTTATTTATATATTTTTTTTTTTTTTTTTTTGTTTCTTGATTACTTGTTAGGCACATTGAGTAAAGCGGTGTCGCACAATATATGATATAATTTGTAATTGAGCTTGTCCCGTTCATGTAAATAAATAAGTCTAGCTATTGTGACGCGCTGGTATTTGAGTTGCTGGGTATCAAAAATATCAAATAGATGACACACACACACATTGGTCGGAACTAACGTGTCAAAGACCAGACCATTGCAGTCTAACTAAAACACCTTGAATCCAAAAAATGAATGCCACTTATTGCCTTGGCAGTTAAAGGGAGTTCGGAGCTTGAGCTATACCCTCCAAACGAGAATGAGGAAGCATTTTACGTAAAGGCCGAGAACCAGGTCGACTCAAGGCTCGCAGAGCTCACATCATTCTTCTACTAGGTCGTTCAAGCCTTTTCTGTGGGATAAGTACCGCGAACAGTTTGGTTCAAAGAAAACCGTTCTAATAAACAAGTTTTGAAAATATTGTTCTGCAGGGAACTTTCGATGAGATCAAAATGTAAATAAATAAATAGGCTGAATCATAGTTTTGGATAGTATTAGCCAAATTAATACACAGTTTCTAAAATTAGTATGAATTACGCTCAATTCCAAGAACTTTAAAATATTGAAACGACAAAAAATATTTTGAAATCCGTTCCTAAAATTTGGAACGTAATGATAATATTTACAAATGGATTTTTAAAAGTCTATTATGTCTTACAGTTCGAAGAGGATAACTGTACAGCCCCTTCGATTGAATGAAAATTTGTGATAGCGGATAGTTAAATTCCTCTAAAACTCGCTTTTCATTTTGCACCATTTTGAGTAGGTTTTTTTTTTTAATACATATTCTAATTTATACATTTTTTTACACTTAACACGTTACCTACCTCCTGTTCCAAAACATTCACTCGCATTTAGTTTCCGAACTTCCGTAACGTATTAGGTACCGTATCGATCGGTCTGTCAGTTCCACTCTCCTGACTAGAAGAAGTTCAAAATTTTAGAGATTACACTTGTTAAATATTGCAGGTTTCACTTCAAAGTTTTAGAGATTATGCGGGTTGTATTATTCCTAGAATAGTCCCTGAAAACTCGGATCAACATCATTCTCAGCGCATGAGTGAACTTACTTTTGGTTTATTATCAATAATAAACCATTGTAATCGCCCAAGAAAAAACATTTCTAACCCCCTCAAAATTTGATGTTTTACGTTTCAAGGCATGTAGAATCCGAATATCTAATAAAAATAAAAATTCTGTCCGACCTCCATACGCCGTCAACACTTTTCTGACGAAACTATAAAAGCTTAATTCTTGACATTTTCACCAAAAATCTATCTTGGCCTGACAATGGCTCAGTACTTTAGCCAAATCGCTACATCAATTTTAAGGGTTTTTTTAGGGGTTTGGCGGGGGAGAAAATTCGTATTTTCCCATGTTTTCCAGAAAAGGTGTATTTGGTATCAATTTCTATAGATTTTTGGACGCTGAATCGAATGAGACCTTTGCGGGGTCGATAGCTTCATTGGTTCTCTAGTTATCACAGCTTTTGTGTTCAATTTGGGAGCTTTTCATAAATATGGGATGCGAGTATAACTCGAGATTTCTTGGAGCTATAATAATCGTTCTATACTCGTTGGAACGGTCATCAAACACTTTCTCCAACTGTACCATTAGACAAAAAATTTAGCGTCTAATTTGGAAATTAAAAAAAATAAAAATGATTAAAATTACAATGGTCGCTACGGAGTTTTCCCCTATAGTTACCATACTGTTTTTCGGTTGGAACGTTCACACATGTTCGGAAAAATTACTATCAGAAATGGATAGTCTTCTTAAATCATTATTGAAGCAAAGGAATAATAAACCACTGTACAATCATTTGCAGCTTTTTTTTATAACTTCATTTATCACAAGCATACATTTTGATTCTGATTTCAAAACAATTCTAGGAAATTGAGCGCACAGTGCTATACGCAGTTCCATATAATATATTTCCCTGCCATATCATCCCCTACTTCATTATCAGATCAGCAGATAAAGCTTCCAAGGTAGTTTAATTAAAGTTAATATTTCCTGTTCCAGAAGAAGAAAAAAATTGATGGAGGAATTTGCTATTTGTTTTTATGGTCTTATCTGTTCGTAAATCTTGATTTCATGAGCTCATCGTCCAAGCTTATATTATAAAAATGCACATAATTGATTTGCAAAGTCATTCAGTCCTGCTGCTTGTTATCCAAGGACATTCGTAGTCCGGTCGCGGCTCACGTGATGGTTGGCAGTGTAATTACGCAGGCGATGAGACAAGCAAGGGGCGTCAAGCGGAGCAGAACCTTTGTAGTCCCGTCGACTACTCGTTCCAAGTTCAGACTTGTAATTGAAGACCAATTATCTGGCAGACGGTACTTCATATAACGCGCAGCAATCTGCGAGCATCGAGCGCATTATTTCGCCAGAAAAAGGCGCAGTAATTAATCCGTGTTTCACAGGATAAATATAGCCAACGCCTAATCGTTGAGCATGGAATAATAAAATGAAACCGGTACGAATTCATCGTTGTTACGAAACAAATGTATCCTGCGCTGTGAAGAAAGGAATATATTTCTCAACTTCGAAAGACGTGATTCGAAACACATATTCAGCTTACGCAGTTCGAAGGCAACCCACGCGTAAAAAGCTGTCGACACGATCAACTAGTCCCAATTCACGATACGATATCAATCAATTATTAGAAAACAAGTTGAGTATGCCACCATCGTACACAATGATTTTGACAGCCTGGCGCTTCGTTTTTAACGCGAGGAAAGCTATGTACCTGTTATTATCCGCATTTCACCTTAATATGTCAATTTTTCCTCGGCAATTTTTCACATTAAAACGTACTAACACGTCCCACTCAGTCGAAATTACGACTTGAAGAAATAATTTTCGTTGTCTAAATGAACTGCAGTGAGGTTGCGTGTTTCTATGAAACACCCGATTCGCAGATCCGTTCTAAATAGTAAAAAAAATACTATGTAATGTATATAATGTCTACTAAAGTTGAGGAAAAACCAACTCGGTCCAATTGACTGGGAACACGCAGAAGAAGCAGGAAAAACACTTTGGCAACCGTAAGAGAATTCGAGAATTCATCGCATGACTGAAATAACTCTTATTATTCGATTGACTTGAAATGTATTCCCATGTAGTAATTTAGTAGGCTATCTACCAACTATCGTGCAGCTGTTGTAACTCAACTCTCTGGTGTAATAACTGCCAACAATTTTAGAAGACGTGTTTTCTTCTCGTTTTGTTGCGCTGAACAATTTAAAGCGACATTGGATAAATAATGGAAAATCCCTTGCTGTAAAATCCATCTGGCTAAAATTAGATGCGATACACAGCTAAATGTTTCGTCCATTTAAATAATAACACGTACTAGTATCGCGTAGCGAGGGTACAAAATATAAGTACATAAAATGATCTAGAACCGCACAGTTGAGCGAGAAGCTAGACTTTGTCAAAATAAAACTAAAATAACAAATAAATAAAGAAAATAAAATAAAAACTAAATAAACTAAAATATAATACTAAATAAACTACTGCTAGTAAAAGTAAATAATAGTAAAAATAATACTAAAATAAACTAAAATAAAAATTATTTAAATAAAATTAAGATAAATAAAATGTTGTCAAAATATCAGGTTTTTGATGTAGTCAATGATGAGGAAAGTTGTTGGCAGATGAATTTGGGCTCTCCGTGTGAAATTGTGACAATTGATGGGTGGGAGGCAATTTCGACTTCAATTTGAGTTTCGAAGATTTTTCGGACAGCCAGTTTTAAATGATCAAGAATTTTCTGCCATATGACAGAAAATTGATCGTGACAAATCCACGGCGATAAGAAGTAAAAATTATTTTTATTGATTTGTTGTTATTTATTTATTTTATTAGATACGTAAATAAAATTTACAATTGAAAAAAAAGGCAAAACTTGAAAAATTATTAAAAAATAAACGAACACACTGTGATAAATAAATAAAAGTTAATGATCACTTAGATTTATTTATAATGATTTCCAGATCTTATTTCAACAATAAAACTCAGTTAACATATTGTAAAAGTCAATCGCGGAGCTTGGCTTCGCAGGAGCTGCATTTCTAGGCAGCAGATTTTTAGGATGAACCATTTTTAGAGTCGATTGCTCAACGTGGTGTTAGTTTTTTCAAAAACTCAAATAAATTAGGCGCGAAAACTGAAGAACAATTTAAATTATCGGCCCTGTTTTGGTCTGGTACGAATCAGCGTAAAACAAATCAACACCCTAAACACCCAAGTGTACCCTACCTTGGAGAAACTATAAAGAATGAATCACCTTGAGTTCAGGCATTCAAATTTCAGTTTGAACGCCGAACATCATATTCCACATGACTAGAAAAACATCGCAGGACACCTAACGGTTTGTAGAACGTTAAAATGAACTGTTTCAACATTCGAGCTCAACGATCCCTGTCAAGAAGTTATCAATTATTCGTTTGGCACGCCTCATGTCACGCCTCAAATAAGCTGCAACTCTAACGTCTCATAATATATAGCGTTACCTGCCACTGCCTCTTACTCCGTCGAATCCTACGAATCGAGCGCAACTTTTACAGCCAACGTTCACGTAACAATCCGCAGGCCTGGAATCATAACAATGTCATGACGATTCAGGTCAATGATCCAGGTGGAGAAACGCGAGTAAACATCGTATACGATTACTCCATGATAAAAGTTTTGAACGATGGGAAATCAACTACCGATTAAGGAGTGTTTTCTTTCCACTAATATTATTGCGATAATAGTGACAGTAAATATCACGATAATACGAGCTCGTGGCGCATCAAGTAATTCTGCACAAACAAGCACATTATCCAGATAGCAATCTGCGGTTGATGAAATACGCGATTTCATCCTCCGCCAATAACTATATTCTAGGCGTGAACTGAACCAATACATGCTGATCAGCAGACATAACTACTGGTACATATCGATGGCTACAGGACAACATAAATATGTTATAAAAGTTTGGCTGGTTTTCAGGAGAGAGAAAAAACGTTATAAAAATAATGGGACTATTATTGCTATGAAGATTGCAGAAGTGGGGCAACCTGTAATATCATGCTACATGCTATGGAATTTAGATAGTAGCTCAATTCAGGAACACACCTTGACAACACTTGTTGCCGACAAGAATGGGACCCATGTTAATTACGCGGGAATAACTCATTCCCAGCGCTACTAATAAGTCGCCTGGTTATGCTCCACCTCACAACCCCCAGACAGTAAAACAAAAAGTCGTCAATTCAGATGTTTGAATATACCAAAAGATAGGTAATTCAATTGCCCACATTTTCCTAACGTAATGTACCTATCCATTTTTCAACCGTTTTTGCGTTATTCAACAATATTAGTAGACTATACACGACAACATGACATTTTTCAACTTTAAAAGTTCTTTTCATCTATTTAGTGCAAAAGAAACGAAGAATGAACCATATATTATTGATATACACATCATCAACTATCATTATGCTGAATTTGAGCCAAATCTATTTCAAAAAATTTTTCGCCAAAAATCCAAGGGGTACCCCTGCGATTTTTTTCAACCGAACAGTTAACGATTTTTTACTCCTCTCTCAATACAGATAATAATCTGAAATTTTCAGGAAAGTTGTGTCCTACCATGATGTATTTTTGTGATTTTTTTTTATTTTTCGGAAAAATTTGGAAATGGTCCAAAAAAATCGGTATTTGAAAGCTCAAAAATTGGACTTTAACGGTGATTTCAGGCGTCAAAATTAATGTTAATCAATTGTTTTATTATGCAGAAGTCTTCATTTGAACGCCTTACACACGTATATAGCAAAAAATTTGGTGAAAAAAATTTAAACAGAGCCAGAGAAATTATTTTACGTAAATCGAGTTTTTCGCCGGCCGAACCGCTGGCATCGGTAATAGTGAAAAATTAAATTTTCGTTTTGAAGCGATTTTGAAAGCTATTCTTATAGGAAATTTAACGCTGAATCCGAATATGATGTCAAAACGGCGGAAATTTCACGACCAACATTGGTTTTTCCCAGTTTTAGTACGTTTTCCAAGATTTGTAACTTGCACAATGGATAACTCAAACAAAACGTCGTCAATTCAGATGTTTGAATATACCAAAAGTTAGGTAATTTAACTGTCCACATTTTCCCAATGTAATGTACCTATCCATTTTTCAACCGTTTTTGCGTTATTCAACAATATTAGTAGACTATACACGACAACATGACATTTTTCAACTTTAAAAGTTCTTTTCATCTATTTAGTGCAAAAGAAACGAAGAATGAACCATATATTATTGATATACACATCATCAACTATCATTATGCTGAATTTGAGCCAAATCTATTTCAAAAAATTTTTCGCCAAAAATCCAAGGGGTACCCCTGCGATTTTTTTCAACCGAACAGTTAACGATTTTTTACTCCTCTCTCCTTACAGATAATAATCTGAAATTTTCAGGAAAGTTGTGTCCTACCATGATGTATTTTTGTGATTTTTTTTTATTTTTCGGAAAAATTTGGAAATGGTCCAAAAAAATCGGTATTTGAAAGCTCAAAAATTGGACTTTAACGGTGATTTTAGGCGTCAAAATTAATGTTAATCAATTGTTTTATTATGCAGAAGTCTTCATTTGAACGCCTTACACACGTACATAGCAAAAAATTTGGTGAAAAAAATTTAAACAGAGCCAGAGAAATTATTTTACGTAAATCGAGTTTTTCGCCGGCCGAACCGCTGGCATCGGTAATAGTGAAAAATTAAATTTTCGTTTTAAAGCGATTTTGAAAGCTATTCTTATAGGAAATTTAACGCTGAATCCGAATATGATGTCAAAACGGCGGAAATTTCACGACCAACATTGGTTTTTCCCAGTTTTAGTACGTTTTCCAAGATTTGTAACTTGCACAATGGATAACTCAAACAAAACGTCGTCAATTCAGATGTTTGAATATACCAAAAGTTAGGTAATTTAACTGTCCACATTTTCCCAATGTAATGTACCTATCCATTTTTCAACCGTTTTTGCGTTATTCAACAATATTAGTAGACTATACACGACAACATGACATTTTTCAACTTTAAAAGTTCTTTTCATCTATTTAGTGCAAAAGAAACGAAGAATGAACCATATATTATTGATATACACATCATCAACTATCATTATGCTGAATTTGAGCCAAATCTATTTCAAAAAATTTTTCGCCAAAAATCCAAGGGGTACCCCTGCGATTTTTTTCAACCGAACAGTTAACGATTTTTTACTCCTCTCTCCTTACAGATAATAATCTGAAATTTTCAGGAAAGTTGTGTCCTACCATGATGTATTTTTGTGATTTTTTTTATTTTTCGGAAAAATTTGGAAATGGTCCAAAAAAATCGGTATTTGAAAGCTCAAAAATTGGACTTTAACGGTGATTTTAGGCGTCAAAATTAATGTTAATCAATTGTTTTATTATGCAGAAGTCTTCATTTGAACGCCTTACACACGTACATAGCAAAAAATTTGGTGAAAAAAATTTAAACAGAGCCAGAGAAATTATTTTACGTAAATCGAGTTTTTCGCCGGCCGAACCGCTGGCATCGGTAATAGTGAAAAATTAAATTTTCGTTTTAAAGCGATTTTGAAAGCTATTCTTATAGGAAATTTAACGCTGAATCCGAATATGATGTCAAAACGGCGGAAATTTCACGACCAACATTGGTTTTTCCCAGTTTTAGTACGTTTTCCAAGATTTGTAACTTGCACAATGGATAACTCAAACAAAACGTCGTCAATTCAGATGTTTGAATATACCAAAAGTTAGGTAATTTAACTGTCCACATTTTCCCAATGTAATGTACCTATCCATTTTTCAACCGTTTTTGCGTTATTCAACAATATTAGTAGACTATACACGACAACATGACATTTTTCAACTTTAAAAGTTCTTTTCATCTATTTAGTGCAAAAGAAACGAAGAATGAACCATATATTATTGATATACACATCATCAACTATCATTATGCTGAATTTGAGCCAAATCTATTTCAAAAAATTTTTCGCCAAAAATCCAAGGGGTACCCCTGCGATTTTTTTCAACCGAACAGTTAACGATTTTTTACTCCTCTCTCAATACAGATAATAATCTGAAATTTTCAGGAAAGTTGTGTCCTACCATGATGTATTTTTGTGATTTTTTTATTTTTCGGAAAAATTTGGAAATGGTCCAAAAAAATCGGTATTTGAAAGCTCAAAAATTGGACTTTAACGGTGATTTTAGGCGTCAAAATTAATGTTAATCAATTGTTTTATTATGCAGAAGTCTTCATTTGAACGCCTTACACACGTACATAGCAAAAAATTTGGTGAAAAAAATTTAAACAGAGCCAGAGAAATTATTTTACGTAAATCGAGTTTTTCGCCGGCCGAAATGGCATCGGTTAGAGTGAAAAATTGAATTCGCGTTTTCAAGCGAATTTGAAAGCTATTCTTATAGGAAATTTAACGCTGAAACCGATTTCGACGTCAAAACGGAAATTGGAGTACAACGATCAGTTTTTCATGTTTTTAGTGTCACACTACTTCTATGTTTTTCAACTTTGAAAATTCGTTGCAAACACTTACAGTACTGTTATATGAGGCAATGAGTAGCCATGAGCGAAATCGTCAGAATTAGTAAGTGCAGGATAGATGGTTTATCTTCTGCTTCCCATGTGGGAACAGCTGACGACGTCCACGACGGGAAAATATTCCCAGTTGGACGAAAATCCAAGGTGAAACTCCTTGGTTATTTTTTTTTTTTTTTTAGTACAGTTATAATTTGAATAATTGATGATTCCTACAGGAAACTAGACGTAGAATTCGAATTATAGTGAAAACAATCAAGTTCGAACAATTAATAATGTTCGCTTGGTTGTCGTCGCATCTATTGTCGTGGAGGGGTTGTGAGGGGGGGCTGTGGACCTCATGGTTCCACGTCGCCCTGAGGATGCCCGAATGGGCGAAAGTGCTCGGCCAGCCATTAAAAACCTGGAGAATAAGTCGCCTAGTTTTTCTCCCCCTCACAACCCCTCTACGAATTAATAATGTGTAGTAATTTCTCCATCATTTCTTCCAAATTGTTGTAAAAGCTGCGATACCTCGGGAACCATTAATCATAAAACATGGCCATTAACGCAAAGAAAGGACGTGGAATTATCGAATCTACATGGCGGATTTATTTTTTAGATCTTCCTTGATATGAAAATAACACCCGTATCAATCTCAAAAGTGGTGATCTTGAAGTTGAAAATGGGATGTTAGCATAACAACTAATTTCAAGCTATAGTTAAAGCTAATATAAGCGATAAAGCCTTCTTTGTGCGGTCGTCAGTGACGCGCAGAAAAGGCTGCGGTGATATTTATGTTAATTACCTTGAACATTTAAATGACAAACCAGTATCTTATCTAGTTAGCCCCGTTTTAACTGAGCATTAGTTTGAATCACATTAGACATCCAGCGACTATTGTTGTTCATTGGTGGTAACTTCATCATCAGCAAGGTCAACGGCTTTATCTGAACCAAATATGCCCGTTATATTGCCTTTGATTTTCACCGGACATAATATATAGCAACGATGGTGAGTTCAAAAAATTCGAGTCATGTTAATAGAAATTTGACCCATGATTTTTTGAACCCGACGTGATAACCGAAGATAACCCTAAGAAAGTTCAAACCTTTGTATACAGCGTGGTCTAAAATTAACTTACCCCTCTCAGTCGCCTCACTGAACGAACTCAGAATTCTGAGTACCTAGTGTTTTCTTTACTCAAAAAACGACATTCGGACTTGAAAGATCAACTCGCCCGCATTAAACAGAAGGACAGCGCAATGAGTGAGAAATATTTTAGTTAACCTTAATTTTGTAATAATATAACATTAGTTGTATACATCAAGCAAATACACGCTGCTACCTTTATCTGATATAATTTTCGCATAAACCAACTTGATAACAAGACATACGAACAAATACAACTCAGACACCTCATATTTCAACAGCATAATATGAATAATTATATTACATAGATACTATGTTCTTGTGAGGGTTTGTCAGTGGAAGGAAAGCTACTTGAACTGCCGGGGTAACGTCAAATTTTCTTGACGGTTTAGCCCTGAAGATAGTTTCAGTGAAGTCGATAGTTTCAGGAGTTTTCCTACTGTTGACCATCCCTCATAAGAACCTGATATAGTAAACTATCGTGGTCAAGAACCCCATGAATAACAACTAATACCCAATGTTGTATAAATTGAGAGTCACGAATTTACAGCACATTCTGAAAGACTGAAAGCAAACACGAAAAAACTGCTGCAAATGATTGTACAGTGGTTTATTATTCCTTTGATTCAATTATGATTTAAGAAGGCCATCGATTCGTGATAACTTGTCCGAACATTAGTGAACGTTTCCACCCAACATTATTCGTGGAAATTTGCGAGCGACTATAAACATTTTCATTCTTTTCATTTTTCTTAATAATCCAATTAAACATTTAATTATTCGCTAAATCATCCACCTGTATCGAACAATTTTTATCGATCCAAAAATGCACGAGTTATACCAGTTATGCCAAAGTTCTGGAAAACTAAAAAATTCTAAAATTCTTTCGTTCTATTCTTCGATAATACGGAAACAATTAATGCTATCTAACTCGATATGGTCTCTTTCGATTCAGTGTCCAAAAATCTATAGAAATGTATACCAAATACACCACAGAAACGTTGGAAAATTCTCGTTTTCTCCCCTCAAAACACCTCAAAAATACCCTTAAAATTGAGGTAGCGATTTGATTGATTGATTTTGGATGAAAATTTCAAGAGTTTAGCTGTTATATTTTCCTCAGATAAGTCTTGACGGCTGACGGCGGTAGGACAGCATTTTTTATTAGATATTCGGATCTACATGCCTTAGAGCGGGAAACATCGAATTTTGAGGGGGTTCCAATGTTTTTTTATTTTTTTACTGAATCACATGCGTTGAGATGAAGGAACTGCACTCACTGCAGATGTAAGCTGTTACTGATGTTGGCCTGATCGTCGAAATCGATATAACAATACAACTCATTTACAACACATACCAAAATAAACCTCCTCTTTTTGAGTCGGTTAAGAATCAGTGGAATTGGAGGCAATCTCTTTGTCCTTTATCTATGAGTAGGTTTTTTTTTTTCTTGTGCTGAATGAAAACTCGAGCCCGTAAAAACTATATTAGGCGTACTAAACCATGATAATAAACACTAGCAGTTAAAGGAAAGATTCTGCGATAAGATAACGTCGTACCGCTCGTGATGAACCATTCAAAAAGTTCTTGAATATACCAATTAATTTTTTTCAACGTTGTTGTATTATTTTTTGTTACAGCAACACAAGACCAACCAGTAAAAGCTATCCTGTCAGAAGTGAGTACAGCTAGCCTACTTAATTACGTGGCAGTGGTTTATTACCTGATTATAGAGTAGTAATAATTCTGAAAATTTACTCACAACCATATCCGGATACCGTCGCGAACCGAGGAGGGATTTAAATAAGAAGAACATCCACAATTAACAATATCTAACCCAAATAAGTACATTTAAATATTTTAGTAATATTAAATTTTAGTAGATAGAAAATATAAAAAATTTTTCTCAGGCGTTGACAATGGTTTATTATTAAATAAACCAAAAATTGTTAGTAGTTTAGTCACAGCCTGGCAGTCAATAAAATGTTTAAACGATCTACAAATAAACTAAATTAAAACGCTTTAATTTTATGGATTTATTGGCTGTGACTAAACCACTACCATATCTTTTTTACTCAATGATCTCAAATATAATAACCGGTGATACGCACGTGCTTTGCAAAACATTGCATACCGTTTGTATGAACGCTCTTGTTTTGCTCGAGTTGCACACCTCCAAACTCGTACTAGATTATCAAATGATTCAATGCTTAGATTACTAAAAGGTAGGCCGACGATATAGCTATCAAGTTATTATCACGAACAGGATCGTCTGAATGTAGCAGAAGTGACTACAGTGATTGTAACACTTCGCTATAATTGAGTACTGTCGTAAATTATGCATCTCGGCTTTCATTGTGCATCTAGCCCAAGAGTTTCAACCTAACGAAGTATCTAGTTTCGGCGAGTCATTCCTGTTCAGGATACAATATTTAGTTCGCGCTTATCTATTTTAGTGCCGTGTAATTATCGAGAAGGCTGGAAGATGATAGTCAGCATCAGAGGATAACGAGCATCGAAATGATTTAGGTAGAACAATTACAATCTAACTTTTCCAACTATAATTTGCATCTTGAGTACATACTTTGCATTTGATCTAATCTGAAACGGCTTCTGCTTGCTGAACTAAATATTGTAGAAAATTCAAAACAGTTCTTCAATCTGAAATTTTGAAATATAACCAATATAATATGAATGAATGAATGGCAGAAACTCACCATCCAACTATGATGTTCGAATAAATTCCAACACCTTAAAACTGAAAAAAAGGTTGTCACCCAATGTGGCCGATTATAGGTCTGGTACAAACTAAATTATGCAATCAATTGGTAATGTTGAGCATAGAGAAGACGGCGGAAATCTCAAGTTATCCCAATTGGAAGAGAAAAAAATTATGTTTTTGACCGGTGTGCGAACTACTCAGCAAATAAATGTTCGTAACGCTTAAACATTTTGCGTACCCTGTAATAAAATATAAACTCAAACCGGGTTTATAATCTAATTAAAAAACACTTTCATGCTTGTGTTTAAACTCCTAGTAAACAGGAGAAATCACAATGCCATATTTAAAAAATAGACATTTAAAAACCAACGGTGTGCAATGATCACACAGTACTGTCATTGAAAAACTAGCCAGCAGACACAAAAATAAACGATTAGCAATTGCGCGGAAGAGCAATATAATAGCCTAGAAGCTAAGTTATGTGAAATGGGATAATTTTTATAGCAAACACACCCAACAATGCATAACCAGCCCTGAAGTGGAAATCAGGCGTCATTCACTGGTCATTATAAATATTAAAAAACCTCAAACATCCAAATATATTGATTTTGGCAGACAGTCGATCAAACCCACAAAAAAAGCATAGGAAGTATGGTTTGTGAGCCAAAGATAAAACCTTGTTGAATTATTCGAAAAATAACAGGCAGACGTAATATATTCCTATTTTCTGTGGGCAATGCAATGATCGAAAATTAATCCATTAATTAATTCGTTGTTGTCATGGTTTTTTGTCAAGTTGGCTTCGTGCATTACGTAGGATCATTTCAATTCGAGATGGGAACCCATCATGGGACGATCACAATACTTCTATTTACCACGTAAACATGCTAGTAAAAATGAAAGGATTTATTGAAGCAAAAGGTCTTCATTAGTCTTCCGTTTTGATTGTTCGATTAAATATCTATAAACGAGCGCTGTCAATTTAGTGGGCTTCTAAGAATAATTGTTTATTGGTCTCTGGTAAACTTTGAAAATGTCTTCAGACATATGTTACAGAAGATCGAGCCTTTTCATTTCAATCGATAACGCCACAAGAAGGCTGAACAGCTCGCGAATTCTAGGTGGATCTGCAGGAACTGTGACTGTTCGGCGGGTTAGGCTGGGGTATATTGGGAAGGCGCGCAAGGTTCCGGCCTGGCTTCTAAGTGATGAAGGCTTGGTCTACAGTGGTTTTGTAGGGTGTATCTCCGAACCTCCATCTGTAATTTGCAAATCGGACTCCGCATCGTTCGCATTGTTTTTCCGAATCGTTTTGGTCGATTCCCATCGATTCAGTTGACGGCCTTGAAGTGTATCATTTTTTGTCACCCAAACTTCATTCTCAAATCATTTCAATTATTTGAATAGGGATTATTCTAAGTCAGTGATCCGCCCAGGGTTGTGCTATGTGCAACTCTGGAGATTAATTGATTGATTGATTGAAGTGCTTTATTTATCCACCAGGGGAGGTTAGGGCCAAGTGGCCCTCTCTTCCACCTCCCCTGGAAAATGGTTGACAAAAATTCGCTCTTACAATCAAGGAAACCTTACAAATAAAAATAAATAATACATTCTCCGTTCAAATAATAACATGTAAATGAAAATTATCCTAACAAATTACAAAATAATATCCATGCTTCACTTATAGCTCTCCAATAACATTTTTTTTAAATTAGATTTGAATGTTCCCACTGTCTGACCGAGATTGAACATTTGGAGGTTTTCATTGAAAACACGTGAACCCTGAACTAAGAAGGAAGAGAGAGAGAAGACGTCATCCACTTCTTGGAATCTTGCTCGGTCCTGGCCAGTTTCCGAAGGCATTGGTTTGGGGCGGCCTGCTTGACAGAGACGTAGTGCCATCGACTGCTGAGGGCAGCAGATTTCACGAGCATCGTGGGCTTCTGTTCGGTGGCATATTTGAACGCTCAAGGTCTTGAAATGTTTGGGACGGCGATTGAATGAAGTCTGATTCTTATCAAGTGGCTCACATACAGTACTTTCTTGTTATACGCATATTGACTATATTTTGATTTTCTCAGCAAAAATGATTATATTTAAACGCTGGGGGACTTGAAATGTTTCTTTCTGTCAGCTGACTGTCGTATGATTACCATTATTGGTGTCACACGCCGCACTTCCTCATAATTCGCATTTTTCGTTATTTTATTCCTACACTTTTGTATATTTGGGTCTATTTGCTTTAAAAATTACACCATTTCACAAAACTTGTTATGTATCGATTGGATCACACACCTTACACACCTTATACGGTTTATCGAGTATTTCGATTTTTGCAGGCCGTGAAAAAATCAATATTTTTGACGCTGGAGGTTCACAGAAATGATCCCATATTACAAAACTTGGCGTTATGTTAGGCTCACATACTGCACTTCCGCATTATCAACCAAATCCTCGCGTTTTTCGATTTTTGGGTTCTCCTAGCTAGCTTTTCAATAACAGTTGTAGAGTTATAACGTTGCACCCTTAATAGGCGCTTCTTTATTTTATAACTGGTTATTCCAGATACCGACTCAAACATGGAAATACTGTGTGATCTATGTACACCACTGGTTTATTATTCTACTCCAAGTAGATAAGGTTGTCATACGGCTTTACCCGATTACTGACAAAAGAACTGTTGCAAGTTTAATTTTACAACTAGCCGACATCGTTCTATATACGTTTTTGATCGCTTTTCAGGTTGTCGAGAAAGTTCGAGTGGCGTTTCGTTCAGGAGTTACTCTGCCTTACGATTTCCGTCTTTCGCAGCTGAAACAACTGCACAAACTGTGCGTCGAACATGGTAACGAGTTGGCCAGCGCCCTCAACACCGACCTTCGTAAGGTAAATTCGCAATCGAGATTTGTCGAAGTGTTAAATAATTTAACTATAGAATATAGCAATGGAAATCATCCGTTAAACAGTTTCGTTTCATTATTCGGCCTTCCGAGTGCTCTAACAGGCAATAGACGGCTGAAGCTCGTTTTCCTCTAATTGTCGCACGATTTTGAAGTTTGTATCGCCTTTCCACCAATTGATTGCAGGGTAGTTTCGAAGCTTACGTTTGTGAGATTGAGATCATCAAAGCTGAAACTGAGCATGCTATGAGGAATCTGAAGAAATGGATGAGGCCAAAAAAGGTAAATCAATTGGAAAACAGTTGGGAAATTATGAGCATTTTTCCATTCTCATCCTATCTAAGCCCGCCGCTACCATCGACGACATTGACACCTTGAGATTCCTGAATTCCTTATATCAACAGCTTCGAATTGCACATAACCTGCACCCAAATCATAATTTCCCTATTGATATTACAGTCTAAAAGGTACTGGAACGACTCAGTAAGCTACTGATATTATTTTAGCGGCACTAATTCGTGTCATTGATTCTATCTACTTCGATATCATTGATTGAAAAAGATGATAATTAATAATCAGATGCAAATCTCTCTTGAATCAGGATTCAATTAGTAAAGATAATCTTTGTGCCAATATTTGGTTCGTCCGTCCGCATCTACACTGACTTTGGATCATTTATTACATTCAATACCTTCAGGATATTATGAGTCAATTGGGCAGGCCCGGATTAGCAACTATTTACGCCCTAGGCCAGAGTTCTACATTACGCCCCCTCCCAGCAGTCATTCGGGGGGGTATATATATAGTATAGGTATAGGTAGGTAGTAGTAGTTAATTATTTGTGTATGGAGAGTGGGAATCTATAGGCATTTTTATAGTAGGTAGTACTTAGTAGTAGTTGCTATAATTTGGTATGTAGTTGGTGGTGTTTGAATGTACTTTGTATCATGAAGTATTGGGTTTTTCAACTGGAGCAAAGTTGTAGTAGAATTAGATGTAACAACTTGAAGTTTTCCAAGATTTGTAACTTGCACAGTGGATAATACAAACAAAAAGTCGTCAATTCAGATGTTTGAATATACGAAAAGATAGGTAATTTAACTGTCCACATTTTCCCAATGTAATGTACCTATCCATTTTTCAACCGTTTTTGCGTTATTCTACAATAATAGTGGACTATACACGAAAAAACAAAACGACATTTTTCAACTTTAAAAGTTCTTTTCATCTATTTAGTGCGAAAGAAACAAAGAATGAACCATATATTATTGATATACACATCATCAACTATCATTATGCTGAATTTGAGCGAAATCCATTTTAAAAAATTTTTCGCGAAAAATCCAAGGGGTACCCCTGCGATTTTTTTCAACCGAACAGTTAACGATTTTTTACTCCTCTCTCAATACAGATAATAATCTGAAATTTTCAGGAAAGTTGTGTCTTACCAAGATGTATTTTTGTGATTTTTTTTTATTTCTCGGAAAAATCAGGAAATGGTCCAAAAAAATCGGTATTCGAAAGCTCAAAAATTGGACTTTAACGGTGATTTTAGACGTCAAAATTAATGTTAATCAATTGTTTTGTTATGCAGAAGTCTTCATTTGAACGCCTTACATACGTACATAGCAAAAAATTTGGTGAAAAAAATTTAAACAGAGCCAGAGAAATTATTTTCCGTAAATCGAGTTTTTTGCCAGCCGAAATTCCGAGCTCCGCTGGCATCGGTAATAGTGAAAAATTAAATTTTCGTTTTAAAGCGATTTTGAAAGCTAATCTTATAGGAAATTTAACGCTGAATCCGAATATGACGTCAAAACCTGCAATCGGGTAGATACTCAATGGTGAGAGTCACTCCTTTCTTCTCTCGCATTCAACCCTAAGATATGAGAAGTAATGTTACTGGATGGAGAAGCTCATCTGAAATAGTAGTTTTAGCGTTTTATGCATAATACTTCTGAAAGTGCTGATTTATTCTTCTCATTTTGTACGTTATTATTCTAAAAAATAAAAATGATAATACGATAAAATCTCGAAAATACGATACGATACAATACAAAATACAATATAAATACATGCAATACTAATACAATATCAATAAATACAATAAAATACAAAATACAATACGATACAAATACAATAAAATATTTTTAAAAATTTAAAATCTCATTGTGTACATTATTATTCTAAAAATAAAAACGATAATACTTGTACATGTTCGAACATCTCCATTCAACCATACTATTATGTCTCCAATCAATAGGCAGAGCGAACATCGACATCGTTCATGGACACGGTGCAGACAGTGGCAGATCCTTACGGTGTAGTGTTGATCATCAGCAGCTGGAACTATCCTGTACATCTAACGTTGATGCCACTGGTTGGTGCTATAGCAGCTGGCAACTGTGCTATCCTCAAGCCATCAGAAATGGCACCGGCTACAAGTAAAATACTTGAACAACTGATCCCACAATACCTAAATGAGGTAAGCAATCGATGGTTGACGAGTTTCAAACGATCAACTTGTCCGAACGTAATGTGTTTTTAGAGACGCTTTACATGCCCGTATTATACAAGTCATCTAAAAGGACGAGCCATCTAAGTCCGATGAGGCCAACTGAATGTTTATCGTTCCGATGAAAGCTTTGATCGTTCACTTATTTCCATACTGACTGAGTTTATGTCAAATTTGACACAGTGACGATTTTGGTTTGACAGGGCTGTTTCAAAGTAGTGCAGGGCGGGCCCAAAGAAACAGAAGTACTATTAGCGGAGAAATTTGACTATGTCTTTTACACTGGATCATCACGGGTCGGCCAATTAGTTTATACGGCAGCCAGCAAACACCTAACTCCTGTCACATTGGAAATGGGGGGAAAGAGGTGAGTAAATATGAAAAAAAATTCTTGTGCGATTACAAAGGTTTATTATTGAATAGTAACCCCCAGCCTGCTTAATTACCTGCATCGACTTGCCCCATTTCTTGGATTGATTAAACTAGATTTATTGTTTTCTTTTTTAATGATCATTTTCAGTCCAGTTTTTCTTGATGATTCTTGCAATCTGCGCTTGGCAACCGAACGAATCCTCTGGGGTAAACTAGTCAACGCTGGCCAAACCTGCATTGCACCAGATTATATTCTTTGTTCACGAGATGTGCAGAAAAAATTTATCGAGATGGCAAAAGAAGTCCTCAACCAATTTTATCCGAAAGGACCCCGCTCTTCGCCAGATTTTTGTAGGATAATCAACGAAAAACATTTCAAGTAATATACACGATACTATGCGAGAGATATTTATACTTGTTGGCTACCTTGAATTAACAAAGCATGTATAACCGGTATACTTCAGCTTACATAATCGGTTTGCTGAAATACTTTGTAAACCATTATTGTGATGGAAATTAACACTCATTTATCATTGGTGCAATGAATCACCTAGATAGTCAAACAGCGTAACTACTGTTCATGTAAACATTTCACGTGGTGAAAAGGTTGTATAGACTCGAAGTCCCTGACCTCCAAGGAACTGTGCAACTTACTAACCGAGCAACTATGAGTTTAATAAGCAACGTAACTAAGTTGCTTTTGATGCCGCTGGTCAAGGAGAGTTCCGAATCTTAAATGAAGTACTGCGTTGTATTTGCAGGCGATTACGTGAGCTGCTAAGCGATTCTGAGGTAGCGATTGGAGGTGAACTGGACGAAAACGAACGTTACGTGTCGCCGACTATTCTAATCAACGTGAAAGAAACAAACAAAATCATGCAAGAGGAAATATTTGGACCGATTCTACCGATTGTCTGCGTCAATTCGCCAGACGAAGCTTTGAATTTTATCATGCAGAGGTATAAGGGGGTATTATTTGTAAAATAAATATTCAAACAGCTGAGGATGCCAAATCCTCCGAAGAAAAATTGAAAATTTCGTTTGGTTTTGTAAAAGAGGTTTTACTGTTTTACAACAAAATTGTTGTCAAACTACATGAAACGTTTTATTAAAATTTGATTGGAACGATGAAATAGACCCTGACCGTAAATGAGATTTTAGACAGGTACCTGGCAACAGTTCACGAAATATTTTTTTGTAATTTATGATATTTCCATATTGAAAGCTCAACTCAAATTTTCACGAAGTCAAAACCCCAGAAGAGGTTTCCTAGCACCAAGGTTCATAATCATGAAAACATGTATTGTTTTCTCTCTAACCTTAAATCAAAATTTGTTTTTAACCATATACAGCCAAGAGCAATATTACTATATTTCCATTTTTACAGGGATGCTCCATTGACCTGTTATTTATTTTCGACAAAACGTGAAATTCGAGACGCATTTACTAGCCGCATTTCCGCTGGTTCCATATGCATCAATGAAACCTGCAGCATTATTATCGGTAATGATGGTACTCACCATTTCCTCGACACGCCATAATATGCGCCATTATGATGGCAAATTGAATTTTACTTTAAGAACGATGATGTACCTACTTGTTATTGCTTCGCGTGAAGAATATGAAAAATCGCTGTCAAGGTTGAGGAAAGCTAACTTGATAGTTGATTAGATAATTTTTAGGAATGAAAAACGTATTCAGTCTTCATAGTAAAACGCTGAGGTAGGTACTATACTATTCTGGCGGTCCCTAATACTCATCATTTAGCTGCCCTTCTCGCGCATGTATATACGGCGCAACTAATTTTTACCATGTTTGCAGTGAACAGCCTGCCATTCGGTGGAGTGGGTTTAAGCGGAATAGGAGCTTACCATGGTGTACATACGTTCGATACGTTCACGCACAAGAAAAGCGTGTTAGTGAAGGACTACAACTACGTCACAGACAGCATCGTCAGGTAGAAAATGAATTATTTCTGTAAATATTTGAAAAAAAAAACTTGAAACCGTTCCAAACTTCAAATTTACATGACTGAACAAATAAATTGTAAGTAGAAAGACACCAGTTTGTCGTTATGTGGCCCTTGGCTCAATATGAGCAAAGTCTTATTGCAAGTTATTACGCTGAAATAGTGTTTAGGTACCTATCAATCTATGTTCAGTACTTCATTTTGTATCAAATCAAAAAAAACCGCAGCAAATGATTGTACAGTGGTTCCTTCGCTTCAATAATAATTTAAAAAGACTATCCATTTGCGATAGTGATTATTCCGAACATTTGTGAACGTTCCCACCGGAGAACAAATGGTTACTATAGGCGAAAACTCCGCAGCAAGTATTGTAATTTTAATCATCTTTCTTTTTCGTAATTTCCTAGTCATTATAATAATATGCAGTGTTTTCTAAGAAGCTTCCAACCCGCTTGTATGCATCATAATAGTCATTATGACCACGGTTTATATAGTGAAATTTCTAAATAGACCTTTACCGATCCAGATCTCAAACCGGATCACATATTATATGATTCTCTAGATCTAGATAGACGTTATATTATCACCTACCCCCCCCCCCTCGCCAGATTGGTACCCTGCTCTTTTTACGCTTCAAGCGAGTTTAGCTCGTGGGATTATAAGCAACTAATTCCAGTACCGTTGATTCATTGTGCATTAATTTGGAAAAGAATTTTAAAAGTATATTATAATTCCTACTATAGAGGTAATATGGTGGTATAATAATTATATTACAAACTTTTTAATACAGATTTTCGATTCCTGTTTCAGGCTTCGGTACCCACCTTATACTGAATGGAAACAACAGCTGATTTCAATGGCGATCGGTCTTCCGTTGCCAGGCACCCCTTGGAAACTGATAATTTTCTGCTTAGGGGTACTGTTGGGTATTTTTATTGTCATTATCGTACAGAATTGTTTTCTCAATTGAACTTTTAACACTAAAACGGGGGGAGGGCACAAAAGAGGGAATATAGCAAAGACTTCTAAAGAGGGTGTGAGGGGGAGAATCCCCCACTGCCTTAACGTAATGGCAGTGGAGAATCCCCCCCCCCCGGGTTCGGTGAATGAGTTTTCTCCCCTCGCACCCCCTGGACATGAAAAAATGCGACGACGACAATGAAAAGAAAAAAAGACTTCTTCGCTTGATGGATTTCAACTTTCTCCTTCCTATTTGTCTTACGCAATTGAATTCCTGTAAATCAACTGTATGAATAGTGATATTATTGTAACAAGAAAATAATAAAAAATGCATAAATGAAAACTGAAGAGTAATTTATACACAAATTGAAAACAAGGACTAAATCAACAACATGAAAAAGGTCATTATAAAGGAAGAAGAATGTGGTATCTGCTGCATAAACGAGGATATTTATCATCATAGAAATACACACTGGATCTGAGATTCAGAAGAATTTTGGTTTAGACGTTGTTGCCATTTTGTTGGAATCACGAATCATTCACGCACCATAACAAGTATTCCAATATCTAAGGCGTGGAAATGCATTGGTTCTTGCGGCCTGCAGATATCAGAATGGAAAATACTCACTGAAAAGCTCATAATATGGAAACGTCGGTGTGTGAGCCAAACAATAAAAACCAAGCATCGTCTTTTTACTGATCAAATATTTTAAGACCATTCAGCAATATAGACTCTTATGACCTGTAAAAATCAAAATAGAAAAAATAACCAGAAAAAGAAAAAGACTGCGTGTTATCCAAAATCCAATGGTAATTGGATAAAATCCAATAATTTTTATATCACTGAATATATTATTGATTTTTCATGTATAACACAAGACAATTTAGGTCGATTTACTTTTGTCACTTTTTGACCACGGACGCTTCTTCTTATTAAGTACATATTTCTGAGTACAGTAGGTGCTATGAAAATTTATTATAAATTCAAGTCTGATCTGAATTCTACTTTTTTAAAGATCACTATACTTAACTGCGTGAACATGGAAGTAAAAAGGATGGAGCTCAGTCTAGATTGAGTCATTGAGTTGGTTGGCCACGTTCTACTCCGAAACCTGAGGTCATAGTCATCATAACCTAACAACAGTGTCTGCCAGTGTTGCCGAATGCCTTACTAGAAACCTCCCTAAAAAGAGTAGAGAAATCCCATGAAAAGTTCCCAAAGCCACAATAAATTTTTAAAAACGTAAATTTGATCAAATGTGGGCTTCTTAAGAAATGAATATTGGTCCAACTCTCAGATTAGTTCAAACAACAACTCCGCTTTGAGGTTTATCCAAATTAGTTGAAATAGCTCCCCAATTTGTCCTGGATCATCTGCTGTGGCAGCTATACTGTTTGTTGGACCAGTTGATTTCTAAGAAAACAATACTGAAAAGAAAACCTTTCTAAAGAAAAAAAAAGTTGTTAATAGAAATAAAATATCCCAAAAAATCCCCTAGATAATTATTAACCTATATTGTCCCCAATCAGAAATAACTCTAGATCTAGGGGAAATCCTCCGACTTGGCAACACTGGCATCTGCTTCCCAAAGTGGTACAATGGGGAAGACGCCTATTTTTTATTTTCGTTCCTAATGGCCTGAATTCTGCTATTTGGTGTCAGCCGAAGAGGGAATGACCAATTTTTCATAAAAATTGTGAGTTTCCGCGGAGAAAATCGCTAAGAAAAATCAGTGTTTTGAATAAACCCGGAGATGTAACTCCGACCAATTGAAGTGACTCCCTAGAGCGCTCTCCAGTCGGCTGAAAGACAGACAATCTTCTGCAGCAACTAGCAACATGCTCGGAGCAAATAAATCCTACTGGGAATTGGATCCTACTGGATTGGATGGGGATCCAATCAAAATTTTTTCCGGCACTTAGCGATCCATTGCTTCCTAATGGATTTATCGGTAGGAAATCTGACAAAACAGCAATTAATTAATACACATATTTAAAACACAAAAGTTGAGAGAACAAATACGCTGACAAACTTGCCGAGGCATGTTTAGGATTCAGAGTTTTCCACAATTAATATTACAGCCAATACATTCTTCATTAATAACAGTAATCATGATACTACATAATTATAAATTTTAGAATGGATCTACGGGCAATAAATAATTAAAATAGTAAACTTACCGGTGAAAAGAAAGATCATTGCAAAGAGAAGACGTATCACGGCATTCCGCAATCGCACACACTACACCTGGTTTTCCAATTTCTTATTAAAAATGATTAAAAAAACCTTGATACTACTCTCTATTAAAACCAATAAAACCGTAATAAAAAACTAGGCGTACACAAAACATTCACATTGAAATTAAAGCGGAGAAGTAATGTTTTTGCAATGAAAGTCGTATGAGGCTCTGAGGAAGGTTTATGCCAGTGACGTCAGAAAAGCTGCCCCTTGATGATCGAGCCCACCTTGACCGTGTAATCCGTCAACGTTTTGTTGTTTATCGGTTCTCGGTTGTGTTTATCCTCAGTCTCATCACTGGCAAATTACTCGTGCCCTCTGAAAACAGTTCGAGCTGTCGGGATACAGCACAATAATTATTCAACCGTTTGAAATGCACGAGGAGGAGTTAGAGAAGCGAGCGATCTGCCGGGACTTCATGCGAAATCAGTGCGCAAGAGGCGACGCCTGCAAATACCTTCATCCAGAGAAATTGATATTTTGTCTCGACTACCAGCACGGTACGTTCCCTTCCGATTTGTTTTATTGTTCGAAGAAATATTCGGTCAATTCGAGGGGAAGATGTTTAGAACTGATCACCGAAGAGGATTCTTGAAATACGCTATGAATTAGTATAATGTTGAAACTATACTATTTGAACTGATGATAAACTCTTATTTTTGACCGACTTCAAAAGGAGGAGGTTACTATGATTGACTTGTGGGGTTTTTTTCTTTTTTTTTCGGTATGTGTTGTCCGCTGGCGTTTAGCTCCTGTACGTCCGATAGGGTTACTTTTTTTCATTGAAAGGGTTACCATAATTTCCGGGTCCCATAATTTTTTCGAAAAATTGGTCATTCCGTCTTCGGCTGACACCAAATAGCAGAATTCAGGCCATTAGGGAGCAAAATAAAAAATAGGGGTCTTCACCATTGCTCGATTGTCTTGTTTTTTATGTCAATTTGTACATAATTTATCTGCTTATGAGAGCCTAGCTCCAATTTTTGTTCAACAATCTAATATGGCGTGTAGAAGAGAAAGTGTAACAAAAAACGTGATGCCGATTTTCACTTTTTTGAGGTTTTTCGAGTACCGTTCCCAACCACGTCGAGAAAAAAATAATAGTCATAATTTTGAAGTCGGTTTATTTACTTTTTTAAAGTTTTTATTTTTATTTTTATTTTTTTTAACCACCACTGTTACGCTATATTAAAATAATTCAATTCAGAAAGAGCTCCTGAATGTTTCAAATTGATCTCCCTTCTATTCTGTACGTTTCATTCCAGGCAGATGCAACCGGTCGTCTTGCGCTTTTCTCCACTGCACCAAAGATGAAGTTGACTTCTACGAACAAACTGGCCAACTTCCATCCAGTGTTTACGCACCAGCCTCAAATCGTAGTTCAAGCGTTGTCACTATTACTAAAGAAACTCCACTTTGCAAGGACTTTTTACATGGAGAATGTGAAAGGTATGAATTTGCAGGAATTGTGCCATTTTCTCTCTCTGCTGTTGAGAGCAATTCAACTGCTTTACACGTTCAGTGCGTATTGCCAAGTAGAAGAAAAACCACCAGGCAGAAACCTTTCTTTCACAAAAGGCTCAAAAACAGTCAAGTTTTAGTAGTTAGTTGAAACCAGGGCCAAATCATGAGCTTCTGATCATTTTTATAACCCAATGCGTATTCATGCACCCTATGCGTCATCTGTAGGGACGGTACAATGCCTAAGTTTTTTTTTTTTTTTTTTTTTTTGAAAGGGTTACTATCCTGGTAGGTCCCATAATTTTTTTAATCGAGTCCATCCAGTAGTTACGTCCCCAGAATCGGGGAAATGCCGAAAACGTGATTTTTGCGAAAACAGCAAGTTTTGATTTTGTGAGCTCAAACCTAACTTCTAGAAAAATTGCTCGATTGTGTGTTGTTGATGTAATTTTGTTATCTTTTATCTGCTTCTGAGGGCCTAGCTCCTATTTTTGTTCGGCATCCTGATATGGTGTGTAGAGAAGAAAGCGTAACAAAAAACGTGATGCCGATTTTCACTTTTTGAGTCATAAATGCTGACTTGCTCTGTTCAAGGATCATGAAAACTGATGTTCTTACTAATTTGAGTTCTATAGGCTTCTCCAAGACATTATAAGAGAGGTGGCCCCTCCAAAAAGTGACCATTCTGGAGGTGATTCAGTAGTGAAAGGAAAGTCTCAATCATTTGGGAAATGAGAAATAATAATTTTCATATTATGAGGGGAGGTGGTCCGATCAATCAGGAAGTGGTCAGCTCAATACAAGTAGTAAAGTAGTCCTTACAATTTTTAGTTGATGATTGAATTGCTGTGAAGTTGGGACATTTTCTTTTTATTTTATCCTTTCCAGAGTTCATTTTATAGGCAAATAATTTTGAAGTCGGTTCTACTTTTTTTAGTTTTTCTTTTTTTATACGATACTTTTTATAAAGTATCGATACTCATTGGCATTATTGGTGTCGATTCCAAAAAAGTATGGATACTTCGATATATTGATAACATCGTTCCGTCCCATAGTCATCCGTATGGTGAGGACATTTCTGGTATTGCGGGCTCCTCGGAATAAACCAAACTTGTTCTATGGACGTGAAATTTATTTTGAATCAACAGGAAAAGGTAGTTCAAACTATAAAGACAAATATTGTATGATATGGAGCAGCTGGTGAAGGGTTTTGGTATATTTTGTGACACCTCGGAAAAATAAACTTTTTTATGAACGTGTACTTTTATTGAACTTGGTAAATTTGGATCAGGAACTTCTACTAATCATCACCAACTTTCACTTCCAAACGATGAAAATTATGAAATGATTTCTTCTACATTGCATAGAATGATTGCTTGTTGAAAACTGATTAAGAAACCGTGAAAACACAAGTCAACAATGAGACGCCTCCGTTCTTGCACAATGGATCCAGGAGTCAACATTACAGTAAAAAGAATGAACGAAAAAACTCTGACGCTTACTGTTGATTGTTCGGGTTACTAACTACTAAAATATCAAAGAATTGAGTGTATTAATCTTGAGCGATGAGAGTAGATTTTCGCCAAACGGGGACCATGACGAATGACGCATATTATGTGGTGTCATCTGCCTGGTGGGAAAATACTTCATGGCGCAGCATATACGTCATCTGCACTGAACGTATTAACTTACTTGGTAAACTTGAAGTTCTTTCATTATTCAGTATTACAATAAATGTTTTAATCACTAACGATATATTTTATAGCTTGAAAGGTGATGAACAGGAGATAGTTGAAAACCCATCCCAGGTCAAGCTGAAGGTCAAGTTGTCGGGAGCACAGAGACGCAAACTTGCGAGGGAAAAGGCAAGGGCAGCTGGACTGCCTACCTTTTCAGCGCGGAAGAAGAAAGGTGAACGGGAAGGGAGTGATCCAACGGGGAAGAAAATTACCCCGACGGGCTCTTCCGACTCTGATAAAGGTGCGGGAAAGCCGAGGGAGCAATCTCAAAGCAAAACCCCAGCACAGCTAAGTCTGGTGCCTGGTCCCTCTGGGGTGCAACAGCAGACCCCAGTGAAGAGGGGCAGAGAGGAGGCAACCAGCCAGAATCAAGACTCGCCAGGGACACCGGAACCAAAGCGAAGGCGTGAAGGGGGAACGTTTCCCTATAGCGCTGTAGCAGAGGGAGGTGGCCGCTGGGCGATCGCAAATCGTGGCTCCTCTCAGGAAATCACGGAAGAACAGGCGGATCAGCTGCAGTGGGCCCTGTTCCAGCGTTTACCGAAAGGGAGCGGACCTCGTTTCCAATCGGTGCGTAGAGAGATGGGGGCGCTTATGCTGGTCTGCCAGGATAAAGGGGCGGTTGAGTGGTTGAGGGAGACGTTGCCCGAGCTGTCCTTGTGGGAGGGTGCTGACATGGTGGTGAAGCCATGGCGAGAGTTTGCCTGCACTGCAAGGATAGCTATTGGGGTCCCTCAATACCTCAAGGACCTTAGCACAAGGGAGATTTGTGCTAACATAGGTGAGCGCAATCAGCCCTTGGATACGTCGAGTTGGAGAGTGGTAGATGCTCGGCCTACGGAGAAGGGGAGGGTCCTGACTGTGGTGATCCCAGAGTGGTCCTTGGAGGTTCTGAGGAGCAAGCAAATGCAAGTTTACCTCGGACTCGCCATGGTCGCTGTGCGGGTGGTGGGGCGGACGGGACCCAAACCAGATCCTAAAGAAGCTACATAGGGTGATGGTAGTGAAGGTGCTCCAGATAAACCTGCAACACAGTTGGGCAGCCTCGGCTGCCCTATGCAACACTATCACCAGGCGTGGAATAGATCTAGCCCTAATACAAGAGCCCCATATAAGAGAGGGAAGAGTGTTAGGACTAGAAAGTCTACAAGGTCAGATGATCTATGCCGAAGGAAGGCCCAGAGCCTGTCTCTTTGTCCAGCGGGGCCTTAACCATCTGGTACTGTCTGACCTTGGAAGGGAGGATGCCTCTGCCATCCTCGTAAAGCCCAGTGGAGAGACGGACAGTTGGGGCATTGTCTTTGCGTCCGGATATCTTCCTGGGGAAGACCTGCAGCCACCTCACGAGCACGTTAGGAGGATCGTGAGCTACTGCAGACTACAAGGACACCAACAGGTAATGGGACTGGATGCCAACGCCCATAACACAGCATGGGGATTGTCCGACACCAACGCAAAAGGTGGGTGTCTTTTAGAAAATCTATTGATTAATGAACTTTTTGTTTTTAATACAGGACAGGAACCAACCTTCAAGACCGCCGTAAACTAGGAAGTGCTAGACATTACGGTGGGATCGAGATAAGTAACTGGAGTGATCCAAGGATGGAGGGTGGGGAAGGAACCTTCTCTATCAGACCACCGACACATTTTCTTTGAGATGCGGTCGGGTGGAGGAGAGTGGCTGTCCTTTAGGAGCCCAAAGAGGGCCGACAGGGACAGTTACATGACTAACTTCAATGGTAGATTGGCCCTCCTTGACCCTAATATAAGGGACAGGGAGGGTCTGGATTCTATGACAAACGCAGTAAAGGAGGTGATAAATACTGCGTTTGAGGAATCCTGCCCTCTCTCGATTCAGAGGACTGGCAGGGCAAGGCCCTGGTGAGACAGCAGGCTAGAGAGGGAGAGGGTCAGGATCAGAAAGCTGTTTACAAGAGCTAGACGACGGAGGCATTGGGAGGAGTACCAGGCTGCGCTGTCGGAATACAAGAAAGCCATTAAAAAGGCTAAGTAAAATCTTGGAGGGATTTTTGCGGGAGACATCACAAGTGCATAAGATGCTATCAAAAGTAAGCATTCAGGGAAATGGCACTCAGAGGGATGATAGAGGAGAATTTACTCACACTGCCCAGGAAACCCTTAGAGTGCTTTTGAGTACCCACTTCCCTACGAGGAAGGGAGACATGAAAAACATAATGGGGAGTTACTCTGGAGACCCAAGAGGGTGTTTTGGGAAGTCCCCTAGAGGTGTATCATCCTAAATGGGCTGTGCAATCCATTCAGCCTTATAACTCACCTGGTCCGGATGGGGCTTATCCGATCCTGCTGCAGCGGGAGGTGAGTTTCTTTGACGAGTGATGGTAAGGATCTTCTGCGCTAGCTTAGCATTGGCTATGTTCCCGAGACATGGAGGGAGGTTAGGGTGGTATTCATTCCCAAGCCGGGGAGGTTGAATCATACCCATGCTTAGGATATGAGGCCAATAAGCCTGGCCTACTTTTCACCCTTTGCAACATGCTTATCGATCTAATAGGTCCTGGGAGACATCATTACACCAACTGGTGACAGGGGTTGGGAAATCCCTGGAGGATAAAGAGATTGCGCTTTGCGTATTTATGGACATAGAGGGGGCATTCAATAGCACCTCCTTTGGATCTATGCACTGAGCGTGCAAGCAGGCGTTAAAGGAGCATGGGATTGGAAGAACCATCATAAGATGGGTAGAATCAATGCTCAAAACCCGAAGGGTTCTCGCTTCCATGGGGGGGGGGGGGGGGAGACGATGATGGTCAGTGCGGCAAGGGGCTGTCCTCAGGGGGGAGTTTTATCCCCTCTGTTGTGGAACCTTGTGGTGGACAGGATGCTGTCTCTGCTCTCCGAGGGAGGATTTCGATGTCAAGCATACGGGGATGACATTGTAGTGAAAATATGTGGGAAATCCCGGCATACTATTAGGGACTTGATGCAAACAGCATTGGGGGCCGTTGAGGAATGATGTAGGCAGGAAGGCCTTAGTGTCATTCCTGTAAAGACAGTAGCTGTTCCCTTTACGGAGGAGGGTGGAACCTTCTTTTGGAATCTGGAACTCTTCGGGAAGGGAATCGGCTTGGCTAGAGAGGTGAAGTACCTTGGAATAATACTGGATGCCAAGCTTCCATGGAATGCACAGATCAATAGGGTCTGTGAAAAGGCCAAGAAGACTTTTCTTTTGCTACAAAGAGTGTATGGGAAGACCTGGGACCTGTCTCCCATAGCAGTCTTCAGCCTCGGCGCTGGATCACCATGTACTAGGCAGAGCTATATGCAATCAGGGAGTGCGTGTCCGGGATTGTGGGGATGAAGGCCAGTGGGGAGCGAATCCACTTATTCTCAGACAGCAAGGCGGCCCTGCACGCCCTCGAAAAGGCAAGCACGAACTCGTGCTTGGTTGAGGACTGCTGGAAAGCTCTAGATGGGCTGGGGAGGTCCAACAGAGTAACCCTCAGTTGGGTCCCTGGTCACTCAGTGGTGGAAGGCTATGAAAAGGCGGATTCTCTGGCACGAAGGGGAACTCTCAAGCTTCCTGTAGTGCCGGAGCCATACTTGGGCGTATCAATATCCATCCTCCGGAGGCAGATGCTCGAGTGGATGACGGAGCGTCATCAAGAGGCCTGGAGGGGGACAAAGGTGCAATCATGGCAAATTAATTAAGCTGGGACCTTGTAAGCAAAGGACAATGGACTGCTTATCGCTAAACAGGAAACGGCTCAATCTTATCGCAGGCCTATTTACAGGACACGGAGTGTTTAGAAAACATCTATGCAGACTGAGCGTTCAAGGAATGCAGCCAGACTGCAGACTGTGCGGGGAGGAGGATGAAACAGCTTCTCATCTCATCCTCGACTGCCCATCACTGGAGCACGCACGCTTCTGGGGTTTTGGGACTTATATGGACCGAAAACCCTTGGAAATTGGCTATCTGGTGAGAGAGCTTCTGGACCTTGACCTTCTTAAAGGGACAAGCTTTCTCGCCTGAGAATACTGGGGGGATAGTACAATGGACCTCAAGGTCTAAGTACAGGCGGTGGGACGACAAGCTCGGTCTGCCATCGCCTCCTCCCCCAGGTCGCAATAAAAAAAAAGTGTCTTAGTGATCGCCTAGATCCGTTTCCCCCTCAGAGCTAGAAAAAATGGAATCTTAGGTTTCCTTAGCGTTTGCCCTTATCTGCTCAAGCAATAACGCATAAAATGCTGCATAGTTTGTAGTCTTCCCTTGAATTCAGGGTGTCTGTTTAAACATCAATTCCCCCAGATGACAAAAATGTGATCCTTAGCTGAAGGAAAGTTTTGAAGTGTCCATATTTCTGGTTTGAAGTTCTGTACTTTTATCGGCAGAGCCGTATGCAAGTACCGGCATCCTGTTTCCTACTCCCCATCATCCGCAGTTGAGCCTATGATGAAACGACGACGAATCGACTTGGATGCCATTTTTGGACCAGGAGGGCCTAGTGGGCAGGTTCACTGGACAATAGAAGATGAGAATGCCTATTTACGCAAAGCTGTGGCTGACCTCCGCAAACGAGTCGATAGTCTTCAGGTGAATTTTTACCTTAATGCGTATCAAAAAAAAAAAAGAAAAGAAAAAATAGGAAATATCAATCTTAAAATTCTGTGAGTAAATCAGTGTAAAAAGATTTTTATTTCTTGGTTTCAGGCTACTAATGAATTTCTTCTTGAGCAAAATGCTCAGATGCGGCTCTCTGACAAAGCGCAGGGCCTGACTGCTGTGACTGTACCTACTGCCGTTACAATCACCAATGGCCAGATTCAACCACAAGTCAGTGGAGCCATTCGGACTGTGACAGCATCAGTTGCAACTGTCCCCGTCAGCATAGCTGCCGTCGCAGCAGGTAATTCAGTTTGATTGAAAATGTTGTAGTTTATATTTTTTGGCGCAAGAATCCTGTGCGATTGAAATCCTATATGTACTGTAATTTTGTGTTTATCATCAACATTATAGTTCCGTATTTTCATGATGTTTTTTCTGTATTTTATTTTCTCTGGAAGGGTAATCCTGGAATATCAGCAGGAAAAGAAGTGTAAATGTATCCTCAGTTTTAATTTTCACAGTATAAATATTAGCAGATAATTGGGTTTAAAATGAACCAATATTAATGCAGATTGGCTGGAATTTTTCCGATTTGTGATCTGCAGTGAATGTGTTAAGTGCCAATTGAGCTAACAGCTACCAAGTCAATATTAATGGAATTTGCAAAGAGTAATAGATCATGATATATTGTATGAAGTTCAATAATCATCATAACGTTGTTCTTTTAGAGTGCTCCTAGAACAATTTTCATAAGAAGAAAGCAGCTGTTTTCAGAAAAACAAAGTATGCGTTCTTACAAACTTATTTTTATTCTTTAAGGAACCCCAGTTTCAATTGCCACTGTCTCCATGTCACCGGTGATGCCAGCTCCATCAGTGACGATGGCCACTCCTCACCAAGGTCAGTAGTTTGAAGCTATAATACTCATGGCAAAATCGTATTCTAGAAGGTGGAAGTTGTACGAACAACAATTGTATTGGATTCATTGGAATTCCAGCCGTTGGCGTATTGTTGCACCATTTGAAATCTTGTGACATAATTCCCATCATCCACCCATAGGTACCTTTTGCTAGCAACATGGTGCATTCTAACCATACTATCAACTGACATTATTTGTTTTCTTGTTTTGAACTTGAAACTGATGCTTCTGTGGTGAATTGTAGGTACTACAGATACCGCATCAGCTTTGTTGAGTACAACAGCCGGGCAACTCGTCTCTTATCCAATTGTGGCAAGGCCTGTCATCACCAGCCTCACTCACTGAAATGATATATGGTTTGTTAACTTTTTGAGTTGAAGTCTTATTACTTTAGTGCTGTTCCCCGAGTGGCGCAATATTCTCCAAGTGATTTAAAAGACACACCTGAAATGCTTTCATGTTCCTTTTAATTTGTATTTTACATTTGATGCATGTAAATTCACAAAATCATTGCAACGATAAACGAAAATATTATCAATTCTTGCTGTAAGAATCAAAGTGTGAAAATCATTCTCAATTTCTGCTAATAATACTATTGGGACGAGGTTGTCTGCATTATGATTGATTTGACAAGAAGTGATTGAATAATGTTGGTTGTTAGAGATTTAAAGGTTAGTCTCATTCAGAATTGTTTGTGTCAATTATGGTTCACGTACTTCACTTGAAGATATTGTTTCAGCAATTACCAACGTTTAATTATTTTTGTATTTCTATTAATATCTTAAGCATTTCACTACCATGAATATGTGCACCAAGGATGAACTGAAATCTTCTTCCTGATGAATACGCTGCAGTGGTTGTTAAAATTAATCCGTCACAATTTGTTTTTCAGAAGTGTCCGCCTCTAGCTGATGATGGTTCTCTTGATGAATTTAAAAAAAAAACCCTGAAGATCCCCCTTCCAAACATTTTGACTGAGACTTATCCTAAAAACGTATTATTTTAATATATTTTTGTGAGTGATATGAATTCCTGAATTGAATAATGCTATTTACAACTCAGTCATTCAGAAACCTAAGTTACGAGCTGGTAATAATAAAATTGAAGACTTTTCTTGAAAATAGTTGGCTCTTAAATTTTTTTTTTTAGTGATTTGTTGTAATTGGCCCTAATCTGCGATTTTAAATATATTAGTACCTATTCGTTTTGTATTGTGGTCGAATCTTTTTTCTGCCTTCCATAATCATTTTTGTAATTTCCTATGTACAACTTGTGATTCTTTTCTATTATTATGTGCCTGCTGTAAATATAAATTCCATTAATTTTTTCAATTTATTCATAACCCTAGTATTGGCTTCTGAGTTTCTAGTAAAACTTGGTGAACACTACAACCAGTAAGTGTTTAGGAACTATCTGAGAAAAAAGAGATACAAGAAAATTCAATCGGTATGAAACGCTGCTCCCCGAAAATAATTTCAATGCAGTAATTTATTTGTATAGTTGGGGCAATGAACTATACGAAATAATTTCTCTGGTATAAACTACTATTTCTTTTCCAGAAAAAAGTTTTTCACCATCTTAGCAATGAAGCAAATATCATTTTTGTATGATTTGACCATGAAATAGACTGGAAAAATATAGTTTTTCAGAGTGCACGGTCCATTTAAGAAAAAAAAATTTTTTTTTTTGTTTTGTTTAATGGATTAGTTAGGTACCTACTCATCTCCATGAAGCTGCCTTCGTGAAAGTTTTCTGTAAATTATCCTTATTATACACAGTAGCTACAATATAATAATAGTAGCTTAAATTCGGTCCAACCTATTAAGCTTGTAAACTTAAATGGGACGAATGTTAATCTGCGCGAAGGCGTCGGTGTTTGTATTTTATCCGATCGGAAGACGGAACGACTCTTCGAAAACAAAGCATTAATTTTGCCACTAGCTTCGCATACGCTATTGACGCGTACGCTCTCCTTGCCATCTACTTGAGCTTCGTGATTTGTCCAGTCTACGTAGATTTTAGGACCTACTTACTGCATAATAGCCCATTGGTCGGCGGTTCGATTTTGAGCAGGACTAATTTTTTTCCGTTTTACTCGGTCACTTCCCTTAGGTGAATTATTTTTTGTTGGGTTTTATTGAATACACTACCAAGTAATAAGAATTCGAATATTATTCGGATTTAATGCGTGTTAAATTTTATAAAAGTGTCAAGTTGGACTGGTACTAATTTATTTATTTTTTTTTTGGGATATGAGCGAAGCAAGCATCTATTTGCTCTTAAGGTATTTGAAAAGTTATAGGTCTTAGTACGAAAATTGGATAAAAAAAAGTTCAACGCGAGCGTAATCTATTATTTCCGCTTGAAATTTCTAAATTTAATTAATTAAAAATGATTTAACCGTCGAAATTTCTACTTACTACTTAACTACGTTTTATGATTTTGTTGGTTTGGAGTCTGTCGATAAGGATACTGTTGTGGCCTCGCCAATATATTTAGCACCGGCGGTTCGTCATGACAACGGGACATCTGGGGATTTTCATATGTTCTAATTGTTCGAAATGTTCTTCCAGTTTTGCTCGTCTTATTCAATTTGCAATATACCGTTCTACAGTTCATTATATTCAATGCGTGCATAATTTCTAATAATTACGTCACAACAATTGGCGACGAGGTAAAGTTCAATTTTCAAGCAAACAAATTGTGTTACAAGTTTTTCAACTGCTACGATGGATCCTGATCAGTTCGAAAAATTGCTCAGCGTTTTCAAGAAAAGTCAAAAAGAATTCACAACATCAATATTGGCAAGTATTTCGGAGAAACTTAATAAGCCAATTGAACCATCAACGAACTCCGTAAGTAGTATTCCAACATTCGAACACTACGAACCGAAAAATGAAAAATTTAAAAATTATTTGGAGCGTTTCGAAAATTATTTGGCTATGAAAAACGTCAACGAAGACAGTAAAAAAGCTCAACTTCTCAGCGTATCTATTGGTTCGGTACATTACAACAATTTATCAGCCTTGCTTGGGCCAGACACTCAAATTAAAAATTTCAACTACGACGCTCTAAAGAAAGTATTTTCTGATTTATTGTCTCCTCATCGGAATGTAGTTGTTTCGCAACACTACTTTTTGAGCACGTATCAAAAACCAGACGAGACTATTCCCGAATATGTCGCATCTCTCCAGCGGGATATTACCGATTGCGAATTTTCTGTCGAGTGTAAATGCGCTAATAAAATTTCAATCGCCGACATTTTCTTGCGTGCCCAATTCATCCGCGGTTTGAAAGATTCGTGGATTAGGGAACAGTTATTACAATCTGATTCGATCATATTCAAAGATATTTTAAGTAAAGCAGCTGCCTTGGAAGCATCTAGGTTCGATACGCAAGTGTTGTCTCAGCAACAACCTACAACTAATAATTCTTCTTTCGAAATTAACAAGATTTCAAACCGTTCTCAGAAACAACTTCATTCGAAAATGCACACATCTCCTAGTTACAACCGATCATCGTCTCAACCGCGTATCCAACGTAAACTTGATTATTCTAAATTGGGTGTGAGTAATCTTTGTTTCTACTGTGCTCGTAGTAATCATCGCGCATCCGATTGTAGAGCTGATCGGAAGTCTCTGCACTGCTCATCATGCAATCGCAATGGTCACGTTTCAAAGGTGTGCATAATTACGCGAACAAAAGATAAGTATTCCAATTCTTCAAATAATGCTCGTTCGAATTCAAATGATCAAACAAATCATCTGACTACCGACAGTGAACATTTGTATGGTCTAAATCAAGTGTCAGTCGTAGCTCAGGAACGCCCAAACTTCAAACTTGTCGACTTATTTGCTAATGATAGATCGAATGCTCAAAATTGCCAAGATGCGCAAAAATTTCTCGTAAATGTGCTCGTCAATTCTAAACCAGTGATTTTTGAAGTCGATTCGGGAGCTGGGTACACGTTAATTCCTGAAGATGTCGTTTCTAATCTAAATTTGAATGTTCAACCGACAGACATCTATTTTCGAGTATACACGAACGAGATTTTCCGTCCAATTGGGGAAGCGATCGTGGACGTAAGTTACCAAAATCGACGATCAATTGAAGAAATCTTCATTGTACCAAGAGGACGTCCAGCTATCCTGGGAAGAACTTGGATTCGACATTTGAAAATTCGACTGGAAGATGTAGATATGAATCCGGTAACATCTTCGAAAATTTTCACTAGATCAATTCATTCAATAGATGATATTTTTCAAAAATATGTTCACCATCAGAAAAATTCGACTTCCACATCAAATGTTCGCACATTCTCAGTGGGGGAGAGAGTCCAGGTGAGGGATTATTCTCAGAACCAGTATAATTGGACATTCGGGGAAATCATCGAGAAATTAGGAATTCTACATTACATCGTCAAACTCGACTCGGGACGCACGATTAAACGACACCTTGACCAGATTCGACCCACGTCTGTTAAGAGAGTTCATTTTGATTCTCATCCTACAATCAAGAATGCGCCGTTTCAAATTCCTCGTACTCCAGAGAATCACGTTTTCGACACTCCAGCCCAGCCGTCTCATTCATCCACTCCGTCAAATTCGTCAACTCCTACTTCAATTCAGCCTGATGTTCCACCGCATCAGCCGCTTCGCCGTTCAACTCGAATACGAACTCGTCCGGCCTATCTTCGAGATTACATCCTATGGTGAAGACCCAGTGTTCTCCTATAGTGGGGGAGATTGTAGTGGCCTCGCCAATATATTTAGCACCGGCGGTTCGTCATGACAACGGGACATCTGGGGATTTTCATATGTTCTAATTGTTCGAAATGTTCTTCCAGTTTTGCTCGTCTTATTCAATTTGCAATATACCGTTCTACAGTTCATTATATTCAATGCGTGCATAATTTCTAATAATTACGTCACAACAGATACCTCGCACAATATTTACTTGATTTCGAATACCTATCGAAGTGTTCAGTCGTTAAGCCGATTATACCGGTTACTCTTGAAGAAATGATTCAGGATTTTTTCATTAAAAACTTGAGTCATTGTCTATTTTCACGACAACAGAGAATGTCCTCTCTTCGTAGAATCGCTAATGATGTTCAAACCTCAGCATCTCCCTCCGCTCTTTCTTCCACCGGTTTGTGTTGACAAGAGCCAATCAAATACCGCGTTAAGCCAGAGGGACTGTCCAATGCTAAGCACCTTAGTCTTTCCTCAATCGTCTGAACCGGACGGAGCCACCCGCTAACGACAAACCTTTATGTTTTGGACTACCTAGACAGTTTCTTGCTACGACTCAAGCCTACGCTAGATCACGATGTACTTCATGCTCCTTTTTGCTTCTAGTAAATGATTTTGTTTCTTCATTCACGTTAGAATAATTTGATATAGAGGTTATACGTTTTCTGTGTTTGTAATTTTTTTTTTTAAATTACTTACAAAAACAAACCAAAGGGCAAAGGTTTACCTAGCGATGTGTACATGAGTAAATGGACGTGTCATTGCTTAGATCATCAAATTAACAAATGAGAAATGGAAAGAATGAAAGAAAAATTTAACAAGAGAAACCAATAAAAACAGAGGCAAGAAAGTTGGAATTTGTAGTTGGAAATGAAAATCTTTTGCCGATTCTACAAGTTTTTTCCTTGTTACGTACCTTTCCACACACATCACGCCGCAGAATCCCCCCCCCCCCGAACGTTGTAAAAACGTTCGGAAATGTGAATTAAATGTTATTTATTTAAATTAAAATTAAATGATCGAATCCTGGCAGGAACGTCCTTTAAGTGTGAATGTATCCCTAGTTTCCATTTTCACTTCCTGTACAGAATTTTGAGAGATATCGGGTCCAAAGTTAAACGGTATTCAATGCAGGTTACCTGGAAGTTTTCCGATCATCTATCAATAGTGAATTTGTACAGAATTAACCCATTGTCGGTCCAATATAATTTGTTGTAAAATTCAGCGTAGGTATTGCTTTGCACATTCAATGTTACAATTGGACAATGCTTTTAAACGGAAAACACCAAATATTGATGGATGGTCTGATTTTTTTTTTTGGTCTTCTTAAGCCCCCCATGGCCGGGGTAATAACCAGAATGGCATCAATTGAACGAAAAATAACTGTAATTCTCAACAGGCATCAACATTACTTGTATGAATCTTTTTTTTTCCTATTTTCAGGCTACATGGTCTAATTTTAATAAGATTACAATTTGGATCAGCGTAGGAAGGATTGTTTGCAACATTTCAAAATTTTGAGGCTAGAAGACCGCGCGAAATAATTTTCATCGGCTATTGGTTTATTATTAATAATAAACCATTGTAATCTCCCAAGAAAAAAATTTCTAACCCCCTCAAAATTTGATGTTTAACGTTTCAAGGCATGTAGAATCCGAACATACAATAAAAAAATTCTGTCTGTCCGCCGTACGCCGTCATCTTTTTCCCGGCCAAACTATAGTAGCTGCATTCTTGAAATTTCCACAAATCAATGGCCCAATCCTTGAACCACATTCTAGCTCAATTTTAAGGTTTTTTTGGGGGTGAGAAAATTCATTCTTTCCAAGGGTTTCCAGAAAAATGTGTATTTTTTGGTATCTGTCTGTATAGATTTTTGGCCGCTGAATAGACTGAGACCATCGCGGGGTCGGTGTTTTATTGGTTCTTGAGTTATCGCAGCTTGTGTGTCGAGTTTTGAGAGATTTTCAGAAATTTGGCATGAGGGTAAACTCGAGAGTTCTTGGAGCTATAAAAATTGTTCTATACTCATTGGAATGGTCGTCAAACACTCTCTCCAGCTGTACGGTAGGGCAAAAAAATTTAGCTTTTAGTTAGGAAATTAAGAAAAATGATTAAAATTACGATAGTCGCTACGGAGTTAATATTACACGACGAGCAACCGACACTAAAAATGGTTCGCGCCTAAAGCCTAAAAAGTTAGCTGTCGAATACTCAAAATTTTCGCGTAAATCCATGCTGCCTGGCGGCCTTTTTTAAACATGTATCTTCCCTGCTCGTTGAGTTGAAATGATCTAGAATAGATTACGTTTCAGGTCTCTTGATCACTTTTGGCGATGGTCGAACGCCGTTCTATGATAGATCCGACGTTACCCATTCTCAAGTTCCTGATGCTGGACAACCCAGGTCCGCCAGACAAGCAGTCAACCGCCCTTTCGTGCCAGTAACTACCACCTCAACCGTCGCTCCAGTTCCAGGTGCATTTCATTCATAAGAAGAAATTAGGTTGGTTCCTCATCGAATACGAGGGATATCCAGAAAGTAAGGTTACAAGTCCCCTGAAGGGCACAGGGAATTTTTTTTCGTTATGAGTGGCATGCCTGCTTGCAGAGAGGTTCGTAACCGTCAAAATAAGCCCAACCCCGGGTCAGTCAGTTGAGAAATGGCGTCGCGGGAGCAGTTTCCGTCAACCTCTGAAGGTGCTGTTCCCTCCACCTACCGCCGATGCGAGATTCGGTCAGTCATCAAGTTCCTGACTATGCGTCACGAATCTGCTTCCAAAATCCACCGTCAGCTTGTGGGCACTTACGGGCCTGAGGTAATGCCACGTCAACATGTTTTCAAGCGGGTTAGGCTTTTTAGAGAAGGTTGTATGGACACTCACGACGAAGAAAGGAGTGGAAGGTCGTCTCTCATTTCAGAAGAGCTTCTGCAGCAAGTGAAGGAACAAATTCGCTGTGATCCTCGAGTGACCATTGACACTCTTCATGAAAAGTTCCCACACATCTTGCGGAACCTTATGGGTGAAATTGTTTCGGAAAAATTGGACTACAGGAAGATGTGCGCGAAATGGGTTCCAAAATCGTGTTTTGGCTGCACCTGAATTTCTTCAGCATTATGAAATGGAGGGGGAAGCATTCCTTGACTCAATAGTGACTGGGGTAATGTCACGTCAGCATGTTTTCAAGTGGGTTAGGCTTTTTAAAGAAGGTGGCACGAACACTCACGACCGGAAAATCCAGTTCTCAGAGCGGAAAATCATGGCATCGGTGTTTCGGGACTGAAAAGGGTTGTTGTTGGTGGATTTTATGGCCAGAGGGACAACCATCAATGCTGACGCATATTGCGAACCCCTTAAACAATTGAAGAACAGCATATAAAACAGGAGGAGAGGGATGCTGACTCGTGGTGTGTCTCTCCTTCACGACAACGCCCGACCCGACCGCTCGTGTGACCCATGCCCTGCTTGCATCCTTTGGATGGGATATTGTGACCCACCCACTATATTCTCCGGACCTCGCACCCTCAGATTTTCATCTTTTCACTAAATTGAAAGAGTTCTTGGGTGGAAAACGTTTTTCTAATGACGATGATGGAGACTGTCAAGAATTGGCTTTCAAAGGTGAAGCGAAGGTTATACGACGAGGGTATACAAAAGCTGGTGCCGAGGCTGAAAAAATGTATTGATCGGGATGGCGATTATGTCGAAAAAGAAACATATATTTTGGGTCACACCCTGTAAATTTGGTTAAAATATATGCACTTTTCGATTTTTGGCAGCAGTTGTAACCTTATTTTCTGGATATCCCTCCTTCTGGATACTCGCGGATGGGAAAACATTCTTTTCTCATTTAGCTCAAGATAACTAAAAAAATGAAGCCGTGTGGTTTTTACTTCAGGTAACATGACATTGTCAGAACGGTATAGAGTATTGTACTATTGTTCAATGGGATTGCAATTTGATGTCATTAGGCGTTGATATTGCGTTGGCATTGATATTCGTATTGTGGGTTATGTTTTTCTTGGAGCTCTTCAACGTCTGAGTCATTATTATTATTATTATTAGATGCACTTTCTGGTGAGTTACTTTGCACGCTGCTTGACAATGGATAACCTACTGTAATTGGCAGATCGACATCACTGTCAACACTAATGTTGTGTCCGATGTAGAAATAACGAACGAAGCACGATTTTGATTATAACGTTTTATAATTGCGAATGTAAACAATAACGAAGGAACACAGACTGAGCGAAAAACAATGACGGCCATTATAATCATAATCTTGAAAAAACGATCTCCCGACTCGATGTATCGATATCAATATATCGAGTTATCATTAATCGTACAACTGGAATACACAATACTCTCCCCCTCATAATTGAATTCAAGAGAAAAAAAAATGGATTTATACAATGCAATTCAGTTGAAAAGTGAGTTTAAATTCAGGTCACAAAATCTTGAAGATGTTGTGGTCGTCGACGGTTGCGATCGGAGCGACGAAGAATCGGCTGCGAGTCGTTTTCTTGAACAATATCAGTTGGTCCATCTTCTGAAGGAACTGGTTCTTGGCTAGTCAGCATTGGAATCAGGAAGGGAATTTCAGGAGAGCGGCGAGCTTGATTATCTGAATTGTTACTCTCAGGGGATGGTACTAGTTGTGTATTGTGGTGAGGCCTTCGTGGTTGGTGTTGAGGATCTATTTCTGTCTTCCGCAACTGGTTTACATGTCGTTTTAGAGAATAGCCATTTTCCAGGAGAACTTGGTAGTGGAGTCTTCCAAATTTCTTGATAACTGTACCAACTTTCCAGGAGTTCTTGTTGTTAGAGTACCATCTGGCAATTACTTTGTCGCCAACATTGAATTCCCTCGAACCTGGCAAGTTGAAGGTGACTTGTTTCTTAGTTTCTCTTGGAGGAGGTTTCAACACATCCAGTTGGCATCTGATATTCCGATTTAAATAGAGTTCTGATGGTGTTTTGCCACATTTCAGGGGTGTTGCTCGGTAACGGAATAGGATTTCTCTCACTTTGTGAGCGATGGATCCAGGAACACTCATAGAACTGAGTTTAGATTTGAGGGTTTGGATATAGCGCTCAGCCAATCCATTTGTAGCTGGATGGCCTGCAGCTATGAATTTTTGAATGATTCCATTATTACTGCAGAAATTTTTGAAAGCATCACTCTGGAAGTACGTTGCATTATCGGATACCATTATTAGAGGAAATCCATGAGTAGAGAATATATCGAGCAGCAGATCAATTGTTTTCGCTGTTGTTGGGGCATCTTTGATGATTTTGACTTCAGCCCACTTTGATTTTGAGTCCACTAGAACGAGAAAATGGTGATCAAGGTAAGGGCCAGCATAGTCTATGTGCACTCGTTCGAAGTTTTGTTGAGTCTCGTCCCACTGATGCAGAGGCACTTTTGAAGGGCTTTTTTGGGTTAAGGCACAGTCGCGGCAATTCCTTACCATTCTTTCAATATCCTTATCGATGTTATGCCATGTGCAATGGCGTCTGGCCAATTGTTTCATCTTTACAATGCCGACATGTGTGCGATGAAGTTCTTCTAAGACACTTTTTTGAAGGGATTCTGGAATGACGACGCGTTCGTTCTTGAAGATGATGCCACTTGCAGTGGTGTATTCGGGCTCGCGCCTTTTCCCCGAGATTAGATCTTGAAGAAGTTCTGACAGTTCCTTGTCCTTAGCAGTTTCAGTAGAGATTGTTTGACTGTTGACGACGTTGTTCGAAATCTGGTTTACAATTTGGTCCTGAAGATCTTGCACTTCTAGGCTAAGGATGGATTCTGTAGAAACTACTGCTTCTGGATTCGTTGATCGGGACAGACAATCTACGTGGGCGTGGTCTTCAGCCTTCTTGTGTATCACTTTGAAATCGAAATCTTGAAGGAATGTGGCGTATCGAAGAAGCCTTGCTGAGGTAAATGATGGAAGCTTTGTTTCCGGGTGAAAAATTCTAGTGAGCGGCTGATTGTCTGTAATCAGCGTAAAAGATCTTCCCACAAGGTACATGTATAGCCTGGAGACCGAGAAAACTATTGCTAATGCTTCCCGATCTAGCTGGGAGTAATTTTGCTCGGCTTTAGTTAATGACCTGGAGATGAAAGTGATAGGACGCTCAACCCCATCCAGAATATGCGAAAGTACCCCTGCGATGCCAGTTGGGCTGGCGTCGCAAGCCAGTGTAACTGGAAGCGATGGATCGTAAGGCATGAGAATCCTATCTCCCGCAACTTCAGATTTCAACGTTTGAAATGCTTTTCGACACTGGTGACTCCAGATCCATTTTTTATCTTGTTGAAGCAACTGGCGGAGAGGGAATGATATGGAAGACAATTTAGGAATAAACCTGGCATAGTATGTAACCATACCGAGAAATCGATGTAATTCGTCGGGATTTTGAGGCTCTCGCATGTTGACAATTGCTTCAATTTTCTTGGGGCATTTAGAAATTTTGTTATAACTGACACAATAACCGAGATATTGAACTTCTGTTTTGAAGAACGTACATTTAGATTTATTCAAGTGCAAATCGAATTTTTGAAGTTTCTTCAGACAGGCAACTAATCGACGTTTGCATTCTTCCAACGTTGGCCCATGGATGATGATGTCGTCGTAGTATGACATTACGCCTTCGAGATTGGACAAAATTTGATCCAGGATGCGGTTAAATTCACTAGGCGCTGTTTTTATACCAAAACTCAACCTGTTCATGAGATAAGTACCCCTGTGAGTTGAAATAGTTTGTATTGCCTTACTCTCATCATCGACTTTAATATGGAGATACGCTTTAAAGAGATCTAAGTGGCAGAAGTATGCAGAATTTCGAAGGTTGTTGAGTATGTCGTCTATTCTTCTAATAGGGTAGTGAGCTGATTTGAGTTGCTTGTTGACGCCTACTTTGTAGTCTACACATAGCCTCAAAGATCCGTCCGGCTTCGGGATAATTACCAGAGGCGATCCCCAGTCACTAGTTTCGACTTTCGAAATGATGCCGGAGCTTTCGAGGCTATCCAGCTCCTGATTCACTTTTTCAAGGAGTGCATATGGAACATTACGCTCTTTTATAAAAACGGGTTTCGAATTAGGTCGTAGTTGAAGAGTACAAGTGAACCCGGGTATACACCCAACCCTTGGTTCAAAAATATCTGAGAATTCTTGAAGGATGTCTGAGACAAAATCCACTGAATGGACCGAAGGCGCCGTTGTAGAATTTATACGATCAATATCTTGAAGGTTGATTTTCAGATGTCGAATCCAGGTTCTACCAATAAGCGGAGAAAATTGAGCTGGCACAACATAAAGAAGCTCTGTTGACTTTCGCCCTCGATATTCGACCGAGACTTCAGCGACTCCAAGCGGTTGAAAAATACCAGCTGTATATGAACGAAACTTGATGTCAGTAGGCATCAGTTTTGTTGAAATATCCAATTTGAGAAAATCTGTTTCCGGGAGCAATGTGAGACCAGCTCCTGAATCCACTTCAAAAGTTTGAAGCTTGCCATCAATTGAAACGTCGATGAAATATTTGTGAGAATCCGATGAGGTTAATGATTTATTGAAAATATCAATAATTTTGTTCACACTATCGAGGTCTCGAACAGATGTAATATCGACAGAATGAGCCGATCGAGAATCCTGGCGAACTACAGGATAATTCGAATTTTTTCTTGATTTTTGCTGCATGCGTGTTGAAATGCAGACAGAAGATATATGTCCTACCTTCTTACAAGAGGTGCAACACAGTTTTGAAGGGGCGATTGAGCACTGACTGGTCGAATGATTGTTGCGACCACATCGAAGGCAGCGATTTTCGATACCTAGGTGTTTATAGTCAAGGCGATTCCAGGATTTGGACCTCCCAAACTTAGACGACCTATCGGAGTTTGATGACTTGTCCGGGCGAGAAGTAGATGGAGAACGACCTTTGGAGGAACGGGAAACGGGCCTAGAATGTCGTTGACCGATTTGGTTGATGTCATTTCCGCTAGGTGCGTATGTTGAAGATGGATTCCTGTTGGAAAGTTCTCGACTATCTAACTTTGAAGTTTCAAGCGCCAGGGCTTTAGATAGAATTTGCTCGAATGTTGATGTCTCAGACTGTAGAAGTTGCTCTCTGATAGCGTTGTCGCGGATGCCTCGTATAAATTGGGCCCTGAGAAAAACTGTAGCGATATTAGTTTTACAATTTTCTTCTGGACACTCAAATTCACAATCATGGATATTTTGGCGCAAAACTGCAACATAATCGGCGATGGACTGCGAGTCTTGCTGATAGAGGGAAAGGAACCGGTGTTGAGCAACCAAAATATTTATTTTTGGGCATAAATGTTTTTCCAACAGGTCAACAAGTTCAGAATATGGAACTTCTGAGGGCTGCTTAGGTGCTACCAATGACACAATGAGAGGGTAATGGCGGGAGCCTATCGAATTTAGCAGCATTTGGGCGCACAGGGTCTTGTTGCTGAAAACACTTTTCATGATTAGATAATTTTCGAATCGGTCCTTATATATCTTGAAAGTTTCTTTTGAAGAGTCGAAGTGTTCAAATGGTTGTATAAACGCAGAAGTACTTGCGGTATGTTGAGAAGCTGTTGGCAGATTTGAAAATGTCTGAGTCAACGTCTGAATCAGAAGTTGTTGTTGAACAGTGAAAGTTTCAAGCAAAGTTTTAAACTGATCCGCGTCCATGTCGAAGTAGGTTGTCGCTCAGAAAAATGTTGAAAAAACCTTCGTTGAAAAGATGATGCAATCGATGGCAGGTAGGTATTTAGAAAAAAATTCGAAAGGGAATAATCGTGCCACGCTCGCCCTTCATTTATTGAAAACACCGATGGAATTGATTAGAATTTACCAGGTTATTGAAGTTATGATGTCGAGTTTTGAGCTACGCGTCTAACCTCGGCTAGGCTTGGCTTCCTCGCAGGCGTCGTGGAGTCCAGTCGGTGCATAACACAACACAATCGCGCGTAATCACCAGTTCACCTCGTCGCCAAAATTTGTTGTGTCCGATGTAGAAATAACGAACGAAGCACGATTTTGATTATAACGTTTTATAATTGCGAATGTAAACAATAACGAAGGAACACAGACTGAGCGAAAAACAATGACGGCCATTATAATCATAATCTTGAAAAAACGATCTCCCGACTCGATGTATCGATATCAATATATCGAGTTATCATTAATCGTACAACTGGAATACACAATAACTAACAAGCTTCAAGTGTTCCACGTGTAATGTATAGCAACGACTGTATGGATCAGCAATGACGTAATTTACTGGAGTAACAACTACGTAAGGATCCTTCCATTCGGCCCTAAATTTGCCCATGCCAAGTTTTATACATTGCATAGATCATCTCCCCGGTCTGGAATTTATATATACTGCGTCTAGAATTAACTGCTTTATCACGCTTCGTTCTGATCCTGTAAAATATCATTGAATAAAAAGAAACAGTAGGCGTTTAGGTGAAATTATTTCACCTAAAGGTGAAACTATTATTTTAGGTGAAATTATTATTTTAGGTGAAATTATTATTTTAGGTGAAATGAACGAAACAAATTTGATGTGCATCATGTTTCTATGTATCTACATGTGTTGACTCATGTTTCAGGGATAACTTACTTGATAGCTAATTGCACTTGTCTTTCGACATCCCAATATAATCCAGTATGTGGGACAAATGGAGTGACGTATGTGAACCGTCAAAAACTCGATTGTGCCCGCTCTTGTGGTACAGGTGAGTTCCTTCGTTCGACTGTTCAATTGTCTATTTATACATACATCAATACTAACTATACTTAAACATATACCTTTACATATACTGTTAGTGCATTATTACTGAGACAGCCAGCGGTTTATAATAAGAGAGTTATTTCTTTCCACGGTGTCCGGAGACATGAATGTGAGTCTGGGAAAACGCAAGATGATGTGCTAGCACGAGCAGTGTTTTTATGGTGTCATGTGACTGCTCCCCTTGGTGTCTCACCTGTCTGCTAAAGTTCACACACGTCTGATCCATTTGTTGTTGCGTTCACCCAATCAATACCATCTTAAATGGATTTAATTTATTTTAATAATATGTATTTAATATTTACTTATCATCTATTTATTTATTGGTATGTACTTAGTATTTTTTATTAAAGTGTTTTTTCATGTATGATTTTCTGATATTATTCCGATATCAAGTTTATTTCATTTTTTGTAGTAACTGATAGGTTATTTTCTTCACGGTAAAAACAAAAGAAAAAAAAAAGGTTGATTTTTTATTAGTAAAATTAATTTATTCTTATCTTCTAATACCTTGTTTATTTTTTGTTCATATATAATTGAATTATTCTCAACGTTCCGATTGTTCATTTTATATTATTAGTATTTTATTTATAGTACCTAATAGAGGATGAATAAATGTAATTATGTAGGTACCTAATTGTATAGTTTGTTTATGATTTTATTTTCCAACGACTTTTTTCAATTGTATAATTTTTCAACTCCAGTTTTTCAATTTTGCATTCATTGATAGTTATTTATTAACCAACTTCAAAAGGAGGGGTTACTATTGTTGACTTGTGGGTTATTTTCTCTCCGTGTTGTCTCCTGTAAATCTGTTCGGAATTTTTTTTTTTTTTCTTGTAAGGGAGGTATAGGTCCCATAATTTTTAAAATTGAATCATCTCGTATTTTCGGCTCCACGTTCGGAGAAATCCCGGAAAACGTGATTTCCGCAGAAACAGCAACTTTTCAACTGTTGATTATGGTTGCTCATAACATCTAGAAAAATTGATAAATTCTATTGTTTTGTTGTCATTATGTTAAAAATTTATCTGCCTTTAAGAACATAGCTAACATTTTTGTTCGGTGATCTGATATGAAAAAACTCTCTAATATATCCGTCTGGTACAATTATTACATGATAATGTCAAAAACTAAATTCTATAACGTGATAATATAATATAAATGTATATTTTTACAGATGTTAAACTACGGCGAACAGGCAACTGCATTCAATCTACGCTACTATTGCCTACCCCTCGCCCTTCAACAAATCCTTAGCATACTACATTTCGTGTCGGTGCTAACTCTCATCTGCACCAATTCATGTTAAGCAATTTGTATTTAATTACTTGGAATGATAAAATTCGTAATGAATCACTGCAAGCGACAGCGTTTGTCGAATTTATTTCCTACATAGTTTTCCTCAGTTCCATAATTTTGTATCATAATGAATTAGGCTGGGGACCCTATGGCTTCACGTCGCCCTGGAGATGCCCGAACGGGCGAAATTGCTCGGCCAGGAAATGAAGAATCGGAGAATGAGTCGCCTGGTTTTTCTCATTCTCACACCGCGCGATGATTGAGTAATAGGTTTGCAACTTGCGCATGGTTTTAGCTGAAGTACGCAGACCAACTTCTCATGTTTTCCACGATTTTTAAATTACACCTCGAGAACCAATAAAGCTATCGACCCCGCGATGGTCTCATTCGATTCAGCGTCCAAAAATCTATAGATATTGATACCAAACACTCCTTTTTTCGAAAAAACATTCGAAAATAGGAGTTTTCTTCCCCTAAAAACCCCCCAAAAATACCTTTTAAGTTGAGCTAGCATAGTGGTTCAAGAATTAGGCCGTTGTGGGACCGAGATTGATTTTTGGTGAACATTTCAAGACTGTGTAGCTATTTTAGTTTGGCCGGAAAAATGTTGACGGCGAACAGACAGATTTTTTTTATTGGAAATTCGGATTCTACGTGCATGGTAAGTAAAACATGAGACTTTAAAGGGGGTTAGAAAATTAGGTGATTATAATTGTTTATTATTGATAATAAACCAAAAAAAAATTTATCGTTTTGCTATTTCATCAGTAAATTGACGAATTAACATGAATTCGTGTTGAAAACGACGATTTCTGTTAAACCTCGTTCTTATGTGATACTTTTCGAGTCGTACTTTTCAAACTCAAAGGGGTGTATTTAGTAAGACAGATAAGAGGAAGTTTATCTAGTCGATAAGTAGGTAGTACGGAGACAATAGTGCATTTCCAGGGATTAGAATTAACAATTGCCTCCTCTATTATGAACGAGAAATGAGTCGGCCACAGAGGATTTGGCCGATTTAGCCAGTCCGATTAGAGGCCTCGAACTGTTCGAAGGATTCAAATAGTGCCTTCGATCTGAAGGATCGTCCTTCACCTTCATTTTGGCAAGTGACATCAGCCAAATGGAGGGGTGGAATTTTCTGAAATTTCTCTTATACTATTGCTTGTACTGTTATTTATTTGGCGCGAACACGGATGCCGTCAAGCCGGAACAAATTCACATTTCATGGGGTGGTAAGTTTTTTTTTAAATAATATTATTATCTCCTGGCAAACAATCTCTAGTGGAAAGAATTTAGCACCGTTAACGGCCGCATCAGCCGGCCGATTAGGGTATACTTTTGCAAAAAAGATTTTTCTGGAAAAAAATGTATTTTTATTATTTTCCTTCTCGTCGCATTTCTTGATGTCCGGGAGTTGTAAGGGGGAGAAAAACTAGGCGACTCATTCTCCGATACTTTAATGGCTGGCCGAGCCCATGTGGACTCTATGGCTCCACGTCGCCCTGAAGATGCCCGAATGGGCGAAAGAGCTAGGCCAGCCAATAAAGAATCGGAGAATGAGTCGCCTGGTTTTTCTCCCCCTCACAACCCCCGTACGTATTTTTTGAGAATCACCGATACAGCCGTATACTTACCACAACATTTACGTTCATTTCCAATTATAAGTTATCTCTCATAGGGATGAGCATTGTGTTCAAATCTATGTATTTTTCATTAATCTTGAATTGCTATATTAATGCAGTTACCGTAATTTTCATATGCGGACCGAGCCAATAGCATAATTTCCTTAGAAAGTTTTCTAAAAGGTTTACCCCTCGCTTTGATGGTTGTATAATAAAACAAAATCTGTCAGCCTAACGCACTCTTCCGAGGGAACTATCAATATTAATATGACATTTTCACCAGAAATCATTTTTGAATAATGGCAAGCTGAGTTCCTTGACATTTCAAAGTAACTTTAGTAACTAGTAAACTTTTTATGTGTTTTGATACAGATATCGGCCGATACTTGTTTCTATAGGTATATTACCTGATGTACTGTCAGTTTACCAAATATTTCTGGTAGCCAGGGACTCTACTTGCAATTCAATTGCTTCTTTTCAATAAATGATGTACAGCATGCAAAATTATTGAATGTAATCGTTAATTGAGATATTGATCATTAGATGCGGCCGTGATTTCTATAACTATAATAATTAATAACTAATATAATATATTTTATAACTTGCTTATCTGTATGTACGTACATTTCAGAGAGCCCTCTGGAAATAACTGTCACGTGGAGCACGCAGAAGGAAACTCCAAATGTATTCGTCCGCTACGGTTCGGGTGGAGTCTTGAGTGAAATACAGCACGGAGAAACCAAAATTTTTGTCGACGGTGGAAAACAGAAACGAAGACAGTACATACACAAGGCTCGTCTGCTTAATTTGAAACCAGCGGAACGATACAGTATGTGCAATCGGTTCAATCAACATTAAAAGTTCGTCACGGAAAATTCAGGGGGAGAATTCAAATGAATTTTTCTTCATCTTTTAATTTTTCAGCCATTAGAACATCTTCAGGGTTTTTAGGTTCATGTAATGCCTCCGGGCAACATAGATATTAAATCATCAACTCGATTTGTGGATATCGCCCTCCTCATAAAATATGAGTAAAAACTGGAATTTTTTGTGCTATATTTTGATTATTAACCATAGGAACCGCTCATGAAAAACGCTGCAAAGGATTTTACAGTGGTTTATTATTATTAGTGGTTTACCTTGGAATATACGAATTTTCTCCCCCTCAAAACCCCCCAAAAATAGAGCTAACGATTTGGTTATAGAATTGAGCCGTTGTGGGGCCAAGATTGAATTTTTTTTTTATTGGATATTCGGATTCTACATGCCGTAAAACGCAAAACATCAAATTATGAGGGTTGGTTAGAAAAAAAATTTTCTTGGGCGATTACAATCCAAAACTCAAGGATACTCTGCTGGCTAAAAAGAACATTTCGAGACCTTCAACGAGCAAAAATATGGACTATTATAGCCCGTAAAAATCAAAATAGAAAAATCTTTGAACGGTTTTATCTTGGAAACCGTTGTGTTACCGTGTGTTATCCTAAATCTGGAAACTGCTAACTTTGGACATTCACTGGGAAAAAATTCTCTGAAAATTTCATTAAGTCTTGTTCATTTTTCTTGGAGATATATATACTGCAAATTGGTTTTTGCAGCCTATAAAAATCTCAATGGCAAAAAACGGAATACGGTGGAAGTACTGTGTGTGATCAAAACTATAAATAACAATTCTTATGAACGTGTTCAACGTTGGTCATTTTGAAAGCAAAGAGACCGGCAAATTATGAAAGCGCTTGAATAAAATAACAAACTGCATTTAAGGAAGAAGTACTGTGTGTGACCCCAATAATTAAAATCAAGCAATATTCAGCTGTCATATAGAAACATTTAAAGCCCTCTAGCGTTCAAACATATTCATTTTTATGGTCTATGAAAATCTAAATATAGTCAATAAGCTAATAACGCGGAAGTACTGTGTGTGACCCACATGATAAAAATCAGGCATCATTCAATCGCCGTCCCAAAAATTTCAAGACCTTGAACGTTCAATACATTCCGTTTTGCGGCCTGTTAAAACAAAATACAAAATATGCACTAAGGAAATCGTGAAAAAGGCTCATAATGTGAAGGCACTGTATGTGATCCCAAAAACAAAAAAATCTTGTGTTTTCTGCTCGCCATAACAAACATGAGAAGCCCTCAAACGTAAAAAAAAATTTATTCTTATAGCCGGTAAAAATCAAAATAGAAAAAACTTTGAACCGTTAAATCCCAAATGCACAGTGTGTTATTCAAAATTCAATAAGAGCCCATTTTGCTCATTCACCGAGAAACATATCCTGAAAATGTCATTGAGTTCCATTCATTTCCCAGGGAGATAAAGCGATTTATGTCAGTTTGTGACCACGGACTGAGAGGCACACATACACTTGTTTAGAAAGTGATTCTGAGTATAGTACTGTAAACATTTTTCTTCCAACAGGACTTGGGTTCCAAATTTGAGAGATGATCACAATACTTACATTTACTGTGTAAACCTAGACGTAACAATCGCTACCAACTTCATGAGGTTCATTTGTTTTTTGTATCCACTGACAGAAATTTGGTTTTATACTTTACAGTATACGTGTGTGGTAGTGACTTGGGCTCATCTGAAGAATTGTGGTTCCACACAGTACCTGAACACTCCAACTGGTCACCGAAATTGGCTGTATATGGAGACATGGGGGTTAAAAACGACGTATCGCTCCCGTATTTAATAGAAGATGCTCATCGAGGTCTATACGATACATTCATACACGTCGGCGACTTTGCTTACGACATGAAAAACGTAAGTAAAACAGGCGATTTCCTCAGCTTCCCAGAGAGGGGAATGAAATTTGAATAACCTTTGTTTGGTACACAGAATAATATAAACTGAAATATGTGTTGACGCTTTGAATTAATCTTATGTCAGTTGGTACCTAGTGTATGATGTATCATCTATGTGTGAAATGGCAGCTTCAAGAGGGAATTTCCCCACACTCCCGTGTAACCAGATAAAGATCACAATTTGTTGTGGTGGGATTGATACAAATTTTTCTGTGATTTTGATCTTAAGAATGGCTTAAAATTGACTTGTCTATGGGGGTTTTTAAAAATACCCTACACTTGCAAACATTAAAGGTTCGATGCTTACTTCACCCCTACTTTCTAGATAATTAATTTGCACGAAGCATCCTATTATAGTTTGAGCAATTCGTTTGTTTTTTAGATCATTAAGCACTAGCGATTATTTTGGCTTGTTATTTTGGCAATAGACTTGACAATTCTCAAGCCTAAAGAGAGACTCGAAAGACTCCCATCTGTTGAATTGTTGAGTAAACATGAAAGCAATGCACCAAGGGATAGGAAATGTCTATGATTTATCCGTTCCTCACATATTTCTGCCGCCATGGGGCTTCAGTAGAATATTTCGATATGTAGAGCTCATTTTATTTCATATAAGTTTATTGGGATCAATGATTTTACAGAGGAATGGCAGAAGAGGCGATGAATTCATGAGGAACATACAACCGATTGCTGCTCATGTACCATACATGGTCTGCCCTGGTAATCATGAACAAGCTTAGTAAGGACCACACACTTGATTTTCAATCGCATTCACATGCAGCCACTTGAATCGATTTTTTAAATAAAGTGTTGTTTTCTGTTTGTACTAGCAATTTCAGTCATTTTCGAGAGAGGTTCAACATGCCAGGATCGAGCGAAAATTTGTTCTATAGTTTCAATCTAGGACCAGCCCATTTCATCAGTATCAACACCGAAGCATTTTTTTATTTGGAATACGGCATCAAACTCTTGACTAAAATGGTGGATTGGCTTAAAAAAGACCTAGAGGTAAGTTCATTCATTTCACTTCAAGCATTGAACAGTACACGATTAATCCTTTATAACAGCTATAAAACACAAATTGAGGTTATATCAAATTGATCCTTGAAGTAGTTTGTCTTTTTTACCGCATAAGAAGCAGCATTATGGTGTGATTTAAATTGTCGCTGACATGTTTACTAAAGTAAATTGAAGTACCTCATTGTGATTGGATTGGGGATGGAGCTGAATTTAGGGAAACGTCTTGTAGCCTACAAGTAACAAAAAATTTGTAAAAAGAGGTATCAGTATTAAGAATTTGTAGTCCTTCATTGATAGTCGACTGTTTTTGGACAGCCTGTTAGTACACATTTCTTATTGCATTAGCTTGGTTTCAGCATTCTTATAGCCTCTACTTTCTCCCTATAATCAGCTTTTCATCATTTGGGAATTTACTGTGAAAAATGTAAATATAAAAATAATAACAAGGGAACGTTCAACGTTCAAAATCGAAAATCGTCCATAGGATGAATGAACCAGTAGAATCATTGCTACTTTTGTTTATTCCACAGGAAGCAAATATGTCTGAAAATAGAAAACTTCGTCCCTGGGTGATTACTTACGGACACCGGCCAATGTATTGTTCAAACACCAACCACGGATGTGATTTAGTGAATTCTGCAGTTAGGGTTGGATTGGAAGGGAAATGGTAACCCATTTATGTTTATTCTCTTAAAACTGTAGATAGTATAAGAATATGATTCGAAACTTGATATGGCTGTGAAAGTTACCTAAAAAAATAAATATCATGAATTTTTATCACAAATTTTACCAACATGAATGTATTTTATGATTTCAGGTTTGGACTGGAGGAGATGTTTTATCATTATGGAGTAGATTTATCTTTTTGGGGTCACGAACATTCATATGAGAGGACTTTACCTATCTACAACAAAACAATCAAATCAGGTAGTATTGAACAGCCATATGTGGATCCCACAGGACCTGTACATGTCACCACTGGCTCTGCAGTAAGTTATCTATTCTGATGAATACAAGCTTTTACATACATGAGCTTGGACTGCTTTAGCAATTTCAAACTAAGATTTAACCATCAACAGCCTCAGCTGAATCGGCACAAATTTTTGTCAGGTGATAAGGTCTATGCGATTTATAAGTTGTCAATTTGATCCCAAGATTGAAAACAAAGAGCATACATGCCAAGGCTTCTAGAATACCTCTTCCCAAGAGACGTTAAAAAATGAAATCGACTGTTTTAGCATTACAGATATCATCAAATCAATTCTTCTTTTTGATTATTCTGAATGGTGTGTTAAGGGCTGCTGGGAAGAGCTGGCTAATTTCACCTCTAACCCTCCGCCATGGTCAGCTAAACAGCTCCAACACTACGGCTATTCAGTCCTGCACGTTGTCAACTCATCACATCTACATATTCAACAGCTTTCAGTAGCTAAGGTAAACCTGTTTTCATTCTGCAGCCCTCAAAGGCATGAGCATTTATCCCTCTTCATTCTTGGTACTCACGAAAACGCCAATAATTCTTGGAGAGTGCTGAGTTTTGTCAAATAAATACAGGGGGAAATACCTATGGGATGTGCATGGTTGGCTTAATAACCGCTAGCACTCAAAGCTACAAGTGCGAGTAGTGATCAATTTATGAAGCTAAAAATTGTTAACATTTCACAATTGGTTAGACATAGTCAAGTACGGATTAAAAAAAGGCGAACTGGTCTCAATAAATAATGGCAGTTGGCTTAATAGTGTCCATCAGCTAAACCTAGGGAGAAAAATGCTAGTCAACTTACTCCTCAAGATGTTGAGCAGTTTCTACAAGAGCCTTTAGCTATTGCTGGACCTATTGTTGGAGATAAATTTTCCAACAATACCTTGGCTAACTTTGTGTAGATTATCCACTGCTTATGAAACGCCTCTCTAAAGAACATTTTTGTGGGTCCATTTTATTGGAACATTGCAAACAAACATATTTTTTCTTATTTCATATAAAAAGATGCATTGATTGTCCCCGCAATGCCAATTCAAATTTTAGAGAGGATAACTTAACATATAGTTTTGCCACTTTTCATAAAATAGCTACATTTCATCGGTTACTATGGACGAAAGAACATCATAGTTAGTACTCACGTTCTTAAAAACCTTACCAAACTTGTATTTTTCTCTCTCTCTTTTGCAGGGGAAAGACGTTGTTGATGATTTCTGGATTGTTAAGAACAATCAGCGCTATTGTGAAGACACTTCTCGAGTTTCGACCAATCACAATAGTTGTTATAACAATCAAACATGACCATTGTGGAAAAACTTGCATAAATATAATGTGATTCTATTTTTCCATTAATACAAGAGCAGTGATGTAGAAAGAATTGCCGTTATTGAAATGTATACCGCAACATGCACAGAATCATGATTACACAATCAGGATCGTAAATCAACACTGGTTGAGTACGAGTTGAGATGATGACAGAGAAAAAGTCACAGTAGGGAAAGTTCGGAACAATAAATATCCACCATTAATATCGAAAGAAGAGTTTTCATTATAAATATTAGTTGCAAGTTACCTCGCATTTTTCACTGAGGACGCAAATGGTGAGTCGTAAAATGTTGGTCTAGCAAACGAATAGTAAATGCATCATCCAAATGATGGTAACCAACACAAAATCGCAAACAAAGGCACACGAGGGTTTGTTTGATGCACTTTCCTAACATAAGCTTATGGATCTGACTCCACAATGGTCTCATTCAACGGAGCGTCCAAAAATCTATAGAAGTAGATAGAAAAATTTTGTCTGAAAAGCACTGGATAAAATGAATCTTCTCCCCCTCAAAAATACCTCTAAAATAGTGGTAGCGATTTGGTGAAAGCATTGTGCCATTTTCAGGCCAAGTTTGATTTTTTGTGAAAATTTTAAGAACTTAGCTTTAATAGTTTTGTCAGGAAACGTGCTGACAGCTACGGGAGAGAATTTTTTTTTCTCTTTTGGATAATCGGATTCTACATGCTTTGAAACCTAAAACGTCGAACTCTGAGAGAGGTTAAACTATTTTTCTTCTTGGGTGATTACAATAGATTATTATTGACTAATAAACCAAAATCATGTTAAGATAAGGTGAATACCAGTTCAACGGCCAGTCCATGGCTAAATTCAAAGTTATTATCACCAATGTGATTTTCACAACACTACAAAGAAGCTATATATAGCATCCGCAGAACTAAAACAAATAGCAACTAATGGGCAAAATGGAAAAGTGGAAATTTAATGTAGAATTTACAGTATATTGATTGCGGAATTTAGTAAGGGAATTTGAGGAAAAGAGATGACGTCAGAACCCAATTAAGGCCACTGTCAGTACCTGGGCTAAGAAAATACCGCTGCCATATGTAGGAAACATGAAAGGAGTTGGTAAAATAACATGCAGGTAACACAAAATTACTTGGTTAAGTAACCAACTTGCCAAGGACATTAATTAGAACCATCAGTTAAAATCATCTACATGACATCAAATCCACTATAACTTTACTGTTCTTGATCCTCATTAGTTGTTACATTAAGTGGATAAATCTTGAGAGTAAGAAGATTAAGGCGATGTTGGAGGGAGAACATCGAACTTCGCCGACCACTAACATTTCCACTCAACCAGTCTACCCTAGTCAACCAGTCTAACCAGGCTATCATTTCCCATAAAAGAGTTCTATCAGCACTGTTACTCATCCCAAACTATCTCACTAGTATCACTTATCATGTTACGAGTATCAGTTGTAAGTGAAAATTGACCCAATGTACAAAAAAATAAAAAGCACTAGAAACCGATGTCCTCCAAGTCTCATGGTCAGAGAAACATGATATATATTACCTTCTCATCATGGTTGTCGCGTTCCTCATCGTTTGTGAAGGGGAGAAAAACTAAGCGAGTGATTCTCCAGGTTTTTATTCTGGCCTTCTTGAGCACTTTTGCCCCTCAGGCATCCTCAAGGCAATGTTGAACCATTTGGTTTCTACAGTTGGTGTTTTTTTCTTTTTCTTCTTTTTTCTTCGGTTTACAATATATATAACCTGATTTTCATAATCTCGACCCAAGGAAACCAATTCGTTCCATTTCTCCAAAGATGCAATGGGCACTGAATTGTAACCTCGACAACAAAATTTGTGGGCCTCTGAAATGTCATGATTTGGTATTCTGAATAGCAGGGATTTTTTATAAGACAAATATATCTATCAGAAGAAACTATTGCAGTAGCTTCCAAGTTCAAGTGATGATGAGCTGATCAATATAATTTCAGGCACTGAGCTCATTTTGTTCTTTGGCAAATTGAGACGAAACCCAGGCAAGACCCCATTTTAGATTTGTCAAAAGAAATTTAAGGGCTTTCGTCCATTGCTCTTCTGAATTGAATTGAATCCTAGAAAAAGAAAAAGAAATTACTTAAAACATAAGTAGGTACATACTTCTTTTTTAATATGAACAATTTTACTCCATAGGTTCATAGTAAAAAAAAAAACTTGTGACAATGAATCATTTTCTAATAACAAAAATTGAAACGTCAAACTTATTATTAGAAAATGTGTCAACATTTTTCAATTAGAACTTATAATGATCTATTGAACACTCACTTGATTGAAAACGCGGATGCTGTGGCCGAATCTTCCAATTTGCCTTTGTCAATACGATACGGAAGGCAAAATCCAGAATCTCCTTTTTCCACTTCTTCTTTGAACTGTTGAAGGCACTCGAGAAAGGCAACCATCGCTGCATCAAATTTTGTGTCCCACAGGAATCGAAAACCTCCAGAACCATACAGTGGTAAGATTCTCTGTTCGGACAAAACCTTTAGAAGGCAGAAAAACAAGGACGACGGCATTATTTTAATGAAAAAGAAAGTGGTGGAGGCCAGTAGCCGCATACAGATTTTATATTTTATTTAATTATATACTTTGTACAGGTCCTCGTATATTTATTTTCTGCAGTAGTACTTTTAGTCTGGAAATAGTTCAACGCGTATTCGAATGAGGAGCGATTAATCGATTAAGCGAAAAACGCCCAATGGCCAAAACATGTACTTAATAGGTACCAGGACTGCTCAAAATAAAAATTCTCAAACCTAGGAGTGGTAGTTTTTTTTTTTTTTTTTTTGGCACTTAGAGGTAACTCCAGGGAGAGTTTTATAAGGATGTTTTCACTCCACTTTTGGAGATCTATCTGCTTCAGAGCATAGAGAGTTTGAGAATCTCAGAATTTTCACGTTCTTTCATGAACTATGTTGCCCTGAAGATGCGCAAATGGGTAAAAGATCTCAGCCAAATATATTTTATAAAAAGGTAAAAAAAATTAGTACAGTTAACATGAAAACCACACACCTCAATGTACGAATGATTTCCATAAGGCACAAGACGAAATTTGGAAAAAGAGAAGTTCATTTTATGTGCAAGCGCTGTAAGCAGGAGAGCAGTCTGACCCCAAGCTGCATTGATTTCACTCCAGTCTACTGGCGCTGAAGGAAGACGGCCTAATTTGAAATTGTTGATTGTGCCAAAATGACCACTGTGCCAAATGTGAAATGTTGCGTTGAACACATTCGTCTTCTTCAGCTTGTCAAGTTGGTTTTGGGCATAAATTAACTGGCACTCTAAGCTGGAATCATCGTAAACATTAGTTAGACACCAGAAGTCCAAAAAATTTGTTTTAATAATAAAAACATAAAAATTGATTGGAGGTATAGAACTTTTAAATTGAAAATCATCACACCATGCAAGGGAGCAAAGATTAAATTCAAGACGTGGCGATAATTTCTAGGTATTTAAACACTTATTTTCACCAATGAACTTGTTTACTGTTACTGAGCACAACAGATACAGAAAGGTTCTTTAACAACATAATCCTATCAATGAACAAAAGCAATGTTTTTTTCCCAAGTTTCATTTTTCAAAATGAGTTGTTTTGGCTCAGAAGCCACCAATATAATTAATGCGAGAGAGTATTCCTACAATTTTGTGTAATGATTTTAATAGCTATATTAAGTTTTGACAACAAGATGGTGACATAATAGAACACAATTTAAAAATTGGACACTAAAGCGTAAATTGACAATAGTATTTAAGCAACCACCATAATTAGAATCACATCGTGATATTCATTTCTGTGTTCAACAACTGATTGTAATTGATATGTACCAAAGATGCTTTTGTTGCCAAAACAATGAATAGTATCTTCTTTTCTCGCTCAAAACATTTTCTGCTGATTTTTCACTCTTCAATTCCAAATTCACCTATGGGGATATTAACTTGGATACATGCGCCTAATATCAGCTTTCCTTTACCTCCGCCGATCATCTTCAATCAAAATGAACTCATTTCTAAATTTGCTGTAGTCCTTCCAGTATCGTTCTTCATCTTGTTCTAATCGTTCTTTGATGTTCTCTTGCTCTTTATATTCTTCTTGAATAGCCTTTTCTTGCACTTGCATTATGTTCAGCTCTTGGGTCAACCTTTCCTCTTCTTCAAGCAACTGCAATACAAAGCATTGCATTTGGAAGGAGTTAGGGATTTTAGTATTTTTCCTTCCGAAGACCTCGTTCCAAAAATTTCTCATTTTCAACCGACTTCAAGCGAAGGAGGTTTTTGTATGAGTTGTCTCAATTTCGGGGCTGATTTCTACTCCAAGGATTCCCTCTTCGAAATTCATAGTAGAATTTGCATTTTTGTCAAAATGAGAAAATGAGAGGAATAAACGAGAAATGAGAAATAATAATTTTTATATTATTAGTTTTTTATCAGAGATGGTCCGATCAATCAGGAGTGGTCAGGTCAGTGCGAGCAGTAAAGTAGTCCTTGAAATTTGTAGTTGGTGATTGAGTTGCTGTGAAGTTGGGACTTTTTTTTGTTATTTTTTCCTTTTCAGAATTTATTTTATAGGCAAGTTTATAGGCATGTGTTTTGAAGTCTGCCCCCCCCCCCATTGAAATGAACGACAAATCTTGAACACCAACCAACAATTTTTATGATCAACAACAGACCTCCACTACAATGTTCAAAATGCAATCACTTATTGATGAAGCACTAGTAGAAAGATACTGATGGTGATTGGTAATGCTAAACTGACAAGCTCCATTCAAGACAAACCACTCCATCTTCCACTTGCGTCTAAATTCACTTATGAACTGAAAACTTACAGCTTCAAGAGTTTTCTCCAGAGATTCCAAACTTTCCACGGCGTTCTCACTTTTCAATCTGTAAACAGAGAATTTTCAAGAATTATCATCGAGCAATTTCCACAATAGTTGCATAATATGTTTTTGAGTAACTATCATCCATGGATTAAAAATTTGTACACCTCATTGATCCATCACAGAATTAGCCATAACTTAAAAACTCAAATAATTCATTCCACCATAGTGTGTAATTGAAATGCACAAATATACTCGTTCTTTATGTTCTCAAGTGATAATAGAGATATTATGCTTTTTCTCAAGCCTAGCGGCAATTACACCTTATGAGAGAATCAAAACAAATTTCAGAAATTCACCAAACGTTAGTGCATGATAATGAAATTGTTTGGCGGTCAAAGCCACAATTTATTTAGAAATACAGCCTAAAAAGTAGGCAGATAAATTATAAACAAAATGACATAGAAAACAAAACAATCTAGCACTTTTTCTAGAAGTTATAAGCTTTTAAAGTCAAAAGTTCCAATTTTTGCAGAAATCACGTTTTCTAGCATTTCTACGGATCTGGGGCCCCAACTATGAGATGGATTCAATAAAAAAAATGATGGTACCCACCTGGATAGTCAACCCTTTCAAACAAGAACAAATCGGACTTCAGAGTCAGTTATGAAGACAGGTAAAAAGCAGTGATAACTCAAGAACTTTAAAAGCTATCGACTGATTTATGGTCTCGTTTGATTAAGCGTCAAAAAATCTATATAAATTGAAATCAAACACATTTGTGTTTCAAGAACCTTGAAAAAGACGAATTTTCCAACTTTAAAACCCCCAGAAAAACCATTAGAAATGAGTTAGCAATTTGGCTAAAGAATCGAGCCATTTTCAGACCAAGAATGATTAAAAAATTAGCCCCATTATAGTTAGTTTCCAGTACAGCTAGTTTCCTCAGAAAATGCTGACGGTATACAACGGATGGACAGAATTTTCTCTATTGGATATTTGAATAAAAAAAAATTATACATGGTTAAATTATATTAAGAAAATTGTACACGACATAATAAACCATACATGACTTGAATTCTGAAACATCACATTTTGAGGAGGGCAAGAAAATTTGTCTTGGTCCTATCATGGTTTATTATTGAATAATAAACCAAGATGATTGCCGAGTCAGTTATGAAAGTAAGAAACTAGTATTAGGGCAGAACTACAGGGTGGAATGCGGCTGACAATACAAGCCGTCGACAAGGGATGTCTCAAATCCAATCGTAGTAAGTCAAAAAACCCAAACAACTGACAACCTAGGAGATGAAAAATTTTCAGAACTAGACATAAGAGCAAAGCAACTCACTTATTGAGAAACTGATTGTAATCTCTCCATTCTCCCTCTGTTAGTTTTAGCTGTTGATCCATAAGTTCAACAAGGACGTCCGTGCACTCTTCACACAATGGATGATCAATTTCAGAATTGGAAGAAACAATATCGAACAAATTGGCAGTTACCTGTAAGACAACAAAAGTAAGTTCAAAAACACAACATTTACAATAGAATTAATATTTCATACGCGTTCTAATGTTCTTGAAAGCTATGAAACCTTGATATCATTCACCTTTTTACTAAACACGTTCACAGAGTAAACGGTAACATTGTGTGAAAAGTCTAAGTCAAATTGTTATGAAAAAATGAATTGAGAGCTCAGTAAGTGCAGAAACCTCATCAAACTCATCAAAGGAAATTATAGTAAAACACAGTTAAAATACAAGTTTATGCTTGAGGTTTTGGCAAAAGGAGTTCAAAACTCGACGCAATCCAAATAATAGATATATAAGGCAAAGGATGTCTGTGTCTGTGTATTTGTTACTCTTTCACAATCAAACGAATGATCACATGATGCTGAAATTTTACCGGTACCTAGCTTATTGAAAATTGAATTGAAAACCAGCACAGCTGGAATGAGTTATTTATTCTGATTCCGTCGAGTCCTGAACAATTTTTGTGCTTTAAGACCTTCGAAGCAACTCGGCTAAATTAATGATTTAATTAAATTAAAATAAATAAAGAAATAAATAATAAATTAAATTTAATTTAAATGATGATTAATGAATTAAATTAATAGCTCAGAAAACAAAAATATTCAGTATTGTCTATCAGGAACATGAAACAAACCTTTCTCCTGTTCTAGACAAGTACACGGCTGAAATTGAGAAATAAAGGCCAAACCGTATTACTACTAAGGGGTTAATTGGTGAAATTACTTTTCAGCAAATATACATACATGTGCAGTTCTGAAAACCTTCAAACTACGTTTTAAAAGGACATGAATAACGACACATAGAACTGTAGTAAATCAAAGAAGAAAAAAAATATACAATTCTGTGAAGTGATTGATAAATGGGAATTCCATTCCAGGAACAAAGGCTTCTTGCAAAACCCATAAAACAGCAATTTCACAATTCAATTGTTATGAATTTTGATCTAGTAGTTATTTTCCTATAAATTAAAATACTAAACACAAAGCGCATGTGAGTCGCTTACTCACCTTCATCTGATGGCTGAATTCACCCGAGTCACCTTGTGGTCCCAAAAGTGTGAATCCATTAGTTCCATTTCCAGAATCTTCCAAGTGGAATCCAGGCACCAGATGATGAATACTGCCAGCCTCAATATCCACTTCAGGAGTAGCGTGAATTGGCACTGTACACAATAAGTTGATTCAGTATAAACCATTAACCATGATGTCAAGATTTGCGAGCTGCTGTGTTCAGCCAGATTGCCATTCCCCTAACGAAAATCATTTTCTAAGTGGCATCTCGGAAACCAATATATTGCACTATATTATCTGTCCAGAATAGGATGCTTCCAATATTTTTATAAAATTAAAGAATTATTCTGATTTCTTTCAATAGGGTCACACACTGTACTTCTAATCATCAGTGGATTTTTCTGAGTTTGGGTTTCCTGGCTCAAGAGTGGTGCAATTTCTATAAAATTTGTCCTTCATCCATCAAATGAAGAGCGTACAACATGAATTTCAGTTGAATTGAAGCTGAGCCAATTAATAATTGTTCCCTATTGTGTGCTCAACGCTTAGCATACAAGGATCACGTCAATAGAGCTCATCATTTACAATCTCCTTACTCCTATCAAGTCAAGCTTGAGCCCTGACATACAGACTCAAGTATTAAAGATAGGATTAGGAACGTCCCTCTCCTTTTTGGGTGGACACATAATACATTTAAAACTGCACCTTCTAAACACCCTCCCTCCCCGATATAAACAGGCTTTCCTAACACTATCAACGCTGTAGGTGCTCTATGAGTTCAATTAGATGATTTGAAGTGATCCTAGTGGCTTTTCAATACACGCGAAAAACCTGTTATTGACACAATTACAAACACCTTGATTTCAAGTCATCTAAAAAAAAAAAACTCACCATTGATTTTCCAAAACTTGAAGAACATAAAAATTTCTAGATTCTATAATTAGTGATAACTGTTGGCCAACCCAAACATGATCTATAGCAGTGTTCCATACACTCGAATATTTTCATACGTAAGACGATAATATATTTTAGGAAAATAGGCAATCAAGCCAAAAAAAGTATTTTCAAAAAGTTGTTGAAAACTTTTTAAACACTAAAACCGCTGTATAATCTAGGGAAAGCTAAATAACCATTATGTTCTTTGAGGATAAAGTATTTATTCTACCAAGGGAAATACTTACATGTCAATTCAGCTAGCGTGTGTTCACCAATAGCATTGAAAGATTCGTCCAATTTGAGAGGTTGCAGACATCTTTGGCAAAAAAAGTTCACATTCAACTTTCTGTCAACCATTTTACGGATTCGATCAGGATATCATGATTTAATTAGCGTTGGTTAGAACTTGTTTTTTCGAACAACAAATGGAACTTCAATCTGTAAACAACGTACCAAATTGGCAAATTACAATTATTTTATCCAGCCAAGAAGTAAATGTAAGAAGTTGACGGAGAAATGTAATATTTTACGTTTCAAGGCATGTAAAATTGGTATATAAAAAAAAATTCGGTCCGTCTCCGGTCAACACCTTTGTGACAAAACTATAAAATCTTCAAATTTTCACCAAAAATCAATCTTGGCCTGACGATGGTTTAATTCTTTAACACATTCACTGCGGGTCGCAAATTGGAAACATTCCAGCCAACCTTCATTAAATACTGGTTAATTTTAAACCCTTTTATCTGCTAAATTTGTTAGACAAATAACTTGACTTTTACTTTGAAAATTGAGAAAAATAAAAATGATCAAAATTACCATAGTTGCTACAAAGTTTTCTCTTATAGTTACCAATATGTTTTTTTGGAGGATATATTCACAAACGTTTGGAATACAACCACTGACAAAAAACGCTGCAAATGATTGTACAGTGGTTTATTATTCCTTCGTTTCAATAATGATTTAAGAAGACTATCCATTTGTGATAGTAATTATTCCGAACATTTGTGAACGTTCCCACCGAAAAACAGATTGGTAACTAACGGGTAAAATTCTGGAGCAACTATTGTAATTTTGATAATTTTTATTTTTCGTAATTTCCAAATTGAAATATTTTAAGATTTTTTTTACTTATTGAGATTGATTGGTGGTTGCTTGATTAATAGATGAACGAGATTAAAATAATTTACTTGATCTGATACGTGCGTCAAATTGTACTGAACTTGAGTAATTGAAATGTAATTATTCTCTGCAAAGGGACAGGTAGGAAATTCAGAAGAATACATTTCTTTGATGTATTTCGTAGTTCAAGTCTAATATGGCCTACTAAATAACTTTTCAGTAATAGTTTAATTTTAATTAACATTGACAACACCTTTTAAACAAAGAATAAAAGGAAACCTGCATATTAAGTAGTTGCCCATTAAATACGAAGACATAGAAACTCCAAAGCGGAAAGGTCTAGTACAAGGCAAGTAGAGACTCAGTCTCTGGGGTTCGGTAGCTCAGTACCACAGTCGCCACGAGCGCTAGTGAGTTCGCAACACCTGCTGTGTTCAAGACACTGCTGTTGCTTGTGTTCTCACTGAACGACCGATTCCAATTTGCCTAAGCCCGCCAGTTTACGATCTTGTCACCATGAAAATAATTGCCCAAAAACATTGCTCAACTTTGCCGAGATCATTGTGATTCCTATTCCGTATACTTTGAGTTGTTGTGAAACAGGTGTTGTAAAATATCCGCATGAGAGTTAATTGGTTATATTTTCACAGCAGGACTCAATTTTTCACTTAGTTCTCACTCAAACACGTTCGAAATTACACTTTGTCACCAAAATATGAACAGTTGCGAATTTCTTCGCGCTTGGCCAGTGAAATATTAAAGAAAAGCGATAGAACCATACATTTTTGGTTTATTATTCAATAATAAACCATTGTAATCGCCCAAGAAAAAAATTTTGTAACCCCCCTTAAAATTCGATGTTTTACGTTTCAAGGGGTGTAGTATCCGAATATCCAATAAAAAAAATTCTGACTGTCCGCCGTACGCCGTTGACAATTTTCCGGCCATACTATAACAGCTACATTCTTGAAATTTTCACAAAAAATCAATCTCAGTCCTACGACGGCCCAATTCTTGAACCACATTGCTCGCTCAATTTTAAGGGTATTTTTGAGGGGTTTTGAGGGGGAGAAAATTCGTATACTCCAAGGTTTTTCAGAAAAATGTGTACTGGGTATCAATTTCTATAGATTTTTGGACGCTGAATCGAATGAGACCATTGCGGGGTCGATAGCTTTATTGGTTCTCGAGTTATCGCAGCTTTTGAGTCGAATTTGGGAGGTTTTCAGAAATTTGACATGAGAGTGTAAATCGAGAGTTCTTTGAGCTATTAAAAAATCGTTCTATACTCGTTGGAATTCTCGTCTAACACTCTCTTCAACTATACCGTAATGCAAAAAAAATCATATTTTAATTTGGAAATTAATAAAAATAAAAATGAATAAAATTTCAATAGTTGCTCCAGAATTTTCCCCGTTAGTTACCAATCTGTTTTTCGGTGGGAACGTTCACAAATGTTCGGAATAATTACTATCACTAATGGATAATCTTCTTAAATAATTATAGAAGCAAAGGAATAATAAACCATTGTACAATCATTTGCAGCGTTTTTTAAGCAGTGTAAAGCTAATTTAAATAACTTGAAAATCGTATACAAGTTCTTCAGGATTGTCAAGGCAACTCGAAAACCATTAGTGTTGGTAATCAAGCAGTAAAATTGCTATTAATACGATCTCCTAATGTATAGGTAAGTATAAGTAATTGATATGAAGCGTTCGTGTCTTTCGACAAAAGCTTCCGATACTATACAGATAAATCAACTAACATACCTTATCACTTTTCGGAAACGACGTTTAATCGAAAATTTATAAATCAAGGATCAAACGGAAGGCAGATTAAGATATTTTACATCTCGTTAAAAATATTTTCTATAAACAAATGATAATATTACTAATGCACTGAGACAAATTCTCGATTCGTGTAAATTGATACAAGCACTTCGTTGAAATATTGAAAGTCTACTAGATTACTGCCGTCTGAGTAGCCACAGACAAAGACTACTGGAAACTGGACTACTGCCTACTTGTACACACACTGATAACAGATATCAAACTGTCAACTCCAGTTTTAGCTAGAGATCTATGATGTAGAGCTGGACTATCGATGTTTTTTGCTGAAAGTGTCGATGTTTACACAATCGATTTTACAAAGTCGATATCTTCGTAAAGACCAGGGACAAAATTTCAAGAATTTAGCTATTTTAGTTTGGCCGGAAAACTGCTAACGGCATACAGCGTACGGCGGACGGACAAAATTTTTGTATTGGATATTCGGATTCTATATAAGTATGCCTTGAAACGTAGAACATCAAATTTTGAGGGGGTTAGAATTTTTTTTTCTTGGGCGATTTCAATGGTTTATTATTGTATAATAAACCAAAAAAGGAATAATATTACACTGAACATTGCACATTTGCAGCGGTCTCCCCAAAATCTTCACTTAAGACCTGGCAACACTGGCTGGCACGAGGATCATAATAAAACTATTGCTTTCGGTGTTATATTCTGCGACTACAGTTGTTATCAGTCGCGCGATAGCCGAAATGCGATGCTTACGGTTTTGAGTCGGTCATCGTTTCAAAGTTGATCCAATTTTGATATATTCCCTTTCTGTGATTATTAGCTCGACGGCAAGAAATCAATCCAAGCTTTTCAACCGGCCAAGTCTGAGGTTTGTGCACACGGTGTTGATATTTCCGTTTATTCAGATTCGTTGTTACATGTGACTATTAAAAAATGGGCCAATAGTTTTATTTTCTAGCTCCCGTCGATGTTTGAATCACTATTCGCTATTTTTTATTTATTGGACGATCGTTGTCGATTATATCCAAAATTTAATATTATACCCTTACTTTCATGATTGAATTTAGCTAAGCCGACCCGATCGGAATAGCGACACTTCATAACATTCAGACGAAACGAGCGATTTGTTGTTGCTATAAGCGCTATTCACTTGCTCTGAATCGAGTTCAAGCGCTGAAAATACCTTGCAAATACAATATTGTCTGAGTGATCAGTTACTGAAACTATCTGAGAGAAAGATTTGATTTGATTTGATTATCGTTTTATTTATTTTGGCAGAATGGAGAGAGTGAGTGAGATAGAGAGATAGATAGACGATAAGTTTATTAAAAATCTGTGTACAAAATAGGACCGTATGGTCCTCTCTTCCTTTTTACACAGAAATATTCTTAAATAAAAATTTTACTCTGTGGTCAGGCATGTACAAACGTTCAAAATGATACAAATTTCTTATAGAGAGCGAGATTGATTGATTGTATTCATTTATTTAACGACCAGGGGAAGGTTAGGGCCAAAAGGCCCTCACTTCCACCTTCCCTGGATATAATATTTACAAGAACATAATTACTCTTTCATCAATCAACATTTACACAAAATTATTTTTGAACTTCTTCATTCACAATATTCACAAACATATACTTCAAATAGAAAAATAATATTTTTAAACTTTCTTCGTGCAAAAATAAATCTAACAAACGTATTTAATATTCTTCTATAAATTTATTTTTCATCTGTATACGAAATGCCGCGGTTCGTTGATCCAGATCGAACTTATCTTGATACTCATTATACATCTTCGTTCCTTGTACCAGAAAAGATCTTTCGAACATAACAGTCCTATGTGTAGGAATTTGTAAGATATTTTCCCTATTCCTTGTGTTTCGAGAGAGAGAGAGAGAGATTCATTAGAAAATGGGTGAGCAAAATGGGCGTTAAATATCCAGGCGTTAAATATCCATAAAGATCCATTTTGCAGCTCACCAGAGGAAAACAGCTTTTGAGCATAGATTATTAATCGATGAATATAATATTTATGATGCTCAAATTTCTATTTTTTCGGCTATTCACTAAACAGGAGCGTTCCCCACAGAAATGTCTGTAATCGAAAATGACGTAATACCCGATTGGAGTTGTCTGCTTCAACTCAAGTTTTTTCATTGATTTTGAAATAAACTATTTCAGTTTCTGATTGATTTCTGATTTCAAAGTAAAAACTGATTGTTATTTTTGCAGATGGATGATAAAAAGCGGCTAATGATGTCAATATTGCATCATTTAAGAGGAGAGTTGACTTCTGGCCAATTGGATTCAGAACAGACAGAAGGTCTTGAAGTGGCGATTCAGTGCTTGGAAAGTATATACGGTGTTCACAATGGTCTTCAAGTTGAGCCTCCGCTTTTGGAAATTTACCAGTCTTATTTGGTCTCATCGGTTCGTACTTGCGTACTTTTATTTCATGATTTTAATTCAAAAGGTTAAAAATGATGAAATTCCTATTATTACTAATGTTATTAGAGTGGTGGGCATAGGAACTAGGTGGGGTTCTAGTGGGTAAAAATCACACCCAGTCTTTTGTTGATTTCCCCACCTCTGAAAAAAATCAGTAGTGCCCGTAGATTGAAAAGAAGGTACTTGCATGTTTGAGTCGGCAAACAGTTTTACCCAATTAGTAAATCGAGAAACTCGCTCATTATTGATACTGCAAACCAGCCAGGAGACCCAAAAGGTATAGTATAAGTTAGTAACGTGGAAGTAGGGTGTGAGATCCTATTGATACAAGACAAGATATATTCAATTGATGTTTAGCTTCCTAGCATGTTCAGCAGTATCAGAAACAACAAAATTTGGCAGACATACAACTGTTACCTATATTATAGAATGAGAAAAACTTGGAGAGAATTAGAATCCGTCCCCCCAGAGAGAGTCCCAAATTTTTAGTTAGCAAGCAGCCTTAACTTGACTACAGTTGTCATGGTCAAACTAGGTTCCAGTAGAGTGGTGTGTTATTGTAATTCTGAAGAACTAGTAGCTATTTGGTTGCTACAGAATCATTGTTATAGATATGGGGCACAAAAATAAATCCAATGGTTTATGTAAAACCAGTATATCACTCAGTACTTCCAAGTTTGAGAGGGTGTTCAAATAATTCAAGCTAAAATTCAATTTAAGCTTATTTTGCACATTTTCTAGGAAACATTTCCTTGGGTTTCATTCATTTTCTAGGGAAATATGGCAATTTATATCACTTTTTGACCTCAGACTGGCGGGCAGACAAAGACACTTGTTCAGAATGCGATTCTGATTATAATACTATAAAAATTTCTTCCAATAGGACCTCCTTTCTAAATTCATCTTTTCAGAGGATCCTACTATTTCCATTTACTACATAAACATGGAAGTAAAAAGCTCGAATAAAAATACGGAAATGTGAATCACATGGAATTACGGAGTGTGATGCTAACAATAGAAATTAGACTTCATTCATTCGCCGTAACAAACAACCAGTAGCTCAATTGTTCAAATATATTGATTTTAACGGTCTGTAAAAATCTGAATACAATCACGATGCGAGTTAAGTAGAAGTATGTGTCTGACCCGGGTATTAGAAATCAAAAACGTTGAATAACTATGTCTCGGAAGTAAAATGTGTCATCCAGAGTCCGTAAACGGCTGATTTCGCATTCACTGAGAGAACATTTTCTGACAATATCATTGAATTTTCACAGAGATTCGATGATCCCATGCGTCTGCCAAACTCTAATGTTTACAATATTTGCAGATTGTGAACAAACCAGATGCTAGTGATGATGACAAAATTGAAGCAGAAAGACTCAAGACTGATGGTAACACTGCCATGAACAATGGTCAATTCAATGATGCCATCGAGTTGTACACTAAGTAAGATTGAAAATATTTTTCTTTATAGATCTTTGCTTTTACGTATTATTTAGATGATTTAAGGCTCATCACAATTGAACTAGTGGGTTTTTCCAATTTACTATTATCTAAGGATGTTTTTGTTTATGTTGTTTGTTATTATCTTTAGGATATTTCTTAGCGATTATTCATAATTCAAGATATTAAATTGACGTATGCCCTTCATTATTGTTATTAAGAAGCTACTGGGCCCAATAATGCCAGTAATTGTTTTAGGTGGTAGTTATCTGGAATCATTAAGGCCTACACTGTCGCTTATCTTTGGTCTGTTTATTTCAAAGTGATTAAAGCGTGTATGTTTTCAGGGCCATACGCTTAGACCCTAAAAACGCTGTTTACTATTGTAACCGAGCAGCTGCGCACAGTAAACTACGAAACCATCAACAAGCAATCGTCGACTGTAAAATTGCTATTGAAATTGATCCTTCGTACAGCAAAGCGTATGGAAGACTAGGGTACGTTTTTCCTCCTCAACTGTAGAATATTGCAGCTAATGTATTTTATATTTATGTGAGTTCTTTCTAATCCTCGATAAATAGTTTGGCTTATTGCGGATTGGATGACTACTCTAATGCTCTGACACACTACAAGAGAGCACTCGATCTTGAGCCTACCAATGATGGTTACAAAAAAAATTATGAGCTGGCCATGATGAAGATAAAAGAAATGCACCAAGAGACATCTAACGGGGGGTCCTCTGCACCGAACACCAATGCTGGTGCCACACCAAGAAACTCAGCAGGCCTCAATGCAGGTGGTGGCGGATTGCCAAACGTGCCATTCAACCCGATGGACATGTCTAACTTGATTGGCGATCCACAATTTGTCAATATGGCTACGCAAATGATGACCGATCCACAAATGCAAAATCTGTAAGTTAAATAGTTCTAAAAGATGTTGTGTTTGGAGATAAAGAGAGAAATATTTGCTTTAAGTTCCTATATGTCAAGTTTCATTGTGATGCGTTTTGCTAGCTAATGTATTTGTGTTTATTCCAATTGGAACTTATTACTCATTAATACGAGGGCGTCGCCAAAAGTTCCGTTCCCTAGGGAAGAAAAAATAAAATACTCCCTTTTTTGAAGTTTTGATATTAAGTAATTTGATTTGTATTCAGCAACTTTTTTTTCTACAAAGTCACCTTTTTTCCATGCATTTTTGATACCGTGGCACCATTTTTTGGTTTATTATTCAATAATAAACCATTGTAATCGCCCAAGAAAAAAATTTTCTAACCCCCTCTCAAAATTTGATGTTATATTGTTTCAAGGCATGTAGAATCCAAATATCCAATAAAAAAAATTCTGTCTGTCCGCCATACGCCGTACGACGTTAGCAGTTTTCCGGCCAAACTATAATAACTAAATTCTTGAAATTTTCACGAAAAATCGATCTCGGTCCTACGACGGCCCAATTCTTGAACCAACTTGCTAGCTCAATTTTAAGGGTATTTTTGGGGGGTTTTGAGGGGGAGAAAATGCGTATTTTCTAGGGTGTTTCAGAAAAATGTGTAAGTGGTAGCAAATTATATAGATTTTTGGACGCTGAATAGAATGAGACCATCGCTGGGTCGATAGCTTTATTGGTTCTCGAGTTATCGCAGCTTTTGTGTCGACTTTGGGAGATTTTCAGAAATTTGACATGAGGGTATAATGAGAGTTCTTGGAGCTATAAAAATCGTTTGTTTGACCAAATCACTTGAAATCCATCTCTGTGTGGCCCTTGTGGATGGTTTAGTCATTCAATCTGTAATTGATGGTGTGTATTTATTTCTAGATTGGCTTCTATCGTGAATGGCGCTGGAGCAAATTCACCGGCGAACTCTGAAACTCTGAGCAGTGGTGGTGGAGGTCAAACGCCTGGTGGTGCTGGAGATGGTGGTCTTGTAAATTTAATGAGAATGTGAGTAACATCATCTGTGGCTATAATGACTAAGTACCGGATCACCCTTTCAATTTATGTTATTTCAGTTTTGATAAATAATTTCTAGCGGGAACTCTGCATGTTTTGTGTGGACTTGAAATATTTTGCGCTGTGTTTTCTCATGCTGCGTTGGCGCATACATTCTTATGTGCTCTTGCTTCAATGTGCTAGAAGTGTCAACGTACTAGTCAGCTGAGAAATGTCATTTACTGGACATTTGTAAATATCCATACCTTGTGGATGTGTATGAACGGTTTTTTAAATTCATCGCCTTTCCTATACACAAATAGACTATGTTATACTTCATGAGCGATACAATATCATATATTGCCTGATACTTTTAGCTATCAGGGCACTTTTAAGGCCCGGCTAGTCAGCCCTAACCATTTATTATATGGGAGCTGTACAATTTCATGATTCTGTACTGCTCTAAAAATGCCCAAATGGTTGAAAGTATCCTGCAACATACCACATTTTGAAACGCATTGTTGTTGTTAGTCACCTATTTCCAATGTTATCTGCATTTTTATCACCCAGGGGACAGCGGCTTGCTCAACAGATGTATCAAGAAAGACCCGAATTCATTGAAGAATTGAGAAATACATTCAACTCTTCAGAACGGAATCCGAATGACCCGCACGGAGGTCCACCGGGTGAAAAGAAAAATCAGTAGCATTCAAAAAATTTCTCATGAGTTGCAAATGTAGGTGACCGACCTTTTCCAACTTGTTAAGCATATTTTCGACTATCGAATGGAAAGTTTATTGAATCATAGAAGGGTTGAGAAGTATTCATTGGAAATGAGGAGGGTCACATGAAACAGAATATCTCAATCATTGCTCCTTTTGGTTGAATGTTTGATTCACTGAAATCCTTAATTTTTTAAAAAGCAAACAACTCTGTGATGTGTAGTTAAGCACTACTTGTTCAAAAATCATGAGTGTACCTCTTACGATATTGGCTTCTCAAATCATTAAATTGGTCGAGTATAGCGTCTTCTGATCAGATTTTTAACTTCCTGCTACTGCTGACAATATCTCCATCTTTGATACAGCACATCTATTTAAAACTGCCGATGGTGAACTTGTTTAGGTCATTTGTTGATGAGTAACTCGGCAAATTTTTCGTTGCATTGACTCATTGAGGAAAATGATGATTATTTATTCCTTGCTAAATGACTTTCTCATTAGCTGGCAATAATAAAGCGATTAATGAGAGTGTTAATGGGTGCTCATGATTGGGAAGAAAATCACATTTTAAATCATTACTGTGATAGGTAAACTCCCTATACCAGGAGATATTTATTTTTCAAACATAGGGTTCTTGGTATTATCATAATTTCACAATTTGGACTGTATGAATCAAACATCTATGCATGTTTCATATGTGTCTTGGAATATTTTCTTTTCACTCTTATTTTTATTATTCTGATGAAGATCGTTTTCAGTTGATTGTGACTGCTCGATGGAATTAATATTTGACATCTTGTTGAACCATGGAATCGTTTACAACTTGGTCGTGAAATATTTGATTCTGATTCATTATATCGAAAGTTTCGACCATTATCTTAATTCATTGATAATATACAATAGTATGTTATGTTGCTTGATGTGTTTAATGTGGAATAAATTGATGTACTCATCTTTTGATTTCCCATCTGCTCATTCCGAATTCTGGTGTTGAAAAACTGATACCCCTCAATAATAAATTACTCATCAATCTTATCTGTAACAGTCATGCAGTTGTCATTACATCTATGCCTTCAGTTTTAGAAAGCTATCTATATCAGTGGCACTAAATTTTTGCAAAAAATAAGGGCAGTCCCTCTCTATGTGTTGTGTTTGTGTAGAAGGAAGAATGGTTTTTTACCTGGGTAGTAGTTGGTAGTAGAATGGTTTTTTACCAGATTCGGATCCCATGGGTAAGGCTAGCTTGTTATGACAATTCTGCAGCCCCCTCAGCTATTTAATCTGCTTCCCTTTCACCATCAAAATGTGTCTACTATGTTTTTACCAACTTCAAGAACTTACAAATTGTGTTTTTTTTTCTTCTTCAAATTCTACTACGGGTTTTGAGTGATGATACAGGAAATATCAACTGTTTGGTATTGAGAGAGTTAACTTTTGAGCAAAGGACATTTGCAAACCCTATCTGGATAAAATGATTTTTTCCTCAAAACTCGTTTGTTGTTCCATTTGATTTATCATTTAAACAGTAGTCAAACGTAACCTTTAGCAACAGTATGCACGTAAAAGTCATGACTACAAATTTTCGTGTTGTGGAAAACTGATCAGATTTACACTACCTAGGGTGGTGCAATCCAATGAGGATTTATTCCAGTAAGTAGAAATAAATAACTAACACAAACAATGAGGTTGGTATGCATTGGATAACTGTAGATGGAAATGAATCTGTCCATACTATTAGAAGCTGGGATTGATAGAAACCAGTGTGTATAGATCACACAGTTCTTCTATTTGGACATGACCAATAATTATAAAATCAAGAAACGCACAAAAAGTCTTCAACGTTACTAGAAGATAAAAGTTAGCTATTGAAAAACTAGCCAGGAGACACAAAAAAGGTTATATTGGTGAAGTACCTAATTAAAAAAAATAATTTTATGGCTAGGAGGCCCTAAAATTAAAAAAAAAAGCTTGAATACTGCAAAACGCCAATCACGTAGAAGTGCAGTGTACAAGCCAATCAATGAAACATCAAGCACCATCTCCTCGCCGTAGCAAACTTCTTCAAGACTTAGAACGTTAGAAAATAACTACTCTTATGAAGTGAAAAAAATCAAGATATAAAAAACTTCCGTAAGAAAAATCGTTTTTTATTCGTTGGAATGGGCCTCAAACACTCTTCAACTGCACCTTTGGAAGAAAAAATTGAGCTTTTAATTTGGAAATTAAGAAAAGTTGAAGTGACTAAAATTACAATAGTTGTTACAGAGTTTTCCCTTAAAAGTTACCAAGCTGTTTCGTCAGGAAAGTGTTGACGGCAGATGGACAGAATTTTTTGGTTTATTATTCAATAATAAACCATTGTAATCGCCCAAGAAAAAAAATCTACCCCCCCCCCCTCATAATTTGATTTCGAATTCGAATATCCAATTAAAAAAATTCTGTCTGTCCGCCGTTTTCACTTTTCCGGCCAAACTATTATAGCTAAATTCTTTATATTTTCACCAAAAATCAATCTCGGTCTTACGGCGGTCTCGGTCGGTTTTTCATGAAAATTGTGAGTTTTCGCGGAGAAAATCGCTAAGGAAAATCAGTGGTTTGAATAAACCCAGAGATGTAACTCCAACCGATTGAAGTAACTTCCTAGAGCGCTCTGCAGACGGCTGAAAGACAGACAGTAACAATAAGAAGGTCTTTAAGACTGGAGTCATGCTAAATCGAGTAAATGACGCTAACTTCAATGCTACTTGTTAGTTTTTTTTAATCGTCGAATTAGTACCGCCCGAAATGCCTCGTAAAGCAAATAAATTGCTGAGGGGTGTTTGGTAATCTCACAGCAACCTCAAATTATTGCTCCCAATGTTAGTTTATTCTCCGAAGATACAAGCGCTAGTGTCGATATTCACGTTCGACTGACTAGTTATGACGTAATAACTATTAATTTTTCGTTCAAAATCATCGGTTTTCCTTAGCGATTTTCTCCGCGGAAACTCACAATTTTCATGAAAAATTGGTCATTCCGTCTTCGGTTGACACCAAATAACAGAATTCAGGCCAAAAGGAACGAAAATAAAAAATAGGCGTCTTCCCCATTGTCAAAACTACTGAGCTTCATAAATCGCCCGATACTCCGCGCTGTACCGTCTTCATAATGCTCTTTAGCATGAGAGCTGAGAGGCTGACTCGTCAACACGGAACCTCTGTGAACCGTAGCGTCAACAGTGCGTGAATACCGAAATAGAGGAGTGAACTTGGATCTTCTAGGTTAAAGAGTGCAGTTCTAACCAGTGTGAATTTGGATTGAGTTCAGAGAGTAACCGTCTTCTTACTGTTTTTCGTCTCGAGTCCTTTCTCAAGTTTAATTAACCAAATTCAACTAATTATTTTGCGATTTTAATATCTTCCAGGGGAAGTCTCCATAAAAGGTCATTTCGCATCTGATTTACACGATATCAGAAGTGGTTTGTGTGCCCGCATCATCTCAACTCGTCTACATCTTTACTCGAGATTTTTTCCCCGTGATGGAACCTACTTGGACGCCGCCATCTTCCATTGACTCCCATCCAGGTGATGATATCACTCAAAGTCACGAAAATTCACTCATTACCACAAAATCATTACAACTATTAATTCAAAATCAGAATCGAAATTTTGCCGAGCTTTTGAGCAATGTATTGTCTAAAATTCAACCCCAACAAACCCCTCATTTTCCCATCTTCGATCCCGATGTACAAAGGCTTGTACAGTGCAAGCAAGCGGTGTCCTCTTTTTTATTGGTCGAACGTCCGAGCGCCTTGTTCATCCTTAACTCGGCTGACGTTCGGAAAGGCAGGTTTCAATGGTATTACCCCAGGATCGGGGGTCGCTACCATCTACATCGGGATACAGTGGGTTGATATATACAGTGCGGCCAAGCGAGAATCGCGGCCATGTTTATCCTAAACTCGGCTGATATAGCATTGACTTACACAGGTTCGTCTCACAATAATAATGCTTATGAAATCGTAATTTATATTCTCAAATACTTAATCATAAACTTTTCAATTGCTCAATGGTATTTTGAACTAAAATAAAATACGAAAATAATTTATTTTGTTTCGTAGAAGGTAGAATACCGGGTGTGTGTCTAGCTCAACTTATTTTCATTGAAAAATATTTTCTTAACAAATATTCATGTTCTTTAAAAACTTTAATGCAAGGAACTTTCTCAAAAATGATAAATAATTTAATGCTATATTTAACTATGAGAATAAACACTGCGAATTTTAAACATGACTTTATTATTCACTAGATGGACGAAAATCCAAAAAATCGTCTAATTCATTACCTATTAAGTTAGTCTTAGTGTTAACTTTATATTTCATCATTTATTTATTAATTTTCTTTTCATTTTGTTTTTCTTGTGAGCACATTTAATGTGGGATTGGTTATTTCAAAGCTGTAATTTAGAACTGAACTTAAGTCTTATGTAAATAAAGAATTTCAAGACAAGTAAATGAAATATGTATAACTATTTTAGACATTCTGTTCTAAAAATTATTCTAGACATTCGATGTCCTGTAAGAAGCATTTTACGTGTATGTATTTGTGATTGTTTTTTCTTTTTTTTTTTGTGGGGAGAAATGGATTTTCAACATTTTCGAAGGAGATTTAATTTTCAAATTTGTTTACAAATATTTTGACGTGTATTCGATTTTCTTTGTGGAAGTGTGATAAGTTAATTCATATCACAGGTGACCATTTTTTTTTTATTACCATTAAAGAGAAAAATAAATTTGACCTTGCAAAATTTTACAAACATGCTTATTGAAAGAGAAAAAAAACTTGAAAAATTTCTTGTGAGAAGTTATGAGAATACAAAATATTATTTGTCGATTTATTTACTTATATTTAGGCATTCAGCAATTTATATTTATTATCTTCAATAAGGAAACATTGTGATCGTCAGCAGAAGTTTTTTTTACACAATTTGACATTTTACATTTTAGTGTAATGTAGAATTAGAAAATCAAAGAAAAAACATCACCCTTACGTCCTTTGTGGCTTTTACCCGAAACCAATTGGCTGGATTTTTATGAAATTTGGCATATATAAATCCAGGTTTATCCAGAAATTAGTGACTTAGTAATCAATGACATTGAATTCAAAATTTGCTTATATTTAGTACCCGACGAATCTATTCCTCATAATATCATTATAGGCCGACACATTTTAAGTATGGGTGTAAAGGTAATTATGACATCTGACTCTATACATTTTATGCCGATTTCTTCGAATTTATCTAAATCAATTGAAAATAAAATCAAACGTCTTGACTGTAAATCTGTGTAAATTGATGTTGAGAATTTCAAAAGTTCAACACAGCCAACAAAATCTACAAATTAATGCAATTTCAGTTGACACCGATTTGACCATAATTAGTGAGCCTCACTCTGTTCGTCCAAGCTCCTCATCAATTTCTAATTTAAATCATTTTTACGAGGAACTGTAGGGTCCACGGCCGAGCACTATCGCCCTTGGTGGCATCCTCGAGGATACGTGCGGAGCGGTAGGGTCCACGGCCGAGCACTATCGCCCTTGGTGGCATCCTCGAGGATACGTGCGGAGCGGTAGGGTCCACAGCCGAGCACTATCGCCCTTGGTGGCATCCTTCAGGATACGTGCGGAGCGGTAGGGTCCACGGCCGAGCACTATCGCCCTTGGTGGCATCCTCGAGGATACGTGCGGAGCGGTAGGGTCCACGGCCGAGCACTATCGCCCTTGGTGGCATCCTCGAGGATACGTGCGGAGCGGTAGGGTCCACGGCCGAGCACTATCGCCCTTGGTGGCATCCTCGAGGATACGTGCGGAGCGGTAGGGTCCACGGCCGAGCACTATCGCCCTTGGTGGCATCCTTGAGGATACGTGCGGAGCGGTAGGGTCCACGGCCGAGCACTATCGCCCTTGGTGGCATCCTCGAGGATACGTGCGGAGCGGTAGGGTCCACGGCCGAGCACTATCGCCCTTGGTGGCATCCTCGAGGATACGTGCGGAGCGGTAGGGTCCACGGCCGAGCACTATCGCCCTTGGTGGCATCCTCGAGGATACGTGCGGAGCGGTAGGGTCCACGGCCGAGCACTATCGCCCTTGGTGGCATCCTCGAGGATACGTGCGGAGCGGTAGGGTCCACGGCCGAGCACTATCGCCCTTGGTGGCATCCTCGAGGATACGTGCGGAGCGGTAGGGTCCACGGCCGAGCACTATCGCCCTTGGTGGCATCCTCCAGGATACGTGCGGAGCGGTAGGGTCCACGGCCGAGCACTATCGCCCTTGGTGGCATCCTCGAGGATACGTGCGGAGCGGTAGGGTCCACGGCCGAGCACTATCGCCCTTGGTGGCATCCTCGAGGATACGTGCGGAGCGGTAGGGTCCACGGCCGAGCACTATCGCCCTTGGTGGCATCCTCGAGGATACGTGCGGAGCGGTAGGGTCCACGGCCGAGCACTATCGCCCTTGGTGGCATCCTCCAGGATACGTGCGGAGCGGTAGGGTCCACGGCCGAGCACTATCGCCCTTGGTGGCATCCTCCAGGATACGTGCGGAGCGGTAGGGTCCACGGCCGAGCACTATCGCCCTTGGTGGCATCCTCGAGGATACGTGCGGAGCGGTAGGGTCCACGGCCGAGCACTATCGCCCTTGGTGGCATCCTCCAGGATACGTGCGGAGCGGTAGGGTCCACGGCCGAGCACTATCGCCCTTGGTGGCATCCTCGAGGATACGTGCGGAGCGGTAGGGTCCACGGCCGAGCACTATCGCCCTTGGTGGCATCCTCGAGGATACGTGCGGAGCGGTAGGGTCCACGGCCGAGCACTATCGCCCTTGGTGGCATCCTCGAGGATACGTGCGGAGCGGTAGGGTCCACGGCCGAGCACTATCGCCCTTGGTGGCATCCTCGAGGATATGTGCGGAGCGGTAGGGTCCACGGCCGAGCACTATCGCCCTTGGTGGCATCCTCGAGGATACGTGCGGAGCGGTAGGGTCCACGGCCGAGCACTATCGCCCTTGGTGGCATCCTCGAGGATATGTGCGGAGCGGTAGGGTCCACGGCCGAGCACTATCGCCCTTGGTGGCATCCTCGAGGATACGTGCGGAGCGGTAGGGTCCACGGCCGAGCACTATCGCCCTTGGTGGCATCCTCGAGGATACGTGCGGAGCAGTAGGGTCCACGGCCGAGCACTATCGCCCTTGGTGGCATCCTCGAGGATACGTGCGGAGCGGTAGGGTCCACGGCCGAGCACTATCGCCCATGGTGGCATCCTCAGGGATACGTGCGGAGCAGTAGGGTCCACGGTAAATATATATTCCTATATTATTAAGGGAGGTGGTCCAATCGGTCAGGATATGTTCGGGTCAATGCAAGTAGTAAAATATAAAAAATAATTAAAATAAAATGGAATTATTATAATTAATTGAGAATCCAAGGTCAATGCAAAAAGTAAAATGTAAAAAATAATTAAAATAAAACGGAATTATAATAATTAACTCTTGGTTTTGAAGAACGTATAATAATTAATTGAGAATAAATAATTGCTATATTGTCAGATTTCCTACCGATAAATCCATTAGGAAGCAATGGATCGCTAAGGGCCGGTGAAAATGATGTTTAGAATCCCAATACCAGTAGGATTTATTAGTTTCGAGCATTTTGCTGCAGAAAATTTCGAACGAGATGCAAAGATGTATAACTTGGATGGGGTATCTTAACCAGATCAAAGAAGAGGACAATTAAAAAAAAACTAAAAAGAATTTCTTCTGTCAACAAAACCCCAAGGGAAATGGTAAAAATTATCAATCTAGCCATCTATATACACATTTTTATATACACTTTTATATATACATTTTTTATTTTATTTTATTTTTGATTTTTTTTTGTCTAGTAATTTCTTTTTTAATAATTTTTTTTTTGTTCTTCAAAAACGTTGTTTATAATTGCCACTGTGTTCTTTGATAAACTGTTTGAACTTAAGATTTTGATATGCTCCAAGAATATATTTATGTCGGCGGCCGATCCGCCTCAGATCCAAAATCGAAATGCAGCTACGAGAATTGTTAAAACTACAGAGCTTCATAAACCGCCCCATACTCCGCGCTGAACCGTCTTCAAAATACTCTCTAGCGGGAGAGCTGAGAGGCTGACTCGTCAACACGGAACCTCTGTGAACCGTAGCGTCAACAGTGCGTGAATACCGAAATAGAGGAGTGAACTTGGATCTTCTAGGTTAAAGAGTGCAGTTCTAACCAGTGTGAATTTGGATTGAATACAGAGAGTAACCGTCTTCTTACTGTTTTTCGTCTCGAGTCCTTTCTCAAGTTTAATTAACCAAATTCAACTAGTTATTTTGCGATGCAAAAATGATAAATAATTTAATGCTATATTTAACTATGAGAATAAACACTGCGAATTTTAAACATGACTTTATTATTCACTAGATGGACGAAAATCCAAAAAATCGTCTAATTCATTACCTATTAAGTTAGTCTTAGTGTTAACTTTATATTTCATCATTTATTTATTAATTTTCTTTTCATTTTGTTTTTCTTGTGAGCACATTTAATGTGGGATTGGTTATTTCAAAGCTGTAATTTAGAACTGAACTTAAGTCTTATGTAAATAAAGAATTTCAAGACAAGTAAATGAAATATGTATAACTATTTTAGACATTCTGTTCTAAAAATTATTCTAGACATTCGATGTCCTGTAAGAAGCATTTTACGTGTATGTATTTGTGATTGTTTTTTCTTTTTTTTTTTTTGTGGGGAGAAATGGATTTTCAACATTTTCGAAGGAGATTTAATTTTCAAATTTGTTTACAAATATTTTGACATGTATTCGATTTTCTTTGTGGAAGTGTGATAAGTTAATTCATATCACAGGTGACCATTTTTTTTTTATTACCATTCAAGAGAAAAATAAATTTGACCTTGCAAAATTTTACAAACATGCTTATGGAAAGAGAAAAAAAACTTGAAAAATTTCTTGTGAGAAGTTATGAGAATACAAAATATTATTTGTCGATTTATTTACTTATATTTAGGCATTCAGCAATTTATATTTATTATCTTCAATAAGGAAACATTGTGATCGTCAGCAGAAGTTTTTTTTACACAATTTGACATTTTACATTTTAGTGTAATGTAGAATTAGAAAATCAAAGAAAAAACATCACCCTTACGTCCTTTGTGGCTTTTACCCGAAACCAATTGGCTGGATTTTTATGAAATTTGGCATATATAAATCCAGGTTTATCCAGAAATTAGTGACTTAGTAATCAATGACATTGAATTCAAAATTTGCTTATATTTAGTACCCGACGAATCTATTCCTCATAATATCATTATAGGCCGACACATTTTAAGTATGGGTGTAAAGGTAATTATGACATCTGACTCTATACATTTTATGCCGATTTCTTCGAATTTATCTAAATCAATTGAAAATAAAATCAAACGTCTTGACTGTAAATCTGTGTAAATTGATGTTGAGAATTTCAAAAGTTCAACACAGCCAACAAAATCTACAAATTAATGCAATTTCAGTTGACACCGATTTGACCATAATTAGTGAGCCTCACTCTGTTCGTCCAAGCTCCTCATCAATTTCTAATTTAAATCATTTTTACGAGGAACTGTAGGGTCCACGGCCGAGCACTATCGCCCTTGGTGGCATCCTCGAGGATACGTGCGGAGCGGTAGGGTCCACGGCCGAGCACTATCGCCCTTGGTGGCATCCTCGAGGATACGTGCGGAGCGGTAGGGTCCACAGCCGAGCACTATCGCCCTTGGTGGCATCCTTCAGGATACGTGCGGAGCGGTAGGGTCCACGGCCGAGCACTATCGCCCTTGGTGGCATCCTCGAGGATACGTGCGGAGCGGTAGGGTCCACGGCCGAGCACTATCGCCCTTGGTGGCATCCTCGAGGATACGTGCGGAGCGGTAGGGTCCACGGCCGAGCACTATCGCCCTTGGTGGCATCCTCGAGGATACGTGCGGAGCGGTAGGGTCCACGGCCGAGCACTATCGCCCTTGGTGGCATCCTTGAGGATACGTGCGGAGCGGTAGGGTCCACGGCCGAGCACTATCGCCCTTGGTGGCATCCTCGAGGATACGTGCGGAGCGGTAGGGTCCACGGCCGAGCACTATCGCCCTTGGTGGCATCCTCGAGGATACGTGCGGAGCGGTAGGGTCCACGGCCGAGCACTATCGCCCTTGGTGGCATCCTCGAGGATACGTGCGGAGCGGTAGGGTCCACGGCCGAGCACTATCGCCCTTGGTGGCATCCTCGAGGATACGTGCGGAGCGGTAGGGTCCACGGCCGAGCACTATCGCCCTTGGTGGCATCCTCGAGGATACGTGCGGAGCGGTAGGGTCCACGGCCGAGCACTATCGCCCTTGGTGGCATCCTCGAGGATACGTGCGGAGCGGTAGGGTCCACGGCCGAGCACTATCGCCCTTGGTGGCATCCTCGAGGATACGTGCGGAGCGGTAGGGTCCACGGCCGAGCACTATCGCCCTTGGTGGCATCCTCGAGGATACGTGCGGAGCGGTAGGGTCCACGGCCGAGCACTATCGCCCTTGGTGGCATCCTCGAGGATACGTGCGGAGCGGTAGGGTCCACGGCCGAGCACTATCGCCCTTGGTGGCATCCTCCAGGATACGTGCGGAGCGGTAGGGTCCACGGCCGAGCACTATCGCCCTTGGTGGCATCCTCGAGGATACGTGCGGAGCGGTAGGGTCCACGGCCGAGCACTATCGCCCTTGGTGGCATCCTCGAGGATACGTGCGGAGCGGTAGGGTCCACGGCCGAGCACTATCGCCCTTGGTGGCATCCTCGAGGATATGTGCGGAGCGGTAGGGTCCACGGCCGAGCACTATCGCCCTTGGTGGCATCCTCGAGGATACGTGCGGAGCGGTAGGGTCCACGGCCGAGCACTATCGCCCTTGGTGGCATCCTCGAGGATATGTGCGGAGCGGTAGGGTCCACGGCCGAGCACTATCGCCCTTGGTGGCATCCTCGAGGATACGTGCGGAGCGGTAGGGTCCACGGCCGAGCACTATCGCCCTTGGTGGCATCCTCGAGGATACGTGCGGAGCAGTAGGGTCCACGGCCGAGCACTATCGCCCTTGGTGGCATCCTCGAGGATACGTGCGGAGCGGTAGGGTCCACGGCCGAGCACTATCGCCCATGGTGGCATCCTCAGGGATACGTGCGGAGCAGTAGGGTCCACGGTAAATATATATTCCTATATTATTAAGGGAGGTGGTCCAATCGGTCAGGATATGTTCGGGTCAATGCAAGTAGTAAAATATAAAAAATAATTAAAATAAAATGGAATTATTATAATTAATTGAGAATCCAAGGTCAATGCAAAAAGTAAAATGTAAAAAATAATTAAAATAAAACGGAATTATAATAATTAACTCTTGGTTTTGAAGAACGTATAATAATTAATTGAGAATAAATAATTGCTATATTGTCAGATTTCCTACCGATAAATCCATTAGGAAGCAATGGATCGCTAAGGGCCGGTGAAAATGATGTTTAGAATCCCAATACCAGTAGGATTTATTAGTTTCGAGCATTTTGCTGCAGAAAATTTCGAACGAGATGCAAAGATGTATAACTTGGATGGGGTATCTTAACCAGATCAAAGAAGAGGACAATTAAAAAAAAACTAAAAAGAATTTCTTCTGTCAACAAAACCCCAAGGGAAATGGTAAAAATTATCAATCTAGCCATCTATATACACATTTTTATATACACTTTTATATATACATTTTTTATTTTATTTTATTTTTGATTTTTTTTTTTGTCTAGTAATTTCTTTTTTAATAATTTTTTTTTGTTCTTCAAAAACGTTGTTTATAATTGCCACTGTGTTCTTTGATAAACTGTTTGAACTTAAGATTTTGATATGCTCCAAGAATATATTTATGTCGGCGGCCGATCCGCCTCAGATCCAAAATCGAAATGCAGCTACGAGAATTGTTAAAACTACAGAGCTTCATAAACCGCCCCATACTCCGCGCTGAACCGTCTTCAAAATACTCTCTAGCGGGAGAGCTGAGAGGCTGACTCGTCAACACGGAACCTCTGTGAACCGTAGCGTCAACAGTGCGTGAATACCGAAATAGAGGAGTGAACTTGGATCTTCTAGGTTAAAGAGTGCAGTTCTAACCAGTGTGAATTTGGATTGAATACAGAGAGTAACCGTCTTCTTACTGTTTTTCGTCTCGAGTCCTTTCTCAAGTTTAATTAACCAAATTCAACTAGTTATTTTGCGATGCAAAAATGATAAATAATTTAATGCTATATTTAACTATGAGAATAAACACTGCGAATTTTAAACATGACTTTATTATTCACTAGATGGACGAAAATCCAAAAAATCGTCTAATTCATTACCTATTAAGTTAGTCTTAGTGTTAACTTTATATTTCATCATTTATTTATTAATTTTCTTTTCATTTTGTTTTTCTTGTGAGCACATTTAATGTGGGATTGGTTATTTCAAAGCTGTAATTTAGAACTGAACTTAAGTCTTATGTAAATAAAGAATTTCAAGACAAGTAAATGAAATATGTATAACTATTTTAGACATTCTGTTCTAAAAATTATTCTAGACATTCGATGTCCTGTAAGAAGCATTTTACGTGTATGTATTTGTGATTGTTTTTTCTTTTTTTTTTTTTGTGGGGAGAAATGGATTTTCAACATTTTCGAAGGAGATTTAATTTTCAAATTTGTTTACAAATATTTTGACGTGTATTCGATTTTCTTTGTGGAAGTGTGATAAGTTAATTCATATCACAGGTGACCATTTTTTTTTTATTACCATTCAAGAGAAAAATAAATTTGACCTTGCAAAATTTTACAAACATGCTTATGGAAAGAGAAAAAAAACTTGAAAAATTTCTTGTGAGAAGTTATGAGAATACAAAATATTATTTGTCGATTTATTTACTTATATTTAGGCATTCAGCAATTTATATTTATTATCTTCAATAAGGAAACATTGTGATCGTCAGCAGAAGTTTTTTTTACACAATTTGACATTTTTTTAGTGTAATGTAGAATTAGAAAATCAAAGAAAAAACATCACCCTTACGTCCTTTGTGGCTTTTACCCGAAACCAATTGGCTGGATTTTTATGAAATTTGGCATATATAAATCCAGGTTTATCCAGAAATTAGTGACTTAGTAATCAATGACATTGAATTCAAAATTTGCTTATATTTAGTACCCGACGAATCTATTCCTCATAATATCATTATAGGCCGACACATTTTAAGTATGGGTGTAAAGGTAATTATGACATCTGACTCTATACATTTTATGCCGATTTCTTCGAATTTATCTAAATCAATTGAAAATAAAATCAAACGTCTTGACTGTAAATCTGTGTAAATTGATGTTGAGAATTTCAAAAGTTCAACACAGCCAACAAAATCTACAAATTAATGCAATTTCAGTTGACACCGATTTGACCATAATTAGTGAGCCTCACTCTGTTCGTCCAAGCTCCTCATCAATTTCTAATTTAAATCATTTTTACGAGGAACTGTAGGGTCCACGGCCGAGCACTATCGCCCTTGGTGGCATCCTCGAGGATACGTGCGGAGCGGTAGGGTCCACGGCCGAGCACTATCGCCCTTGGTGGCATCCTCGAGGATACGTGCGGAGCGGTAGGGTCCACAGCCGAGCACTATCGCCCTTGGTGGCATCCTTCAGGATACGTGCGGAGCGGTAGGGTCCACGGCCGAGCACTATCGCCCTTGGTGGCATCCTCGAGGATACGTGCGGAGCGGTAGGGTCCACGGCCGAGCACTATCGCCCTTGGTGGCATCCTCGAGGATACGTGCGGAGCGGTAGGGTCCACGGCCGAGCACTATCGCCCTTGGTGGCATCCTCGAGGATACGTGCGGAGCGGTAGGGTCCACAGCCGAGCACTATCGCCCTTGGTGGCATCCTTCAGGATACGTGCGGAGCGGTAGGGTCCACGGCCGAGCACTATCGCCCTTGGTGGCATCCTCGAGGATACGTGCGGAGCGGTAGGGTCCACGGCCGAGCACTATCGCCCTTGGTGGCATCCTCGAGGATACGTGCGGAGCGGTAGGGTCCACGGCCGAGCACTATCGCCCTTGGTGGCATCCTCGAGGATACGTGCGGAGCGGTAGGGTCCACGGCCGAGCACTATCGCCCTTGGTGGCATCCTTGAGGATACGTGCGGAGCGGTAGGGTCCACGGCCGAGCACTATCGCCCTTGGTGGCATCCTCGAGGATACGTGCGGAGCGGTAGGGTCCACGGCCGAGCACTATCGCCCTTGGTGGCATCCTCGAGGATACGTGCGGAGCGGTAGGGTCCACGGCCGAGCACTATCGCCCTTGGTGGCATCCTTGAGGATACGTGCGGAGCGGTAGGGTCCACGGCCGAGCACTATCGCCCTTGGTGGCATCCTCGAGGATACGTGCGGAGCGGTAGGGTCCACGGCCGAGCACTATCGCCCTTGGTGGCATCCTCGAGGATACGTGCGGAGCGGTAGGGTCCACGGCCGAGCACTATCGCCCTTGGTGGCATCCTCGAGGATACGTGCGGAGCGGTAGGGTCCACGGCCGAGCACTATCGCCCTTGGTGGCATCCTCGAGGATACGTGCGGAGCGGTAGGGTCCACGGCCGAGCACTATCGCCCTTGGTGGCATCCTCGAGGATACGTGCGGAGCGGTAGGGTCCACGGCCGAGCACTATCGCCCTTGGTGGCATCCTCGAGGATACGTGCGGAGCGGTAGGGTCCACGGCCGAGCACTATCGCCCTTGGTGGCATCCTCGAGGATACGTGCGGAGCGGTAGGGTCCACGGCCGAGCACTATCGCCCTTGGTGGCATCCTCGAGGATACGTGCGGAGCGGTAGGGTCCACGGCCGAGCACTATCGCCCTTGGTGGCATCCTCCAGGATACGTGCGGAGCGGTAGGGTTCACGGCCGAGCACTATCGCCCTTGGTGGCATCCTCGAGGATACGTGCGGAGCGGTAGGGTCCACGGCCGAGCACTATCGCCCTTGGTGGCATCCTCGAGGATATGTGCGGAGCGGTAGGGTCCACGGCCGAGCACTATCGCCCTTGGTGGCATCCTCGAGGATACGTGCGGAGCGGTAGGGTCCACGGCCGAGCACTATCGCCCTTGGTGGCATCCTCGAGGATATGTGCGGAGCGGTAGGGTCCACGGCCGAGCACTATCGCCCTTGGTGGCATCCTCGAGGATACGTGCGGAGCGGTAGGGTCCACGGCCGAGCACTATCGCCCTTGGTGGCATCCTCGAGGATACGTGCGGAGCAGTAGGGTCCACGGCCGAGCACTATCGCCCTTGGTGGCATCCTCGAGGATACGTGCGGAGCGGTAGGGTCCACGGCCGAGCACTATCGCCCTTGGTGGCATCCTCGAGGATACGTGCGGAGCGGTAGGGTCCACGGCCGAGCACTATCGCCCATGGTGGCATCCTCGAGGATACGTGCGGAGCGGTAGGGTCCACGGCCGAGCACTATCGCCCATGGTGGCATCCTCATGGATACGTGCGGAGCGGTAGGGTCCACGGTAAATAAATATTTCTATATTATTAAGGGAGGTGGTCCAATCGGTCAGGATAAGTTCGGGTCAATGCAAGTAGTAAAATATAAAATATAATCAAAATAAAATGGAATTATTATAATTAATTGAGAATCCAAGGTCAATGCAAAAAGTAAAATGTAAAAAATAATTAAAATAAAACGGAATTATAATAATTAACTGTTCGTTTTGAAGAACGTATAATAATTAATTGAGAATAAATAATTGCTATATTGGCAGATTTCCTACCGATAAATCCATTAGGAAGCAATGGATCGCTAAGTGCCGGTGAAAATGATGTTTAGAATCCTAATACCAGTAGGATTTATTAGGTTCGAGCATTTTGCTGCAGAAAATTTCGAACGAGATTTAAAGGTGTATAACTAGGATGGGGTATCTTAACCAGATCAAAGAAGAGGACAATTGAAAAAAAAACTAAAAATAATTTCTTCTGACAAGAAAACCCCAAAGGAAATGGTAAAAATTATCAATCTAGCCATTTATATACACATTTTTATCTACACATTTATATATACATTTTTTATTTTTTATTTTTTTATATTTTTTTTTGTCTAGTAATTTCTTTTTTAATTTTTTTTTTTTGTTCTTCAAAAACGTTGTTTATAATTGCCGCTGTGTTCTTTGATAAATTGTTTGAACTTAAGATTTTGATATGCTCCAAGAATATATTTATGTCGGCGGCCGATCCGCCTCAGATCCAAAATCGAAATGCAGCTACGAGAATTGTTAAAACTACAGAGCTTCATAAACCGCCCCATACTCCGCGCTGAACCGTCTTCAAAATACTCTCTAGCGGGAGAGCTGAGAGGCTGACTCGTCAACACGGAACCTCTGTGAACCGTAGCGTCAACAGTGCGTGAATACCGAAATAGAGGAGTGAACTTGGATCTTCTAGGTTAAAGAGTGCAGTTCTAACCAGTGTGAATTTGGATTGAATACAGAGAGTCTCCTCCCGGGGGGTCCTCCTCGGGGGTCTTCTTACTGTTTTTCGTCTCGAGTCCTTTCTCAAGTTTAATTAACCAAATTCAACTAATTATTTTGCGATTTTAATATCTTCCAAGGGAAGTCTCCATAAAAGGTCATTTCGCATCTGATTTACACGATATCAGAAGTGGTTTGTGTGCCCACATCATCTCAACTCGTCTACATCTTTACTCGATATTTTTCCCCGTGATGGAACCTACTTGGACGCCGCCATCTTCGATTGACTCCCATCCAGGTGATGATATCACTCAAAGTCACGAAAATTCACTCATTACCACAAATTCATTACAACTATTAATTCAAAATCAGAATCAAAATTTTGCCGTGCTTTTGAGCAATGTATTGTCTAAAATTCAACCCCAACAAACCCCTCATTTTCCTATCTTCGATCCCGATGTAGATGGTAGCGACCCCCGATCCTGGGGTAATACCATTGAAACCTGCCTTTCCGAACGTCCTTTAGTTGGAACTGATTTAATTCTTGCTCTAACAAAATCCTTGAAGGCCCGAGCTGCCCAATGGATTTCTCAAATTTCCTTCCCTGGGATGTCCTTGGATATTTTCAAACAATTTTTCCTATTGGAGTATGACGTCATCGATACTCCCGCAGTCACTGTAGCTGAAATCTTGAATGCTAAATTAGCTGAAAATGAGAGCTACCCTGCTATTGCTTCTCGATTAATTAACATGCTAAATGCTCGTTTCAAACATATGTCTGTCGATGAAATAGTGGTTTCGACTGTGTTGGGTGTCATGTCCAAAATGGATGGTCGAATTCTCCGTATTGCACACAACACATACGTTTCTTCTCGCGAACATCTTTTGAAAGAGCTGAGTGCTGTTTATCAAAACAAATGCCCTCATGATTCCATCCCTCTTCCCTCTCAACCCCCCATTAAAAACCCAACAATTTCCCCCCCTCGTAAGCAATATTTCACTACTGATCCCCCTTATGTCCAAGGTTCACGTTGCACGATTTGTCGAAGGCGAGGTCACGCCAACGAAAAATGTTGGTTCGCCAAGAAATCTGGCGATGGCCAACCTCTTATGCAATATCCATCGTGCTGTGCCGACAATCAGTTTCAGAACAGATCTTCAGCTACTCCTTTCCACGCCAAGACATTTAATCCGTCCTACCAGTTGACACCGAATCAGTCTGGCAGTAATGCCAATGCTTCGACCTTCCGTGGTGGATTCCGAGGACGCGGTGGATATCGAGGATACCGCACTTCCAGTCCAGCTTCCCAGCCTAATGACCAGGATACCCAGCATCGCCAGGTCTATTTGTGCGCAAAAAATCCACCTGGCCAACTTAACCACAAAGGTAAAATATTTGATTTCCATTTTGACTCTGGTAGCAAAATTTATAAAATATGATTTTTCTTGCATTACGGTATAGTTGAAGAGAGTGTTAGACGACCATTCCAATGAGTATAGAACGATTTTTATAGCTCCAAGAACTCTCGAGTTATGCCCTCATGTCAAACTTCTGAAAGCTCCCAAATTCGGTACAATTCTGCGATAACTCGAGAACCAATAAAGCTATCGACCCGGCGATGGTCTCATTCGATTCAGCGTCCAAAAATTTATACAATTTGATACCATGAACACATTTTTCTGAAAAACCTTGGAAAATATGAATTTTCTCCCTCTCAAAACTCCCCAGAAATACCCTTAAAATTGAGCTAGCAAGTTGGTTCAAGAATTGGGCCGAAGGATTCGGGCCCTGAGGATGCCCGAGTGGGCGTAAGGGCTTGGCCAGCTAATAAAGAATTGGAGCATGAGTCGCCTGGTTCTTCTCCACCTCACAACGTCCGGATATAAAGAAATGCGACGAGAAGGAAAAACTATTGTAAATTAAACTTTTATTAGCAGAGGCAATAACCAAAAACAATCGAGAAGCAAAAACTGAGACATTACCAGCAAAGTGAGAGGGAGTACAGACTTTGCGATCCTAGCCTAAATACAGAGTTGTCACGAAAATTCTGAAAATTATTATTCTCTATCAACTTGTTCGTCCTTTCACGAATCTGTCACGCCAAAGACGCTCAACCGTAACACAGTCCTCAACTGAAGACAATCCTCTGTGGATTTTAGCTCCCGTTTTCCTTTTCAGCAGAAAAAAAATCTGATGATAACACGCACCTCCGAGGTGGACACAGTCAAGGTGTATAATAAATAGGGATGGGCATCGATTAATCGATTATTAGGGTGAAAAATCGATTAATTTTTAATCGATGTTTGTATGGCTCGATTAATCGGGTAATCGATTAATTTTTACCGATTAATAAACTCTTCGCCACCGAAAATTTTCTAATTTAATTTCTTTTTTTCATAGTGGATAGACTAAAAATTCGAAAGTAGAAAAAACGAAATCCTAGACTGTAATCGATTATGATGTAGGTAGGTAGCAAGTATATCACGCTGTAGGTACTGATGTCTGCATCGTCTGTTGAGGGCAAGAAAGTGGAGATCATTGCTTTTAAGTACGTGCCAGCTGTCGCGACTTCTGTTCCGTCAGAAAGGCTTTTTTCACAAGCTGGCCAAATTTTGAGGGAGCAGAGGAGCCGGCTGGCTCCTGACCTCGCAAATAAGCTCCTATTTCTCAAGGACGCCGACGAGAAATATTGGATTAATAAATAATTACGTATATTACCTAAACGTCAGATTCAGTTATGTCTTATTTATAAAATTTAAGAAAGACAAATAGAAGAACTATTTTAGTTATGATATAGTTATTTTTCCATCCTAAAGAATTACACGAAGGATTGAATTTTTTTCCTTTAGAATTACGATTGTTCTTGTAAATTAAAAATAATTTTCTCACTTGTTTGGAATTTGTTGTTTCTCATATTACCTACGTCTACTCATTTTTCCTTCTTAAAACTGTCAAACCATGGGGTATTGATTAGTTAGAAAAGAATGGTAAGTAATTGATAAGATAATGATGGTTTTACCATAAATAAAGTTAAATTTTTTGCTGCTTCCAAGCAAGTTGCCGATTAATCGATTACTAAGAAAACAATATAATCGATTAATCGATTACTAAGAAAACAATATAATCGATTACTAAGAAAACAATATAATCGATTACTGAGAAAAAATATAATCGATTAGACACTAATCGATTAGTTGATGTCCGATGCCCATCCCTATAATAAATGACAAGGTGGGCTCGATCATCAAGGGGCAGCTTTCTCTGACGTCACTGGTATAAAACTTCCTCATAGCCTCATACGACTCATTGAAACAACATTAGGTACTTCTCCGCTTTCCTTTCAATGTGAATGTTTTGTATACGCTAAGTTTTTTTTATTTATTTCAGTTTTATTAGTTTTAATAGAATGTTTCATCATGTTTTTTTTAAAATCATTTTTAATAAGAAATGGGAAAACCAGGTGTAGTGTGTGCGATTGCAGAATGCCGTGATACGTCTTCTCTTGCAATGATCTTTCTTTTCACCGGTAAGTTTACTATTTTAATTATTTATTGCCCGTTGATCCATTCTAAAATTTATAATTATGCAGTATCATGATTACCGTTATTAAATTATTTGAAGAATGTTTCGGCTGTAATATTAATTGTGGACAACAACTCTGAATATTAAACATGCCTCGACAAGTTTGACAGCGTATTTGTTCTCTCAACTCTCGTGTTTTAAATATGTGTATTATTTAATTAATTGCTATTTTGTCAGATTTCCTACCGATAATAATTCCATTAGGAAGCAATGGATCGCTAAGTGCCGGAGAAAATGACAATTGGAATCCTAATACCAGTAGGATTTATTTGCTCAGAGTATTTTGCTGCAGAAAATTTCGAACGAGATTTAAAGGTGTATAATTAGGATGGGGTACCTTAACCAGATCAAAGAAGAGGACAATTAAAAAAAAAAAGGAAAAGATTTTCTTCTGCCAACAAAACCCCAAGGAAAATGGGAAAAAATGATCACTTAATTGTAATTTATTTTGTAATAAAGTTTTTTGTTCTTCTAAAACGTTGTTTTTAATTGCTACTGTGTTCTTTGATAAATTTGTTGAATTTAAGATTTTGACATGCTCCAAGAATATTTATACAACATTCTAAATATTTTCCAACAGTTGAATGAGTACTTGCTTAACTGTACTTTCCATGTACCTGTCATTTTTGTACCAATAGCAGCCTCGACGCCATTGATCATTAAGAAACTAGTATTGATTGCATGCTATTTTCAGAAGGAAAAGATAATTATGGTTCACATGCCGTTGGTGGCGAAACACTGGTTTTCTGGACAATTTTGCTCAACAACTTGCTCAATTTTGATGTTATTCGAATGGGATCTATTTGTCGGTGGAAAATACACAATAAACGACCAATCGTACATCTCAGAAATTCAGTTGATTTTTATCAGACTAAATATCCTAGAAAAAAGTTTATTGAAAATAAATGTAGACACAAAAAGTAAAGGGCATTGTTAGCTGAGTCAAATAACATAAAATTTATTGAAATCTGATGTAAAAACGTCAATATCAATAATTTTTTCCTACTTTTTTTTTAACCATCAGTGAAGAACGTTAGAAATGAAAAAATGGTGTTTCGAAAATAAAATATCTGAATCTTTACAATTAAGTATTTTAAAAGTCTGTCAAATACGGTCAAATGGCCATTGTCTTATCAAAAAATTTAGATGTTTGTATTTCGCCTTGAAGTATACTCTGTTTTTTTCCTCTTTGATTAATGTATACATCGTGAAAAACAAAATAAACATTTTCTACTACTATACTAACAGTCAATTTTTAAATCATTTGAATTCTATCAGATTATTTTTGTATAATTTAATTCCAAGTGTGGTGATGATAAAGAAAAAATTTTATCGGGAAAAAATGATAATAAAATAGTAAAATATAATGAAATTCCGCTGCCAAAGGTTAGTGAAAAGCTATCTAACTAGTGTTTGTCTTTATACCAATGACGTCATGCCGTGCGGGTTAGTATCGGATCGAGCCCACCTGTCACCTTGGGTACCTTCTTGTGATAGCACTGATACTGCTCGAATGACAACATCTACCTTACGTCTTAGCGCTGCCTTATCAACCTTCACTAATTCATTATGCTTCCACCTCCGAAACGTGTTTTCTCGTCGCGCTTCCACTCGGTGTTAGTCACCCGTGCAAAAAAATGTTAATTGTTCGTCATATGTATATTCATCTCAACTGTCAACATTTATTGCCAATGATGCCCTAGTTCTACCCGCTGAGTTACGACATCGTCGTCGCCATGGTATCCCTTCTGAAGAACCAAATTTTAAAGCATCTATCCAGGTGAGTAGGTAGCCGATATTTATTTGTATTCGCATAACTGGAGATGAGGAGCTGACGTTGGGAGCAGTTGATATTTTTCAAATCCAATCACGGAGAAAGCTATGGATAATTTATTATGCTAAAACAAGAATTGCCTCTATAGTTTGATCGTCGTCCTCGAAAATCGTCTCTATAATAGAAGTCAATGCTTGTTAAAATCATGCTTATGAAGAAGTAGACTGAGCTTGGTTTTTCGCCTTGTTAAACTCATTAGAATCAATGCAAACGGTGAAAAGTCATAATCCGAGTAGCGATCCTCAAAGGAAAATAAATTATCACAATACCCCAATTTCTGCAGCTTCTGTTGAAACGCTTGAAATTAATTAACAAACTGAAAAAAACCTTTTCATTCCATCAAGTCGAATTCGATAATAATGCATTGCTCACTGGCTCGTGATAAGATATAATATTTTCTGCCAAAAAAACTGCTAAAAATCTGGCTCCGCCGTTTCTGCATTCTGGCAAACCGTCCTGCGACATCATAGCTCCTTTTCAGTGCTCGCATTTTGCAAATCGGTGCACTTGACCGAGGATAACTAATTTAACCAATCCGAAGGCATAACAAAAGTTGGCGATTTTCGAAAAAAGGTATGAAATTCCGATGGGCATCAAAGAAAATAATAATAAGAAAATAGAAACATACTTATTGTCTCATGAAAATCCCCAATCATCCTAGCAAACGGTAGAAAATACATTTTATTAGAAAATAAGCACAGCTATTTTATTAGAAGCCTAAGCGAACTTATAAATAAAACTTCGTTGGCACTGATTAATCTTTGCTTCTCAACTGAAGAAAAACAAATACTTCTTTTCCTTCTCGTCGCATTTCTTGTTGTTTAACAAACATTGCATAATATACAATTCGGTCGCCCTGAAGATACCAGAATGGGCGAGAGTACTCGGCCAACCATGTTTCTTAATTTCCAAATCAAAATCTGAATTTTTCCCTTACCGTGTAGCCAAGGAGAGTGTTCAACGTATACCCTAATGCCAAATTTCTGAAAATCTCCCAAATTACGCAAAAGCTGCGACAACTCCAGAGCTCCGTGAACCAATTAAGCTCTCGACCCCGCAATGATCTCATTCAATTCAACACCCAAAAATCTATAGAAATTGATACCAAATACACCTTTTTCTGGAAAACTTTGGAATATACAAATTTTCTCCCACTCAAAACCCCTTAAAATTGAGGTAGCGATTCGGGTAAAGAATTGACCTATTGTCATGCCAAGATTGATATTTGGTGAAAATTTCCAGAACTTAGCTTTTATAGTTTCGTCAGAAAAGTGTTGACCACGGACAGCGGACGGACAGCATTTTTTTCTATTGGATATTCGGATCCTACATGCCTTGAAACAAAAGACATCAAATTTGGAGGGGGGTTAAAAATTTTTTCCTGGGCGATTACAATGGTTTATTATTGAATAATAGTACTCCCAAACTTGTCCCGATCAACCATCCGTCACTTTAGATCTCTAGCTGCTCCTTCGCATCATCCTTCGGATTCACCGCAGTCATCATTGACAAATAATCCTGGAACCCAAACCTTCTTCACTTTCATCCATTCCTTAACCTTCACATCGGAAATTCGTATGAATTCAGTGTTCAATTTCTCCTTTCTTCAATGTTCAATTACTAACCTTCACCTTACAGTCCACTAAGTTGTCTTTAGATCGTGCCTATTAGCCTGTCTATATGCAAAGTTAGGGTAAACTCTAATTATCGCAGCATTCGTGTAGTATCTGCTTGATTTTCAGAAATCTGGCATGATGGTACAATTCAAGAACTTTCGGAGCAATAAAAATCGTTCTATACTTGTTAAAATAGTAGCCTGATGCGTCAGCACAGGAAAATATTTAATGAAAGTAATGGGATTGCATGGCAATAACCTCATCCACCTCGAATTTGGACTGCCTATCAAAGACCGAACACATTGATGCAATATGCATCAACGCATTTGACAGAGGCCTGTGAACCCCGCTTTAGGCCTACTTTTCCGAATGGGCTTCTCTTCTCTCAAAGATTTCTCATTGAATTTTTTTAGGATGTTGATTTCATTTGGCGGTAGTGACTTGACACATTCACTGCGATTTGATAATCCCATAAATGCCAGCCAAACTGCATCAAATACTGGTTAACTTTGAACCCACTTATCTCCTAAAAATTATACAATAGTCCCTCGCTAGTCCGGCAGATATCGGACAAGGGCAGTGCGGAGTAGCAAATATGCCAGATTAGTGGATTTTTGAAAAAAAAAAAAAAACTACATTTAGCAGAAAAAAAGCTCTTATTGGGCATGTCAACATATTTGTACGTACGTACATACATATTTTCAATCAAATATTACTTCTCACGAGTGCCTAACAAAAATAGAAAGTCTCTCAGATCTGGGACTGCCGGACTGAATGTGTTTAGGGATGTATAAATAATAGTAGTTGTTGATGATCACGTTTGGAATAATAAATCGATGCACATTTGATATAATGGCCCTCTGGTCTATCATAACTGACAAAGCCTTAAGAAGAGAAGGATTAAGAATTAAGAACTTTTGATAATCTCATTTAGATTTTAAAGTCTCTCGTCCTGGTTGTAATCATATCATCAGTGGTTGTCTTTATTTCCTTGAATAAGGCAAACTGCGGATCAATGCATTTTTCAGGGTGGCTCACCATTATGCAGTGATACCTTTCTGTGATGAGGCCACTGTGCCCCAAGCTTCACAGATCATGCTTTTGGTATTCCATAATTCACATAGGTAATTTATTATTTCCAGGTTTACGAAAAATCTCTCGCCTGATAAGATCAATCTGAGTGCATTCAAAGGAGAAGGAGAACTGACAGGGCTTGAACTTGACGAGATTGTCTTAACGGATCTTCTTGAACTGCCTACATGGCTCCGTCTGACTAGCGCATGGTGCAATAAAGTTGCCTTTCGGATACAATGGACTAGGTTGAAGAACGTTCCTATTCATATTGTAAGTCTGTAAATTACAACTTTGTCAGCCCTGAAGGTAGATCTGAATTATTTTAAGCGATGTTGTGTTCACTTTTACTTTCCCTCCTCAATTTTGAATTACCAACAGTTGGTTTACCTCTGTAACTGCCAGACTTAGAGCTGAAAGCTGCACAAGTTTAATGTTCAGTGGAGTTTCCCATGCTAGAAGGTCATTTGGCATTTGCAATAGATAAGCGTCACCTGCCCCTCCTGCTGATTTCATTCTCCCAAACTAATCAGTATAAATGATATACTAATTACAGTTTCGGCTCGTATTTATGTGATATTATACTTGAATCTATTTCTTTCAAAATTTCAATGCAAAATTCTTGTTATTGTTTCATCTCATTTGCAGTCTTTGGATGAAGTTGACGTTCAAATAGAAACATGCGAGGAACTGAGGTCGTTATCAGCTCAGCAAGGGCTCTCTTCATATGGAACACCAACCAAATACAATTTTATCAACAAAGTCATCGACGGTATGACAATATTTGTCAATGTAGTCTCCATCACCTTCAAAACTCCGGCCTTCACTGCCTCTGTGCAGGTACTTATTGGTTACAGTTCTACAATGGCTAAAATTCTCAATGTGAATGCGATTCCTTTACTCATTGTTGTTTGGTTGTTGGGAGGTTGTAATGAAAAGTAATGTGACCACTCGAACTTCTGAATTGACATAATATCTAATTCTTTAGCCGCGATTCATCTTTTTTTGGTCTCAGTGAAAGTTCACCTGTAAGACTTTTCCTCATTGAGAAAAAAAATCAGTTGCTGTTAAACCAAAAGACGGTTTATTGAATGTTTAGTTATTTATTTCAATTCAATTAAAATGATCACGATCAACATTTTAGAAGTGTATGATTTGTTGATAAATTTGAAATCCCCCACGGCGAAGAGTTCTGAAACAAACGAAGAAATTTCAAGTACTGTTTCAAAACCTGAAACTGCAAATTTTTACATTACGGTGTCGGATAAATTATCATTTAGAGTGACTCCTGTAAAATTTCTCTCACGTCTTGTCATTCCAAAACGACACTAGACAACTTGTGTTAAGAACCCCCATAATTCTTAAAGATCATGTCTCTCACGGCTCTCCTGAAGTCATCTAATAATTAAAGGCATTTGTTTTTCCACTGTGGGATCGACACTGTCAATGGATCAACAAGTTAACAATAAGAGCGATTAGAAAACTGAGATTCGTCGTGCGGTTAGAACGATACATTTTTTGTTGGTCAAAGTACTAGATTGTGAAATAATTTCAGATTATGCAAATCCTCGTCGAATCTAAGTCACCTGAATGGAAACGCGAAGAATTACCACAGACGCGAGTCAAAGATAAGAAGAAGGAACAGATACTAATTTTCAAGGAACTCAAATGGGAAACGTTACGATTGGAAGCAAGTTCGATTAAGGATCATGCGTTACCTCCTCTTCGGCTGTTAACGAACAAATCAAGGTGTAGACTCACGATCAAAAAACGGATGTCAGGTAAATTGACCGATAGTCAAATATTGTGTGTCAATTACTAATCTTTATTTTATTTTTTTAATCTTCACGATTCAGAGCTGAATGGTGGAAACGCGGTTCAGGAATCCCAGTTTTGACTGTTGATTTCCCTATTGTTATTGATGAAATTACCTATGATTATAATTTTACACAAAAATGATTGTACAGAGATTTATTATTTCAATAATGATGTAAGGAGACCATCCGGTTGTGATAATAATTTTTCCAAAAATAAAAAAGATTGGTAACTATTAAGGAAAATGTGATTTTTATCATTTTTATTTTTCTTAATTTGCAAATTATAAGTAGAATTATTCGCCTGAGGGCAGCTGAAGATAATGCAGAATGCAAATTCTACACCAACGGTGAGATAATTGGGGAACCATCAAAGCTATTGACCCCTACAAATGTCGTTCGATTTAGTGCCCAAAAATCTACAGAAATTGATACCAAATACAACTTTGCCAGAAAATGCAAATTTTCTCTCCCTCAAAACCTCCCTAAATACAGTTAAAATCGAGGTAGCGATTTGTAAGAGAATGGAGCCATTCTCAGACTGACAATTTAAAATTTCAAGACTTTTAGCTTTCATAGTTTTGTCAGAAAAGTGTTGACAGTGAACAGACCGAATTTCTTCTATTGGATATTTGGATTCCACATGCCTTGAAATGTTATGTTAAGTATGTTACATACCTTTTGAGGGGATCAGAAAAAAATGTTTTGTGGGCGAATACAATAGTTTATTATTGAATAATAAACAAAAACAAGGAAGCGTAATTGATGTAAACCATTCTTCAATGAATATTGAACTCCTGCTCTGAAACACTCCAAATGCCAGCTCTATTATGGCACTTCATCATTGGCAAGCAAAATAATTTCAAGCCTTGAATGTTGGCAGCTGTTAACTGTTCTGTGTGAATATTAACTATTATGTATATAATTCTGCTAACCATGCCTTGATATTAAATTAGTTGCTGTTCAAAAATTTCAGTGTTGTACTCTGTGTTGCAGATTGCTTTGTAATGGGATGCAAATTGCTTCTCATCTTGGAAAATCTACTGTGGGTCCTCACTGACTCTCAATTAAAAGCTGTTCTCCATTTTGCTGAATCGTTATCAGGCCTCGTGCAAAAAGCCAACGAAATCACGCGAATAAAGAAAGCTGCGAGAAAATTGGAAGTAAGCTTACCAGTTGTTCTTGGATAGCGAATAAGTTGATGCTTATAACAATTTGCCACACATGATTCGAAGTAAAAATCTTATTATTCATGTTCTGCAAAATTCAAAAACATGTTTTGGCTCGAGATTGTTGGAAATATTCTCCAAAGTCGCGCGATATTTATTCAACTCTCGAAATTAAACTGAAAAATCTAACTGGGATATTGGAAACGTTGTCTGGTTGATTTTCACGTTTCCAAAGATTAAATCCAAAATATATAAACTGGCGAGTGCATTTTCTACAGAGATATTGAAAATGAGTAGGGCTTCCCATTTGTAACAGATTCTACGGTCAATTTCCCAAGGTTTTTGATATTGAAATCATACTCTTGGGAACTATGGTCGTAAGGTTATAAAAATCTAGAAAAACATAGTTGTTGGTAAAATACTTTATTCAAACTGAAAATTGGACCTATATTACATAGGTCCAATTTTCAGTTGTGTACTCCAAATAAGGAATGGTTTTAAACTTGCGTTAAAACAAAATTTTAATTTTTTCAAAGACTGTATGGTGAAATTGACTAGCGGTCTGACATTTGAGTTTTGGAAAATAATTATTTTAGTCTGAAAGGGCTAAACGTTTTAATTTTGGCATGGACAGCGACCATGAGAAGATTCGAGCTAAATACTAGTTGGTTTTTATGTTTTGACTTCTGAAAGCTTACGATTTTCCCTGCATTCGAAAACTGTTTTTGATAGGGCGAACTGTATTTTTTTTATTGAAAAAAAAAAAGGAAAAATTGGCAACTGGGAATTTTAATTCTTAGCTGTCTTGAAGTCGATCAACAGAATGGATTGTACCCAATAATCAGAAGCTGTTCTTTTGGTGAATAATTTTTCCATTTTGATTTCACTCAAATTTGGGGTGATGGCAGTTGATAATGTGTATGGTATCAAGAATATTGATCTCTTTCTTGACGTCGCATTCTTTGATGTTCGTGGATTGTGAGGGGGAGAGAAACCAGGGAATTGGAACAATCTCTTTTATTGTTTTGCAAAGGTAATTTTTGCAATTCAACATTAATATTAAAGGGGAAAATGTAATGTTGTCATTTTTGACCGTTAAATGTCTAAATATTAAGGACTGTAGTAGGATAAAAAAGAACAAAAAACTGTTTAAATAAGCCTGAATCTGGAATAACTTATCTACAGATTATCCTGTCCACGCAATTTAATTTCGATTTTTTTCTTTATTTTTTTCAGACGCATTCTGTAAATATGTGTATTATTGTAAAAAAAAAAAAAAAGTCTGGTAAATTACAAGGGGGAGGGGTTGATATTGATAATGAATAAGTTTTAAACAAAGCTGCTTTTGTATCAGCTTATCCTGATAAAACGCCCAAACCACCATTTCTTCCTCAATAATTCTCATAGTTGTTCGGCTGATAATTTATTATTCAACATTGTTCACTCTGATTTTGAGCTTGATGATGTTGCAGATGTTGCCCGAATACCAAGCTCAAGTCTCTCAACAAGCTCGAGTGGGAGGCTCTGACAACAAGGAACAGTTGTTTGTTAGCTGTGATGTTGTTGAAACGTCCTATCATTTCTTAGCCCACAATATCAACTTACATTTGAGCGATGATCCTGGAGGTATGATGATCTCTTCTATATTATTCATTAACTTATTCTGTTACATCAATTATTCAGAGGAGTTTGAATTCCTCTTCAAATGGAAAAAGGCGAAAGGGATGTTTATTATTCCTTTGCTTCAATTATGATTCTAGAAGATCCTAACTAACTAACCCCAACACTTCTTGTGAACGTTTTACCTTAGCAACTTATTGGTTACTATGGTGCTAAATCCTTAGCCATTATCGTAATTTTAAATATTTGTTGTTTCTCTAAATTACTTACTTTAAAGCAAAATAAGCCGTTTCGCAAAATAGCTGAAGATAGTATAGACAGACTGGACGATAACATTGTTGAAAATATTGTTATTAGCATTTTTCAGTAACTTTCCTTTCGCACCGAACGCAACATTGTTTGCAACAATGTTATCAACATCGGGCAAGGAATTGTTAATAACATTGTTACGGCACTTGAAAAATGTTGATAACAATTCCTCCCCCAAAATGTTACTGGAAACATTGTTGGCAACATTTACTGTAACATTGTTATTTTTTCCATCAACATTGTTAGTAACATTGTTATTGTTGTTGTTGCAACAACCATGCTAAACCACGGATCTCCAAAATAGGTCATTTGAGTAAATTGTGTTCAAAGTTATGATTGATCAGAAAAAATCTGTATTATTATTATTTATAAAAATAATGACAATTTTATAAATGCCCTTGAGGCCAACATTTTATGTATCATGTACTCCTTTGTCTGAAATACGGGGCTTAAAATAGCAGATTTCTGGTTTTGGTGTTGTTTTTTTTCTTAAAACTTTATTCAATTTCCACAAAATCGATGATTTGTGGTTGTTGCGTTGCAACTGTTGTAATATCTGGATGTTGCGGTTCACGAAATACGTAAACTTGAATATAGTTTTATTGAAAAAATGAAGAAAGTTTTCATTCAATAAAAAAGGTTAACAAAATAAGTTGAAGGTATCTAAAAGTTGAATATACAACTTGAATTTTGTATAATTTAATTGAGTAGTCCTATTCTTCTATCAAATTTAGAGCTGAATGAATGTCAGAGAAGGAAGTGAAATTGTTGTGGTAATTTTTGGGGACGGTTAAATCCGCATACAACTTCTTTATGTCATTATACTATGCTACAGAGATGTTTTTTGCACTAAGTCTGTACGAGCCTGACTCCTCAGGGGTGGATCTCTTGCACAGCAGCTTGACTGCTTCAGCATTTTCAAAGTCATTTCCATATCCAACTTTGTGAAAAACTTCAACTCGACTTTGCTCATTTTTCCACAATCTCAGCACGAGTAATGTAGTAAAAATTGGTGTACCAACCTCTAAATAGTGATGCTCACTTTATTTTTCTGGAAGGATTTTTATTTTTATTTTCACTTTTATGACAATGCACTTATTACTATAGTTGAGGCTACCATGGCCATGTCAGTTTTCATGTTCCAATCTACCCGGATGACTTCATATGAACTCAAGGGCTGTCTCATTACATCTTCTCATTCATTCCTCTAGTCTGATATGGGAAATTATTATATTCCTCCGGTTCAGTGTTTCCTTCGTTCAATAACCTTCTCTGTAATATTGGTAACTCATATTTAAGATATAGGTTAGTTCGGTTTTTTTTTCGGAATGAGCAACATTAAACATTAGGCAAATACCAAATGATGGTGATCGGGATATCAGGCAAGCCCGCCAGTGCCATGTTGAATGAGTTAATGGGGTTGTTGTTAGATTGTGGGGAGGGTTGAAGCTGTTCTGTGACAGCAATTACAAAGTATAAATTATTGTGGCTAGTAGTAGACACTATAGATATATTTGATCTTGAAATTTGATTGCCATCTAAAATTTGATTGTAGCTGGCAGATCTTTTCATCCGCTCCTGAGTAACGGTAGCAACTTGCATTTGCAAGTCTCATCCCTCCAGATCGACTATTACCCATATCATCTAGCTGCACCTTGTGATCGAAAGCATTGGGCCAGGTTAGTAATTCGGTGTCTACTTAGTATCATAACGACTTAAATTGTAAAATCGATAAATTAAATAATAAATAAGCTACGGCAGGAATTTATTGTATTGAAGTGCTTACCTCTTGAATGGATTTTTGTGTATTTGGTTTGGGTTCAACCCTTTTGACTATAGCCCCTTATATAATATCCGTTTGTTAGCTTTTAGGTGTCATGACAATGCAGATAATCGTGTTCACATTTTAGTAACTAACGTAATATGTGCCAAATATATCAGTCAATATAGACAAACTTTGATTTCAGATACAACGAAGCCAGTTCCCCTCACACCCAATGGTTGAATAGTGCACAAAGTCTTTTCAAAAATACTCTTCTGAATCTACTTAAAAATAGCAATCGGGGTACTCCAATCATCCAGGATGGCCGTAGCCCAGAAGTGAGTTTACCCCTTGAAAATTTATTTGCTGACTCTCTAGTATAGTATTTGGTATAAATATTAGACCTGTCACCACCTGTACCGCGCATCGCTTAGCGAGTGAGTGTTACCTTTATTAGCTAGATATATAATTAAATAAACTTTCTTTACATTTTGGCTGATGTTGATGATGTTGTTTTCATCTCATTCAATCAAACATTCTCACTGGTCTTAGATATAGATGTATGGACGAAAATGTAATTTACTATCTGGGATATTTGTCTGATTCAACGTACATTGAACACAAGATTCTGAACCATATACAGGTCTGAACTTGTGCCTGTCTCAATGAGGAGAACTGATTTCTTTTATTAAATCAGTCTATGATCCGCACTCGTCGTGGCTTCTTGTTCCGCTTCTACCTCCTATTACACTATCGATTTTCAATCTTGTGTAATATTTGTGTATACTAATGGTTTCCAGAAGACTGATGAGAAAATGGGGTCTGGAGATGCTGCTTCATCTGGTACAAAGAGTAGCAGCAGTGCTGAAGATTACATCATAGCGAACCTAGCCAAAGTGATGACATCATGCCTTATTCTTCGAATTGACGATTTCACTGTCTTCCGTGTGACAACTTCCAACTCGCAAATTCCTAAAGAATTTGTGAAAGGTGAGATTGGATACTTATTGTAGGGAATTCATTTTGAAATTTCTTCAAGCCAACAGTCGTTTCCACTCCCATGATGGAAGAACATCAACCTCATAGTTCCGTTCTCATGCCAAAGTACCTCCTTAATTTCTCTACTAGGATTTTCTTCCATTTAACTGCATTCTTCCTTAGTTGCTAGGAATGGAGGCAATTCAAGGACAAATTTTTCCTGGTTCTGATCCCGACTAGCACAGCAGGAAGGAAGTTTTTACTCTGATTGATCAAGTCCTAAACGTTTTTGGTACTTTAAGCTGTTCGTGCTCATTGGCAAAATTAATGATCAGGAAATGAAACTCAGAAAACAGCAGTAGTCAATATTGTCTATTGGCAATCTGAGGCCAACCTCTCTACTATTTGGCACAAGTACAAGGCTGATATTGAGGAATCATTGCGAACCGTATTACCAACTGTAATGGGCCAATTGGCTATAATTTAGAGAGAAATTTATTTATTATTATAATAATAATAGTATAATTATTATAATGATAGTAGAGCTCTGTATGAGTGCATATTATGCACTCATACAGAGCTCTACCACCTTCAAAATATGTTTCATGAATCATGACACATAGAAACTGTTTTTGAGAAAACAGTTCCTATTCTATTGAGAGATCAATCAATGGAGGAATTATCATAGTTGTCCAAAAATGCCATTGATTTCTCTTCTTTGGCCACATTTTCCATTTATCAAGGAGGAATAGTTGTCGCCCTATTATTGTCCATTTATTATGTAAACATTGAAGTAAAAATGTTACATAAACGCTAACAACTACATTCATAACACATCTAATTCTTAGGCTAACATCTATTTATCCTTGATAACTACTTTGAAGTTGAGCTAGCTTGAAGTGGTGAAATCTTCCTATAGGAAATCGACTCTTGGATATTTTAGTTTTCATTTAGCAGTTAGAACTTTGGTGTAATATTTTCTTATGAGGTTTTTCAATAAGTTGAAGCTTACATCCCCGGTTTAGCCTTTCTACAATTTCTGTTGACCTTAGATGAATCCTTTTTTTTTTGTTACTGTGTTATTGAGTCAAGCTCAGAATTACATAGTATCATTTCTATACTGGTTTCATATAAAAAAAAGTCACATCATAATAAAGAAAAGTAACCTCTTTTTTTATGATTTTGTAGTTTAAAAAATCAGTAAAAGTAACTTCACAACTAATAAAAATAATATTCAAATGATTAATTAATAAATTATAGTTGTGTGAGAAATAGCTCCTTTTTTAATTTTTTTTTTAGCTGATTTATGTTTAATCATTAATTTTTTAAATGTTTTTACTTTGGTTCAATAAGGTCAACACCGGAGAAAGGACTGTTCTTCGCAAGGTACCATTCTGAGGGAGTTTGAGTAGTGCATTGTGTCCATTATCTGTAGTATAAATGTGGCATAATATTGCATGTTATCTTCCTTGAAACAAGGTTAAACAAAATCTTTGAACTGTTAATGGAAATTAAGATTTGGTAGAACTGTGTTGTCAAAGTTGACAATTTGTTATTTTTTTTCAAATGTTTTCAAAGCATGGTATCCAAGTTATGTTTCTGAAAATTGACAAAACTAAGAATGGTAGCACAACAGTTGAAATTGAAAACACGTACCTAGCCAGTTTCAACAACGGATCTTCTTTATTGCCAAGTAGTCACAGATTTTGATACTTTATTTGTCTTCACTACTGTCTTTTGGTTAATAAATTATTCAATAATAAACTATTGCAATCGCCCAAGCCCAAGAAAAAAAATTGTCTACCCCCCTCAAAATTTGATGTTTTCATTTCAAGGCATGTAGAATCTGAATATCCAATAAAAAAATTCCGTCTGTCTGCCGTATGGCATTAGCACTTTTCCGGCCAAACTATAACAGCTACATTCTTGAAATTTTCATCCAAAATCAATCTCGGTCCTAGGACGGCCCAATTCTTGAACCACATTGCTAGCTCAATTTTAAGGGTATTTTTGGGTGGTTTTGAGGAGGAGAAAATTCATATTTTCCAAGGTTTTCAGAAATTGTGTATTTGGTATCAACTTGACTGATGGCCAGAATTTTTTTTCAATGCTCTTAAGGAAATTAAACGCTTTCGTGGGTTTTCATTCCTTGAGTTAATCTGAGGTCCGTGTAAATGTTTATATAGTATCATAATATATCTTCTTGTTTTTAGTTTAGTGTGAAAGTTCTACAAGTTTTTTATTTCATAGCTATTATTTCACAAAAGGTTCAACTATCATGATCGATTTGGTTCTGATGAGAGTTGTCTGTACCTGCATGACACCTCAGTTATCTGACTTACCATTTGAGATGATCCTCTCTAAGTTTTGGCATGTCTCTTTCTAATTCGGTTTCACAATACGTGCATGAAATTAAATGAACAAGAAGTATACCAGTGCTTCGATCGGTGATTGTTTTGGTTTGATGTCCTTGAGTTGATCTAAAAAAACTTCGAGGTTCCCTGAGAATGTTACTTGCTGCTGTTGACGTATTTCCTGGCACTAAGTCACTTTTTGTGAGAGCCACTTAGATATTGTCTAGTGCAACTATACTCTACTTTATTATTTTACCATAATTGAAAAAAATTGAGTGTGCGACTAAATATATGTCTAAATACAATTTTTGTTGCAGGTGACCGTGAACGATACACTTTTCCAGCTGAGGCAACAGTCCATGCTGAGTTCACATATTTTTACTACCCCGGAGATATTGCCTTTCCGTGTATGTATTATTTCATCATTAATGCTTTCATAATAACTCCATATTTTAATTCAATCTATCAAGGAAATACATTCTTTACATTTAGTTTTTTAAAGTAAGGTTCACTCTCACTTGAGTAGAATTAAATTCTAAGGTCACTTAGGGGCTCTATAACTTTATCGGCCCCTGTAGAGCAGCAATGAATGTATTTTCCCTCCACAAATAAATTAATTTACAATAAAATCAAGACTAATGTAGGCAGTTGGTTCATCAATAAAGACCATGGCTGACTACAGGTTGAATTACTCGCTTGTAGGTAAACAATGAAGAGCAGCTGGTTGAGATGAACCATGTTCAGTTTGACAGTAATTAATAGTATTTCTTTTTGCAGTGCCTTCACCCAAGTTTTATGTGCAAATTAATCCAGTGGTATTGAATTTTGATGCATACACCGCATTGTGGCTGAATGCATTCGCCTTAAACCTCCATCATTCATTGAAGAAATCCAGCCGTGAAAGTACAACAACACCCCTCAATTATATCGACGTTCGAATTCAAGCTATAATGCCTCGAGTGAGTGAAATTAAGAATTTAATCCTATATAACCTTGAGTGAAGGTAGGTGAATGCCTAGATGGTTATTAATGTCAGAGGTGTTACGGGTAACTTTTTTATCATCTAATACTATCAGTTCATTTTGTAATAGAATAGTCATTAGATCATGCACCAATCACTACTAAATATAAAGGAAGAGAAAAATAAGTTGTGTGAACAAGCATTGTGTTGGTATTCTTGGAGCATCTGCATGAATGGTACTCTTTTATGTTTTAAGCTATAATTTTTCAATATACCTCCAGCTTACCTCCATTTCACTTGCAGCTGGTCTTTGAGAGTGCAGTTGATACTCAATGTGGTCAACGTGACAGGCCTAAATCGTTGCACATACAAACCACCCGCGCGCTAATTACAAACGTACGCAGTTCCGATGGATGCAGTCGGGCAGATTTGTCTCGATGCATCGATGCTTGTCAAATGGGATCCCTTTTCTACGGTTCTGAGTCTGCGGATGGACCAGTTGTAATACCAGAAAAGTTCATCAATCATGTTCAGGGTAATGATAATAATTTAATACTGGTATCGGATTTTTAAAAAGTTTTCAGAAGTATGTAGGCCTAGATTTTTGTCAATATAATACCTGACAACCAGTACTGGGTTGGGTTGCGATCAAAATTGTGAAACCCTCAGATATATGACTCATTCTTTTATGGTGATGCTGTAATCCGTTGAGTTTTAATCAATTGTCAGCCTCCCATCCTCCTCCTCACAAGCAGTTCTTTGAATTATTTCTGTGAGCTCAAGTTCAGTTGCAGTGGAACGATCACCTGAACAATGATATTTATTCTTGTGCACTTAATCACTTGAAAAATATTGATTGAATTATCTTTTGTCAGTATCAGTTGAATAATAATTTAATTGTAGGGAAGGACAACGTTCGGGCAGTGATAGAAGATCTTCAGTGTGAATCGGTGGATGAACTCATAAAGAAATTGAGCAAAACTCTGCTATGGACTGAAGCTCGGGATGTGTGGTAAGTTCTAAGTTTGATAGTTGTAAAAATCCGACATCTTCGTATGTATTTTGGTTTAGTATTCAATAATAAACCAATGTAATCGCCCAAGAAAAAAAATTCTAACCCCCTCAAAATTTGATGTTTTACGTTTCAAGGCGTGTAGAATCTGAGTCATCCAATTTAAAAAAAATCTGTCCGTACACCTTCAACACTCTTCTGACCAAACTATACTAGCTTAATTCATGAAATTTTCACCAAAAATCGATCTTGGTCTGACAATGGCTCAATTCTTTAGCCAAATCTCCACCTCAATTGTGAAAGTATTTTCAAAAGGTTTTGAGGGGAAGAAAACTAGTATTTTCCGACATTTTCCAGAAAAAGGTGTATTAGGCATGAGAGTATAACTTGAGAGTTCTTGGATATAAAAATCGTTCCATACTTATTGGAATGGTTGTAAATACTCTCTCTAGCATTAGGCAAAACATTAGCTTTCAATTTGGAAATTAAGAAAAATAAAAATGATTGAAATTTTCAATAGTTGCTACGGAGTTTTCCCGTATGGTTACCAATCTGTTTTTCGGTGGGAACGTTCACAAATGTTTGGAGTAATTACTGTCACAAATGGATAGTCTTCTTAAATCATTATTGAAGCAAAGGAATAATAAACCACTGTTCAATCATTTGCAGCGTTTTATTAGTTAAATTATATTTCTTGCATATTGTGGTGAAATTGTACCTTTCGATTTTGATAACATGGGTATTTTGCTAGTCATTTGGTACTTGTGCCATTAAGCAGTAGGTGCTACCAGTTATCTAACAAGCTCATAGGTAGTAAATTTCTTTACAAAATCAGTGATCCTAAGTATGTGCATTGAATTTTGATTGTTGAAATTGCTGTTTTTATGATTTCATGTTTCAAGATTTGTTGATCAGTGATGCTGTTTCCAGGTGTATCAATCTGCAGCCAATTTGGGGTGATTTCTTTGGTGCTCGTGGGGTTGCACATAACCGTCCTGTCCCTTTCTTGGATGCGTTTCCTCTAAAGCTGTGGGCTACTATGGACCTTGGCATGCCAGCTTCATTTGAGCACACTTCACCAGTCGAGCCTTTGTCACTTGGGAAAGCTCAGATCAATGGTCTAGCATACACCTCAAACCTAGTCTCATTCCAATTGAATCATTATCAGCTACTTTTTCTCCTTCGGTTGGCTGATGATTTGACTGAGGTTTGTTCAAGTGCTAACGTGAACAGCATTCCTTATTATCATGTCTACATTATCATGGTATTTTCTTCTTTAACTTCCTCTGCAGGTTAGAGGGTTGGAATAACCCTTGGGGAGAAAAAGGAAACTTTTTGCTAAAATAATACCTGAAATAATTTACTTCATGGCGTCTCTTGCTGAAGTTTAATTTTCTTAGTAACTCATGCTATCTTTTTCTTTGCACCTCCATTTAACTTTGGAAATGCAGCCAAAAACTTTGAAGAAGGAATACGTTGAGCCTCACTACTGTCTAAGTTGTAGGTTGTCTTGAGAAGACTATGTTGTCTTCTCACAGACCAATTCCCAAAGTGATGGTTTTCCATCAGATTTTGAGATTTGTTTGATCGTTATGCTTTGGGTATTGTTGAACAAACAAGCAATATGCTCTTCAGTGATGTAATTATTTATTTAGGCATTTCATGACCTTGAGCCTATTGAAAAGTTGTGATGCCTGTATCATTGTTCCTTAGTTAAGATAACATTTTTTCGGAGTGATAAAATGACTAAACATTTTAATTTTTTAGGTTGTTACTGTTCTGGAGCTTGACACTCAACGAATTACCGGTGGAGAAGGTGACCTGGTGGTATTTGGTTGTGTGATACCTCAAGTAGAAATCACCTTGGTCATGCCATCTCAGACACCGGGCAAAGAGTCTTCAGGAGCTGATTTGGAGTCGGTTGTTCCTGATACATCAAGTTTAGCTGATGATATTGTTACCAATCCAAGCATACAGTGGAACTCGGTACTCACTACTAATTTACAAGTATGCAGTATTATATTTTCTATCAGTCTTAATCTCAATATTCTGCATCGGTATTCAATGAGCTTCCGCTCTCTTGCTAATTAGTACTCTCTTGTTTGTTGTATTGGTCGATTATTAATGATAAACCATTGTAATTACCCAAAAAAAAAAAATTGTTAAATACTCTCAAAATTTGACGTTTTACGTTTCAAGCTATGTAGAATCGGGTTATCAAATAAAATAGATTCTGTCCGTCCGCCGTTTGCCATTTGCTGTCAACATGTTTCTGAGGAAACTGTAATTGCTACATACATGAAATTTTTACCAAAATCATTCTTTGGCTAGCGGCTCTTTCCCCAATTTGCTGCATGCATTTCAAGGGTATTTTTGGGGTTTTAAGAGGGGAAAAATTCATATTATTCAAGGTTTATCAGCACAGGTGTGTTTGGTATCATTTTCTATAGAGTTTTGAATGAGCAATCAAATGGGCCTTAGCGGGGTCAATAGCTTAAATAAATGGTTCTCGAGTTATTGCTGCTTTCATTTAGAATTCTTGAGAAACGTGGGGGAAAAGGTAAACTCTATATTTGGAGCTATGAAAATTGTTCTATATTAATTGAACTTAAAATTAAGTTATTAGGAAAAATACAAATACATAAAACTACAATACGTGTTTGCCCTTAGTTACCAATTTATTGCCGAGCGGAAACGCTCACAAGAATTGGGGTTAGTCACTATAACAGGTGGACGGTATTTTCCAATCATTATTGAAACAAAATAATAATAATAAGGATGGTTTTAAATTTTTCACTAATTGCTGCTTCTATATTCTTCATTTGTCAGGATGGCTGCGCCTACAGAAGAGATAACACTATGTGTGAAGGAACTCCACCGAGCGATCAAATTTCATATTCAGCTGTCTCCCCATCAAAAGTTGACTCTCCGAAGACGATAAATACAATCATGGGACTTTCATCGGTTAAAAAAGGACTGTCCAACTTATCGAGTCTCTTTGATGGTGTACAATTCAAGGGGGATGATTCAAGTGAAACAGGTTCGGTCAGGTCAGTGCAATTATTATTTGAATTTAATCTACTGACACCCTAATGAGGTACCTACCTAATTCACACTCTTGTCCCTCTTGATTTTCAAAGAATACTGCCAATGATACCTGGTTTTGTTTCATTGCCATATGGATGCATTTAGAATCCTACTCAATTCGTTGTTAGATTGTTTATTTGGCGTTTCCACAAGCTCACAGACAAAACAGGCCGCCCACTACTTCATTTGCCATCTTGGATAGCTTAACCCATTCAATATAAATGACTGCATATGAAGTCAAGGGGCTTTTTGCTTCATCATCTCATTCAAACCTTTAGTCTGATGGGGGAATCATTATATTTCTCCAGTCTGTGGATCAGAGTAATACATTCACTGCCAATTGCTAATCCTAAAAATTCCGACCAACTTTGGACCCAATTATCTCCTTAAAATGATATTGTGAAAATTAAACTGAGGAAACGTTTACCCTTCAATGACCCCTTCCACCCCTATAGTCAATAATTGATGCAGATCGTTCGGCTCGTATTTATGCTACCCAGACGGTTTCCATGGAGGGGGGTGCTGGCAAAGCACATTAAAATGTCTAACTGAGTTGCAGACTTGTACACAATTTAGAAATTTATAATTTAGTTGTTTACCATAATTTTTGCTTCCTTTCATTCCCTTAGGCCAGATAGTTCTGACAGTGATTACAACCTGTGCTTCAAGTTGGTCCAAGGAGATCTCATGTTTAGATCGGAGAGTATTGAAGATCTGAATGATGTAATTGATGTGGGCAGTGAAGCCCTTGAAGAAGATGAACAGTCTTTAGCAACTTTAAGCGTCACAACACCAAGTGAAAATCCATCAAATACCAGCTATTACAAACGAAAAGATCTTGTGAGTATGAGTTGGTTTTTTTCCAAGTTAATACAGGATTTGAATTGTATTCATTTGGCTCTAACGTTTCAACCTTTAAAGCAAAATGAATTGGTTAAGAGAAGTTATAACTCAAAACTATTATAATTGTTCTATTCGTGATGGTCGATGGAAAGCTTTTCAGACACTCTCTTCTGCTAAATTGATAGAGAATTAACCCAACATATTATAAAGTTAAACTAAAATATGATCTTTGATGACAACAAGTATTTACCTATCACCTAGTTCTTTGAATTGAAAACGTTCCAACGTTGATAACTCCTCTTCAGAACTACTCATTTTGAACACAAATGCAGTGAGCCCCTACACTACAATGGAACGATCATTCAAAAACGCTCTGTGTGGTGAAAGTGTTTCCTGTTGGGGAGAACGGCCATGGAAAGCCTTGCAATGCTCACTGCAGCTTATGGGGAAACCACAAGTTTATGAGTGGTTTTCCCCTTTCAAAAAAGGAGAAATGACAATTGAAGACCAACCTTGTTCAGGATGGTACTCAACATCAAGAACGGATGACAGCGTTGAGAAAATCGATATCCTCGTCTGTGAAGAGGTTCCGCCCGGTCAAACAGTGAACCAGAAGTCCTACCTGGAGGTTCTAAAGAGGCTGAGTGAGGACATTCGACGAAAAAGGGTGGACCTTCAGTGCACAGGGAACTAACTAGTCCTTCCATCACGACAATGTACCTGCCCACACTCTCCGCGAGTTAATTGTTGACAATAAACTGTACGACCCCAATTTTTCATCCCCCCCCCCCACTTACCGGATCTGGCTCACTGTGACTTCTTTTGTACCCCAGATTCAAAAGGGACATGAAAGGGAAGCGTTTTTCTACTGTGAAAGAGGTTAAAAGAAAATTCCAGGAAGGCCTAAACACAATTCCGATGAGTGAATTTAAAAATTGTTTCGAAAAAACTATTGGACAAATGTGTTGTGATCAATTGTAATTACTTTGAGGGTGACCAAAATTTGGTGTAAAAATATTGAATAATAAACATTTTACAAGGGCGTTCCGGTTACTTTCGAGTCCCCCTCATACATTTACAGTGTCCTTCGTGTTAGAGCTCTGAGCCAAACTAATATGAAGTAATTCGAAATTTTATTGTTTTATTTTTCTGCTTAATCCAAACTTGGATTGGCTCAAATTTGTTCTATATTGATCTTTTATTTTTCATTCTTTGGCCAACGGGTTTGTTCGAACTTCAACTTGCTCAAACATACTGTGCTGCATATGAATGTAGTGTACTCTGCGTTGTAACTGCTTTTAAATCTTTGCCAACCTCTAAATAGTTCTATCTTTCGCTATCATTATTTTACAGATATCAATAGCTACCGTTAAACTGGGACAATTGGAAGTTGTACAGTATTCACAAGGTCTAACGTCTACTATCAGAGCTCACGTCTCCAACGTTCAACTGGAGGAATGCCCAGCTATACCATGGGACGAATTTCAGGTATATTGAATTTTCATTTTGTTTATTTACTTCATCGTTACCTTTTTCCTCTTCTTTTAGCTTTTTTGTACCTATCAGTTGGGAAAGAAATGTTGGACAGAGTTTAAGAACTCTAAAGTCAAAAACTTTCTGCTTTTAATACAACTCACTTATTTTTGACAATTGTTTACTTGTCTTACGCATATATATCCGAGTATCTCAGTCTTTCTTACTAAGTCTATCGTAAGATTATACTTACTTTGACTGAACGCACCAGACTCATGTCGTAAGGTCATTCTTGAAATATCAATAGATATTTCAATCGTAGGACCAGTAACGTTAAAATGAAGCATGCGAATAATCCTCTCACAAAAGACTGAAATGTTACCACCACCAACCTGTCAATCCCCCTCATTCATTAAAATAGTGATAGTCAATAAACCTTGAATATATTTTCCGAATTCATTTCATGGATTGAAATTAATTGAGTTAAAAGAGTTGAGGATTGAGTTCCTAGAAACTCCCAACTGACCGATCAGGTTTCCTCCTCCACGTTTATGATAATTCTTATTTGATAACTGTTATAAAAATTTGTGCTATCCTTATCATACAACTCCTTGCTGCTCACGACATGGTTTTAATATACTTACGGCCTTTCAAGGTGTTTCATTTGATTTGATGTTGCATGATTCATTCAAGGATATGTTAGCATGATTTTTTCGTTCAGTCTGTTCTCAGCTTGAATGTAGTTTTTAACAAGCTGTTAACTTGTATGTATGCCTCTTCAAATTATGGCAACTTGAATGGCATACATGTAAAGGCAAAAATAATGGATTATGAGCGACTGATATTAAAAATCTAACAATTAATCTAAAAAATTTAATTCAAGAGCAATATAAGAAAACTATTAGAGTTACATCTTCGAAATTTTCTCTGAAAATCATTTTTGGCCTAACAACGGTTCAATTCTTTGGCTAAATTGCTAGCCAGTCTTAATCGGAGGAAACTCGTATTTTTCAATGTTTTTGAGTAATCTGTGTGTTTGGTATCTAAACCCATAGATTTTTGGGCACTGCATTGAATAAGACTATACGAACGTTGAAAGCTTTAATGATTCTTGAATTATAGCAGCTTGTGACAGCTATATTTGAGAATTTGATAATGTACTCGAGACTTGTTAGAGCTAAAAAATTGTATTCAAGTGAAAATTAAGTAGTTAGGAATAATAAATTAATTATTACGATTTTCCCCTGGAATTTGTCCTTATAGTTTACCGATATGTTGTTAAATATAAACGTTCACAAGAGTTTGGGTTACTTACTATAATTAAAACAAGTGGATGGTCTTTTCCAGTCATGATTGAAGCAAAGAAATAATAAATCACCCTAGAACGCACGCAGTGTTTTTTAAGTGTTGGACTAAATCAGATTGTTGGTTCTTGTTACAGAAACGAGTACCTATTTACATGAGAATTACCTATTTCAGATGAAATTAATGGCGTAGTGCTGTAGAAAGTTTCTCTCAGAAACTTTTTGCTGAAACATTTTTGGGGCTAGAGAATGATGCAACGAAGTAGGTGGTGGATGGGTTGTGAATTTGCAAGTGTGCATGCTTGCATAGGTTTTTGAAATCCCTAACGGAAGCTTGGGCGGTGTTATTGCGTACTCCAGGTTGATAAATGTGGAGCTTATCACTCCAAGCACCTTGGGAGCTTTGAGTTCAATGTTTATGGTCATCTTACTTATGACTACGAACCAAATAATGCTGCTGTGGTATGGACATGGCGCTGAATTACTGTTCATGAAGCTAGTTGGACCAAATGTATTTATTAGCTTAATTTTGTTTCTTGGTGAACCTAGTATGTGAAAAAAAAACATTGGTTATATCTTGAAAAGGGGGAGGGTTTGGTTATTGAAATAGGGCATAGGTTTCTGTTCCCTATATTAATTTTTTTTTACATTTAAAACAATGTATGTTTGATAACTTACGTATTTTGCATGAATATTCCAATTCCTATCTTCTCATTTTTTATCCCTTTTTCTCTGTCTCCTTCTCTCTCTCACTGTCTCGTCTCTCCTTCCTTTGTGTGGGAATACTGGAAATTGTTACGATCAGGCCAACGAGGTACATATACATCCAAATTATACAAGCATTACCTAAATATATGCTGTTAGTATTGGGTCCTTAGAGCACATTCTCTTTTCTGCTGTATTATTTTGTTGATTTGATCTGGGTTACTGGTGATCTTATTAGATGTAAATTACTCCGTTGTTCTTCACATTTTTCATTTTTTTTCACATTTTTTGCCTGCTTTATGTAGCACTTCATAATTGATGCATGTGGGTATAATTTCTCTTGGTTGTTGGGTCTCAAGTTTGTTGAATGAAAAATGGTTGTGTATATGGAGTTGTCCAAGATGTATCTTCAGAAGGAGTTCGACCTGTCTGTTTCTGTTGAACAGACTGTGGTATCTGTTTGACTTGAATGATTCATTCATAAAACAGTCGTGCGCGTAGCTTACTTTCAAATACAATAATTGGTTGACAAAAAGATTTCTATTGGTGAACTTAATAATTTTCACCAACACCAGCAACAAATTTTCCATTTTCAAGATACCTACCTTATCATTCTATCTATTAAAAAAAAATTGGTTCATAAATTGAATTCCATATTAAATGTTTATCTCTCTAATCAATCGCTATTTACTTGAACCTTAGGGTTTAAATTTATATCATTTTGACTTCCCAACATTATGAGTCCTATCTTTTGAGCCTTGTAGCCTTGCCTGACTGAATCCCTTACATTGTAGCTGACCACTTGAAGAGAAAACAATAAATTATCACTACAGGCTGCTTTGGATCGATGTGTTCGTTTGCTAAAGCACTGTCGATTTTCCTCATTATTCAACACCAGCTAGTCTAATTATGTAAACTTTTATAGGTGCGTCAGATAAGCAATACATTATCCAGGATTTATCTATGACTGATCATCCAATGCTGTCTATGACTTTTCTATGATTATAGTTCATCATTGTTCAAACCCATTGATTGAGCATGACCCACCTTCACAGAACTTTCCAATCTTGTTGAGGCCTAAGCATGCTTTAGGGATATCTGCAATTTTTTATTCTTCTTCATTAAAAATGTTGAATGATTCAGTACATTTGATCCAGTACCGCTTCAAGCATAGAACTTAGTCAAACACTATCATAGTAAGATAGACATTATTGATGCTGTGCTAGTAAATGGGCCCTGATTATTTATTTTCCCTTGATGAAGCATTTTTTTATCATAGAAAACTCGTTTCAAAGGAAATGAGCTATAGAGAAATGAACTTTGACTTGTCAAGATCTAGTTCTGTCGAATTAGATTTACTAGAATAATTAGTAATTATTTGAACCCTTTAATCCTTCGTTGTTGGCTGAGTGTTCCCTCCCTCCTTGTCACCAAAGTTATGCTGTGATCAAGTGAAAATGAATTTCTTGTGGACTTCAAGTGACTTCAATTAGTTTTTCACTTTCAATGCATCTTGCACTCTTGTATAAACATGTTCTGAGTTGATTGCCAAGTTAAACAAGAGTCACCAGGTTGAAACCTTTTTTCCACAAAACGGCTCAAAAATGATCAAGTTTTACTAATTTGGTGGAACTTGCGTGGTTGCTCGTCAAAAACTGATAAAAAAGCCTGAGAAAACATGAGTCAATGTTATATAGCCTGAGAAGTGAGCGATTTTAGCAAAAGGGGTACTATGATGATATGTGGTGTCATCCACCTCGTGACAAGAAATTCCATGACACAGCATCATAGAGACTGAACAGGTTAAGGTTCACTTTGTTCCAGATTTTATGTACTTATAAAAAGTGAATTATATGCTAACCAGCCCAGGGATGTTGGTAATGAGCTCAGAATATAGAAATAAAAAATTCACCAGTTCCCTGGTGATCAGAGACGTAGCCTCATCTTGAAAATGTTATTTTCCCAAATTAATTGTTCTTTTGAATCGAATGCATGAGCGTAAGCAGGATTTAGCCAAGGGAGAGTAGTGCCCTCTCAAGAAAAAAAGTATGCCCAATTAAAGTATTTGTGTGCAAACAAAAGGTACAAAGTCTGGATTCCAAGAAATAATTTTCATGGCATATCTTTATTTATATATTTTACATTATTTATATTATTTACATAGGTACTACAAAACAGCAATGGTCCATTTTTAAAATAGCATCAGTCTTCTGGAGTTGCTCATTTGGTCAACAACCCCTTATACATCGGTTGCCTTCTTTGATTTCACCAAATCTTAGTGGAGGCTGAGCATACACAGACCATTCATTCATGCTCTCAAAGTACATGTTTCCTCATTCCAATAATACCTTCCCATGCCTCTAACAAAACATTCAATATTCTAGTGTTTCTTTTTAATAAGTTCAGCACAATTCATTTTTGTGTTCCTGAAATTCTAGGGGGGACGGGCACGGCCTTTCCCTGCCTCACCCTGTCTACACCCTTGATCGAATGAATTGTTACTTTGAAAAAACCTAGTTCGTGTTAGTTGCGCCACATTGCAGAAATGCCTGTTGGGCAATTTTTTTGTATTTGGAGTTGTCGCGAAAAAAATGTTTGGACAATACATGGTAAATAGCAATTTAAATAAGGGGGCAGGTAACGTCTGATGGGGTGCCCTCAATATAGTTCCATGAGACTCAATACTTGAAAGGGTTTGAAGTCGAACTAATATTTCGGAGGTAGTAAATGTTCCTAGTGCTGTACACTTTGAATGGATTTAGTATTTTGTCGTCAGGGGAAGCTGATTCGCCTCAATAACAAGTTCTCTGTTCCTTGTGTGTTCATGCTCTTATAAAAATGTTGTTAAAACCCACCTCACAAATGCCTTTGTTTGTTTGAGACCATCTCTAGCTGTGATTGGTTGATGCACGGTTTTGGTAGGCCTTAAGTTACAATGTAAATGCAAGCTATCACAGCCATTGTTTATATACCTAGTTGGCTTTCTCATTTCATTCTTTCCTTCCTTATTGTACTGAACCCACTGTTTTGCAGTGAAATCATAGTGTTGAAGAGATAATGTTGTTTATCTTTAGCAAGTGTTGAGTTTTTGTCAGTGAACTCAGCTACCTCTTTTCTACTCCTGATACTTTTTGTCTCACAGAACAAATTCAACGCTAGATCGCGAGGTTGGACTGAAGTATGCGAACAGCCATCTTTGAAACCCCATATCAAAGTGCGGCGGGAGCATCGCATGGAGTCAACAATGATGCCAACACTGACATCGTCTGACTTGTGGACTGTTATCAGGAATCATTCGCTCTTTGACGATATGCTCACTGTGTCTGTGAGCAATCTCAGCCTAGCTTTGAACGCCTCTACATTGTCATCAATGGCAGAATTTTTTATGGACGATATTGCATCCCCTCCTTTGCCCATGAAAGTGAGACATCTATTTGATTTTATATTTATTACTGTAAAGTTATATCTACACTATGCAATAGCCTTTGCTCAGTGTGAATTTCCAAATAAGTATTGCCGAACGTGTGGAAGGCGACTCGACTCGAGGATCTGAATGAATGCGTGCATGGATGAATGTGCTGACCCAACCAGGGCGATGACATTTGATCGGCATATTGTTCTTTTGCCTTTAGTTATAATGTTGTGTCATTTCTTTCCCAATTAACAAGAGGACTCAGATGATATGTGGTCAAGATTGAATTATAATAGTGTCCTAGACAATTATTACTTCCATGTTTTGTGCTTAATGTACGCAAATCGTAACATAGACAGGGGACTGTAGTTACCTCTGGTCCTACAAAGCTTTGAAGATGTCTGAACAGGCTGAAGATCTCAGTGAGACTTGAAGAAATTGTGAAAAAGTTTTCCTCATTTCCCCTCTCAACCTCACAACTAGAGATATCGTGCCATCAGCGAAATAATAACAACTTAACAGTAAAGCGATCGTTGATTTTTTCAGATTGACTTGGAGAATATCACAATTAACCTGAATGACAACAAGACTGACAATGCTGGGGGAAACACACCTGTTGGTTTAAATGTTTTCCGACTATCCATATCAAGAAATAAAGATGGCGCTTTCAACATCGAACCGCTTGACGTTCAAAAAGTGTCCCCTATCAGCCAGGAAACGATAGATTTAAAACAGGAAAACGATCTGCTAAGGAGAAAATTGGCGACAATGGAGCGACTTAAAGAAGAGAATCATCGACTGCGGAAATGTGAAGAGGAAGCTCAAGAACTCAGGTGAAAAGGTTTTCCAAATATGTTTGCCATTCATCGATTGACTCTTAAAATTGGTTCTTGTAAGTTTTTGGATATTTTATTATGAAAAAAAGCTTTAGGTAGACTTTATGCTTAGCTTTGTCTTATGTTGCTGAAACTAGAATTATTAAATAAAGAGGAAGTTCAGAAAATAGAAATGATTATAGATGTAGAAATAAATTAGTTACCTATTTATTTGAACAATACTAGGACAAAAGTTGTCTGGGTTTGTCTTGTCAGTGATCTTTTTATTCTTTTTTGAACAGCACCTGTTTATTGTTCATTCCTGGTGAATAAGAGTGAATAACTTTGTCCTCAAGTGAATTTAGGAGAAGGAATGATGCGTCGAGTCAAAGTCACATGCATACGATCGAATTTTTACTACCTTAAGCCCTTTGTTTGGTACCAGGCTGCTTGACAAATTTTAATTTTATTTGCTTCATTGTATTTCAGATCTTGCTTGAATGAAGCCCAGGATTCCTTGACAGGACTTCTACATGAAAAAGAAAGCCTCCTAGAATTGTTAAGGAACTTCCAAAACAATAAAACTGATCGCAAACAGCAATCTTCTGGTAAGAGATAGCAGCAATGTTGCTGTTTCAAATGTTCCTGTACTCACAAAAAGTAGACGCCATCCTTGGACCATTCTGTCTACTTGGAAGGGTATGAAAAGTTTGTACTTCAGCTAGCGACTCTTCTAGTTAAAATTGGTTGTTCATATTGGAAAAAAAGTCTGTAATAATCACTAGTGTTCGAGAGGAAACTATCACACTTACTTATGAATAAAAACCCTTATTCAAATGCATACATTTTATTAGTATGTATGTGTCTTATTTTTTAATGTGGCGTCCGATTGAGATGTTACTGCAAAGAGTATCGTGGTACTATGCGACTATAATGGCTGTTACTAGACCCCACAACTGACCATAGTTTAAAGTTGATACTGTGCTTTATAATGTCAAGCTATCACGGAAAAATGTTGTATGAATGTTGATGTATATTGTGAAGCTCGCCATCGATGGGGTATTCAACAATCAGTATTTTTAGGTTTGAAGTTCCATTTTGGCGCCCATTCTCAAACACCAGAATATAATACCACTTCTATCAACATGTTTGTCATGTATATTATGATTGGGAATGAATAAATGCTTTGCAAAATGTATTAACAGATTCAATCATGCGACATGATTTGATGAGTAATGTAAGAGGCGGCAAAATCGTTTACCTCTATTTTTGTTGGTGAAATTAAATTTAATCATTTAAATTCCTTACCATTGGCTTCTTCGTGGGCATTGTTCCGTTCACCCCTCAAAAGGGGTAAAATTTGAAGTACGAATGAATAAAAAAAGATGAATATTATTAAAATTCACACTCGATTGCCAAATTGTTTCCTAGAAGTCGACCAATACAACTTTTCTTGGAACTATCATTAACTCCAATAGACTCAAAATTAATTTTGCTGCTTCCTGCTTGGATTTTCATACTACTATATTTTTATTTCCCATGCATTATCGCACATTTTGCATCCTTACTTGGATAGAAACACATTTTTAGAAGACGAAACCTGGTATTAATTTTAAAGGACGTATTTTACATGAATTTTATTTGAAAAACTATTTGAGCTCTGTACAATTGGATGGATCTTTCAAGGTAGAAACTGTATTACCCTAGAAAACTGACACTTCAACAAGTAACTCGCCCTTGACAGGCATTTATATTTTGTTAGATGGAGGGAAGGTTGATCCCTTCCTATTGTCTGGGCAGTAATTGCTTGACCTGGCATCATTTTTAGTGACTGCCTAAAAGGCCACCTGTCTGCCTTATTCCCTTGGTATCTCTCCCAACCCATGCTACTTCATAATTTCCCATCATTGTTGTGATATTATCGGTAGAGAAAATAAAGAAATGTAATTTTTTTAAATTTCTGTAAGATTGTACTGTTTAGTTCCATCCTGTTCAACCTCTGTCTCTCTTCTGACACTAGTCAATGGTGAACTATTCAGTGTCAGCCGTTCATTTCTCCTTTCAAATCAACGATTATTTGATAAAAAATAATCCTTCGGTCCCGTGAAAAGTACTATATTGGTGCTCTTGGTAGTTTGTCTCAGGTTTTTTATTTATTTATTTATTTTATTTTTTTGTGGGTGTGTGTTTCTGAGGTTTTTTGTTTTACAGTAATTGCGAGAAATGGCTGGCTGAGATGTGTTCTTGGTTAAACAGAGTATTGTAAAATAGTTTTGTTTTCATTAATCAAATATGAAAAACTGACTGTAGTTTGTGCAATATTTTTATGTTATTTACAATGGTTCAGTGGCACATGTAAATTAGTTCAAAGTGTTTGAAAAAAGTTTACAATGTCAACAAAAATTCTTCTTTATAATTTCCAATAATCCGACCTAAAACAATAATGTTGATGGCGCGAATTCTATTATCTCTGATAAGTAGAGAGGTAGGAACCATGTCTTAGTATGAAATCTAGATGCACTTCAATCTCTCCATGCTCATGAAAAGGTTACTAAGCAAGTAGTACATTGATGAAATTTAAGGCAAACGCATCTTTCTCGATTTTATTTCTTAGGAAAAGTAGCTCGTGCCAGATTTTTTAAATGTTGAATAGAAAATTAGGAAATACGTTCTCATAAGAAGTGAATGCCATCCTTGAGCTGCTGCCGGTGTCTTAGATAGAACACGTTGGGTCATACTATACTGTTTCAGTATCTTTTCTTTTTCTTAATTCTTCTTTTGACTCATCAATTTCCGTATTTAATACTTGGACTCGTTTGGCCTATCTACTCTGATAGGTTTCTGCTCTGCAGCATCTTTATAAGCTGGTGTGCTCTCTACACTATTCAGCTAGTACGAGCTAAGCATCGTGCATGTAACTGAACTGTAATTCCCTATGTGGTGGTAAACTTAGGTTTCTCTTTTACTTTCGAGATTGTTCTGTGTCCTCTCCCACTAGGCTCTTGTGGTTCTATGAAGCTGTTGCTTCTATTTGTTCACAAAGTTATACTAGCAGTCCAGCACTGGTTTAATGGGAATTGGTATTACCCTGTATCTTGCGTTCATGTTAACGCTGCTCTTCTCAACTCATCATCTTCTTCTTCTTAAGCTCATCAGCTGCCCTGATCATGCTGGATAATCTTGCTATCTCTTGGTATTGTACCATAACATTTACACCTGGATGTTGTCTTCCGTACTCCTTGAAGCTTCCTCCAACCCTCTTCCTTTGCCACCAAGAATGCTACATTCATGGGCTGGAGAAGAATAGCTCTGTTTCGAGTGAGAACTGCAAACCTATATTGTTCTTGCTACACAGGTTCCGTCTTCATAGTTGAAATGTGAGCTTAGACTGTTGGATTTATTTTTCTTTCGGAACTAACTTCAAAACTACTACTTTTATCTACTCAAAAACGGATATTTTTACTTCCCATGATGAGTTGTGTAGCTGCTCGCTTAAGGCCATAAATATTACATCACTTGAGTTCCCTCATGTGCTATCTCACTTTTTTAACAAATGTTCAGCTGAGCCAAAAACCTGTTTTGTACCCTGCTATGAATAACCTTATCTGGCATATTTATTACTTCTCAACAATATTCAACAATATTGAGCGTTTATTACTGCATTCAATATGTTGAATTACTGAAAAGAGTGATAATCTAGAAAATTGCATATATATAGCACATTAACATCTCAATTTCACCAAAACGTGTGATAGCACATGTGGGAACTTAAACGAGGATTAATTGTCTTCATTCCTGGCAAATACCTACAGAAGCATGAGAAGGAAGTGGTTTCATCCAGTGAATTATCTTGGTAATTGATCACGTGCCGTATTTTATTTATTTTTTTTTTTTCCTCTAAGGAACTTGAACGAAGACCTTGTGGATTCAGTTGAAAGATTTTCATCATGTAGAGTTGATTATATTTTCTTGTCAAAGAGAATGATATCCTTTGATGTGGACAGCTGATTGGTGGTCTTTTTAGAGACTTGCTTCACATTTGAAATTGTAGAAATTCCAATAGCACCACAACTTTGATGTTTAAATCTCCAGTATTACTTACTGCAAGTGACCTTAACGTTAATGTGATGGTTGTGCTGCAGGCCAAGCTAGTCACTGGAAAGCTAAGTGCACAGTAGGTGTCTCAATGATAAACTGTACTGGACTACTTTCTTTGAGGACAGGAGCATTGATATCAGAATTTCAAAATCCGATTAAAAACAACAACTAATCTTGACTGATGACCTGTATTATAATTTGGCCTCTTGAGCTTTTTGCGCTTTACTGTTCCGTTAGTTATCTTATTTTCGTACTACGCTATACTTCTGTTAGAAATCGGCTTCTGAAATGTAGAAACTTACACTTTTAAGTAGAAAATTGATAATACAATTTACCGATAAATGTTACCATTGCTTGGATAATGTTCTAATGTAATTTCTTCTTTTCGTTGCCTTCCATATTAGATCAAGGTGGTAGAAACCAGCCCCTTCATTCTACATATTTTTATTAGATGGCCGAGCAGTTTCGCGTCCATGAATCCTCAGTTCGTTGTGAAAACATGATGTTTCCACAGCAGGTATAGAACCCTTGGTTCCTTCTCCCCTCAACACCACAATCTAATGTTCAAAGTAGAGATGTGTAAGGATTGTATGGTCAATTGATTTACTTGTGCCAGCCAAGTGACAATTCAAAGTTTCATTGTAGCCATTTGTTTTGTTTTGATTTTTCTTAAAAATCTGTTAAAATGGGAGTATTTTCGAGCATCATTACAAAACACTTCAATTTAAAAAAAAATGTTTAGATGCCCATCATGTGGGTGCGCGGAAAGGTTTTTGGAACAATAAGAAAGTCACATTTCAGAAATTTAATAATTTAATTGAGAAATAATTATTGATTTAACAAAATATTCAATATGTTACCTTATGATAGGGACCTAACTTACTTAAATTTATTTTTGTATTAATTTTTCAAATATTTTTAATACTTTTGCTGTTCATAGTTGCCGTTGTTATTTCTGAACTGTTTATGTTGAGATTTTCGATTAAAAATATTGTGAAATACTCATGCCTGAATTCCAATTTGCCCTTCTTGCTCTTTAAGTGTAATAATCTTTGAAGTACCTATTTAAATTTATTTTTTATTTTTTGAAAAGAAAACACAAAAATTCACATCTGCAATTACTGAAAAAGAACTTGCAATTACCTCTGCTAGGAAAGTTTTTCGCCAAAAAACCTATTTTATTATGTTTTTTTTCTCTCTTGAAAATGACATAAGGATATACATGGTGTATGGGAAACAAGTGAGCTAAATTTAAAAACCGCAATATTTAAAACATTGAAACTTTTAACTTGTGTTCCCATAGGTGTCACACTTTCTGAGGTTCCCTCTCAAGGCTTAGGAACAATTTAAACTCAGTTAATTAGCGAACTTTTGGGGGAAAAAATGATAGGCAGATGGACATGGATGGCTCCATTAATAAACATTACTCCGTTATTCTCATTCAATTCAGCCACTGGCAGGGTATGGATTTTAGAACTAATTCCTGGCCAAATTAGCCCTTTAACTTTCAAACACTGTTTTTACTTTGAGGAATTTTTCAGTGTTCAACTCCAACTTGCCATATTTAGTACTGTTCTTCTTGGAAGCTAGGTCATCGGTTGGAAGTAGCATCCAATGTTGCATCCTTCACAGGGGAACCTAGTGTTAGATAGTGGAGATGAAATTAGGTTGGTACCTAGTGACTTGTTTGACAGTAAATAAAATTTCTCACGCTAGTTTTTCTGGCTGTGTAATCGATATTTACCGCTATTGATAATATTTTCATTCTTGCTGGGGGTCCGTTTCTTGATTGCTTGAACATTTGAAATCGCCTGATCTTTTTGAATTGTGAACTGCGTCAAGGTGTTTTAATGAAATGCTGTCTTGATCATAAAATGCCTTTATTACATGATTAATAATGTTTCAAAAGAGAATATTTAACGCCGACGGAATATGGATGGAAACTCACAATATTTGCACAAACTTCTTAATACTAACGTAGAACCAAGTCCAGTGCTTACATAACATAATATAATGAAAGGGCCATAAAACATTCAAGTCAAAACGTGGTTGTTACAATCAATAATTCAGGAAGATTGAGCTCTCGCCTTAATACATTTTTCCACAATGTATTTTACAATAAACTGGCCTTCTCCTTGACAAAATGTTATTCTCCTTGTATACAATCGCTTCACAATAAGCTGGAGAGTGCCTACATCGTAACCGAAATGGCGTCGGGCTGAAATTCCCACGCCTGCAAATTTGTCCAAGTTCTCCTGAGGGAAATTAGTATTTCATTTCGGTTAGAAAAGCGACAATTTTTCATTCTGCTGCATTATCAGTCGAGTCTGTGTATAGTGAAGGCATGAGCTTCTTTTATTACAACGATGGAGCTTCATTTCTTCTCAGGAATATATAGGGGTTTCATCATCATCCACAAATTTCAACTTCACGTAGAGTTATACGGAAGTACAGCTAAAAAAAAAGATATTTCAGTATTTTATTTTAGACAAATGTGTTCTTAAAGTATTTTAAATATATGCGTGAACTCCATTTTCTGGCATAAATCCCCACAGCTCCAGTGACAGGCGGAAACCCACTTGTTGAAATTTTGCACGACCCATCCATCGATCTAATCATCCAGTTTTTGGTTTCAAACCCCTAATGCCCCAATGTGAGAGCCGCATGTACAATTTCCTGGCCGCATGATTTAAAGGAACGGCGATCAAGAAGGGTTTCCCAGGTTGTGAGGCTTGACTCTTTCCTGCGGGGGTAACTCAAGTCAGGAGTACGTAAACACAAACTTACTGGATAGGAAAACAAAATTTGTGGAAAAAATTGCCACTGGATTATAAAATCTGTGGACAAGCCTTTCAAAATTTAGTCAAGAGGGTTTTGTTCTGCCGCTGGAGCAGTGGTGGGTGTATGACAGAAATAGTGTTTCATATATATTAATCTAGTTTGTAAACATGATTATGTAGGTGCAAAACAAAAAACAGATGAATTTTTCTAATAGAAGTACAAGAAATTGAAAAGTGTGGATGATTATTAAACACCCTATATATAGATACATTCATAGTACACAGCATACCATCACTACTACTTTATCCCAATCTTATCTCGTAGAATATATCTCAAGTTTCAATTACCAGAAGGGAAACATGTTCAGAGGCGAGTATCAATCAGTTCGTATGGCTGAAAACCAAGCTCAAGACAGTCAGAGAAAAGAACAGGATCACTCAGAATCGGATCTGAACTTTCAAAAATGTCTTCCTCAATGACCATTGGCGCTGTAACGGAAACCAACCAAGAGTTATTGATATAAATATTGGGGTACCTATATCAAAATTTTTACCAAACATTAAAAACGTTCGTACTGTCCTATACAATAAAATATATTTAGTTTATTCAAAGTTATTTATAAAGGGATTTACCGGTATGACTGTCAAGTTCATCTGGGAAGCTGTCCTCCACATGTTTCTCGAGTTCCCTCATCAGGTCCGCTGACTTGCGTGTTGCCTCTTCTACAGCTGACAATTTACAATGGCCAGCTGGGATGTCATTTGGCCACTTCTCTCCTAAGAGGTTACATTCATGATGAATCAATATTAGAAATTCAGGCCAACGCAAATTATTTGTTCAATTGCTAACACCTGACAAAGAGAAAAATGATGAGAGACTTTATTGAAGAAATAGTGATAAGTGGGTATTCCTGTTCCTTGGAAACAAAAATTTTTCATTCATTTGGGTCACAAATTAAGAGCGTTTCCATTATTACTGACAGTACAAACCTCCTAGAAGTAGATTGCTTTGCTGGGTTGGAAGTGCAATTCCCTAAACCAATATATTATACTGTAAGTCCAATTGCACTAGAGTGATGCGTACTAATTTGAGTCTGTCCTAAAAAAATGGTTCTCTCATGATAGGAAACCAAATAATTTACCAAGTTTAGTGTACATAACATGACAACAAAAGTCAATGAAACTTGTAATGAAAATGTTGAAACTTAGTTCATGTCATCTTTTCCTCGTTGTCGCATTTTTTATGTCCTGGGGGTGTGGGGGAGAGAAACCAGGCGGTCTCATTCTCTGATTCTTTATTTGCTGGCCGAGCACTTTCTTTTCTTCAGGACGACGTGAAGCTTTTTTTTTTAAATAAAATATTTTACGTTAACTGCGTGTAATTGGTTTTTAGACTTCATTCGCTAAATTAAATTATCAAGTTTGATGAACTGCCAGTTATATGCAAATGTATCTTCAAAGAGATGTCCATTATTTTGATCAGTCTATAGGCATCTTGGCACTGTATCTTCAAAGATACATCCAGAAAATTGACCATTCCGCTAGCCCACGACCATAATGTTTTTGTTTTTTTTTGTGCATTTTTTTCTGTGTTTCTGAATGTGTATTTCAAGGAAAAAACTATGAGAACCGTTGTCCAACCTTAGTTTTCCTTGCCAAGATAATTAAAAGTAAAAAATTTTACTTTTAATATCTAATTAAAAGTTAAATTATTCGCCTAACAATATAGCTTCAAAGAGAGTTTGACGAGCATATAGAACGTTTTTTATAGCTATAGAAAATCTTGCCATCTTGCCATATTTCTCAAAATCTTGAACTTGCCACACTAAAGCTGCGATAACTTGAGAACCATTAGAGCTATTGACATCATTATGGTCTCATTCGATTCAGCTTCCTAAAATCTATAGAAAGTGATACCAAACACACCTTGTCAACAAAACAAAAAAAACAAATTTCTCCTCCTTGAAACACCCTAAAAAAGACCCTTAAAATATAGGTAGAGTTTGGCTAAAAAATTGGGCCATTTTCAGGCCAAGATTGATATTTGGGGAACGCTTTCGAGCAAGTGGTGAACGATTTTTGTGGCTTGGAAAATGAGGAAGTTACTTTTGCTTAGCAACGACCGGTTGTTAGCAGAAATCATCTGAAATTTTTTCTTACGTTTTGTAATAACGATTTTTCATAACGTGTTTTGAGTTTGTGTGCCATAGCAAAGACATAAAAATGTCAAAACTACTATTCGGTAAAAGTAATTACAACTCTGTTGACCAGACGAATCGGGGCAAAGGTTTTTAATGAAAATGTTATTTCTCATACTACATGTAGAATGTTAGAATAACTTTTTTTCACCTTGAATTGAATTAAACAAAACAGAGACGATAGTTTTAAGGTTCTCGAGTTATTGTAGATTCCATGATTGTTTTGAGCATTCTAGGAGTATCACATGGTGGGCAAATGACTCCAAAAAATGTTCAGATTAAAAAGCTTTGCTGTCCACTTTGAAAATTCACTTGTAAAGCTATTTCTGATATCACCTTTACACTTCCTAAGGACATATTTGCTCACTAACCTGACGAAGATGTACGATCCATGTATTCAACAGCAACTTTGCTCTTGATACTTCCATTTAGAATATTGTTGGCCACCCGCAGCAACGATGAGTCTTGGTCGCTTGATATGTAGGCAGCAGCTGCTGCCGCCTCTATTTCTTCGTTGGTACTCGAAACGTAAGCAGCCACTGATGCCTCCACGTCTCCATTGTTTGACATGAAAGCATCTGCTGGCCTCTCTCCAATTGCTCCGTCCTCCACTACTTCTAACATGATACTTCTTGTTGCTTCCTCTAGTTCTTCTTCGTCCTTTCTCTTTTTCTTTTTTTCTTCTTTCAAACCTTTTCTTATCTCCTGCTAAAACAAGTTTTTGTTATTGTCGCATAAATTAGATTGCTAGGTGTAAAATATATATCTGATTTGCGCGCAATTGTGATCATTTGTATGATTCTGTTCTTTTATGTAGGCCATTTTCTTATGGCTAAGGGGTGTGCAATATACTAACCCATTTCTTGAACTCCTCATCATATTCCTTGTTCAGCGTCCAAAAGTGTCCTCCGTTGTTGCATTTTTCGCCCTTTCGAAATTGCGGATTAATGCTCAGATTGTGACGGATTGAATTTTTCCAACGGCCATCATTTTTCTTGTAGTATGGATACTTGCTACTGCGAATCACCATGCCATAGTGTGTTTTGTTACATCATTTCCTCTTAATGTTTAACCGCTAGAGAGTAACTACTTTTAGGTTTGATGGAGGATGGATGTTTTATATTAACTCATTGAAAAAGTATAGAAGGTAGGTAATATAATTTTTTTGCATCGTTTAGTACCTACTTGTAAAACAGTCGGTGGTTTTCTTGTTCTATGGTAAAATGCTAAAATTGAAATATCAAGTTCAATGTTTCTGGTCTCAACCACCCAATTCCTCAAATTCGTCAAATGAAGAGTCAGAAGCACTCTAAAAATGACGTCTTTCAAGTCATAATCTACAAAGTTTAGTGGGCGTAAGAATATTTGACTTTCTGAGAACCACATCTACTAAGAAGTACAAATAGAACCATACTTTCTTAAAGTTATATTGTAGCTGACAAATGCAACATAACTCATACGAAAATAAATACGTATAACTCATACGAAAATAAACATCTTGGCAAACTCAGTTTTTACGTAGTAGAATGAACATTCGAGTAATTAAGTACAGGTTTCTTTATTGGGTCTTATTACTGGTTGTATAAAAACTTACTATATCCATTTGTAAATTTCAGAAACCGTGAGTTCGCCTTTTTCCTTGAGAGCTTTCTCGATCAGTTCTGTATAGGTCAAGCCTGGCTTGGCATTGGTCTGGTCGTATTCCACAAACGGGGTTCGCAATGGGTTACCTGAAATGGAAACCCAATTTGTTCAGGAAGAAAGCTTACAATTTTTTTTTTTTTTTCAATTAACCTAGGTCTGTATAGAATTTTGGTTCTTTGAAGACCTGAAAGGTACCAAGTACTCGGCAGAAAATTGAACGAGCATCTTAATTTCATTCCACCTCACCACACCAAAGCAGATCAGCGATGATAGCTTCGTACAATATTATCCCTAAAGTTCCACCTTTCAAATGTGTCCAAATTGACAATTTTTGTTAACTGTGGCAGTTGTATGCCAAAAGCTTATTATTATCTTTTCGATAGATCTATCTTTTTTGTGGATTTTCTAAGATCCACAAGATACAAGCTAGCAACATATTTATTGGAATTGCTACATTTATGAGGAAAAGTGTGCTTCTACCACAAAGGGAAACCTCTAGCTTCGATCCCCTCAGAGCTTAGGCTAGCCAAGACCTACTGAATCGTGCATGTCTGGTGATTAAGCTAACCGTCCATTCTCAATTCCAGGAAGCTATTGATCAATCAATTCCAATTTCTAGGTTTCTCATTATTAAAACGTAACTGAGAATGAGTGCTCACTCTGAAATCTTGAAGACAAATGGGAGTGGCTGTTTTCAGATGCAAACAATGATGCTGCACTCAGATTGACCAGCCAAGATAAACTGCTGTCATCTGTCGTCTCTTCAGCTGTTGATGATGATGAAGATGAAGATACATCCGATGGTTTCCGTAGCAGACTTGATCTTGGTGGACTGCCTGGGGGCTCTCCGGCAGATGATTTGAGAATATCAGGCACCATAGTACTGATTGAACTATTGAGGGTATGCTGCAGCGGGCACAATAATTGACTTGATCTTGCGTCTTGATCAACTCCAATGTTGCTCAAACAGCTTGCCATACACGACAATCCTTTAAAAATATAAATCTGTTTTCCTTATGCCTGTGGAAGATACTTACAAGAAGAACTCATAACATGGGGGTACGGCATGTGAGCCAATGATACTAATCAAATGTCATCTGCTTGCCACAAAAAAAAGAAGATTTTAAGACTGACCCATCAAAAATATTTGGCCTTGAGGCTGGTCAAAATCATAATAAACAACATTTAAAAAAACGCTGCAAATGATTGTACAGTGGTTTATTATTCTTTCGCTTCAATAATGATTTAAGAAGATTATCCATTTGTGATTGTAATTATTTCGAACATTTGTGAACGTTCCCACCAAAAAACAGATGGTAACTATAGGGGAAAACTCCGTGGCGACTATTGTAATTTTAATCATTTTTATTTTTCTTAATTTTAAAATTAAAATCTGAATTTTTTGCCTTGTGGTATAGTTGAAGAGAATGTTCGACGATCATTCCAACGAGTATAGATTTTTATAACTACAAGAACTCTCGAGTTATCCCTCATGCCAAATTTCTGAAAATCTCCTAAATTCAACGCAAAAGCTGCGACTTCTTGAGAACTGATAACTCGCGTTTCATATATTTACCTTATATGTAATTCATACTCGTTCAAAAACAAAAATTTAATTTTTTGAAAAGGGAGAAGAAAAATCCATTCGAAAAGGGGGGCAAATCAGAAGAAAACTGCTGACGTCACAAGCCCAGTCCACAACACAGAGCGTCACCTTTTATCCCACCCACCAAACCCCAAACATAAAGGCTATCTATCCTAAGACTAGAAAACTGCTGACGTAGACAACGTAGTAGATCACTTCTGTTCAGGCCATTCTTCAAACTCTACAACTACTCTGGAATCAATAATTTATACTAAGGCCTTTGAGCAATTATACGGTTGTCTGCGAGATAGATACTTTCGAAGTAAATTTGTAAGTAATGGGGAGTTCGATGCAAATTTGCCATTATGATTTAAGGAAACAATTCTCTTATAATAGTAACTAGCCCAAACATTTGTGAAAGTTTCCATTGGTTAGTACAGGAAAAACTTAGCACATTGGAAAGGATAAACTTGGCAAATGTTGGAAATTGAATAATTTTTCTTGATTCCCTGATTATATTGTCTAATTATTTCTCTAACGGTGTATTTTGATTTTTAAAGGGCGCGAAAATCAATATATTTGAAAGTTATGATCTTGAAATGTTTGGGACGGCGAGTGAATGAAGCCTGATTTTTATCAAGTGGGTCACATACACTACTTCCGCGTTATACGCATATTGACTATATTTTGATTTTTCGAGACTGCATAAATAATTATATTTAAACGCTAGGGAAGTTGAAATGTTTCTTTATGTCAGCAGAATGTCGTTTGATTATCATTATTGGCTCATAATTTTACAGCATTTTCAGTTATCTTATTTGTGCACTTTTGCTATTTTGGTCTCCTTGCTTTAAAAATAACTCCAGTTCACAAAACTTGTTTTGCATCTATTGGATCACACACCGTATTTCCACCTTATGCGGTTAATTGACGATTACAATATTTACAGGTCGCGGAAAAATCAATATTTTTTACGCTGGAGGTTCATAGAAAGTATTCCACTTAACGAAACTTGGATTATATTTATCGTTATCCGTTTTAGGCTCACGTAATTCTGTAGCCACTGCCATGCTGATTCGTTCACCGGTTCGCTTGTAAAATAATTGTCGCTCCGTTTTGATATTTACCTAAAAACCTTTTGAAAATGAGTCTTACCATAGTGCATCTTTACCACTGCGCATGAAATTCAACAAAAAAATCTTTTTAGTCCTCTTCTTATTTAATTTAGGCCAAAATTAATAGGTCTCCTCGTCTGCTCAACTAACTTGATTTGAGGCAAACCCGAGAAAAAAAACGCGGAACAAAAAATTTTGAGAGGAAGTGAGGACTTATGTCTTAGGCGATTACAGTGGTTCAGTGTTAATTCAATAGCAAAACAGCAAAAAATTGCTATGAAAAAAATCAGATTCAATAAAAAAAAAATTAAAAGTACTGCTTGAGTTCATGAGATAGCGAGCGCTCCAAGTCACGATTTTGGCGACGTGCACGAAATGAGATAGAAATAACTTTGCTGCCTCGTATCATGAAAGCTAAAAAATCTGAATCATACGCTCTATTTTACTAATTATCTCTGTTGCGTCTTGCGGTTTTGACGGAAATAATAAAAAATAAATTTGGTCAAATTAAAAAAAAAAAATCTTATCCGGTTTGTAAAAATTGTTCAAACCACCCTATCGGCTTCAAAATCTGCACTCTAACAATTGGATATATAAAATTATTATTGCATACCTATTCCATCACACTATCAAGCAGGTATTTACCTGGCTCAGATCATTCGGACTGCCCTTAGTGGAATATGAGACACGAAACGATATCAAAACGAATACTCGATGTAAAAAATGCAAAAATACCAAATTCTTCAATATTTATTTGAGACGATGCATTCGATTAAACGCTAATGTGGTTTATAATTTATAATTTTGGTGGTTTATAATTATAAACTTACTTTATTACACAATCGTTCACTGAATAGTTCTCACTGAGATCATCACTAGTTCTTATGCAGGTACAACCGCGTAGTGGCAGCGAAGGAGGGTAAGTTCGTACCATGCACCGCAAGGCTCGTTCACTGCGCTCCGTCCCTGTCTCGCACCATTTCATCAACCTGCATTTTCCTCGTCACTCTCACAAATTACGGGCTCACCCTCTTGAGGGCTTCTATGGGGAGGCGCGTTAGAGATCATACGACCGCCCCCGTCCTCTTCCACGGACGAGTGGGCAACAGGGAACTATGATCATCGTAGTAAAATCAAAACAATACTTTTCTTCAAATCAATTAACTGACAATAATCTTTCAGTGACTTCGAAGGATTGAACGGAAAACCATTTAAAACCAATGGACAGCATTTGGCTGAAATGGGCACTGTATGCGACTAATATCGTAAATATAACGTTGCAGATGCTGTAGCTTAAATTTATGTTGCAACCGGGAAAGAATTTTCAATAGTTGAGGGCTGATGACTTGAGGGGTAACTTTTAAGCGGAACAGATGTTAAAATTATAAAATTGACTGAAGCTCTAGCACGTTTCGTGAAAAAAAAAATATAGTTAATAAAATAATGTTTAAAAAATAAAATAAATAATAAAAATAAAAAATAAATAATAAAAATAAAAAATAAAATAATGTTTAAAAAACCGCTGCCCATGACTGTACATTGGTTTATTATTCCTTTAACATACACTTGTGTTTGTAACCATACCGAACATTTGTGAACGTTTACACTTGACAACAAATTGATAACTACATATAATGGGAAACTACATATCAACTATGGCAATTTTACTCATTTTTATTGTTTTCAATTACGTAATTTAAATTATTTGCCTAACGATATGGCTCAAGAGTGTTTGACGAGTATTCGTACGAGTATAGAACGTTCTTTGTGAGAATGATGCCATATTGATGAATTACTCTAAATCTCGAACTTGCCTCACAAAAGACGCGGTAGCTCAAAAACCATAAACTCTATCGACTCTGTTGTGGTCTCATTCGATTCAGCGTCAAAAAATCTATTGGAATTGATGCAAAATACACCTTTGCCAAAACAAAAAAAGTTGAAAAATACGAATTTTCTCCCCCCTCAAAAAACCCCCAAAAATACCCTTGAAATTGAGGTTGCGATTTGGTTAAAGAATCGAACCATTGTCATGGCACGATTGATTTTTGGTGGAAACTCCAATTAAGTATGTAGCTTTTATAGTTTTGTCAGAAAAGCGTTGTCGGCGTTCGGTGGACGGACAAATTATTTTTGATTTGATATTAGGATTCTACGTACCTTGAAACGTAAAACATCTACTTCGAGGGGGTCTAAATTTTTTTGTGAGTGATTACAATGGTTATAATTATTGAACAATAAACCAATATGCAGAGTTTGAGAGCTTCGATCAAATTCGTAATGTGTATTGATTTATCGGTGGGATTGTTCAGAAATGTTCGAAATAATTACTATCACAAATGGACAGTCTTCCTAAATCATTATTGAAGCGAAGGAATAATAAACCACTGTACAATAATTAGCAGCGTTTTTTTTTTTTTTTTTTTTTTTTTAGTTGAAACCATGTTTTTGCTTATGACAGTTTTATCAAAAATAACGAATTGTCGTCGCCACTGAAAATCCGCGATAATTTTCACGAAAGACCTCTGCACAGCCCAAAAGTGACAGTTCGGTGCGCTGTATCCCAAACTTGCGTCATCGGCCCTTATTTCTTTGAAGACGTTAATGGAAATGCTGTTACCGTCAACTCGAAACGAGAGTTTTGCAAACTTCCAAGAACGCCTTCAGCAGTGCATCACCAACAATGGACACCACTTGAATGACGTGATTTTCCACGCTTAACTTTCGAAAATGGTATTCAATTATAAAGTCGAATCTGTAAATAAATTTTCTTTCTGCAGGTTGAGGGGGAGAATAACGAGACGACCTCTTCTCCATTTTTTTTTTCTTTTTATTACGATTATATTATTTTCTTTTTATTACGCCACGTACTTTCGCCCGTTCGGGCTTCTTCAGGGCATTATAGGACCAAGGGTACCTATGGCCCTAGGTACCCCCTCAACCTGCAGAAAGAAGTCATACGACCACCTGGAGAAGTAAATAAATTCGTTTTACAATAAAAATTGCTGATTTGATGATTTTTAAAAAATCGTAAAACCTAGTTCTGTCTCCAGAAAATGCAACTCTCTAACAGTCAGTATCTTACAACCTCTTTGTTTAGTTCCCTTTCAGTTTAGGTTACCCCTTACTCCAGTCGACTAGTTTATATTCAGACCTCGCAGTTCGCATTTTTGTATACCTTCCATCTTATGATCTTATTCACTCTACTATTACACCGCGTGTCGTTTGCTGTGACTCGCTCTCGTTAGTCGCCGGTTCGTTGTTGCTTTTTTGAAGGGAACTCGTGCTTCTTGTATTCTATCGGTCCGATCATCAGGAACCTAAATCATGGCTGCAATCGGTCTCCTCAACCCAAAAGCCGAGTATGTGCGTACCGCCCAGGCGCTCGCTCTCAACATTTCGGCTGCCAAAGGTCTTCAGGATGTAATGAAGTCAAATCTCGGCCCTAAAGGCACCATGAAAATGTGAGCGATAATCATTCCATCTCTTAACTTATTATTTAGCTAAACTGAAGTAACGAGTGTAGAAGTCAGAAGAGCACGTGTGTAATAAGTTAATGTAAGCGCCATGTATTTAAATTTGTTTCGTCAATTATTCCGAAGCTCGTAGTTGACGATAGAAAAGAAGAAAAGCCATTCTCTTATTACGTTACTGTTCGGACATCATTATTACGAAATTACATTTCAAATAGCCTCACCGTGGCTCATAGCTTGTCTATTGATCAACTTTTTTATCCGTATCGCCCTTGAAATTATGTAAAGTGCGTTTTATTTTAATTTCTCGTTAAAGTACAAATAGAAACTGTTCAAATCTCCGACATTAGTTTTTCCCCTGATTAGGTTCAGTTTGGGTTCGTTTCGTTCTCAAAGGAACGCTGTTTCATTCAATACAGAATATAGATTAGGACGCTGACGCCAAACAGGCGACGCAATGTATATGTTGTACTCAATAGGCGAAAATGCCCAATAGACGAAAAATTCACTCGCTCCTAGGATTGAGCAAATGGAAATGCTCAAACCTAGGGATGATCATTCTTGGAATGCACGTCTGCGACCACTCTTCAGCATCACATCCAATCTTTCTATCCATTTTGGTCAATTATTAATAATAAACCACTGTAATCGCCCAAAAAAAAGATAAAAAATACTCCGCACGCCGTCAACACTTTTCTGACAAAACTATGGGAGCTAAATTCTTGAACTGTTCACCAAAAATCAATCATTGTCTGACAATGGCTCAATGGGGAAGACGCCTATTTATATTTTCGTTCCTAATGGCCTGAATTCTGCTATTTGGTGTCAGCTGAAGACGGAATGATCACTTTTTCATGAAAATTGTGAGTTTCCGCAGAAAAAAACGCTAATGAAAACCGATGATTTTGAACGAAAAATAAATAGTTATTACGTCATAACTTGTTCGTTGAACGTGAATATCAATACTAGCGCTTGTATCTTTGGAAGAATAAACTAACATTGGGAGCAATGATTTGAGGTTGCAACCCCAGAAAACCTTATATTTTTATTTTTGGGTAGTCGCTTCATATTATCTTCTTGGTTTTGAAGTTTGCGGGGGAGAAAAACTGGGCGACTCGTTCTCCATTTTCTTTATTGCCCGCCGAGCATTGAATTGAAGCCTAAAGAACTTGTGATGTTTTCATTGCAGGCTCGTGTCTGGATCAGGTGATATTAGAATCACCAAGGATGGCAATATTCTCCTACATGACATGGTAATTATTCCATTTTGAATGCCTCTAAATTGTTACGAGGTGATGCATGCAAGCAGTGATAAATATACCCAAACCTGACTGAAATGTGGGCAGAGCTTGAAATTGGTTTATATGAAATGTATCCATTTTTGTTACCATACCTACTGGATCTATATCGCCTTTGTTAGAAAAGTTACAATCTTGATTTTCACCTATTTATTTATGTGACATATTTACACTGATTTATTCATGCTACTGCTATTCTTCCCTACAGCAAATTCAGCACCCAACTGCTTCGCTGATAGCAAGGGCCTGCACAGCTATGGATGATGTCACTGGTGATGGCACCACTTCCATGGTCCTTCTCATTGCTGAACTCCTCAAACAGGCTGACAATTACTTGTCTGAGGTAATTTTCCTTTAAAAAATTCAATTCATTTGAAAAGTATTGACAATAATTTTAATTGATTTTCTGAACAGTTGTCATTTTTAATACATCAAACTGGAACATTGATTATTGTTTAGCTGTATTTCATTTCATGCATTCACTGCACCAATCGAAAAAATTCTTGCCAACCTGCACTAAATGGTGGTTAACATTGAAAACAATTACCTCCTAACATCTAACTGTCAAAATTAAAACTGAGGATATGTTCACCCTTCAGAGACACCCCTGCCCCCGTGAGGATAAAAACCAAGTCGATAATTGGTGCGGGACTGTTGTTTTAGCGTTTAGTAGAAATCCTCCAGCGATTGAATACATTGATTTTTGTTCAGGAAGTTGGCAGAGTGCTCTAGGAGCAGGCGTGCAAAACGTTCTAGTAAGTTAGACAGAGGATTTCATCCGAATCCTCTGGTGTGTGATCCAAACGATACAAGACACGTTTTGTTAAATGGGGTCATATTTATAGCAAGGTAACCCAAAAATACAAAAGTGCTTATTGAAAATGACTGAAAATGCCATTTACAAGGCAGTACACTGTGTACGACACCAATAACAAAAGTCAAGCGACATTCAGCTGACATAAAGAAACGTTTCAAGTCTCCCAGCGTTCAAATATATTCTCTTTTTTTTGGTCCGTATAAATCAAAATATTGTTATTATGCGAAAGTATTGTATGTAATCCACTGGATAAATATCAGGCATCAATCAATCGCCATCCCAAACTTTTTAAGACCTGGAGCGTTCAAATCTATCATCTATCTGGTTTTTCTTCGCTATTGATATAGTTGTTTTATAATCATGGTATAGTGCCTTTTTTATTGAATGGTTGTTGGTTGACTAAACTTCCTTATTGTGTTCACTCCATGTTGCAATGATACCTCATATTTGGTAAAACATGGTTTCTGTTGTTGACAGGGAGTTCACCCTCGTGCAATCACGGAAGGGTTCAAAATTGCCCGTAACATGTCCCTTGAACAACTCGAGAAATTGAAAATACCAATTGCTCCTACAAGGGAAGCGCTGATTCCAGTGGCCAAAACGTCTTTGCGCACGAAATTAGCTCCTAAGTTAGCTGATCATTTGACTGAGGTAAGGCCAATTTTCATACAGGAATAAAATTTGGTTACTCAACATTGGAATCGTCTATATTATTGTTGAAATTAGATTCAGAGTAATAGGTTCCATCAAGTAAGCGGAACTTGGAGTATTAGGTTCCTATCTGGTGAGTTATTCATTACAAGATAGGTATGATAGAAACCAGTCCACTATTTTTACTCAGAACTTCATTTTGAAATCAACTTTCAAACTAGATTGATTCTACTTTACCTGTATTTTGCTGTATTACCTTTTCATGAGTGATTGGTATTCATGTTTTCTGGATTATACGATACCTCGATTTTCATGCCCAACTCTTATAATAGGATTTTGGAGCATCAGAATGAAATCATTATCATTATAATTGTTCAGTCGCTTTAGAAAATGATAATACAAAAGTTCATTATTACGAGGTTTTTCCAGATCTGCGTTGATGCGGTGTTGAGCATTTATAACCCGGATAGTGATATCGATCTCCACATGGTCGAAATCATGACGATGCAACACAAAACTGAATGTGAATCGCGGTTGGTGAAAGGTCTCGTCCTTGATCATGGTAGCCGTCATCCCAACATGCCTAAACGTATTGAAAATGCGTACATTCTCACTTGCAATGTCAGCTTGGAGTATGAAAAGACGTTAGTACCCGTTTTGTACTTCGGTTCGACCTTTTTGCCATACTTAGCAAAGCTACATGAATAATTGTCTGCACATCTGTCTGTGGTCAAAAACCAACAAAATTCACGTATTGACAGATTAAGGGGGATGGGGGGAAACACCCAGCAATTTATTCTTGGCTTTTTACTTCATATTTCTTAATAGGTCAATTCTTTGATTCAACATTCCCTAGGAATTCCTTCAGCTAGTAGGTGATATCGAAACACTTAAATTAGTTTGGTTGGAATTGTCATTCGCACATGTGGGTTTAGTTTCGAAGTCCCCCGAGTTGGTTAATGAACTCAGATGGATGGTTAGCCTTATACTTATCTTACTGTTGCTCCTTATATTGTTTTCTTGTCTTTAGCGAAGTGAACTCTGGCTTTTTCTACAATACAGCTGAACAGCGTGATAAAATGGCTAAGGCTGAGCGAGAATTTATTGAACTTCGTGTTAAGAAAATCATTGAACTCAAGAAGAAAGTTTGTGATGGAACTGATAAAGGGTTCGTCGTCATTAATCAAAAGGTAATGTCTCAAGAATGTTGAAAATTCTCAAATCTATAGAGTATTGCATTCCAGCTGCTCATCACTGCTATGACTAACGGATACTTATTTATATTGTTGACTGTTTCAGGGGATTGACCCAATTTCTCTTGATATGCTGGCTCGTGAAGGTATCATGGCTCTGCGTCGAGCCAAGCGAAGGAACATGGAACGTCTTACGTTGGCCTGTGGTGGTGTGGCAATGAACACAGTTGATGATCTTACTGAGGAATGCCTTGGATATGCTGGCAAAGTCTACGAACACGTTCTGGTGATTAGAGATTTTGTTTACTATCTTATCAATTGACCAGCCTTGAAAAATTGATCATAATAATGCTTTAGGCTGAATTTAAAAGTTGGTTTCCACATCAGCTTTTTTTATTGCTCAATAACTGATTTTCCTATTGACATTTGCAGGGGGAGAACAAGTATACATTTATCGTAGATTGTGCAAAACCACTAAGTGTCACGATTCTCATAAATGGACCTGCGCAGTATGCTGTAAAGCAAATTCAAGACGCCATACGTGATGGTTTGAGATCTGTCAAGAACTCTATCACTGACGGTATGTATCTATTTTGTTGATTCTATGATGATGACATGGTGAGTATCTGGTGGGTGCTATTACCATTGGCTTGAGGGAAAACACCATTTGATATTTAATTAGATTATAATTTGTATTGCAGTTAGTTATTGGGTAGAGACAGTTACTGTTAACGAATTATATTCTGCTAGACGTTGGTTTTTTCTAAACTTTGACATTTTTATAATACTTGACATTATGAGTGGACTTTTATGATAAAAAATGCCTGATGCCAGGCAATTTATCATTTTTTTCACTTACATAAAATTGATTGTACATCCAAGCTTTAGAGATAGCACCACATAAAAGAGAAACTCGTGTATTTTGAAAAATGAATTGCATCATAACCTCATTTATATTCTATGTATGATAAATCAGCGTGCATTAAATTAATATACTAAATAATCTACAATAATATAAATTATAATATAAAATAAAGTCAGTAATTCAGTTTTGAGCTTCTTCTAATTCTAGAATTTTTCAAATAATTTTGAAGATTTTCAAATTCCGAATGTGATCAACAATAATTATTATAATCCCTAAAGATACAATTTTCAAGTGAAATCAAAATCCTAAAAAAAAAATTTTAAAAATGAGGGACGTATTGTGGAGAAAAGAGATTCGCTATTGTAAAATAGGCCAAAACTTTACTGACAACACTAGCCTAGTGATACCACACACAGCATAAATATACTTTCCATCCTACCAAAGCTCGCTGCCCTACCCCCAGGGCTAGAAAACGTTTGATGTTAACGACTTGTTGACCCTTTGGTTCAGACTATTTTTCAAACTTGCCAACTTTACAGAATGATGTGATTTCAGGCCTTGGAGCCATCATTTGGTTATCTGAGTGGCATTTACTTCCGTTAAAATAATTTTAAAAGTTGGATGCAATTTCCAAATTGGATGCAAATTCCATGCTCTTGCTTTCTCCCATATCTTGCATTAGAGCCATAACGTAACTATTGAAAAACGGCCCTACATTTTTTCTAGACAAATATGTTCTAATGTGATGAAATGTATGACCACCATTGCAAACATATGTGTTATATATTTTTTCGTTTTCCCAGGTGGAGTTCTTCCTGGAGCTGGAGCCACAGAATTGGCACTCCACCAGCATTTGCTCAAGTATCTGGAAACGCCCGGCTCTGCCACTGAGATGGGAGTCAAAGGCCGTTACAGAGTTGGAGTCAAGGCTTTTGCTGATGCTCTACTCATCATCCCGAAGATCTTAGGTACTGCTTTGAATCCTTTTAGTGTCCGTTTTGAGAGATTTGTGGTTCATTGACGTTTCACATTATGCAAATTGTCCATTAGTACTACTGTCCGATTTGAGTTAAAAATTTGATTTTGGCTCTGATTAGCTCCCTAGTTTTGTAGTTCAATGGATTAATGAAAGGAAATAGACAATGTATCAACTTGGAAAAAAAAAACTTGTAATAAGCACATGTGGAAAGGGCAAAGGGTTAGGAAAAATTGTTAAAAAGACACTAGTTATCATCTTATAACATTGTTATAGCTAAATTCTTATTTTTTATAACATGCTTGGTTGTCATACACACTACGTTTTATATAGTTATGAGCTACTTTTATAGGATTAGGTTTCCATCTACCAGTTCCCCCCTCTGATTGCATAATTGATTCTGACATAATTGAGGCGAACTTCTTACCGCCTTAGTTCATTGTTAGGTTCCTTTGTCCTTCCTACTTGGAGTGATTTAATCTTTAGTTGCTGAAAGTTATTCTTATTTCCAAGCTAGGGTACCCAACTTGAAGTTATGGCCGATAAGAAACATCAATACATCCATGGTCTAATAATTTTTTTTATTTAATTCTTTAGCAATCAATGGAGGTCATGATCCACAAGAATCAATCACCGAATTGGAAACCGAATCGAAACTGAGCGGCAGCAATGCTATTGGGTTTGATATCAACACGGGTCACCCTGTCAATACAATTGATATGGAAATAATCGACAACTACTGTGTCAAGAGGCAATATCTGTCATCAAGGTATATGAGCATTGTCAACTTCTCTTGAAATATTTCTAACTTCTATCAGCCACATTATATTAACACATTCACTGCAGATCATTAGTCGTAAAACTATCAGATAACTGACTTGATTTCTTGTATTTAATTGCATATTCTGGTATTTAACATGTAAGATAATGCATTGTTAGCTGTCAAAGTAGTTGAATAACTGGAGCACCATTTAGTTTCGTGGTGGATCAGGGACAGCTACTCGGTTGGAGAGTTAAACATTGTTGCCTATGCAGATTTTTGGTGCATAATCTTTTAGATGCCTCAAGCCATCGTTTCCCTGCAATCATTCATCATTCAGATGAATGATTTTCACAGGAAAACTGAAAACATCTTGGAAAATGTGGCAAAATGCACATTTTTGTCAATTGCGTGTAACCTTCCTGCCTGAAACAAAGTTTTGACGCCTTTGCAAAATTATACCTTTTTATATTATTCATTTTTTAATTTAACATAAGGTGTGGAAAACAATAGGAAACTGGAGGGGGCGATTGATCCCAATTATCACTGTAATATTTATATTGTGAGCAAAGAATATGAGGATATATTTATACTTCGGAGAACTTCTAGCCCCTCAAAGATGGCGATCTGTTACTTTCCTGGATCTGGATGGCTGCACTGTGTTCTGAAGTTTTTTCAAATCATTATTTACATTAATTTTTTCATTATAGGAAACTTGTTGTCTTATGATGTCGTGATGTTGTCTCAAGTGGGGCACTAACACTGAACTTCATGTTTTTAGTCTATTTCAGACTTGTGCAATTACAACTCAAATACTTGTGGCTAAGTTATTAACAAACAGCTACTCTGAAAAAATAGTCCTTAGTGATTGTTGTTGAGTGGATGTCAGAGTAGAATTCTCATTTAGTTCATACATTTTTAATAAATGTTTCCATAACACGTACTATTGAATGTTCCAGCTAACGTTCTGTACCTATGTGTTTTACGGTAATGTTTTACTAATATATTTTTATTTTTGTTCTCTTTTTAGCAACATCATCGCCAGCAATTTGCTGCTTGTTGATGAGGTTATGCGTGCTGGCCTATCTTCACTGAAACAGTAATTGCTTGAAAACATCATCCACAACAAGACAATTGCATCTTCTCAACCTTACAGAATGAGAATTGATGAGCTACAAGCTGAATGACGCTTGGACTAATATAATAACAAACATTGTCAATAAAACATAAAATATTAAATTTTCACTTATCAGACACTCACATCAGTATTGGTACATAACTTAGATTTTTTTCTTCTTTCAGTTGGTATTTGATTATAACTCACTTTTATTTTGTACCCGGTTATATAATGTGCCTCACGCTCTGTATTATATCTACAAATTATTTCTAATAAAGCTTAGCAATTTTTTACTCAAATATTTACCTCTTCATCTTAATTTATTTGGAAGCTCTCTTATATTATTCCCAACCCTTTGGAACACCTGATGAACAAACTTAATTGCCCATAGCTCCCGGTGAACAACCTGTGCGATCCTAATTGTACTATAGATTTTATTTTTCAACGAATGGTACCTTTTATAATTTCGTTTCTCACAGCCATTTCCAAAACTGAGCGTTCGATTTCTGTAATACATTCAAAATTTTCTCTTACCTTGATTTAGACTCCGTCTCTTGCGCATCTGAGTTGTATGTCTAACTTGGTGATTAATGCAAGCACACATAAGAGATAACCTCCTTCCATCTATCTATTAAGTCAAGAGAACTTTTTAGATAAACTAGCTTCAATGCCTGTTGTGATAGATACAATGGCTGCTAGAGTGAAATTCAGAACTATTGACCAGTCATTGGAGTAATGGATGCAAAAATAAATACACATTCTCAAAGAACGGAATTCTAATCGATTGGTCCCTTTAATGAAAAATAATAAAAACATCTGGAACCGCGAATTTTAGCAGAAAATAATGCTAACTGGCTTGATAAAAAAAAAAAAAAAATCGACCACGGATTTTGACCCGAAAAGTTGACAGTTGGAATCTGTTACATGCTTTTTTCAAGTTTCCTATCTGATCCTTAATTTTGCCAATTATCAAATAGCATGGTTTTGGCTTAGAGCTCAAAAATCGTTTAGGAATAAGTAAAATCTTCATAATCAGCTGTACTGAGAGGCCATAAACGTAACAAAAATCTGTCCTCGGATTTTAATCCTGTACAGCCGTTGCTAAGGAGGCCGCCAGCTTAAGGACCAGTGGTGTGCATCACACAGTACTTCCATGTTTGAGTCGGTAACAGATATGACCAATTGTAAAATAAAAAAATCGTACAAAGGCCGAAACGTTAATTTAGAACAGCTGTTATGGAAAAACGAGCGAGGAGACCCAAAAATAGAAAAACGCACGACTTAGGTTGACAATGCTTCTGCGGTATGTGAGCCTTACAATAAAAGCCAAGTTTCGGGTCAAGTTATCCAAACTATACAAAACAAGTTCTGTGAACGTGGTCAGAGCTGGTCAAATATAGAGCAAACAGCCCCAAAAAATACAATAACTGAAAATGCGTTTTACGAGGAAGTACTGCATGTGACCCTGATAATAAAAATCAAGCAATATTCAGCTGTCGTATAGAAAAATTTAAAGTCTAAAATAGATTCACTCTTGCGGTTTATAATTACTCTCAAAAGTAAAAAAAAGGCATGAAGAGGAAGTACTGTGTGTTACCCAAACCATACAAAACAAGTTTTGTGTACAAGGTCAAAGTTGGTCATATCTAAAGCAAAGAGACCCAAAAAGTACAATAACGTTTAATAAAATAACTGAAAATGCGTTTTACGAGGAAGTACTGCATGTGACCCTGATAATAAAAAGCAAGCAATATTCAGCTGTCATATAGAAAAATTTAAAGTCTAAAGTATATTCACTCTTGCGGTTTATAATTACTCTCAAAAGTAAAAAAAATGGCATGACGAGGAAGTACTGTGTGTTACCCAAATGTTCGGAGTTATTACTATCACAAATGTCTTCTTAAATAATTATTGAAGCGAAAGAATAATAAAACACTGTACTATAATGTGCAGCGTAATTCAAATAATATGAAGAATGGAATGGGCCGAAATTGGAGTTTCGCATTTAATTATTAGTAATGTGCCAGCGCTACCTATTTATTCTCTCACGTTTATCCGATCCGACCAACGGGGTTTGCATGCGTGCTTGTGAACTTCTTGCTCCTGGTTCAAATGTCTGCTATCAATGCGTTTATCGACTACGTTATTGCGAAAAGTTGTACTCGATTTATGCGCGACGGTAACACTGGACTTGAAGAGGTAATCGATTTTCATGGTCGTAAAATAAACCTGATGGTTGAAGGGAAGGTGTTTCGGACAAGGCGACGGAAAACACCACACGCTGAGTGGTCGTTGATTAAATATGCGAGTCGCAGCTGTTCCAAGTAACATCGGTACACAAATACAGTAGTTTTAGTAATGCAGACTGTGAAGTTTGTGCTTGGACGTTGCATAGCGGCCGAGAGTAGATATTATTTCCTCTGTGCTCGTATCCAATGTTTTACTAGTCGACGTTCGAGAAAATGAGCGGTAGCTGCGGAGGTGAACATTTTCTGGCGGCGGACGTCAAGTGTCAAACTATAGCTGCGGTGTCGACGAACGCAACTGCGGACGGAGGTGGATTCGCATGTCAACATGTTTTCTTTTTGCAACAACAAACCCAATACATTGAAGAATTGAGAGCACAGCTGAGCTCAGTGATGACCGAACGAGACATGCTTCTGTGCGAAGTGAGCCGTTTGAAATTCGAACTCGAAATCGCCGATTTGAAAAGGATCAACGACGACAGGTAAGCCAGTGAAGAATTTATTGCACGCTGAGTAATATCCGCTTGATCGATTGGTTTATAAACGATTTATTTATAAAATCTGTCAAGTTTTGGCTTCAAGCTACTCTTACAACTAATCAGAATTTTCATTATGAACAAATGAAATTATGTCTAGGTCATCTATGAAATTGCTGGAGTAGTAGAATTAGATGAAACTGGCTACAACTAGCTGAATGTTTCGCCTATCGATACAGCTGAAGAGAGTGTTTGACGAGCATTCCAACGAGTATAGAACGGTTTTTATAGCTCCAAGAACTCTCAAGCTACACCCTCATACCAAATTTCTGAAAATCTCCCAAATTCAACGCAAACTCAAGAACCAATAAAGCTATGACCGTGAAAGAGTAACAAATAGACAGATATCATTTGACTTCTATGTACAAGGAAGCTACGATCACTGTTGTGATTAATACAAAAGGGGCACGCGATCAAAATTCGTAACAATCAAATAGTAAAATTCCAGTCTCAGGGTTGTGGCCAGAAACCTTCGTTCTGGGAACATAAATCAATAATAAACCCTTGTTATCAAGTACTCAAGAAAAAAAATGTTTAACCTCCCTCGAATTCTAATGTTCTACATTGCAAGGCATGTAGATTCTGAATATCCAATTAATATCAATCTGCCCATCCGCTGTAGGCAATGGTGTGTTCGATATCAATTTATTTAAATTTTCTGATACTGAATCGAATGAGACCATGTGGGAGTTGAAAGCTTTGATGGTTCTCAAGTGTTCGCAGCTTTTGTGAGGAACATTCAAAATTTTGTCAATTTTGTAATGTTGGTATAACCAGAATTTCCCCTATAACTGAAATTTATGGAGCTATAAAAATCATTTCACACTCGATTGAATGCTCTAAAAGACGCTCTTGAGCTGTATCGTTAGGGAAATTATTATACTTTTAATTAGATAGTGAAAAGAAATGAAAACAAATTAATATTACAATAGTTGCCGAGTAGTTTTCCAGTATAGTTACCAATCTGTTAGGTGCAAACATGCTCATGTTCGGGGTGGTTCCTATTACTGGTGGATAGTCTCCTTGAATCATAATTGAAGCAAAGGAATGATAAACCACTGTGCAATCATTTGTAGCATTTTTATTTGCAAACTAGGTTGATCTAACCTTGCCCTTCTAAGTTAGTACGATGATCAACGTATCATCTCTTCAACCTGATTATGATTCTCTTTTCACGTAGGAAGTGAGCTATTGTCAGTTGATTTGGATTCTTCCCAGAGACAAATTTCTGTTCTTTGTGGTTTCAGACCGGACACATCACGAAATGAATCAATCACAAGCAGTTCAATGGTCAATGGTGTCTCAGCTGAACGTGTTGTCAATGGAAGCTTGAACGGTGATAAAGAATGGTGGGTCCATGAAAAATAGTATTTTACTTGACGCTTTACAATATTACTTCTTAATTGCTCATTTTTATCCATTTATAATGTAACATTTTAATGTAATTTTTGTACAGGTACGAGCTGTCCCAAGATCTTTTGGAGAAGCAGATCGAGCTCCTCGAAAGGAAGTATGGTGGGGACAAAGCAAGAAATGCTGCCCTTACTATACAAAAAGCCTTCCGCCATTATACTCTAGTCAAGAAGTTTGCCACCATTACTGCCATGGCGAAGGTATTGCTGCACGATCACTAATGTGTGACAACTTCACATCATAAAAACCTCTTATATACATAAATTATAAATAATTATGAAGACTTGGCTCTATGCACCTCACATAATATTATCGCCACCGGGAATGCAGAGCTACTCTATTGCGTAAGCATGCCTGATACTGGTACGATGGAGAAACGCTGCAAATTATTGTACTGCAGTTTATTATCATCTTTTGCTTCAATGTATTATGATTTCAAGAGACTACCCTCTTCTAATAGTAACTATCCCAAACATTTGTGAATGTTTCCACCTAACAAAAGATGGGTTGCTATAAGGGAAAATGGCAAAAATGTCGTACTTTAAGATCTTCCTACTTTTCTTAATTACCTAACTTTTAGTCAAATTATTTGCTTAATACTGCAGCTTAAGAAAGCGCTTAACAAGCATTCTTAGTAGTATAGAACGATTTTAATAGCTCCATAAATTTCCTAAATTGTTACAAACCTTGCTAAATCTCAACAATTCCACGCAAAAGCTGCGATAACTTGGGAAAAATTGAAGCTATCAACCCCGTTGTGGTCTCATTTGGTTCGGAGTCCAAAAACCTATAAAAATTGATCCCAAACACATTTTAGTCTGAAAAAAATGCAGAGCCCCCTCAACTTAAAACTCCCCAAAAATACCCAGTAAATTAAAGTAATGGTTTGGCTAAAGAATTAGCTGTTGTCAGGCCAAGATTGTTCTTGATGAACATTTCAAGAATGTATCTTTTATAATTATAGACTTTATTTAGAGTTTATTAGAGTTACAGTTTTATAGATATTTTCTATTGGATAATGATTCTTTGTACCTTGAAACGGACGGGGGAAAAGGGTTAGATTTTTTTAGTGAGCAATTGCAATGGTTTAGTATCCAGTAATAAACCATAGTAACATGGCCCAAGAAACAAATTTTCCTTACCCCCTTAAAATGTACGTTTCAAGGCATGTAACATCTGAATTTCCATTAAATAAAATTCTGTCCATCCACTATACGCTGTCAACACGTTCCTGAGGAAACTATTACAGCTCAACTCTTGAGGTTTTCACCAAAAATCAATCTTGGTCTGACAATGACTCAATTTCAAGGGTATTTTTGGGGGTTTTTGAGGAGGTAAAAATTCATATCATCCAACGCTTCTTTGACAACGGTGTATTTGGTATCAGTTTCTATAAATTTTTGAACACTGAACTTAATGAGACTATCCCAGGGTTGACAGCTTTGATGGTTCTCGAGTTATCACAGCTTTTGGGTAGAATTAGCATAATTTACAGAAATTTTGCATGAGGGTATAACTCGAGAATTGTTGGAGCTATAAATATTGTTCCATACCCGTTGGAATGGTCGTCAAAAACTCTCTTTTGCTGTGTTTGTGGGTGAATAATTTACATTTTAATTAACTAGATAATTATGGAATATAAAAATAATTAAAAATGCCATAGTTGCTAAGGGGTTTCCCTTTATGAATCGGTTGTTTGGTGGAAATATTCAGGATAATTACTATCACTAGCAGGCAGTCTTTTCAAATCATAATTGAAGCAAACAAATAATGAACCACTGTACTATCATTTTCAGAGTTTTTCTATTTCACTTGTACCAACTCGTGAGAATTGTTCACACCAAACATTTTCTTCAACCAGATTAATTTAACTCCAATTTGGGTTATTTTACGAAGGGGAGTACCTACTAATTTAAATTTACCAGTTGGTGCTCATTATTTGTTCTGCTTGGTAGCTTATCACCAGTTGGCAGGTGAAAGTTATATTCTCCGGAACGTTTATTGAAGCACAGGTTATAGAGAATATAAATCCCTGTACGATCATTTGTGGGGTTTTAAAATTCATTTTCTAACATTATGTGATTATGTTATGCTATTTTCGTGCTATCACTTTGAATATTCTTGAGGTTGAGAAGAGAAACTCATGGGGACATGTTCTCTGATCTTTTTACTGCTTGCTGGGCACTTTCGCCTTTTTGGGCAACTATCGGGTAACTACAGCTGCTTGTTAGGCAATAAAAAGGTTAGAAAACGAGATGCAATGTGTTCCTCTTTCTACCTTTGATGTTTTTGTAAACCACCTTACGCTTTGATCAACATGCCAGAAAATAAAAAAGTCACTGGATTTGGTTTCAGGCTGAGAAACGGTTCAGCCGAAGGTTGGTTGGTTTTCAAGAGGAAGGGGCATCAGCTGGAGCTGGAACTTGTGCGCCTGGAATCGACACAGACTCTTCCAACCTCTCACAGGTACTCTCTACCATTGTCATATTGTGATAGTTCATTATTTTGGCAAGCTCAGTTTATTGAATATGACTTGAAAGTATTATAAATATGTAGAGAAATATTGAAGTAACACATACATATGGTTATGACTCTTCTTGGAACTTCTTTTCTCCACTTTAAGAGTTTGTGAAATAATGGCGATGTGTCATCCAACAAACACTGGCAGACAAGAAATGCTTATTTTGTTTTACTTCCTTTCCTCTACCAAATTTGTGGTATTGGCTTAAATAAATATAGGAAATTAAAATAAATAGTAAATTTTGAATTGTAAGTTATACTGTACTGTAGTAATTAGGTATTTTTAATTGGAGTGACAGCTGTTTTGTACCGTCCTGAGTGGTGAGCTTAGTTGGTTGGCTGAACATTGTTCCTGTAAAACTTTGATTACGCAGGCATTATTGAAGATTTTTGGGTGAAAATGAAGTAGTGCTAAACCTGGGGTAAAATTTAAACTTGTTTCAAAAATCAATTAGAAGTATATTTTCCAGGATTGTTCATCTTCATCATCAGCAAGTGGCATAGCAGGCTCAAACAAGACGTCCTCTTCTTCTAATCTACCATTGAGATCCCTGTCTATGCGTGAGAAGCGTTCCGTTGCTAGTGTAATGCCTTCTTTGCCACGGAGTTACTCGGGGCGGTGCGAGCTTACCTGTTATTCGTCTACTACTAGCTCTTCCAAATTTTACAATACAGCAAGAGATGGCCACCCGGACCTGAAACAGGTTACGATCTTTCTTTTCTGTTTGCTACTGTTTAGGAAATTCACCATAACTTTGGAGAAATATTTGTCAGTACTCGATTGGTGCTTATAATGGTATTCATTGAAAACACCAGAGTAACTAATTAACATTTTTTATTGTCAGTATCGCTTTTACCATTATTTACCTAATCAATTGCGTGGAATCCCATTTCACAAGGATAGGAGACAAAGAGATTGTCACAAATTCCATAGAGTCCACAGCCAAGTCGGCTCAATCACTAGGTTATATTAAATCACATACAACGAAAAGGAAAAGAAGAATTTTTGTTGTATTAAAGTTACAAAATGTGAGACATTTGAACGTTAAAACCAAACTGAACGTTCATTGTGTGAAATAAATTATATCTCCTATGTATATTCCTAATATATCTATGTAGGAGGTATGTAGGCTTACTGCAAATAGTTTCTAAAATTGCTTGGACCTTACTGTTTTCAGTTGCAGGATGATGTTTGTTCGAGAGGTTCGAGAGCTGTGCGTGTACCTCCTGAGGTTCCAAAAAGAACATCATCTATTTCAGTTCGATCACTTGAAACACCTCCTGGCAGTGTCAATCTTAGTAAAGGATCCGATAGTGGAAGTGTTTCAAGTGTCCAATCATCTGGCAGTGATTCCAGTGTCATTCCTGCAGCCACAAGCACCAAAACTCCTCAGGTCTCCAGAGCTTACCATTTTCGTACTTAAGAAGTTAGAGTTAAAGGACGATGATGCAGTTAGACCATTTTGTTCTTTTGAAATTAACACACACTTACGAGTGTTGTGGTCTAGGCTCAAATCTCTGTTATATTGTAATCCAATCAATGATTATTATGATTTGGTTTCTTCGACTAAATACAGTCTTATTCTTACGTGTGATTTTTTTTAGGTATCGGAAACTGTTCGTAAAAGACAGTATCGAGTTGGATTGAACTTGTTCAACAAAAAACCTGAAAGAGGAATCAGCTATTTGGTGAAGAGAGGCTTCCTTGACAATTCGCCACAAAGTATAGCTCATTTCCTCATAACTCGCAAAGGTTTGAGTAAACAGATGATTGGAGAATATTTGGGTAACCTTCAAGAGCCGTTCAATGGAGCAACACTAGAGTGAGTACCCTGAATATGAAACTAGTCAACTTAGAAAGGAGTGCTAAGTTAAAAACAAGAAAATCAGGTTTTTAAAAATAAACATTTGGAGCTCATTCACTTTGAAATGTAATAATTTTATTGAAAGTTGAGGAATTTTAGTTTGAAATTCAATTGAAGGAACGTTCCTGAACCTTGCAGCTTTTATTAGATAATCATTAAAACTCAAGTTGAATAACGGTAATAAAATATTGATTATTTTCAATTTGATTGGGGTAAGGAGCCTCCACGTTAACGAACTCAATTCTAGTTGTTTTCTCCAAGCTACGCAGTCCCCACATGAGAGTTTGCTAAGTACCTGTAATCCCATAAAACGACTACTTTTTTTCTTTTGGTTTATTATTCAATAATAAACCATTGTAATCGCCCAAGAAAAAAAATTTTATAACCCCCCCTCAAAATTTGATGTTTTACGTTTCAAGGCATGTAGAATCGGAATATCCAATAAAAAAAATTCTGTCTGTCCGCCGTACGCCGTACGCCGTCAACACTTTTCCGGCCAAACCATAACAGCTAAATTCTTGAAATTTTCACCAAAAATCAATCTCGGTCCTACGACGGCCCAATTCTTGAACCAACTTGCTAGCTCAATTTTAAGGGTTTTTTTGGGGGGTTTTGAGGGGGAGAAAATTCATATTTTCCAAGGTTTTTCAGAAAAATGTGTACGTGGTATCAAATTATATAGATTTTTGGACGCTGAATCGAATGAGACCATCGCGGGGTCGATAGCTTCATTGGTTCTCGAGTTATCGCAGCTTTTGTGCCGAATTTGGGAGATTTTCAGAAATTTGACATGAGGGTATAACTCGAGAGTTCTTGGAGCTATAAAAATCGTTCTATACTCATTGGAATGGTCGTCAAACACTCTCTCCAGCTGTACCGTAAGGCTAAAAATTTAGTTTTTAATTAGGAAATTAAGAAAAATAAAATTGATTAAAATTACAATAGTTGCTACGGAGTTTTCCCCTATAGTTACCATCTGTTTTTCAGTGGGATTGTTCAGAAATGTTTGAAATAATTACTATCACAAATGGATAGTCTTTCTAAATCAATATTGAAGCGAAGGAATAATAAACCACTGTACAATCATTTGCAGCGTTTTTTTTTTTTTTTGCGTGCAAATACATTGATTTTTGCTGTCTGTTAAAAAAGAAGAAAAAAAAGGTGAATCCCTATATCACAAAACCACTGTGTGATGTCTAAAATTCGAGAAAACTTTTGATTTTGCGTTGTGAATATTATCTGAGCATGTGAGCATATTAGCTGATTTAGTTGAGTGGTCTCAGTAGCTACCTTTCTCGTTACTACTATGCGTGGAGGCCAGTGTCAAGTCCTCTGAAGAACATGGATATTTTTGTGTTGAAAATTTAGTTACGTTCCTTACAGTAATCCCTTTTGATTCATACTAAAAATCACCATCACCATTTCAATTTTTTCAAAAACATTTTCATTCTTTTTACCCTTTCTAGAATTTTTTGAGTTATGATCCGGTTTTCTCAGAGATACTTCAGTTACTTTTAACTACCAACATGTAGACAGTTTTCCTTGAAATGATTCTTGATTGAAGCTACGGAACTTTTTCAGAATTTAGGTTCCAGAATGATTGCAATACTTTTATTTACTATGTAAAAATGGTAAAAAATATTGATGTTGTTGAAAAATATGACTTTTCATTGTTTGAAGTTGAAGAAAAGCTTTACTACTTGTAGTTTACAGCCTAAGCTGCACACTTGGAAAATTTGTTCAATCAATTAATGCACATTATTGCTCAGATTGTTGATGTTTTAAATATTATTATGGACTGAGACTAGGTCGGAAATTACCGATGTTTCTGCTGTAGAAGATAATTGATGTGTGGGTTCTCAATGGTTGGTCTAAAGTGACTGAATATAAAACCAGATAATTTCATATCCTGGTTTTATAATTATCACAGGTATTTTGCTCAAGAGCTGGATCTTTCTGGAATGCAAGTAGACGTTGCTTTGAGAAAGTTCCAAACTTATTTCCGGATGCCAGGAGAAGCCCAGAAAGTCGAAAGAATTATAGAAGTATTCAGTCATCGGTACTGCCAATGCAATCGTGATATGGTTGCAAGGCTCAGAAATTTGGATACTGTCTTTGTGTTGGCATTTGCGATCATCATGCTGAACACTGATCTACATACACCAAACATGAAAGCCGAACGGCGAATGACTCTCGATGATTTCATTAAAAACCTACGAGGTAATTTCTTCATAGCTGGAAATCATTTCTATGCTTAAGACGTGTTTTTACTTTTGTACGTTTTTTCATTGCTAAAATGTCCTCCCAATGCTATCAAAATAATAATGAACTAAGTTTTTGAATTAAAAGAAATTGAATCAATTTTTACATCACCGTCGAGGACCATTGTGAGACAACACAATGAATAATTTTGTTATGTTTACTGTTGTCTTGGAATGGGTTTTTGACTTACTTTTCTTGCTAATTTTTATTTTTTACGCTGTTTTGTTATTTATTTGATTTGTCAGGAGACAGATTGGTCACAATGAAAATCCAGCTCAATAACCTACCTATCATTTCTAATAACTCATCACACCAATAATTTCACTTTGCAGGTGTTGACGATTGCTGTGATGTCGATAAGAACATGTTAATAGGAATATATGACCGAGTGAAAGCCAATGAATTTAAAACGGGATCAGATCATGTCACTCAAGTACTCAAAGTTCAGTCAACCATCGTTGGAAAAAAGCCGGTGAGCTGACTTGTATTTATACATATTTTCATTTGCCTCTCAAGTTCATTTCTATCTTTATTTGCCCTGTTTTATGCAATGTTCTTTACCGTCTATGATGTCTCACTAATGATAACTTAAAGGAGTTCTCTTCTTCTTATCTTTTGAACACTGAATGCATTGGCCTTTTTTTATTAACCTACTTTGTTGACTCATATTTCAGAACCTTGCACTTCCCCATCGGCGGCTTGTCTGTTACTGTCGACTGTATGAGGTACACGATACTCACAAAAAAGAACGTCCGGGTGTTCATCAACGCGAAGTTTTCTTATTCAATGATCTTCTTGTCATCACAAAAATACTTAGCAAGAAGAAAAGCTCTGTTACCTACACATTCCGACAAAGTTTCTCTTTGTCTGGCCTGGCTGTCACAATTTTTGAAGTTCCCTGTAAGTTGAGCTGAGAAAGTGTTCTCAACCCGATTGTTCTTTGTGATTCTTGGATTCGTGTATTGTCTTACAAAAAAAGTATATCTTTTCCGTTTGTATCTATAGCAAATGTTACTCATTTCCGCCTTTTCTGGCACGTTGACATTTCAAGTTTATTACTTCCTTTTGATAGATTATCCATATGGCATTCGATTGACTCGGAGAGTGGACAGTGAAGTATTGATCACATTCAATGCAAGGAATGATCATGATCGCTGTAAATTTGTTGAAGACATTAGAGAATCAATCAGTGAAATGGATGAAATGGAAAATTTGCGGATTGAAGGTGAACTAGAAAAGCAGAAGAGCAACCGCAGTGGCAGGTGAGCTATTTAGAAGCATTTTGTCCAAGTTCTGTTGACAGTAAGTGATAAATTGCGATTAGGGTCTTATTTTGTTGAAGAAAATTATTAGAATGATTTCTCGTAATGCAGACCCACCAATCACCAGCTCATGCATTTGATGGGCCGCAATCTGCATTACTACCAAAGCTATATTGATTTGTGTTTTAGTGTTGTACAGTAGTATCAGATCTAATCTAAAATCCTTTTGGAGGCATTAAAAAACGTTGAAACGTAAAAACCTAAAGCGCTTTGAAATCTAAACTCAGTCAAAGTTGGTGCATCCAGGAAAAAAGGCTGCAAATGATTGTACAGTGGATTCTTATTCCTTCGAATCAATAATGATTTACGAAGACTATCCATTTGTGATAGTAACGTTTCTGAACATTTGTGAACGTTCCCACCGCAAAAACAGATTGGTAACTATCGGGGGAAACTCCAGTGCAACTATTGTAATTTTCTTAATTTACAAAGTAAAAGCTAAATTTTTTGCCTAACCGTACAGCTGGAGATAGTGTTCGACGACCATTTCATCAAGTATAGAATGATTTTTAGAGCTTCATGAACTCTTGAGTTATACCTACATGCCAAATATGTGAAAATCTCCCAAATTTTACACGATAGCTGTGATAACTCGAAAACTAATAAAGTTATCGACTCCGTGATGGTTTCATTAGATTCAGCGTCAACAAAAACCTATAGAAATTGTTACCAAATACACCTTTTTCTGAAAATGTTGGAAAATACCAATTTTCTCCCCCTCAAAACTCCCCAAAAATACCCTTCAAATTGAGATAGCGATTTGGCTAAAGAATTGAGCCATTTTCTGTCCAAGCTTGATTCTTGGTGAAAATTTCAAGAATTAATCTTTTATAGTTTCGCCAAAAAAGTGTTGACGGCGGATGGACAGATTTTTTTATTGCATTTTTGGATTCCACATGCCTTGAAACGTGAAACATAAAATTTTGAGAGGGGTTGGGTGATTACAATGGTTTATTATAGAATAATTAACCAAAATCAATAACTGGCCCGAGTCCCTGGCCTCTAAATGACTCTTAGATAAGCCGTCTCACCAAAGGCTGTCTATTGATGGATGGTTGGTCGTTAGACCAAGAATGATTTTTGGTGGTTGAAATCTAGGTACACCTTAACAGTATTGATTGTGAAAAAGTGCAGATTGTTCTGGTACTGCCATTTATTCTGAGAGAAAGGAGATTAGTGGGTGACTGTCATTAGGTTCCCCCTATGACGTCAATTCTGCAGATGAGAGTTTATTCAAGATTAAGGTGATGGTATTGGTAAAATAGTTTCCTGTTAACCAGACTTATCCAGTTAAGTGTGAGTAGTATTTTTCATTTCTTTGCGATGAAATAAAAAATAGTTCTATTCATGACCTTGCAATGCTCAGATCACTCACAATTCTCTTATTGTTTTGTATTGTTTCAGATCGATGAATGCAAGTTGTAATGAGAATCGAGACAGTGGTGTTGCTGATGTGGAAATATGCCCGTGCACTGGCGGACAGAATAATGCAACTAGAGGAGCTGGGGCTGATTCACCTACTCAGACTCATCATTATATTGACTCATCCTCGTCATCGACAAATCTTCTTCTGAATCAAACCGCTGATATGGACGTCCATGAACATGATCTTAGTCACCCTCATGACTACAAAACAGCAGCTGCGCTTGACCAAACCGATTCTCTGTGATATGTTTTCCATTCTCTCACTATTTATCGTCATTTTCATTTTAAGCTTATGAATTCTACAGTTTTGGTGTACATACTTTTATGAATGTACGCAACATGTACGCGAAACACTCAAAATGATGGTGAAGACAACGGTTGGTTCCTCTTACATGTAACACCTTCTCCTAGAGCAGGTAATTGATAAGTATTTTTTCTATTTTTTCTAGTGCAGCAAAACTTGAAATTATATCCTAATTCGTAAGTGATCACTTTATAGTTTTGACATTAGCAACATTTACTGAATAATTTACTTTATAGCCCCAGCTTGTGTGGCATTTTATTCAAATCTATTTAAATGCCATTATTTTCAGAACAATTAGTTAAGCACTCGCTGCTATTTTCAGTTTCCCAATTTTGGTTTGCTTCTTCTCCTCCGCTCACTTGAGAGGAAACTTGTTTATTTTTTTCAAAACTAGAAATTTTAACTTCTATTGTGTTTTGGAGGTTTTTGAACCTCATTAGATTTATATCCTTCAGTCTGTTGCAATTTCCTCGTAATTGGTACAACTTGTGCAGTTCAGGTAGATTTTGATGAAAATTTCAAGACTCTTGCAGGTTGTATCCTGGACCAGAACTGAGAGATTCGTGAGGGGGTTATCAGTTAGCTGCCCTCTCCCTCGATCCCCATACCACTAAAACATAAAATCTCCTTATAAGCTTCTTTTTTATGCAGTGGTCAAAATTTACCTACCATAATATGTATTATGCAATTGAAAAATCTTTTTCAACTGAAAAAAAAAACTTGTTATTAATATTTATTTATAACTAAAACAAATAATTTGATTATACAAGAGTGAATTGCAATTATTGTATTACTCACCCAATTTGTTTTATTACTCAACCAATTTATAGCTCTTGCTTACCTCTGAATATATACGAATGTAATAATTTTTTGGTTGAAAAATTGAATTGCAAAAAACGTGAAGTCCACTGCCCAGGGGATGGGCCTCCTGCCACGCGCTAGTTCTGGGCCTGTTTATCACCTATAAATTTAAGAATGATAGGTTCATCACAAAATCCTGTAAACTTGAATATTATCTCTCAATCCAAAGGTCCACATTTGCAAGACAGTTGGAGCACGACCATCACATTAGACCCACTAAATTCACAAAACAATCCTTTTTACTTGCTTAACTTGCTCAATTTGGTCTGTTTTTCAGTAATTATGCAGATTATATCAGATTATATATTTGTGTTTTTAATCAGTATTTTTAGCTATTATGGGAGACAGGCGACAGTTATACACATTTAAAACGCGAATGCGTAAAATTCAGTGCACCTTTAGGGGCTATTTCACAAAAATTGCTCCCATATAATAACTAAGAAAATTATTGTTGACAAAATTATTACATCCATTCGTCAACCTTCCGCTTATGATGTCCTCTGAGTAACACACTCCTCTGTGTAACATGATTTGTTTCTCCTTCTCTAAAAATACTTGCAGTAACTTTATTAGGAATGAAACAATAGGAAGCTTCTATCTAACTAATTAGTAATTTATTTAAATATTAGAGGTTTCCAGATTCAATTTCAAGTAAATTTGTCATTAATAATACATCAATATTAACATACCCTTTCAACATTATATACTCCTTCAATGTAATGGTTCCCCCTTCTCCCCTCTCCAATACACACCTTTTCCTATCAACAGGCCCTAATAAGATCAGTTCTGCTTCTACTGGTCGTCCCTGTCTCCTGGCTCCCATTATTGATAAACACGGCTTAATGAGCAAATTTTTGAAGTGTATTATAGAGTGTCTGTTTGAAGAATATTATAACGAACATAGAAAGATTTTTTAGGCTCACAAATGATCAAGTAATATTGTAGTGTTTAGTGGAGACAATATATTCGAGACATTCGAAACCAAAACCAAACTGCGATGTTATCGTTTTAACTTCTATTTACATTTGCACAGTGACTATGGGATTGTTTCTAAGAAGTGCCTCCATTCGCAACACTATCACCGTTTCGGTCGTAAGCATTTTTCCAAAACTCGAATATTCCATAAATTTACAATAACTCAAGAACCATTAAAGATACTCACCCTGCTGTACGGTCATAGGATTCAGCCTCAAAAATACAATGATTTCAATACCCCTCAGGGCCGATTTAAGAAACTTGTAAAACTCAAAAATCTCTATAAAAACTGCAATAACCTCAAATCTGTTGAATATATTTCGAGTAAATAATTCGTAGAAGTTCAATGTCAAATTTGATCACAACCCTCTGCTCCTGCATCTCTGTCATAATTAATTTGCCCAGAAGGATTTGTATCTAGAAAATTATGGCAGTTATAGTTTGTTTTAAATATATTCCAATTTCACACTACAGTAGCGGATTTGAAAGAATTCGAGCTGAGAGGCGTGCAACAGATGGACGTTTGAGATAGATTGACTGCCTTGGCTGCGGCAGATGGCAGTTTTAAACACTCATGCTGCTGATGTCAGCAGGACAAGTATTATTTGTCCATAACTTGCACGCAAACAATTTTTTGCTATAATTCCATTCTCTAATGAACGAAACAGGTTTTGTATGTGTTTTCGGGCCGAGATTAAAAGGTCAATTTTTTATCCAAATGAGCTAAATAGCATCATTTTCTACGGAAATTTGCTAAGGTTCAACTAAAAAGCTATACACATCGCATCACACGATTCTGTTGCTATACTGTCACATGGTATATCCTTTTGAAGAAATGCTATAATATTTTAATTAAAGAAGTGGACACATTTCCATTCTATCCATAACCAATCGCAAATGCCATTTAATGACGAAACCATTTAATGTTTTAAGTTATTTAATTCTTTTGTAGGTGGGAGTTTAGTTGTTTACCAATTGTATGTAACTATTAACATTTTTTTTGTTCGAACTAGTGAGTGGTTGAGGCGCAAGAGTAGTTTCCAACCTATCATCCATTTTCAGCGAAACGCCACTAAGAATTGTAGTCTTCATCTGACATAAAAATATTGGTTTGCATCTGGAGCACAATATTGTGCAGTGAAATGAACTGTTTTAACTTGCAAACATGATTAAGTAAACGAATTCCTCGCATTTAAGGTATGTATTGAGACTAACTATTTGGAATCTCTGACGACAAACTTTTAGCTTTGAAACTTGATTCGTTTCTTCATTATTAATGTTTTAAACCACATTTTAAGTCAATATTTTAGAAATGATTCGAGTAATTACATTTCGAAATGCTTATCTATGAACAAGTGTTCAACTGTCATGATTGAAGAGAAACTAATTCCCTTCAGTCTAAAAAAATTGCACCTTTTTTCGTTTTATTTTCGAAAACCAAATCTTGAAGCTGCTCAACAGCCGGTTGTAATAGATGTTTTTCTTTTTACTGGCAATATGTTTTCAGAAACTTGGAATTAAGGAAGAAATGATCTTCAAAACTAAAACAGTTTTTAGTTGCAGCTTCTATTGCAATGGAGAGAGATGCTTGATGAATTTTTATATTCTCATTTACAGAAAATGATAATTCTGAAGCAGTTAATATGAAAAACTTGTCGACTAGTCCTAATGGTAATTAATTTTTCTTAACAAAAAACGTACCACTTTACTTTCTTGCATATGATGTATTAATGTGTATATATATACAAACTAGTTAGTGAAAACTAGTTATTGTGAAGAAATCACACAGTCCTAGTTTTGGGAATCGGTTACTACACATATACTTGTTCCTAGAAAATTAACTGGCCGGATACATTCTACGTATTCCATAAATTGTAAAATATAACAATTGAAATGGTTTACGACCGTATGTTTTATTCAAAAAGTAATGGCCATTTGTGTGTGTGGGAAGGGGAATTAACTAGAATACAACTGAAGAACGAAAAAACTCCTTCCTTTAGTCCTCTTAAAATCACGCTTTGACCGGTTTCCATAAAAATGAGTTATATTGGAGAGTTTTTGTTCTTTGCTGTTCCTTTCTGTGTGGGCTACGGAGAGAAAAAGTATCAAGAGTGCAAACGCATGTAATCGTAAAATACTCTGAGAACTTGGGAAGAAGCAATTGTATTTCACGCCAAATCGACATATCATGGTCAAATGCTATTGATATTAATTAAACTTAAACTTTCTGATTTGAGAATGTTTTCTCAGCCTTAAATCGTTTTCCGGGGGTTGTGAGGGGGAGAAAACCAGGCGATTCATTCTACAATTCTTTATTGGCTGGCCGAGCACTGCCAATAAAGTTAGATCGTTTTGCTAAGTTCTTTCGAACGCAAAAAATAGTTCAACATAATGTATTGATTGCTCTAGAAACTGTTTTTTAAGTGACCTATCGTGGCAAAAACACAAAGAGCAAAAACTCCCAATTAACTATTGAAACTGATGGATTTGTTTAGACTGTGGTTATTATATTCATGGACTTTCCATATGGTTATTATATTATTTCCACGCTGTTAGCGTGGAAATACTGTGTCTGATCGAGAGCCCTAGGCATCATCTAAAAACCAATTGATGGTTTTGAAATAAAATCAAGCGCTGTTCAAATCTGATCGTTTTTGCAATGCAACATTGTAATACAATTCGTACCAGGGAACGTATTAAATGGAAGTTCTGAGTGTGATCTAATAGTATTTTGTGAATGAGCATGATTGTAATGAAATAAATTAAAATATACGATGGCTTGGAGTGCGGAACTCGTTTTTACCGCGTTCACATAGGTACTCCTATTTCCTTCAGGATTAAACGTTGTAATAAATTTATACTCCAAAGCTATCTTGATTGTGGCGAGCCTACTTCTCTAATCCTTTTTTAGTCTTTTATATAGTAGAAATTGCTCTTAATGAATTCATACCAGTTGAGATTAATGTGATGATTGAGATTTTTAAGTCAAATTTGAAAAATAATAATAATAGTGGGTACCTTTTAGGCTCTTTTTTATTCGTGTTTTCAAAGTATTTTTGAGCTTCTTTAAATTTGAATGAACCCTCAGTCAAATGTTTATATTATCGCATAGAATATGGAAATTCCACTTGTTATATTTTTTGAATGATGGATTTTTTATTTTTTTGTAAAGTGTTGTTCAATGCTCATATTTGCTATTGTGTTGTAGCGTGGTAACATTTGTTGTAGCTTAAAATTTTGGAAAAAGAAAAAATAAGTTGAAAATAATAATAAAAGAAAGCATTTATGTAACGTAGCTATAATACGATAATATGTCCAAGTTCAACTGCAATTGACACGTTGTTTCTTTACCTGTACCTGTGAAATAATAATACTATTATGAATGAATCAATTTGTATAAATATCAATAATAATGGTATTAGTGAAGCTAAAGCGTTGAATGCTGTCTAGTCCCAGAGCATTTGTAATATTTTATTAACAAGGAAAAATAACAAATTCAAAATAAAAAAAATGCTAATTTATTTTTACCTTATATAGGAGCCTATTTACTAATGATTATTGAACCTAGTGGTCACGGTTGGTTGTGGCAGTTGTGTATATACCTATAAGTTTCTTTTCTAATCATCATGTTGATAACTGATTTGTGAACAAAATTCTATCCAATACCTACAATGAAAAAAATTAACTCCTAAAGGCACCATATAACTATTGCTAATATTATGCTTGACATTAAACATGGCAATGGTTCGCTGATTTTGAAATTAAAATACCAATTTATCCCTGAATTAGTGTTTCTCTACAAGGTTCCCTGGAGTTGATATTATGTCAAGAGTGAGTGTGCGGTGTTACAAGAATACCCGAGTGCCTACTCTTTACATATTCAGTGTGGCCATCCCGGATCCAAGCCACTCTATTTGGAGGTTTCAAAAAAATTTCTTGGGCGATTACAATGATTTAGTATTGAATAATAAACAAAAACGTCTGTTTAAAAAATTGCCAATGGTAATTTCTTCCCTGTTAAACGGGAAGAACTTTTTAACTGTCGCTTCAGTCTCAGACCAGAAATCTAAAAATTACAAATGAAAAATTGAGAGTTTCAAAACTCCTACTTTTTTCTTGGAAAAGGGTTAATGCGGTTGGAATTTTTCTGATTAGCAATTCGCCGTGAAGTTGAAACCTTGATAAAGTTATACATTTACCTAATGCTTGCACATTATTATTTATGCCACACAACATAGTATCTTACGTCCGTACAGCTTCAAAAATTGCTATGTTCATTAGCATCACAAAACAGTTGTTTGCTGACGACCGTAGAATTACGGATGCTAAAATATGAAAGGTGAAAAAAGTTTAATAGGTAATAAAATATATATATTTCGTCAGTTCACTTTCATTTGCCTTGGCATCTTGGGCAATTTTCAAAAACTAAAAGCAATTTAGCCAAATTGACATTCGATTGAACGGTTTCTGCAGTTGCTTGTACATTATTCTTGACCATCTTTCGTCTTCTGTTTTCTCGCCCACCGAGCCTTTCCATTGCCCTGAATTGTCCTAGCCGAAGTTGTTATTCCTCTAAAGGGGCAGAATGGAACTGCACTGTTTGTGCTACTAGTTTTACGAAGCCTACCTTTCACCAAAAATTGATTATTCTTACAAGAAAATCAATATTTGCATTTAGTGTGTAGTAATGATCTTAGCCAACGATCTTCATGTAGCTCCATGCGTTTCAATCCTTTAAGATCTGGAACAAAGGTGCAACACAACTAATCAAAGACACACGAGAAGTTGGATTTAACATCTTGATTAGATTTGCTCTAAATGCCTGAGCTGTGTATGTCCACATTGGTTCAACTTTTTGCTTGTCAAGTAACTTTGTCACAGCACGTGGCAAGAGGAGCTTGAGTCACGCCAGGACGCATGCGTTTTCAAACGGGTTGGATTTCCTTCCTTCAAATCGTTCAAGACTGGCAACAAATGGGCCCCAACGTGTTTGATACCACCAACACCATTAGTATTAATTTTATTCATTAGGTATTAGTGCTGATTAATACTTTAGTAATGGACTCTACTATTTTATATTACAATATTTTCAATAGTTACATAATCAAATTTTCAACAATTATTTTTTTTTCAACAATTTTCGACTAAACCTTCCTCAAGTTAACCTGGTCAATAAATAGACTTAGCCAAAAAAAAAAAAAATTCGCACATCATACATTGGTTAGAAACATTATGATCTAAAGTATAGTTAAGCCATTCTTTAATGAGGCTTGATAATAAGCGTGACTCAGAGAGGATATGAGACTATTGAGCAGCCAAATAGAAAACCCACGATACAAACTACAAATTAATCGCACTTAATGATATAAATGTCAGAAACATTGCAGGTTACTCTGGTAAATTTTCACATATTGATTTTAATGGTAGTGCATACCTCCAGTTTTGATGTAGTGTTGCAAAGCTTGATGAATCGGGGCTATTGAGATGCAGGTGTTGACTTCATTAAATGAAACTCCATCAAGGGTGATGACGCCAATGACGATGCCCAGGAGGGATACTGACAAACAATCGCTCTCGTATCCATCAGCGTTGTTATGCAAGGTCTGTGAAGAAAAGGTGGACAACAATGGGAACAAGTATTTTAATTGTGAATCTCAGTGAATACAAGACTGACCTAATATAATCACCTGAAATTTAAAAGTAAAAACGTCAAAAAAATAAAAATATTCAGTGGCTTTAATTCCAAATCATCTTCAAAGACGATTAAGGTAGAACATCAAATTTCACTCATAGCAACATGATTTGCCTTTGGACGTAGCCAGTGTTGTTAGCAACAAGGATGCCATCCAACAGCTTCAAGCAACTGAGTTTGACAGCTAGCAGTAGATATTTGCGTAAGGAATGGTTGAGTATCAACAGCGTTTCACTTGCTGATGTTAATTTCCATGAAAAACCTTCAACAGGTTAACTTGTACAAAATTGGATTTTGGCCTTAATATCTAATAGAATTTAATAGGCTCTACAAAATCAACAATATAAATGAAAAATCCTAAGCAGCAATATTTTTTGAGAAACTGATGCTGATAGAAACTTTTTATGAACCTCATAGTTTTTTTGAAGTATTGTCTCATAATCTTTTATTTGTTCCTTTAATAATCAATGAATTATACCTTTCGGTTTAATCGGGCTGATTAAGCTTAATAATTAAAGGCATAAAACCACATCCAAAGTAATTAAAAGTCACTCACCCTATGTTTAGTGTGGAGTCTCAATATAGGTCCCCCACTTGTGCCTGGGTGAGTGGAGCAGGTGGTACTGAAGCCAACTGAATCATCCCAACAACTGAGCACAACGCCTGAACTCAGTGATGGTGATTCCCAGTCCATGAATAATGGGTAACCCAAGCATAACACTTCCTCACCTACCAATGAAGCAATAGAGTTGAAGAAAATTAAATGTATAGACCACACACCACTTTTATGTTAGTGGTAACAGAGTGGTATTAATATAAATGCCATATTCCAGTCAATAGCTTTTAGATGTTTGAAAACATTAGTAGCAGGCTGCAAGCCTTAATGAGTGGTGCGCTTCTCATTCAGATGGTTATTAGCTTTTTAGATTTTTTTTTTTTACCTTTTTCTGGTGGAGAACTGGCCAAATTCAAGCCCTTTGGCCCAAACTGGTCGTTGTATTGTAACAATGCAATATCCAGCAAAGATGTACTACTGACGTGGAATATAATTTTGGCATTTGTCGACTTGTTCATCCATCGAATATGAACTGGTGCAGATATGTTTTTACCCTGAAACCAAACCGAGGAAGTAATGTAGGTATAATAGGATTGGTGGTAATTTGGAGGGCGATGCTGAATATCTATTATAACAGATATTGTAGTGGATAAGTTCAATATCGATCAACTAGTGAGGGCAGCTATAATGTTTATGAGGGGCAAGAACTTTGAGACACGATTTCAACAGCAATGCCAATCAAGTTGGGATGATATCATGATTTTTTTTCAACCAGTAACTGTTATGAAATTTGAAGTTATGATTGTGCAAGAAATATTAACCCCATGAAAATATTTCCACAGTAATGTCCAGATCAAAATCTCTTTGACACATTGGCAAAAAAAAAAGCTTTTTGCAATTGGTAATTTGTTTCTTATACTGTTTACTTACAAAATCAATAACGTGAGAATTAGTCAAGACAATTCCTGGAGCAATGACTACACCTGAACCCCATCCGCTTCGAAACTCGACTAGCACGCAATTTTCTATCACATCTGTAACAATACGACTTGAACATATGGAACATCTGTAACAATACGACAATGGAAATTTAGCAACAAAAACCTGACCAATGAAAAAAGCAATTATGATTTGAAAAGGGAACCTCCTGAATGAACATCAGGAGGCGTGAGATTTATGCTATTTCAAACTATTCTGAATTTCTCCTAAAGTGTTTCTGCTAAGTTTTCAGGGTGTACAATGATAGACCTATTGGGTGTAACATTAGATCTGTTTTATCTCCTTCTAAGGCCAATTCGTTTTAATAAAAAGTGTTATTGAATAATCCACAAAGTTTGGAAACTTACTGTGAAAAATCGATTTGGTCTTGTTAACGCTTGGCAATGGCAAAGTTTTCAGTAGTTTTTGTGCATAAAAATGAAGATCTCTATCCGTTGATAAAATATCCTCACAATCTGATATCAAAGAATCGAAAACAATTTGTGCCGGTGCCACAAATGAAAATCCTGTAAGATGGGTGCTGGAAACAATGGGAGTCAAGACAAAGCCAATCAAGTGTTGCAGGTCGAGATTCTTCCTCCTGAAACATTGAAGAGTTTTAGGCAATACTGTTGGTCGATAATGTCAGACGTTATAAAAAATTGGCTATCTGAAAAGTGCCTTCAAATTGGTCAATCTAGTTAACTATTAACTATAAACCAGGAGATCGGAGTATCATAATTGCAGTCACCGAGAATTAATAAACTAGGCTGTGAACTGAACGCATGAAATAAGCAACCAATAATTATCAGTCTGCTGCAGTTGCCTGAGATTGACGAGATAAAGTAGTACCATGAATTTTTCACTCATCCATTTCGTCATCAGTGATCATCAAATTAATGTTGAGTAAAGCGTTAACTATGCTAGTTTTGGAGCAGCCAACTGATGGCCGGCTGCAGTCCATGACTGCGTAGTGTGGGATAAGTAAGTGAGGTAAGGTACCTAAGTGCCCACAGTTCACTTCATTGGCTACCAGTTGTTGACTGAAAGTGCGTGGTATACTGATATTGATTCCTAACGATTAGTAACAATGTGATATTGAACAGGGAAATGAAATGATTTTTCCATTAGACAAACTGGGAAGGGCAGAAAAAAAATCAAAAACTCACGACGAGTACACTGGAGCACCTTTGCAGCTCGGAGCCAGTCGTCCATCGATCAGATACAGAACTCGTTCAATAATATTGCTCAAACACCCACGGCTCAGCGAATTCAAAAATTCCGTAGCAGCAAATGGAGCATAAACTGTGTACACTTCTTCTCCAAGTTTAACATGTGGTGTTCTGTTTCTGCACAGTACGAATGGACAAACACATTTTAAAACGCTGCAAATGATTATACAGCGGTTTATTATTCCTTTGCTACAATAATGATTTGAGAAGACCATTCATTTGTGAACGTTCCCACCGAAAAACAGATTGGCTAGGGAAAACTCCAAGAACTATTGCAGTTTTAATTATTTATATTTTTATTAATTTTCTAATTAAAAGTTACATTTATTGCCTTACTGTACAGTTGAAGAGAGTGCTTAACGAGCATTCCAACGATAGAAGGACTTTTATTGCTCGAAGAACTCGAGTTATACCCTCGTGCCAAATTCTTGAAAATCTCCCAAATTCGACAGAAAAGCTGTGATAACTCGAGAACCAATAAAGATATCGACCCTGCGATGGTCTTATTCGATTCAGCGTCGAAAAATCTATATATATTTATTACAAATACACCTTTTTCTGAAAAACGTTGGAAAATACGAATTTTCACCCCCAAAAGTAGGTACCCATAAAATTGAGGTACCTAGCGATTTGGTCAAAGAATTGAGTTGTTGTCAGGCCAAGATTGATTTTTGGTGAAAGTTCAAAATATTTAGCTTTATATAGTTTTGTCAGAAAAGTGTTGAGGACAGATTCTACATAAAACCTTGAAACATAAAACATCAAATATTTAGGGGGAAGAAAATTTCTTTCTTGAGCGATTACAATGGTTTATTGTTGAATAATAACCAAAAGTAACAATATAATAGGCATACCTACTTTTGCATTGGGGTCAAGCTGCCAAATCTAATGAAGTACCTCCTACCTATCAACAGTTTATACATTGGCTATTAGATTCAATGTCCGATTATCCCAGACTTACCTGAATGCCACCATTTGGGATCCGTTATCAACTGAACGGTTTAGTCCACAAACTTCATGAAGAATATCTTGACCATTTGCTATCTTCATTAGGAGAAATTCTGCTCCAAAACAATCTTCTGAAGGTCCCACTTTATGTTTCCCTAAATAGAGATCACTGTAGGGCTTCAAGTTGCACGACTTGGTCTGTATTTTTTCAAGTATTTTCTGAATAGGCTCACACACAAATACACGAGAGATCGTAGCAGAGGAGACAATTATTGATTGTTCAGATTCGTCCATTTGGTAACATCTGATTTCGATGTTGGAAAAATTTATTAGTCCACTTTTCTTTCCATAATTTTCTTTTTTTGACAGCACATTCAATACTGGTCTTGCCACTGATAGCACCCATTTGCCAATTCGAAGTCCAGCCACAGAGAAGGTGGTGGATTTTTCAACTGTGATGTCAAGAAGTACAGGACTCGAGAAAGTTCCCCTGTAATCAAAATCAAGTTCGCATAGTTAGAACGTATAGTCACCATCTGGGGGGAGTCACTTTGAGAAATAGTACTATACTCAGAATCACTTTCTGAACAAGAAAGTGTCGGTGTGTCCGTCGGTCTGTGGTCACAAACTGACATGAATCGCCATATCTCCCTGAAAAATGGATGAAACACAATGAAATTTTGAGGGAATGTTTTCTCAGTAATTTTGCAAAATTAGCCGTTCCGGATTTTGGATTACACACAGTACTTCTGAGATATAATCGTTCAAAGTTTTTTCTGTTTCGATTTTTACAGGCTATAAGAGTCAATATTTTTCTACGTTTGAGGGCTTGAAATGTCGGTTATGGCAAGCAGAAAACACCAGATTTTTTGTATATTGGGTCACATACAGTGCCTCCACGTTATGAGCCTTTTTTACGATTTCACAAGTGCATGTTTTGTATTTGGATTTTAACAGGCCGCAAAACTCAATTTATTTGAACGTTCAAGGTCTTAAAATGTTGGGGTCAGCGATTGAATGATGGCTGATTTTTTTGAGTTGTTCCCTTATCCCACTACGGATGCGATATGTACAGGAGAGTATGCGCGAGAATGCGCTAGCAGTGGTGTACCTGGTTCTGTCTACAGACAGCTCGTAAAGATAAGGATTCAGTTTCTCATCCCGCTTATCGAATGTGTCGTGAATAGCTTCTCTATCCGAAGTTGACAATTATTTCAACTACGATGAAGGTCCTCGGTCCGAAACTGTCGCTTTGCGGCTTGATCATCAGCGTTTGGGGGATAATACAGCTTGTAAGTTATCAACCAGAAGGAATTTATATAATTTTCAACGATCAATGATTCATTAAGATGCACTTTCGCTAAATATATTTTTAATTGTTGTTATGGTCAATGCTTGAAATTCGGTGAAAATGTTTAGTAAACAATGTATCTACTTACATTGTTATCATTCGCTCTTTCGTTGTTATCGACTTCGTCCCGAACGATTATGTATATCTGAGGTCTAGGACTCTCTTCACCAGAGCGCGTTACTGACAGTCAATGTGTCACGTTAAGTATCGCTAATGATTGCGCACGCTTCCAAGACGTCAAGAGGTATAGGTATCTTGAGAGATAACGGGGGTTCGAAATGATGAGGCGAAAATGTTTCCTCATATTAAATTAAATAAACATAAATTTTATGGTTCTCTGGATATTTCAGCTTTGGTTTATCAGTAAATTACTAATACACACTTTTTAAAATCAAGACATTAAGTTTTGTAAATTAGCCGCAGAGCTCTCTAGAAGCGGGTGCTCGGAATAGATTTCATACGAATTAATTTTTAATTCATGCTGTATCCTCTTTTTCAAAAATATATTGCGTGGTTGTAATTTTGGTTTATTATTCAATAATAAACCATTGTAATCGACCAAGAAAAAAAATGTCTAACCCCCCTTCAAAATTTGTTAAAAAATCAACGCATGTAGAACCCCTGCCATAAACAAGTCAGAATGGCGTAAGGCGGAAGTACGGTATGTGATCAAAACAAAACAAAACATTGTCGTTGTTGGTCATATTTAAAGCAAAGAGACCCGAAAGTTACAAAAGCGCAAGAATGAAATAACTGAAATGCGTTTTACGAGGAAGTACTGCATGTGACCCTGATAATAAAAATCAAGCGATATTCAGTTATCATATAAAAAAATTTGAACTCTAAAGTACATTGGTTCACTCTTTCGGTTTATAATTAATCTCAAAAGCCAAAAAATGGCATAAAGCGGAAGTAGTGTGTGTAACCCGAACCATACAAAACCAGTTTTGTGAACAAGGTCAAAGTTGGTCATATTTAAAGCAAAGAGACCCAAAAAATACAAATAAAATAACTGAAAATGCGTTTTACGAGGAGGTACTGCATGTGACCCCAATAATAAAAATCAAGCTATAATCAACTGTCATATAGAAAAATTTTAAGTCCTCCAGCGTTCAAATATATTCATTTTTGTGGTCAATAAAAATCATAATGTCGCAAATGTGCAAATAACGCGGAAGTACTGCATGTGACCCACTTGATAAAAATCAGGCATCATTCAATCGCCAACCCCAACATTTTAAGACTACAAACTTTCAAATACATTGAGTTTTGCGGCCTGTAAAAATCAAAATACAAAACATGCACTTGTGAAATCGTGAAAAACGCTCATAACGTGGAGGCATTGTTGTTGTTGTTTTTTCTGTTTCGATTTTTACAGGCTATAAGAGTCAATATTTTTCTACATTTGAGGTCTTAAAATGTTTGTTATGGCGAACAATAAACACTAGATTTTTGTATACGGGTCACACACAGTAACTCCACGTTATGAGCTTTTTTCACCAATGTATTTGAACACTCAAGGTCTGAAAATGTTTGTGACGGCAATTGAATGATGCCTGATTTTTATCAAGTGGGTCACATCAGTACTTCCGCGTTATTAGCATATTGGTTATATTTTGATTAATACAAACTGCAAAACATTATTTTATTAGAACGCTGAAGGACTTGAAATTTCTCTATATGACAGCTGAATATTGCTTGATTTTTATTATTGGGGTCACACACAGTACTTCTTCGCAAAGCGCGTTTCAAGTTACTTCTTCAATTATTATACTAATATACCTATATATTATTTTCTTTTCGATTCGCAGGGAAGCATGGGTATATTCTACTACATGAACAGCGTTGCGCTTTTAGAAGATCTCCCTCTTGACGAGGAGTATGATGATCCTAAAAAATTCTATGCCGATGCAGAAAACGGCTATTCAATGGTAAGTTACAATTCTAACCTGAAATAATAGAACTTGGAATAGAACATTAAATGTGGATATAAATGGGAGTAGGGCAGTTTCATATCACAGAAGTGAACTAACAATGTATAGCGTCTTCCAATTACTTGAAACGAATCCCCTAAAGGGCTAGGGAGATGGTCCCCTTTATGTAGCCACAGATACTTTTATATGAATACAATATATGGGGGGGGGGGGTACGATGGGTGTTCTACATTATGTATGTGGGACGCTCAACAAATTTCTATCTGCATTTCATCCGTATTTCATCTGTATTTCATTCTGGTTTCATTTTGATGTGAGTCAACAGGTATAAGAATAGTTACGTATTATGTTTTTATCTGATAACCAATTTTCATTTTCAGTGTCACATTCCTTTTTTAAATCCATTTTGTTGGCTTTTTCAGAATGCTTATAACTGTTGGATCGCTGCGTGTCTGTATATCTTCACGTTCTTATTCTGCAGTCAACAGTTCTATATGAATAATCGCACTAGTGTATAATAGACCTACATACTTCCCATTCTATACTTCAGGGATGTTGGGCATAAGTAATAATATAATCCCTCTGAGGCATATGAATAGGGAATTATTGTAGAAACCCTGTGCCTGTTCTGGCTCATGACACCGAATCTTTTAGCAGCTGTTGAACCTGTAAATACTCGGGGATGTAGTTCATTATTGTCCTCCCAGTGCCCAAAATGCCTCTCCGAATGAGTCCAAAATTAATGCGACAGAAGCAAACACTAATAAAAGTAAATTTTAATTTCCTCGTGTGTATAAAATACAAAATCGGTTACAACATATGCATTTGGTGGGTGTAGTGCATGCACATTAGTATTGCATAGTTAGCGTTTAATGTTTTAAACACTTTTTGTTGACACATTTAAGGAAAAAATTGTAAACTTTACGTTTCAGAGTTCCATAGTTAGTTTATTGTAAAACAACATCATTTGAACATGAAGGGATTTGTGGCAGGCATTGGTTCTACAATGGGGTAGTTCCTAGTGTTCTGATTATGAATTTCCAAAAAGTAGTATATTTCCCGTGCTTATATGATGGCAACTTACTTGATAACACCTTTCATATCATCGTGGCTTCTACGTGGAAATACGGTGTGAGCCAAACAATAAAAATCAAGCATCATCTGCTTGCATTAACAAACATTTAAAGACCTTGTCCGTCAAAAAATATTGATCTGTAAAAATCAAAATAGAAAAAAATTCCAATGCGTATAGCTCGGAAGTAATGTGTGACTTCCAAAATAGGATACTTTTCAGATTCTCTTTTTTGAAATAATTGCTGAAAATTACATTTAATTGCATTCATTTTTCATGGAGATTGAACATACCATACATAAAATAATAAATTTTAAAAACATTGAAGGAGGGATCTTTGAGAAGCTTAATTCAATAAGTTGTGCAAAACGGAGGTTAGATGCTGGTGTCACAAGTCCAATCTTACACTGGGCCTCTACCCAACAGACCGCCCTGTCTGTTTCTGGCCCTGTCTTTACCACAGGGCTTAAAAAGTGCTGAATCTCTGATTTTTACGATGGTATTTCAGGCCTTAGAGCCATCATTGTGAATGGCCTTTTTTTTGACATTTTGCCTACCACATGATGTTCCACCATTCCATTTTTTTTTCATCATTAGAGGGCCTTGTTTTTCTAGTCGCTAAGCTTTATTTTAGACTGAATATCTGCTAGTATAGGTTTGCACGAGCAAGTAGTCATTATGGGTAAAAGAACATTTAACCCTATATCTAAATGTATATCGTCGTAGCACATTAAGCAAAATGTACTTCTACATTCAAACATGGATGATTGATGTTTCACTACGAAAAACAAAATGATATCTTAATTTTATTCATTATTTATTGTTAACATTTACCAATGTCAGTTTTACTGCCTTTCTTTTTATTCACGGTGTAGTAAAGTGTCTAATTTCTTTTTCCTGTACTTGTTTAATGTTTGAAATCATAATTATGTAACATTGTTGTAGCGTTGGTTATCTTACCCTTATTGCTCTAGTCAAATCTTCCTTCAAATTTCTAGTCAAATTTCTCAACAAGTCAAAAATAGAACCTCTTTTTCGTGATGATTGATGTCAGATGATCATAGAGTCGTTATAGCTAATTTGCTGGCAATGTAGTTGTAGAAAAATGACAATACATTATATTGATTGATTGTGAATAAAACATTGTGGAATCATGCTGCTGTGATTAGCGTACCGCGAACAAACTAAGAATCATGTTTCTGTTACTCCAAAGAAAGCGTGGTCTATGCGCTACAGATCCAATTTTTTCAATCAACTGAACTTGGCTTAGGCTAACGAAAAGTCGATTTTTTAAAAGTACCATAATTCACAAGGAAAGCAATGCAGTTATTACGCAATGAAAACACCGACTGTGCTCTTGAGAAATTGCGTCACAGGAATGAACAGATGATCTCAGAGCTAGATTGTTGTTTTTATAGAGCTGCACACGAATAAACTGTTTTTATTTTACTAGGGGTATTCATGGTCGGTGTCGATAGATTGAGTTGTCGAGAACCAAGCGTAGAATGAAGATCTTCCCAGTGTAGCCCGTGTTGAGATCAAGAAGTCGACTCATTAAGGGCTCCATGGCAACCATATCTATTCAGCTGATGCCTACCCAGAAATGAGTCAAATTTTGTTAATTACAAACCGAATGAATTGTTTCACTATTAGGTTTCTGCCTATTCGGTGACAATTCCATTCATTTTCAGTAAAAGCCGTATAAGTTTGAAACTAGCCTAACTAACGCACAGTCGGTGGTGGTTTTGCTCAAAAGCAAAGTGTCAAAGTGATACAGAAAAATTTATACTTTTCCTTCTCGTCGCATTTCTTGATGTCCAGAGGTTGTGAGGTGGAGAAAAACCGGGCGACTCATTCTCCGATTCTTTATTGGCTGGCCGAGCACTTTCGCCCAAACCCCCAAAAATACTTCAAAATTGAGGTAGTGTTGAGGTTAAAGAATTGATCGTGAGACCAAGATTGATTTTTGATGAAAATTTCAAGAATGTAGCTATTATTGCTTGGCCGGAAAACTGTTGACGACAGACTGACAGAATTTTTTTTTATTGGATATTTGGATTCTGTAGGCCTTGACACGTAAAACATTAAATTTTGAGGGGGGTAAGAAAACCTTTTTCTTGGGCTATTACTGTGGTTTATTATTAATAATAAACCAAAAACTACAATCACATCTAGAAGCGTCTGATTTCAGAATCGGATGGAATGCTTTCCGTGAGGACATGAGAGGTTAGGATCATCTTGCATTCTCCTTGGCTCATGTTCATGAGCTCAGGACACCGTGAAAAGTAAAAACGCCCTACTGTGTAGGGCACACTCAATTGTACAGAGTGCATAATATATCTCGAACTAAAAATGAGAACAATTGAATCGAAGTTTTTATTTATAGAAAACATTATCCCTAATCCAATAATGAAGTTACTAAAGTGAAGACCAATGTGAAGAATATAAGTAATGTAATAAATGTCAAGCAAGCATACAAAAAAGCTTTTTGACCTTAATTTATTACCCTGATAGCATCTTACAAAGAGGCTATAGAATTTTAATTTTTTGACTAGGTCAATGAAGTACTGGAATTCTATTGGACAAGAAGAGGAGACGAAGAGATAGTCACGAATTTGAAGAGTTTGAATGAGTTATTGATCAATCGTTTTCAGGGTTTGGGCCATCATCACATCAGTAACAAACTTATAACTTACCCTAACAATGTAACTCATCAAATTCGTGACTATCTCTTCGTCTCCTATTCTTGTAGCTTTCTCCTAGTTATTCTCGTCAGATACTCGTCTGTTTGATTCTCTTGATTATCTAGAGACATAAATAATATTAAAATAAATTAAATCAAGTAAATTTTGTTAAACAGAGTAGGTAAAACGTGAGGGAATTAATTCGTTTGATATTTCCATTGTGGTATATATATATAAATATAATAACTTTAGAAGTCGGTAATACTGGATGGAGATGTACGCAGAACGATTGCACGTGTATCAAAGGGATCATGCCCTGCAAAGAAAATACTTTCTAATTTACATGTCTCAAATGTTAGAAATTACAATTACATGATTGTGTTTTAACCAATATACTGACCAATATATTCTTATTCATCTTGGGGGTCAAATATGAGCGAAGTGATGGCAAAAACAAGGAACACAATTCCTCCCAGGATAGTGACTGAAAAAATAAAAGCGATAATTATTAATTTAAATAAATTATTTTTATTTCTCTTAATTACTTCATTTGAAGTAAATTCGATAGCCTAACGTTACAGCTGATGACAGTGTCTGGCGAGCATTGCACGCTCTACTCATTCTCGCAATGTAATTTTTCACATACGGAGTTGCTTAATTTATTGATCAGTCTGTGACAAGAATCGAGATGGGAAACGTGCACTCGACTTGAAATTTACTGAACTGTTACCTGATTTCACTGAAATCTTCTCTGCCAAGTACCTCCCGCTGATCACGGCCAATCCTGTGCAAAATGCGTGGCCAGACACAGATCCCAACGTAACACCAAATACATTCTGAGAACAAGCAATAATTCACTGGGGTGTTCATTTGGACATTAATATATTGATGAAAACCAAAGGACAAGTACAAAGATAGATACTACTTATTTATCTTCAGCTTCAGGTGCCTGAGGATGATTTCCAAACAAATTTAGATGACTAAGCTGAATCCTATCTTCTATTTGATGAATTATTCAAACGGCAGCAGTGTGGAAGCAGGAGTGTGTGGAAGAAGAGCGGAGGGAGTGGTAGGAGCAGTCAACTACTCCGCCGCCCGTCAGATCGCGCCACTTGATGGGTCGAAATTTTAAAGTGGAATTTTGCGTTTTTTTGTACATTATATAAAGGAGGCCAAGAGAAACTGTTCAAGCTTTGAGATATATTTTTCTGACGCCTACAACTCGAGAAATCTACAGAAAACCTCCCAAAAACACACATTTTTGCGTCCCTTTGGCTCAAACGGAGATGTAAAAAAAAAAAAAAAAAAAAAATGGTAGGGGCTATATATATAGAAACTCCCGAGCTATCCCCTCATGCCAAATTTCTGAAAATCTCCCAAAGTCGGCACAAAAGCTGCGATAACTCGAGAAACAATAAAGCTATCGACCCCGCGATGGTCTCATTCGATTCAGCGTCCAAAAATCTATATAATTTGTTAGGTACCAAATACACTTTTTTTAAAAACCCTGGAAAATATGAATTTTCTCCCCCTCGAAACACCCCAAAAATACCCTTAAAATTGAGCTAGCAAGTTGGTTCAAGAATTGGGCCGTCGTAGGACCGAGATTGATTTGTGGTGAAAATTTCAAGAATTTAGCTATTATAGATTGGCCTGAGAAGTGTTAACGGCGTACGGCGGACAGACAGAATTTTTTTGATTGGATATTCGAATTCTGCATGCCTTGAAACGTAAAAGAGAAGACTAAGATTCTACTAGTAGTAGAATTCACAATTCGCTATCCGAATGGCTGCGAATTTCAATTAGCACGTCGCTATTTTTACGAGTAGGTACTCGCAAAAACGATAATGATAGTTCGTTGGTTTACATACTTCTCGCGCTGCAAGAATGATGGTTGCCAGTTGCGATCTGTCGCCCCATTCGGCTAAGAAAGTCAACGTGAACGCTTGTGCTACGATTTTAGACATTTTCAAACAAGATTTGCTGTTAGATTTAAAAGTTTCGGCAGGCGAAACCGATTCCGAGTGTAAGTCCTCTTTTTCAGCCTCCTGTAAAGGAACAATAAAAAAAACGGCATATTTAATTGAAAAAAGAAAAATTACAATATAATTATCGTTGTAAAAAAACGCTGCTAATTGTACAACGGTTTATTATTTCTTCATTTCAATAATGATATGAGAAGACCGATAATTACTAGCCGGAACATTGGTTAACGTTTCCGCCTAACAACAGATTGGTAACTCTAAGAGAAAACTCCAAAGCAACTATTGCAATTTTAATTTTTATTAATTTCCATATTAAAAGCTAAATTTTTTCCCTGATGGTACAGTTGAAGAGATTAATCGGTTAACGAAGATTCCAACGAGTATAAAACTATTTTTATTTATTTTTTCATTTCCTTTTGCTCAGTCCTAGGAATGAGTGAATTTTTCGGCTATTGGGTACAACATATCTATTTAAACGCAACTATAAAGATATTTATATATTTATACGCAACTTATAAAATGGCACACTGCAAAGCACTGTTAAAACCATCCACTTCGCAATGGTGACATTTGATTTTGTCTTGAAAAATATTGGGGACAATAATTCATGACCTTGTTCGTCATCAAAATTATAATCGTGAACTCAATAAAATAAATACAAGCTGGAATGCTTAAGCTGACTTTTTACTAAGGCACATGATAATTGCTTACTATTTAATAAACGTAGTAACAAAATGATCATGTATTGGTATGAAAACCTTTCAGAATCGTCGAGTAATTGAATAATGGTTGGAATACAATATATTCACATATAATAGGAAAAAATACTCACGCTCGCATCATCGTCTCTTCTCTTGAGATCTGATTCTACTTCTTCCAATTCTCCTTTGTCTTCTGGTGTCATTCTGTAGGCCTCAATTAGCATCTTGAACCCGAAGAAGAAAAATAAGGCCGTGGATATGTAATATGTGTACACGCGAGGTATTACGGTCGCAGCCCAACCGAAAACCACTGTAACGAAAATATTCGAATTCGTAGATATTTATTCTTAACCGAATCAAATTAGGTATCAGATTACAATTTGGAAATTTTAATGTCCTTCATCAATGAAAACTTAGATTTCGTGTAAATTGCGAGAAGACGATTTCAATAACTTTCAACAAATCTCGCCATCCTATAGACGCTATAATTTTATGAGTTTAAGTTATGAGTTGGCCCAAGTCGTCCCTAAACTGCCCTAACTGGCCCTGACCAGCTCTAGACAGTCAAACCAGCCCTAACTGGCCACCCTAACCAGCCCCAAAAATCCATGACCAGCTCTAATGAATTCTCATTCATTTAGTGAACTTTTTGATTGATATGACTTTTCCCACAACCGCATTCAATTCGAGGGGGGACCCAAAAGTAACCAGAATTTCCTTGTAAAACGTTTATTATTCAATATTTTTACATCAAATGTTGGTCACCTTCAAAGTAATTACTTTTGACCACAACACACTTTTTTCCATTGTTGGAACCTATTTTTAAATTCACATATATTGCGTTTAGGCCTAACTGCGATTTTCTTTTCACACCTCCTCAGTGGCAAAACGCTTCCCTCTTCAAGTCCCTTTCTGGGGAACAAAAAGAAGTCACAGGGGGTAAAATCCGGTGAGTAGGGGGGACGAGCAATCGCGTTCATGCTGTTGCTTGTCGAAAACTGCCTCACGGAAAGTGCGGTGTGGGCAGGTGCGTCATGATGGAAGAATCTCCTGTGCGCCAAAGTCTGCCGATTTTCACCGAATGTCCTCCTTTGGCCTCTTCAGAACCTCCAGGTAGAACTTCTGGTTTACTGTTAGACTAGGAGGAACGAATTCGGGGTGCAAAACTCCTCTTGAATCACCATCTTGAAGTTGAGGGCCCTCCTGAACGAGGTTGGTCTTTGTCTGGATCAGATTCGCTCTAAATTCACCTTCTATTTTGGCTGTCCACTTACACTCAAAGCCGTACTAAAGGGTGAATCACCTAAGCTTGTTATCTTCGTCTGGTAGATTCCTCAGCGCCTGTCTGCGATATCTGACGCCAACAGTCTTCAATCGTCATTCTCCTTTATTGAAACGTCAAAACCACTTTTGAACTCGTGTTTTCCCCAAAGCAGCATTCCTGTAAGCTGTAGTGAGCATTGCAAGACTTTCCGTGGCCGTTTTCCCCAACAAGAAACAAAATTTCAGCGCCTGCGCATTGCACCTGGCTGTCGGCCATCACACGTTTTCGCAGAAACGGAATAAGGAGTCCAGGGCGTGTGAGGGGGAGAAAAACCATGCGACTCATTCTCTGAGTCTTTATTCGCTGGCCGAGCACTTTCGCCCGTTCGGGCATCCTCAGGGCAACGTGGAGCCATAGGGTCCACAGCTAAGTCGGTTCAGTCAGCTATGGACCCTATGGACCGTCGCCCTGAGGATGCCCGAAAGGGCGAAAGGGCTTGACCAGCGAATAAATAATCCGAGAATGAGTCGCGTGGTTTTTCTCCCCCACACACGCCCTGGACCCTGGTTATCAAAAAATGCGAAGACAAAATAAAAAGGGATAAGGAGGTTCATGAAAAAATATTCTCACGGACGAACCATTACACACTGACTCGTCAAATGTGGCCATCGCCCCACTCTACCGAAATTCCCTCTCCTCCTTTTCCCTTTCCCACGCCAGCCCCATCCCGGTTACTTTTGGGCCCCCCTCCTAGTATTCAACGAATGAAACCACAGATAACCCATCGATTTCCCACAGTCAACTTCATTGCTGACGAGTTCTTCAGTTTTCCCAGAGAAATCGATAACGAATGATTCACTTTTGGCCCATAAACTGGAAAAAACGAATTGGGAATAATTGGGACACCACCACCTCGAGACTTTAATAATCACTATGTTCACATTTGGATATTTTATGCATATTTGATTTAACTACCTGCTTATGCATTCAGTATTATTTGTGAATTCTAAATGATTTTTCCCTCGTGCTCTGCATTAACTATTGAAGCTCGAATCTTCTGACGTGATATAGCTAACTAAGAACATGCGAATTTGCGCGAACAGTAAGCTTTTTGGGGTAATTAAACTCCATATTTTTCCTCTACGGATAGGGGAAGGTCTATGTGGACCTGAGTGGATTATTTGCCCTTCACTATGAAGCAAAAACCTGTAAAAATGTATAACTAACACACCTTTGTCTCAAAAACATTGGAAAATACCTTCAAAATTGAGGTAGCAATTCGGCTAAAGAAATGAGCCATTTTCGGGCCAACAATGATTTTTAGTGAAAATTTCAAATGGGTTCCACAGAGTTGACGGCGGACGGACAGACTTTTTGTTGGATATTTGGAATCTCCATGCCTTGAAACATAAAAATCAAATTTCGAAATGGATTAGATACTTTTTTCTCGTGCGATTACAATGATTTAGTACTGTATCATAGACCAATACTGATTTTATTTGCTTTAGCACAATGGCTGCCAATTAAATTAAATAATCGAAATTCAGTTAGATAGTGGTGTACCTATCTAGCCAAAAACGTCCTAAAATCTAAAAATACGCACAACAGTTGGGCTTATTTTCCGTTATACTGATTGAAAATTGAGAGAAATCATGACAGGAGCCCAAAAGGCTTGTGATGTGCGTGTAGTTCAATCTCACATCATAACACTATTTATAGGTACCTGAAGATCATCAGGAACATAAATGAGCATTGCTCTCATGGAATATTTCAAACATTGAGAAAAAATACACATTTATGTTGGTACTTTTTTGTAGTCGTCAATCAGGGTCATGGTCTAACGAAATTAAACGTCTCTTTCGCCGAGCTTTCGGTTTTTATATTTCCTTCTCCAAGGCTTAGAAAATGGTTTACATTGCAATCCACAATTGCACCAAAATCACAGCCTATCACTTAGATGTGCCGTAATAGGCTGGGTATTGATTTTTAATGGACTATAGTTATATTTAAATGTTCCTTGAATTTGTTAGGGATGAAGAAGGAAATATAATAACCGAAAGCTCCGCGAAGGAGACGGTTAATTTTGTTAGACCATGACCCTGATTGACGACTACAAAAAAAAGTAACAACATAATATGTGTATTTTTTCTCAATGTTTGAAATATTCTATTATAATGCAATCAAAACTTTAGTCCAAGTTAGCTTCTTCTAGGAATTTATTTTTTCCAATTTCTGTTGAGAGAAATAATTTGTAAATTTGAATAATGAGGCAACACTGCTTAAATCGCCATGTTACGCGCCAGTTTGTTTTTCCGTCTTGTCGACAACTGTTCGTTTGTGCTGTGTTCCCAGTTATTAAAAATAAATCAGTTTCTGAGAACGTTCGTTCGTGAAAACCAACGCTATTATTTTTTAAAACCTCAATAATTCCCAGCGACAATAAGAGTTTAAAAACATTGGAAAATAATGCTAATTCCGACACTTACCACCGGATTGGAATGTAAACCAGTTTGTAAGCCCTGAAGAAGGAAATAAAATACGAGATAGCTCGGCGGAACAGACGTTTAATTTCGTTAGACTTAACCTTGATTGAAGACTACAAAATATATAACAAGGGTCGATCACCCATCTTTATTTATGCTAGTACTGGTTTTGAAAGCTGTGGCTGTTTAGATAATTACAGCAACCCGTTTATTATAATAATAATTCTTGGGCCTCATCCAGAGAATCGCCTTATAGCTGCGTATACTGACATGTTTCGATTACGTATGATTAGTTCTCTCGGATAGACGCGAAAAAACGTTCCCAAATTTGATTTTCGATCGAATTTTGTTGTTATTTTAAGGACCATCGGTTTTTGAGTGCCGAAAGTAACAGCGCTTGTAATATGCGTCAAGGGCCTATTTTAATAATACCTACTGGTTATGACGCATTTAGATGAGGCGGCGTACTGAGTCGCAGCTAGCACGAAGCTTCCCACGCTCTGACAATTTCGGAACCGAAAACCTGTCTATTTATCTCCCGAAACTAGAGAGCGAACTCATTGCCGAAACATGGAGTCGACGGTTTTTCGAAATAATTTTGATGCGAGTTCCGTCGGTGAGCTAAGAAGTTGTACATTGTCGCTTAAGTTCGGATACCACCTAATCCAAATTTTTATCAGAAGGGGTTGGTTTTCTTTCTACAATTTTCTCTATTTCAATAAATTGAGTACAATTCATGGTTTAATATTGGCAAGGATCCATTGAGATGCGGAAACTAACTTTTTTTTTAATTTTAAAATATAGAAAGTTATAGGTACCTATGTGAAATTAACAGTTTTTTGTCTCTCCTGAAAAATTAGCAAATGTGGATTAGGCGGTATCGGCGACGACATAAAATATTCAAAATTAGCATCTGTTTATTGCCTATTTAACGTCGAAAGAAATATTCGGAAGATATCGCGGGTTGTGATAAACTTGAAATACATTGCGCGCTACCAGGATGATATTTTATTTGAACGTTTTAGTCCGATTGAACGCGAGCTATGTTCATCTGCGGCTCGTGGGTAGTGAATCATTACTAACTAAAGCTCTTAAGCTCCTCTGAACAATACCAACTAGGCTATGCATCCAATTAGAATGGTAGATTGTGGATAACACGTTGGTTGCGTAAATCGATTAACGAAAATAATACAACTGTGATGCGGGTTAGATTTTAGATAGTAAAATGTCGTAACAGTGCCCTACGGCTCAAATACCTGATGATACCAGATATCTGATGATTTAACGGTTTCACTGAACATTGATCGCCATTTATTGGTATGAAGTGTGTTCCAGAAGTTATTAATTACCATTTCTTTGCATTATTTCAGAGCTCTAAAGTAATTTCAAACTAGCATCTCGTTTAATTTAGAAATAGGTTGGTAACTGAAAATCCTACTACATTTTTAGCTCCACGGGACCTCGCGAGTTGTGCACACCAGATGACTTCAATTTTTCATGAATAAATATAACTATATTCGCATTTTTGAAGCAGCTCTGTGATAATGGTAGTATTAAATTAGTATCATTTAAAAATATAAATAAGCGTCATCCCTACGCTTAGAAAAGAGGTGCCTTCACCTGAGAGGATGCTCATAATCGTAAGTGCAAGGATTGCACCGAAGAATACCGCCAAACGAGAATGCTTCATCGCCATGATTGCCGCAATGAAGAACGTCTTGTCTGCTATCTCAGAAACGACGATCACCGAGCAAGCCGCGATGAACCCTTGCAAGAATTCTATTCCTTGTTTCGAGCTTTGCACGACGTCGCTGTAGGGCTGTGGCAGAAGAGAGAACAGAACAATGAGAAAAGCCATTAACCAGAAAAATGTTAGGTAGGTTGTTAATGCAGGCAATAATTCGAAGATCTCACAATAGTTGCGGTAGACAACCGAATTAATATCGTTGCAAATGATTGTACAGTGGTTTATTATTCCTTCGCTTGATGATTTAAGAAGACTATACATTTGTGATTGTAATTATTCCGAACATTTGTGAATGTTGTCGCCGAAAAACAGATGGAACCTTGCAATTGCAATTTCAATCATTTTTATTTTTCTTAATTTCCAAATTAAAAGCTAAATTTTTTGCCTAACGGTACAGCTGAAGAGAGTGTTAGACGACCATTCCAACGATTATAAAATTGAAACTAAGTGATTGGAAAGCAATAATTTTGAGTCGAAATATGAAAATAAAATAAGCTGAAGTTGGAAATTAACGAAGGTAGCCATAGTACAAAGCGAATATTTTCATTTCGCAGACAACAGATGAAGAAACGGCTTGAACTAAAATTATACGAATCGAAAGTTCTGAAATGGAAACTGCAAGATTCCGGATCGGCATGATCCGGCCAGAGCCGGTCGCAAAGCCGAAACAATGAAGACGCGACGATTGGCCTAGTCAACTTGCCGAAAGTCGACCTAATAATTATGCCAACTCAAAGCGAATCTAGTCATATCAGTTCTAGTCAAAGGAAAACCCGAACCAACAGAAACGGAATTCATCGAGTTGATCAAGGATGTGTCTCAATTGAATTTCAGGCGCTATGCGTATTTAAGGATCTAAAAGATCTAGATTAGATCAATAAAGAAATTAACTACATCATTTATACTTTTTTTCTCATATAAAACTAATATTTTGTTCCCATAACGAACATAGAAACGAACTAAGAAAAAAAAACCAGAAAACTAACTAGAAAAAACTATTAACTATTCAACTAACTAGAAATTAACTATTCAATTAATTAGATATTGATATAATGCCAGTTGATATGACTGTGTAGGTATTTAATCACGATTTCACGGATTGGACCTCCGAGCATGCGTGAATTTACACTCTCAACAACTCCTCGCGTGCCCAGCATAACTAAACAATTTTGAGCACAATTCAATACAATTCTCAGGCAGATTATACGCTTGATGGTCACCTCTGAATTTCATGTGATCTATTTTTCAGGTAAAGCGTAATGGTTTTGGTCAACGTGTACAATTGGAACCACCCAGTTATGATAAGAAATTCCCCGGGTGAGAATGTTAATTGATGCCAAATTTGATCGTCGAGCTTATCTGCGTGACAAGTACCTTAAAATATTGGAAACGCTGAGTTTACTGGACGATTGATCACGGCCTCTCCTTTTTGATAACGCTATTCGTAGTCAAGAGTCTCGAAGATATTTTCGAGATTTTACATTACAAAAATTGATAATTTTCCTTCTTAGATAGCAGAATCTAAGAATAAGTGGCATGCACTTCTAAAATTCACGCCCAACTACAAAAAAAGAAAGAAAAACAACCAGATAATTAAATTTGTTGCAACATTTTTTCTCGCGAAACAAATTGACACGTACAAACAATTACCTACCTACCTAGTTTCCTTCCCAACACTGCACTGATCTCTCAACTTCGACAGAAATTTCTTTCGCATTAATTTCGTCAGGTCAAATAGTGGAGAGATTTTGTTTACCTGGGTCGTAAAAAGACCACGGGGTAATCTCAATTCAAGGTATCTACTCCAAGGGGATAAAAATTCATGTCAGTAAACGTCAACCTGGACGTCATACCTTTGCTGAAGAAGTGTAAATAATTGGTTTTAATTTGCAAGCAATCAATCATGTTACAAGCTCTTTTTTTTTATAGATGGAAAGCGATACAGAATTATCATTTAGCTCTTTCCAAACGATGTTCTACATTAGATAGGTACGTAAATTACATTTGCAGTCAACCTACTTTGACTCTAGTAGGGGTTGCATGGGAGAGTGACTACCGTTCAAATCCACCTCGTTGGATGGAAGCTACAATCATGGAAGTTCTCGGACCGTTAAATTACCGGGTACCAACCCGAGATGGTTTAAATTGGAAAATACACCTAGATCAACTTTGGTCTAGGATCTCCCAAACGACCTCATCACCCGAATCTCCAAATAACAAACCCTCCAACTCAATTTCTTCAGGCATCTTCCAAGCTCCCGAGGCAAAGCCAGAGATCGCAACGCCTCCGCTTGACGATCCATCACGCTCTTCTCCAGAGGCACTAGAAGATTCCACGAGGCCGTGGATACGTTGTTATGGTGCTACGAAGTCCTGATGATGCCCGAAGGGGCGAAAGTGCTTGGCAGGCCGACAATAAAAAACAGGAAAATAAGTCGCCTTGGTTTTCTCCCCCTCATCCCCAACAACGAAGAACTATTTTTATATTATTAGGGGAGGTGGTCCAATCAATCGAGAAGTGGTCAGGTCAAAACAAGTAGTACAATAGTCCTTAAAATGTGTAGTTGGTGATTGACTTGCAGTGTAGTTGGAACATTTTTTTTTTTCATTTTCAGAGTTTCTTTTATAGGCAATTAATTTTGAAGTCGGTCTAATTTTTTTAAACTTATTTTATTATTCTCTTTTTGGTGCCATACAATCCTGGACATCTCTCTTCATAGAATTTGCCCTAGGTTTCTTTATTGTTTGCTTTTGTCACTTACTACTAACCGACCAAATAAAATTCATAAATCTGTTGAGCACTGACTTGTCGACCAATTTTTGTTTATTATTCAATTCGCCGCCGAACCCCCTCAGAGGAGGGCTGCGCCCCCTCAGCTATCGCGCGCGGGGGGGTAGTTTCCTTATCATTCCTATATATAGTATATAATATATAGTATATTTATGGTACGTATATAGGTGTAGGTATGGGTAATCTATAGTTGTTATTACAGTAAATAGTAGTTTCTATAACTTGGTATGTTGGTGGAGGTGTTTGAATGTACTTTGTATCATAAAGTATTGGGTCTTTAAACTGGAGCAAAGTTGTAGCAGAACTAGACGTAACAACTTTAAGTTTTCCAAGATTTGTAACTTGCACAGTGGATAACTCAAACAAAAAGTCGTCAATTTAAATGTTTGAATATACCAAAAGATAGGTCATTTAATTGCCCACATTTTCCTAACGTAATGTACCTCTCCATTTTTCAACCGTTTTTGCGTTATTCAACAATATTAGTAGACTATACACGAAAACATGACATTTTTCAACTTTAAACGTTCTTTTCATCTATTTAGTGTGAAAGAAACAAAGAAAAACCCATATATTATCGATATACACATTATCAACTATCATTATGCTGAATTTGAGCAAAATCTATTTCAAAAAATTTTTCGCGAAAAAACCAAGGGGTCCCCCTGCGATTTTTTTCAACCGACCATTTAACGAATTTTTACTCGCCTTGCAATACAGATAAAAATCTGAAATTTTTAGGAAAGTTGTGTCTTACCAAGATGTATTTTTGTGATTTTTTTTATTTCTCGGAAAAATCTGCAAGTGGTCCAAAAAAATCGGTTTTTAAAAGCTCAAAAATAGGACTTTAACGGTGATTTTCGGGGTCAAAATTAATGCGAATCAATTGTTTTATTATGCAGGAGTCTTCATTTGAACGCCTTACACACGTACATAGCAAAAAATTTGGTGAAAAAAATTTAAACAGAGCCAGAGAAATTATTTTCCGTAAATCGAGTTTTTCGCCGGCCGGAATTCCGAGCTCCGCTGGCATCGGTAAAAATGAAAAATTAAATTTTCGTTTTAAAGCGATTTTGAAAGCTATTCTTATAGGAAATTTAACGCTGAATCCGAATATGACGTCAAAACGGCGGAAATTTTACGACCAACATTAGTTTTTCCCAGTTTTAGTACGTTTTCCAAGATTTGTAACTTGCACAGTGGATAACTCAAACAAAAAGTCGTCAATTTAAATGTTTGAATATACCAAAAGAAAGGTCATTTAATTGCCCACATTTTCCTAACGTAATGTACCTGTCCATTTTTCAACCGTTTTTGCGTTATTCAACAATATTAGTAGACTATACACGAAAACATGACATTTTTCAACTTTAAACGTTCTTTTCATCTATTTAGTGTGAAAGAAACAAAGAAAAACCCATATATTATCGATATACACATCATCAACTATCATTATGCTGAATTTGAGCAAAATCTATTTCAAAAAATTTTTCGCGAAAAATCCAAGGGGTAAAAATGAAGAATTAAATTTTCGTTTTAAAGCTATTCTTATAGGAAATTTAACGCTGAATCCGAATATGACGTCAAAACGGCGGAAATTTCACGACAACGGTCAGTTTTTCCAAGTTTAATACTACGCCACTTCTACGTTTTTCAACTTCGAAAATCCGTTGCAAATACTTACAGTACTGTTAAATTTTAAATAGTTAATGATTCCTACAGGAAATTAGACGTAGAATTCGAATTCAAAGTGAAAACAATAAAATTCGAACAATTAGTAATATTTTTCGAATTTTTTTCGATTTTCATACTTTTGAAGTTTCAACTTTGGAATTTTTTTTTCGTCACGTTCCCGAAATGGGAAAGATTAGTTGCTGTGGAAGAAAATGAAGGAAATTTAATGTAGAATCGATGAAAAATAAGAAAAAGTCTAGCGTATATAATAGCTCTCGAGATATATTCCACTTTATGTCAAAAAACGTATTTTGACTTTTCTTTGATCGCGAATAGCTCCGCGTAGACATAACATAAAAATATAATTAAATACACCAAATTGTGGGATTTTGATAGCTCTTTCTCGCCTCTGAGTAATATACCTATGTAAAAGTGGTCGGTTCAAAAGTTATTGGCGAAAAACAGGCAAAAAACGTGAAAAACAGGGTCATAAAGTTTCAAAGCGCAATAAAATTTGACCAGAGGCCTAATTAAAAAAAAGAAGACTTCCAGCCGATGAAGTTCTCTCAATTGAACGACACTATGACCAAAATTTAATTACCTATTCCCAGTTTCTCAATCAATCGTATACCCAAGGATTTTCAACTTTCACTTTGGCCCGCTGTAGCTCCGGCTAAAATCTATCAACGAACGAATTCTTGTACTTTTTCGACCAAACAAAATTCATAAATCTGTTGAGCACTGACTTATCGACCAATTTTTGTTTATTATTCAATAATAAACCATTGTGATCGCAGAAGGAGAATTTATTCTGTGTTTTTCTGTGAGAACGTTCACAAATGTTCGGAATAATTACCATCACAAATGGACAATCTGAAGCGAAGGAATAATAAACCGCTGTACAAACATTTGCAGCGTTTTTTTCTCTTTGAGTCCTATTGGCTGCCATAAATATAACCTCTTCGTCTTTTATCGTTAGGCTCACTAACGATCGACTAAGTTCGAACGTTGTTGAAACCCCTGGCTTGCTTTTCAATAACATCATGATAGTGCACGTACTAACTTTACCGCCTCTGTATGAGTCTCTGTATTTTGGTTTATTACAATAATAAAATATTGTTATCGCCCAAGAAATAAAATTGTCTACTCCCTCAGAATATCCAATAAAAATAATCTGTCGGACCGCCGTGCGCCGTCAACACTTTTCTGACGAAACTATAAAAGCTAAATTTTTGACACTTTTAATCTTTTTCATCTTGGCCTGGAAACAGCTCAAATCGACAGCCGCCTCAATTTTAACGGTATTTTTGAGGGGGAGAAATTAGTATTTTCCAACGTTTTACAGAAAAATGTATTTGGCAATTTCTATAGTTTTGCGGACGCTTAATCGAATGAGACGATCGCGGGATCCATAGCTGTATTTTGTTCTCTAGTTATCGCCGCTTTTGTGTTGAACTTGGGATTAAACGTTCGTCATACGGTTTTCGTTGGCGACAAACACACTCGTTCAGAAAGTATTTATAGAAATGCGATTGGATACAAAAAATTTTTAATCAACCCATCCATCTCTAACCCATTCACATTTAGTACGGTGTAATTAGACTTAAACCTCAACATCCAAAGTAAAAGTTTTCCTCCAACACCAAATTGCTCTACATAGTCCCCTTATTCTATGGTAAAAAGTTACACCATTTTGAGCGTCGGGTTTGGGGGTGAGGGGAGGGGAATTTGAAAAATCACTAGTTTTTTTAGTTTTTCGTAAATATTTCAAAAACTAAGCGGTTTATCCTAAACATTGTTATATACGAAAATGTTCTACGTTAAATTTTAAATAAGAATGGTCCTTTTCATAATCACTCTAAATTGTACGGTTCAAGAGTGCTCAAAATGGTGTAACTTTTTACCATAGAATAAGGGGACTATGTAGAGCAATTTGGTGTTGAAGGAAAACTTTTACTTTGGATGTTGAGGTTAGGCCTTTTTGGTTTATTATTCAATAATAAACCATTGTAATCGCCCAAGAAAAAAAATTTCTAACACCCCCTCCAGTGGCGGATCCAGGGGGGGCTAGGGGGCTGAAGCCCCCCCCCAGAGCTTCGAGCTTTGCACTAGATATTTTGGAAAATTACTTGGAGTGCAACTATTATACTATTATACAGTGTTTAGTAAGGTATATTTTCGGTAATAATAAATATTTTTGGTTTCTATTGAAACTGAGTACTTTCTGAAAATTCGTTCCCACGTGGGTCATGATCCAGCCCCCCCCCCCAGAAATGATTTCTGGATCCGCCCCTGCCCCCCTCAAAATTTGATGTTTTACGTTTCAAGGCATGTAGAATCCGAATATCCAATAAAAAAATTCTGTCCGTCCGCCGTACGCCGTACGCCGTTAGCAGTTTTCCGGCCAAACTGTAAGAGCTAAAAATTTGAAATTTTCACAAAAAATCAATCTCGGTCCTACGACGGCCCAATTCTTGAACCAACTTGCTAGCTCAATTTTAAATGTATTTTGGGGGGTTTTGAGGGGGAGAAAATTCATATTTTCCAAGGTTCTTCAGAAAAATGTGTACGTGGTATCAAATTATATAGATTTTTGGACGCTGAATCGAATGAGACCATCGCCGGGTCGATAGCTTTATTGGTTCTCGAGTTATCGCAGCTTTTGTGCCGAATTTGGGAGATTTTTAGAAATTTGACATGAGGATATAACTCGAGCGTTCTTGGAACTATAAAAATCGTTCTATACTCATTGGAATGGTCGTCAAACATTCTCTCCAGCTGTATCGTTAGGCAGTAAGTTTAGCTTTTAATTAGGAAATTAAGAAAAATAAAAATGATTAAAATTACAACAGTTGCTACGGAGTTTCCCCCTATAGTTACCATCTGTTTTTTGGTGGGAGCGTTCACAAATGTTCGGAATATTTAAAATGACAAATGGATGGTCTTCTTAAATCAATATTGAAGCGAAATAATAATAAACCACTGTACAATCATTTGCAGCGTTTTTTAGGTTAATAACACCGTACTAATTGTAGCTCGATAACAATACTTCCACTGAGTGAATTTACCTACATGTGGAAAGTAATACCAAGCTAGGTGTTCCCAGATAGAAAAACCTGTAAACATTATACCTGAAATAAAATGATTTACTCACTCTACTATTAGGTGATGAAGCAGAATGCTCATATTTGCATGACATTGCAAATGCCTGAACAATAGAACTAAGGTAAAAAATAATACTAATTACAAATCCAGTAGTTTTGATTTTACCAAATTCACCTCGACTTGCAAGTTTTAAAAATAAAAAATAATAAAAACTAACTGACAAACTAAATAAGACAACTCACTGGGGGCGTTGACAAAACGCCATCGCTATCAAGGACGGTTTCAGATGATGCATCTATGCCGGCATCTCCGTACACGTTCGCTTGGAGAGAGAGGGCCGAACAGGACAGCAACTGGGAGAGGAACAAGCCGCAACTTGTCGCCGCAAGACGCATTTTAATCGTTCAATAAACGAGTGAAAACACTGAGATAAGCATAGAATAAGACTACTGTTGCGGGTAAGTCACAGTCGCACCATCACGTTTGCAAATCATCAAGGATCAACCGAGTTCGAGTACTGAGCGAGTTCTACGCTAAACGTCATGAAAGCAGGGTCAATCTAGTCTTATTACCACGTGACCAACGGATTGCCGACGGAGCGGGAAGCGACCAACCGAACGATAAGCTCGAGACACGAAATGAGGACTGTTGCTGTTGCCAATATTGGTAGTTACCATCGACTCATGACGGATTCCATTGATTCTCAACTCGTTCATCATAGTTTTAAACGTGAGAGGAGTCCGTCTAGGTCTCACATGAAGAAGAAACCCAATTGAATTAAGATTAGTATTATTTTTATACATAGAAGACATTCTAAAAACCATTTCCGTGACGCAGTGGGTACTTACGGATAGCAGGTTCTCTTTACTTCTTTACTAGTAAATGGAAGTATTGTGATCGTCTGAATCACTCTCACCCCTTGGACATCAAAAAATGCGACGACAAGGAAAAGAAAAAAGAACGCTGCAAATGATTGTACAGTGGTATATTATTCATTCGCTTCAATAATGAATCAAGAAGATTATCAATTAGGTAGTGATAGTAATTATTCCAAACAATTGTGATCGTTCCCACCGAAAAACAGCTTTTGGCGACTATAGGGGAAAACTCGGTAGCAATATTATTGTCATTATTTTAATCATTTTTGTTTTTCTTGATTTCCAACTTAAAATCTGAATTTGTCGCCGTACAGTATAGTTGAAGAGAGTGTTCGACGAGCATTTCAGCGACTATAGAACGATTTTTATAGCTCCAAGAACTGAGAAATACTGTGGTTGCTGAAGAATGGACCAATGAAACATACCCATTAGATGGACCAATGAAAGGGTCACTTGGAACTTACCACCGAAATGGACCATTATGAATAATTTATGAAATTGACCAATGAAATGGGCCATAGAAACCAACGGATGGACCAATTGAATGGAACAGGGGAATGAAACTGACCCACTTAAAGCTATCAAACTGGCCCATTGAATGGACCAGGGACACCGGACCATTTTTGAGACCAATGAAACTAGCCCATGGAATGGACCATTGTAATTGGCTCAAGACATGGACCAATGAAACTTGCCCATGGAATGGACCAATGGAACGGACGAATGAAATTGACCTATGGAAATAAGTAATGAAACTGACCAATGAAGTGGGCCAATTAAACCGACCAATGAAAAAGGGGAATGAAACTGACCAATGATACAGACCTATGGCACCAACCGATGAAATGGGCCGGCAAAACTGACGAATGGACTGATGAAAATGGACCATGGAATGAACTAATGAAACTGGCAGCGATCAATGAAACAGAGGAATGGATCTGACCAATGAAACAGACCTTTGACACAAACCAATAAAATGGGCCTGCAAAACTGAAGAATGGACCAATGGAAATGGAACATGAAATGGACCACTGAAACAGGCTAATTCAATGGACCAATAAAACGGGCTCGTTTAATGGACCAATGAAATTTGCCCATGGAATGGACCATTGAAACTGGCTCATGGAATGGACCAATGAAACGGGCTCATGAATGCATCAATGAAACTTGCCCATGAAATGGACTTTTATTTATTTCCAAATTAAAGCTTGAATTCGTCGACTAACGGTACAGCTGAAGAGGGTGTTTGACGAGCATTCCAACGAGTATAGAACGTTTTTAGTGCCGGCTTCTCGTACCACGATTAACTTTGACAGTTATTTTGACTATATTTTGATTTTTACAGTTTGCGGAAGCAAATGTATTTCAACGCTGTGGGGGGCGAAACTTTTTTTATATCAGCTGAATGTCGCTTGTTTCTTATTATTGATGTCACACGAATAATAGAGGCTTGATAGATATCAAGCCACTGTAGTACTTTTAAAGGCTCTCTAGCGGGAGAATCTCTATGAAAAACCAAAATCTACTGATTATTTTTATGGTAACCATTAATTCGCCTCACGACCACCGGTTAAAGATAAAACACCGAATTTATAATTTTTTCCAATGCAATAAGACTGATTCGATTTCACAAAGCTTGTTTTGTATCATGTAGGCTCACACACCGTACTTTTTACTGTTTAACCTATTTCTTGCGTCTTCTGTTTTTGAGTTTCCTAGTTTGTTTTTTTTTTTTCAATAACAGTATTGTATTTGAATGAGTTTCTCGATTTTATGATTGAGTATACCTGTTTGCTTACTCAAACATGGAAGTACGGTGTGATCTATGCAAACCACTACTTTTTTTTTAGACATTATTAAGACTCTATCATCCAACCACCAGCACCGCCATTATTTTTAAAATTAAAAAAAAAATTTAATCTTTATTGGTGTTTTTTATTCTTAGCCAATAATGATTTTTTTCCATCATTGCATCATGAAAAGTACCTAGTTATAATTTATACAATTTATAACTAAAATTTCATCATTTCGAGAACTGGTCAAAGCAACGCAACATATTATTGAACCGTCTTTTTTTCACAATATTTCCTCTCTCCCAATAGAGCACGATTCGCTTGAGCAAAATCTCTCTTTTGGTGTCGCTAGAAGCACGATTCGCTTGGGCTAACAATTAAATAAACTCCCTTTTTTCCGTTTGAAAAAGCGCCCATTTTCCCCTTTTTCTTGTCGAGGGTTCCCCCAAACCACCGGTTGAGAGCTGGCAACACTGAATCAATCTCTGTGTCAGTGCTTAGTGTCAGTGTGTCAGTGAGTCAGTGTCAGTGTGTCTCATCTCTGTTTGCCTTTGCAGTGCTCGTTTGTTAGCGAAGAATATCATTATTTACATTTATGCAATATGTTGATAGTGTATTCTTAAATTCTTCTACAGATTTTACACAATTTTACTGCCGTTTTTATTTTACCAGTAGCTACTCTCCCTTTTAGAGGTAATAGAGATCATAATTCTTGTTAAAGACTGTGGATTCGTCATAGGCCGACTAGTGTGAGCGATACCTTCAATGAATCACTGACTTCCTGTCTCGGTAGACTAGTAAGTTGTCATTTACCTATATAATTTATAATTATATTTTATCAAGTCAACGCCAGTTTTTCCTACGGTTTATCAAGTTTGGATCGTGATTCTACTACGTTCCTAAGGTTAGTGTTTAAGTTGAAAAATGTCTCCTTATCCCTTCAACCGTCAAAGAATGTTCAAGTTGATTACGTAGGTATATGTACTATAATATCTTTTTTTTACATTTTGAAGACTTATAATTAATTATAGAGAGTGCCAATTGCGGGGGGAGAAACTTGAAGCGACTTTTTCTCCGAACTGTTCAGTGTTATTTATAATTGAATTGCACTCTCAGTTTGTATTCGTGGCAAATTTCATTTTTATCTACGTGGCAAATTCCTCATAAGCTTGAAAACTACGCGGAAGCTGCGATAGCTCAAAAACCCCGCGATGGACTTGATAAATTCAACGTCCAAAATCTATAGAAATTGATACCAAATACACCTTTTCTGAAACACATTGGGAAATACGAATATTCTTCCAATTAAAATCCCCCACAAGTCCCCGTACAGAATACAGTAGTCCCTCGCTAGTCCGGCAGATATCGGACAAGGGCAGTGCCGGATTAGTGGATTAAAAAAAAACAAACTACATTTAGCAGAAAAATAGCTTTTATTGCGCAAATCAACATATTTGTACGTACGTACGTACATATTTTCGATAAAATATTACAGAACATAATATGTTAATTAAAGAAACATAAAATATGTAAGCAAGAAATGTTTGAATATAGAAAAGAAATGTTCGTTCATGAAAACAAAATACCTAATACACTATGTTGTACAACTTACTAAGCAGAAAAAATGAATTGCACTCCCATCTTATGCAAGTTTTTATTTACCTGAGCAATGTTTGTTTTGAATATTTTGTCAAGAAACAAAATTTACTTATTCGCTAGATGACTTGGGTGCAAAATTCCTCTCTCGATTTTTCGGCTATAATTTCTGTTGGATGAATAAAAAAATAAAAAGTACTGCGTTCCAATAGTCATGCGCTTCAATACAGTTCTACGGCCATAGAAAGTAGAAACCAATGGTTCTACACACACCTGATGATGCCCAAAGGGGCATAAGTATTTTAGAGAGAAGTATTGTAATAACTTGATCATGCTGAAAATCTTCAATTTTTAAAAATGGTACTCAAACGCTTTGATAGCTCAAGAACCGTTAGATCTATCAATCTTGTTGGGGCCTAATTTTTATTTCAGAACTGTGCTTGCCCACCAAATTATTATTTATACTTCCTTGTTCAATATTGGGTTCATGCCCATCTCATTAATAAAAAATAAAAAATTATTGCTTCCAATAAATCGGTACCTACCTCAGACCATCTCAGATAAAGTATCGTTACAAATATTGGTCATGACAGTGAAGAAGTGCTGATACTGTTCCTGGTTAGGATCTGATAATAAAGTTTCATCAATGATTGTTTCAGATTCCTTACAAGATGTACCAAGGACAGATCTCGTTCGAGTACGATTCCGCTTTCGGTTTTCTTACGCATTTAAACTCTGATGAACTGAAGGCTCTTCTAAATGATGATTCAAAATTGGAAGAAATTGTGAAGGATCAAAAACAAGTGGGTACTGTTTTCATTGGTTTAATGAATTCCAAATAGCTCCTCTCAAGCTCATAACATCAGCATCGTCGTTTGATACCGATTTTATTTCCCTTCAGTATCGAGATTTGGAAAAAGAAAAGGAGCTACTCCTTGCCAGCAACCAATCTCTGGCTGAGTACAACCTAACTCTTCAGCCAAAATTCGAACAATCCAAAAAAGAATTGATTGAGATCACTGAAGTTTGCGGGACTTTGCTTCAGTCCCTCGAAAGAAAAGCTAGTGTTTTAGGTGAGTGGTTCTGCAGTTGAATTAATTTATGGGTACAACCTATATTATTGTTTCACCATGCTAATAAGTTTCATTCATTTCTGTGTTCAATTCTTCTTTTGTATAGCTGAGAAGTCAGGAAAAAACTTACTGGATGCGAAACTTAGCTCCTTACAAATCACTACATCTGAATTAGAAGACGCCTCTGAGGTGAGTTTTTTATAATTCTACCTCATTTATTAGCGAGTTATTTTCTAGTGAACCTAGTCTTGAAACTGGTCAATGGTTGTGACCTACTCAAACTTAGGCAACCACATTAGTGGCCAAGGAGATGTAGGTAATAAACTATGTAGCCAGGAAATTACATTCTACTTGCACTGAATGTATTTGTTCCTTATCTCTAATGCAATGAAAAAACAAAAGTTTTCTCTAGGATAGTACTGGCAAATTAGACCTTAGAATCAGGCAAATTAAAGGCCCTGAAACCATGCAGGTTTAAAAAAAAAAAAAAAAAAAAAAAAAAAAACAGGAGACAATCTTTATTGCTTCAGTAGAACTCTTGAAAAATTCCAAAGTATTTTAATTCTGCTCCTTGCCAAAAATGTGATGATGAACAAAATCCTACTGATTGACTACATTTTATTTATGATCCTTGATTGTGTTTTTTTTTTTAAACTAAAAATAACTCTTTCTGCAGGTTGAGGGGGAGAATAACGAGACGACCTCTTCTCCATTTTCTTCTTCTTTTAATTCCGCCGAGTACTTTTGCCCGTTCGGGCTTCTTCCTATGCCCTTCTTCAGGGCATTATAGGACCAAGGGTATCAAGGGTCACAACTATTGATGGCCATAGGAAGGAGCCCGAACGGGCGAAAGTACTCGGCGGAATTAAAAGCAGAAAAAAACTGAGAAGAGGTGTCTCGTTATTCTCCCCCTCAACCTGCAGAAAGAAGTAATACGACCACCTGGAGAAGATAAAAATAACTCATTCACTGTGGATGGGCTCCAGATCAGAAACCAGGCGACTCGTTCTGTTGCGACTCATTGTTTAATCTCTGTTTTGTTTATAGTGCTCGGCCAGAAAAAAAACAATCGGAGAATGAGTCGCCTGGTTTCTCTCCTCCTCACAACCCACAGATTATCATAATGTTCCACTTCCTAGACAGATATCAAAATTGAATAATTACTTAAATTTTTTTTCTTACTTTACTTGACTCTCATTACATTACTTTCTTAATTTTTTTAAAATTCAATTTATATGGCAGGTATGAGGGCTTATAGGTAGGGCTGAAAAAATGCTGGAATGTTATTCAAGTTTGAGCATGAGAAATTCCTTGATTCCAGAGTTGTGCAGACAACTTCTTATCTGGTGAATGCGATCTTGACGAATTTCTTGACAAATTTCTTGCCCGGAGAAAACAGATGCACCTGGAAAAAGTTAAAGCTGACAAAATGACTGAAATGCTACGACAACATCAATATGGTAATTAATCAGCATATAAGTTGGAAGAAAGTACCTTATCAATTTTCTAGTTTCTAAATTGGATGTTATTTTGTGGATTCTTCACTTCATAGGGCTGTAGCTTCATCGAATAATACCCTGCCTTCTCAATGTTGCAAGCAGATCTGCAAGTCTTTCAGCCATCCTTGAAACCCCTTCAAAAAATGAGACTGTTGAGTGGAATAACTCACGAAAAATGATCGTAAGAATATTGTAATAAGTGATGTTAACAAAGAGATATGAGGGACCGTACGGCAAGTTAGGAACTAGTATGCAAGTAGAAAAACCTGTGCTTTCTGGGCGATAGCCTAAAAAACACTTTTTCCAGTTTTCTCATTATAATCTTGTAAACTGTTCTTTTGAAGAAGCACTCATTTCTCTTCCAAAGTACTCCCTACACATAAAGATAAAAATTGAATATATTCGGAGTGTGACATATTTCCTAAAAAAGGACTATCGTTGATTGCGAGGTAAGGAGGTTCATTCTCCTCTTCTCTTTTATTTTCGATAGCAAGTTGGGTGACACCTTTCTCCATCATGTTAAGGGACGCGTTTTGCCGTTTAGATAGGTTTAGCGGCTGATACGCACTGGAATTTGCGCCTTGCCTATTTAATGGGGTGTAGCCTTTATAAGAGCTGCCTGGTAGTTTGGGGTTTCCTCATATTTTCGGCCCCACCATCTGACCATTATAAGGTGGTCTTGGGTGTTTGTGGTACTCAGGGTACCTCCCATATAGTGGGATATTATAAGCATTGGGGGTGAAAGGAAGTCCCGGCTTTTTGCTCTGTCCTGAAAGTTTCTGTTCAGGTTGCTTCCTAAACGAGGGCAGGAATGAGTAATCATCAATAAGTATTCCTGCTGCTTCATTCATAGTCGCGGGATCTTCAGTTCTCATGGAGCTTCCTAAGGGTTCCTGGAATCCCTAGGAATCCCTTTAATGAGCCTTGAAGCCTAAGCTTCTGGCAATACTTAATATTATGTTTGACCTCCAGGTCATTTGATCCCTCTGCCCTAAGCTTTGCTACGGCGATGTTCAATAATAATTGATTAACTCGCTCATAGTATTTAAAACCATCTTCGCCGGTTGGCTGTTTACTACAGCACAATTCCTGTATGATTACCGTTGAATGTCGGTGATCACCAAAATTGTTTAAGAGGGTTTTTTGTACGTCCTCCTTATCCGTGGGGTTCGAAAAAACCACTACTGAGGCCTTGCCTCTTATCTTTGCTGACAGAGTGTCTAGCAGATATGCATTAGAGAATGAATCTCCTCATCCTCTCCATAAAACTTTTCTATTAGCCGCTCGTGTGAGCGAATGTAACAGTTCAATAATTCTGGTACCCCATTAAATTCGGGTACCATATTAAAATAGGCATCTGAATAATTCTACTTCTCTACCCTCTTCGTTTACTTGGTTATTGCTGTTTTTGTAGACACAGCCTTAAATTAAGTATCAGATGAAATGTGAGAAGTGAAACTTTGATGCTACTGTAATTTGCTGTGTTTAATTAATCACAAAAGTGAAATGATCAACGATTTCGGTCTCACAGTCGTAGATAGATCATCTCGATGTTGATTCTCCTCTTGTGGTGCGGTCGTTCCCTTGTTAGTGCTGAACTGGCCCAAGATGTGACAGGCAATCTGGCTCGAAAGCTGGTTGCTCAGTGATCTCGTCTGTGGCAAGTTGCAGTGGGGTCGCCTCCTCGTTGCTTGGTACTTCTTGTAGTTGTAGACTCGATCGAAGATGGCTGTTAAGACAGTCCCACGCTGATTGCGATAATCTGTCGGTGGTCGATGTCCTACTGGCTGCACCAATTAAGGTAAAGGTACCAGTAGTTGACCAGCTAAGGGAAATTTCTCAATCACTCATCAACAGTACCTATTAGTTGTGGACTATGTGTATTGAAAAAAATGTTCGTGCTTTAGTAGTTGACCACCTAAAAAAATTGAAATCCCTAGTAGTTGTCCTAAAAAGGATTTTATTTCCTTGCTAGTCTTGGGGATAGGATAATTCAATATCGCGGTTATTTTTTCAGGGTTTGGTCAAACTCCGTCAGGTGTAATGACATGACCGAGGTACGCGATTTCTTTGCGTAAGAATTCGGTCTTGTCCAACTGAATTTTCAAGTTTGCATTTTGTAAACGTTTAAACACTTCTTCCAATCGAATAAAGTGTTCAGCTAAAGATGAGGAAAAAATTATAATATCGTCTAAGTAGACGCAACAGAATTCATTCGAGATTCCACGCAGGATATTGTCCATCAGACGTTGGAAAGTCGAAGGGGAATTTTTCAAACCAAAAGGCATCCGAGTAGAATGAAGGTTGAGTGGGTTTCTTGAATTGAGAAGAAGTTGAAGGGGTTTGGGTTGGTTTACCCCGATTAGCTATCAAAATTTGGTAGTCATTCGTTAACCATGATAGGGCAGTACCTAAATCTGGTGGTTGACGGGTACGCAGTATACTTCCTAAGGGTTCTTTAAGGTGTAATAGAAAACATCGGAGTGCAAGTCTCCGGTAATTTTCTATTAGGACTGTTGAATTAGCACCTTGGTGATTTTGTAAGTAAGCTATAATCAAATTCAAGCATTTTTGAATTTTTTCATGAAATTTGAAGGGAGTTTCACCTTCTAACTGCTTTATACCTACGAGTTCGATGACTAGGGTCAAGTCATCTCTCCTATCTGTATATGTCTTTAGTAATGCGTCCCTAATTTCATGGTAAGATGTTAGGTTTGCTGCAAAGACTTGGCTCGAAGCTGGAGGGTGAATTTTTGACTTAATGCCCGATAGGAGCATGTAATTTTGAAAGTCTTCTGGGTCTATTTCGTTGTAAAATCTATCGAACAATTTTTGAGTGGTTGATAGGAACTCATGCAAAGTTTCTGGGGTTCCATCAAACACTGGGATTAATTCCAAATGTTCCCGTTTTAGGTGCGGCACGTTGGTCAGTGGGTTATTACAATTTGGGTCGTGAACTACTTGTCGGACAAGCATTTCTTGAACCATTTGCTGTAATTGGTTAATCTGGGCTTGTTGGTGCTGGATCAGGGAAACATCATCGATAGGTTGTTGGTTTGGTGGGTCCATTGTTGGAAAAGGTAGATTTTCAGGGAGAGGTTGGTCTTCTGGGATAGTCAGAGAAACATTAAACCTACCTAATCGGGAATGGGCAAATGCTTTCAAAGATTTAGGAATTTTGAATGATTTTAATAACCTGTTTTAAAGGAAATATTGAATGGATATTTGTTCACCTAAATTTTATGAAAGAACTGCTGAAAAAAAGGTAATTACATACAGTGGTAATATTATTAAAAATGAGAATATTGGTTAAGAATGGAAATAATGGGAGTTAAATTTAAGAGTTAAATCTAAGAAAATGTAAGTAAGGTCTTAGTGTAAAGAGATGAAAAGTTCTCGAGTTCGTTCGTCGCGTAGCTCGGAGACGTCTAGAGATAAGAGAAATGAGAGGAAGCGCACGGGTGGGCGTTCGACTCGAAGAATTTGCTGATGCTTTTCGGCTCGCAAGCTGACAAGTCCTTGCGACAGATACTTGGTTTCAATTCAAGGAGGAAATCTGGTGGTCCTTCCTGTTATGAAATGAAATATTTTCTCGTGGATTGGGTGGTCCTTACGAGAGGTAAAAACTCGAGGGGAAATCTGGTGGTCTTTCCTGAGTGAAAATTAAAATGTTTTTCTGAGAAGTAAAACTCACCGGGAAATCTGGTGGTCCTTCCGGAGTATAAAATAAAATATTTTTCTCGTGGATCGGACGATCCTTACGAGAAGTTAAACTCGAGGGGAAATCTGGTGGTCCTTCCGGAGTATAAAACTGTAGGTTGTATTTCTCATGGATCTTGTGGTCCTCGCGAGAAATACGACTCTCGGGGAAATCTGGTGGTCCTTCCGGAGTCGGTGAAATTCAAATAGGGCCCGCAAGCGTCTATAGGAAATTCGAATTAAAATTTTTTAACTCACAGATAGAGCATTCTCTGCGGCTGTGAGGAGTCTCTTTGTCGGCGTCTTCGTCCAGTCCTTAGCGTTGATTTTTGAGCGAGGTTGAGCGATAGCAAACTGTCGAGTTTGATCGTTCTCACTAGGCTGCGCCACTTAGGTTTGGAGATGGAGGAAACCGATTTTTAAAAAAGATCACTTTTATTTCCACAAAACTTATTTACAACAGCTAAGTTCCAAACGGATTTGACTGGGAAGATAACTGCAAAGGAGACTGAAGGCTAGGCGCGCAGCGCCCTGTATATATAACCTTTGGATGCTCAGTCAGCATCTTGGCTGAAGGCCTTACAATTTAGCAGTTCCTATGAACATAACTTATCTACACGCCGTGGATCCAAGACGCAAAATATCATCTGTGATCACGAATTTTCGAAATGTTAGAAAATTTCTTTCTCTATTTCTCTCAACAATTAATTATAATATAATTTATAATATAATATAATAATAATTATAATATATAAAATTATAAATATACATATTATGTATACTATATTTGAATGAAGAAGAACGTATCGAACACCACTTGGATCCTTGAAAGGTCATGTGATAAAAGTTCTTCTTTGTTTTACTCACTTTACTAGGTGAGAAGTTGTCATCATCTGCTGCAGACGCAAACGCGTTCATATTTTCTAAGTAGCTCTGTTGTTAACAGTTGAAACTGACCAACCACAATGTGCCCTAGCAAATTGTGCACGAGCCCTACTGGCTGCGCCACTTATAAGTAGGTGTTCGATTAAAATGTTTTTAAAAAACTTTATAGAATTTTACAACTGAGTAATCACTGATATAAACAATTGGGACTGAAGAAATAGGTGAAACAACTAATGCTTCAAAGCAGTGGAGCTTGCAGTTGGTTGTCTAGCTGCCCTCAGCACAAGGCTGGGACACTGAAGCCAAGAGATATTACTGGATGTGATATTTGTTTGTGTTTGAATCGTATGTTGTTCAATTTACCTTCCCCCGGTGGACACTAACAGTAACAACGTTTTAAAACCCAGAACTACCTGATTTTATGCTCCAGTTGCTTTTTTCTGCCCTACTGACCAAATTAGTTCGCATTGTGTTGTCTGTAAGCGACCTCTTAACTGTAAATGCATACTTATTGACTTTCAGGAAATGTTCCCCTCGAGTTACCTATGTGAAGTTCAACTCGCTAGTAATACTATTTACTACATAACTTGTAGTCTAATTAAATAATGTGTACTGTACAATGTCCTGGTGCATGAACGAATGTTAATATAATTATAAATATTACTTGCTCTTGTTTCGAATAGAAGGCATTTTGTATGAAATAAATTGCCAATTGCCATGTGATATGCCCAGATTTTGTAATCAAAAAGCTCGTTTTTTCCTTTTAGTTAACAGAATTTTTTTTCGGATTTGAAGATTGTGATGATTGGTTTCATTCCATTGTTAGCTCAACTATCACCACTGATCGAATGAAACGGTCATTTTTTTACCATGATAATTCAAATGTGGTGAACAACTGTGAATAAACGTTTTCAGAAAAGTGATATTTTTTAATGCTGTTCCAATCCAAGCGCTGGGAGGAAAGGATGTGCATGTATTGGTGGCAGAAAGTTTCTTGTAAGCAGTGCTTCTGCTGGTGGTTGACGCTCCGTGTGGAAATACTTGTGACGTCAGCACTTAACCGAATCACATTTTACTTGCCAGTTCCTTCTTCAATATTTATTTAGGATTTTGATTTCACTTGGAAATAGCGTTTTTAGGGATCTATTATAGATATTGATGATCACAATAGGAACAAAAATTCTGAATTATCCATTCTAAAAACACATTTCACAACAAAAAAAGTGATAACACAAGAAACCATTAAGGCTATGGTCCCCATTATGGTCTTATTCTTTAAGAGTCCAAAATTCTATAGAAATTGATACTAAACGTCCCGATGGCACCAAAACGTTGGAAAGAACTAATTTTCTTCTCTTAAATCCTCCTAAAATGCCTTTAAAATTAATATAGCGTTTTCTTTAGAGTCATACAGTCCTTGAAACATCAACCTATGGAGGGGGGGGGGGGGTTGAGGGGTAAGAACTACAAAAAGAAAATATGGAATTATCAAAAGAAAATCCCAGAATCAAAGAATTTCAATTCTCTCTTTATCTGAAAATTTGTTGAGATAAGTATCAGGTAAATCAGAATGTTATTTGATTGAAAGTGTATAGCAAAGCAAACTAAGCTTTTGCTTGAACAATCAACATTTCTTTATAATTGATGATTAATACCATCAACTATGAGTCAGTACTACATTAGAATTCCAGAAGCACACAGCAATGAAGTCACAGCAACAGTTCCAAATAAGAACAAGTTGAGTTTGTGTTTCAAATGATGGAAAAAAACGAAATGATGCAGCGTGAAAGATGTATAATTACAATTTTGCAACAAGCAGTCAATCGGAAAATGATGAAATCAATGTTTTCATTTTCGTTAATTTAAACCGAAAATACAGGTCATAAAACAGAGCTAAACAGAAAAAAAAAATCATCTGGTAAATTTCGGCAGATTTGTTGCCTATTAATACAATGCAATAGACTCACTGGATGACTGCAATAGATAACTTGGTAAAAAAAGTCTCCCCTTTTGGAAATTCTAAAAAAAACAAAAAAAAAAAAAAAATGGCCACTTTCTGTAACAGGAATCAGTACTACAAACTACTAAATTTACAAAAAACGGGAACAAAACGAGGACAAATCGAAATTGCCTCATTCAACAATATCATCATCATTGACAAGGTTCCTAGTTTGAAATAAATAATCGCGTGGATACGAAAATGGAACTAAACCACTAAAGTATTCTAGTTTTTCAATATGAAGTTGGCTATCACCACAGCTGGGTCTCCCGTATTTCGCTAATAATAAGATTAGCTTTTTGAAGAGCCTGCAAAAAAAAAAAATTTTTTTTAGTTTCAGCGAATGCCTATCATGAGCAAAATAGTACAAGATGAATGTAGGAGTGTACTGATGCAGGCCACGAATAATCAGTAAGCCATAAACTTTTTAAATGCAATCAGATGGTGGCTGTATATTACAAAACAAACTATCCTCTAACCTTGAGCATGTCACTAGCTTCCCTTCTTCGCTGAGCGATATGCTCAGATTCATTAAGCAACTCTTCAGCGGCGTCAGATTTGTACAAATGAGTGACTAGTTCACTTTGAAGATTATCTTTCACGTAGTTGACCAGAAAGTGCATGACAGCTTTAGGAACACTGTCTTGGATTGATTTTCGCACTATGTAGAAGTACGATTTGATGAGTCGTTCTGGAAAAAAATAAATCATGGAGACTTGAAGCCAATTTTCATAGGTGGAGCATTTAAGCTTCTGTTTCACTCATTAAGAAAGGTTTGGACACTAGCAATTGAGCTGGTGCGCCATAAAACTATTAAGATTTGCTACAAAAACGTCTTAGAAGCTGGACGCCAATCGAGTAGCGATTGAAGCAAGACTTCGAGCATTCTTAAAAAAAAAAAAAAATGAAAACAATGAAACAGCTGCCAAGCCAAACAGTGGAGACAAATTAGCAAAGAACAAAAATCGTCTAAATTATTTTGGCCTCATTATTTTGGCGTCATTGGAGAATCGATTTTTCACCTAATTTAAAACACAATTATTTCAATGTTTAAATCAAATAAGTTATTCAAATAGCCTACAACTAACTGATATACTCACCAATTACAGCACACTCTTTCTGTTCTTTCTCAGAAAGCTTGCGTCCAGATGGTACACATGGAACGTCAACGTTCACTGAACGAACTACTGGACTGTTATCATTAGAATGAAGAGGTGTTGATGGCTGAATCGGTGGTGACACAATCCCCTCAGTAGAATATCCCATCACAGAGTTCTCAGAAGGTCCATTTTCAACAGTATGGTTTCGAGCCATCTGATAAATTAAAATGAATGGAGTTTCAAATATCTTCGAGAGAAATGATTAAAATAAATTAAGTTTCATCTTTACAAGAATGAAAAGTTTGCAGGAACAAAAAGAGACTGCTGAAGTTTGACAAATATTGTGTACACCAACTCAAGTCGATTTCATGGTGTGTTTCGACCTGGCAAAATACATTGAACTGAAACACTCCTTAGTGCTATCGAATTTAGCAAAGAACCTTTGAATAGTAGGAATCGAGGAATGATTTCCAAGGAATCAAGTTCCTTGGATTAATCCATATCCCTTCTCTGAAATAAAGATACAGACAAACACCTTTGGGTGGACACTTTATATCTCCAGGATACTGAGCAGAAGTTATCATGATCATCTTTTAATGAAATTTATTGTATTTTAGTAGTAAAACAGGGTTTTTCCTGCACCATTTGATGAAAATCTAAGGGCCCACCAATCATACCTCCCATTTCTTAGTTATTTATTGCATTATTGATTTCATTTATTTTTTATTAATTGATATTTTTATTGATTGTTTGAGTTGAACACAACTCTTCTTGAATGCGATAGTCAGTATTCGTCTAAACATGTCACTCACTACACCATAAATAATTTAATTTAGTTGACCTTTCAGGAACGAATGATTCCCATCTTCAGGATTTGGCAGTAGGCCATCCACATTATAGCCATCCAAGAAGGGACTTTGTCAAACCAACAAACAACAACAGTCAACTATCGCAGCTTCAACTTTAACTCTTATAAAAGGTACTAAAATCACAGCTGTAACATGTACGAAATAAACAAAATTTTTACTCAAAATGACTAGGAGAGCTGAGTACAATTTATTTCTAAAGCAGCTTTGGATAAAATATATTATGAAAATTCTGAACTCAGCTCTTCTAGTTATTTTAAGTAAATTTTTTTTTTTTGTTTCTTACATGTTACAGCCGTGATTTTAGTACCTATTAAAATAGTTAAAGTTGAAGCTGTGATAGTTGACTGTTGTTGTTGGTTGGATTCACAAATTTCTTATGATGGATGGCCTACTGCCAAATCCTGAAGATGGGGATCGTTCGTTCCTGAAATTTCAAATAAACTAAATTATATATATGATGTAGTGAGTCATATGTTCTGACCGAATCCCGACTATCGCATTCAAGAATCATCTGAGCGGCCGAATAATCGATTACCAACAATGGTACTCTGCTTACCCGTTTGTCATCATGATGAAGTAGCTGAGAATTAGGCCTCCGCAGAGTAGAGTTTCGGGAAACTTCAATAACTTCCTCCTCAGCAGCTGTATCCAGCAATGATGGAACCAATGCTGCTTCCTTGTGAAAGTCTGGATGTTTTGTGTTTATATAGGCCAACTCAATAGCAACCAAGTTTTCTACCTACGAAAAAAGAAAATGTTCAAGTCATAAAGTGTGGTAGTAGGTGAAATTGCTACATATATGTTGAAGTTTGTTTGTGTGGGTGTGTGTGTGTGTGTAAAAATTACAATGCAATAATATATGAGGAGCAAATAGCTGTTTCTTGCCTGAACAACTCAAATTATTAATACAAATATTGTAGAAGCCAATTATAGACCTCCTGACTACACTTGCCCAGAATGGGCAATTAGCATGAAATTTTTTTATTCTTCTTCGAAAGTACATGCCATACGAGTAACCGAATAATGTCTCTTAAGCCTGAAATAGCAATGGTGAAAATAAAAGATTCTAGTTAAGTTATCAAGTTTGAAAACGGCTCAAGCTGGAAGAAGTTGTCTACGTCAGCAGTTTTCTAGGCCTGCAGATAGAGTAGCAATGCAGTTTAGTAAATGGTAGGTTTGGTGCTACTTTTGAAAATTTGCTTCTATTCTCGTGACAATTCAACCCTCAAGAAGAATTGTAAGATTTTGATTTCACTCAGAAATAAAGTCTTCAGGGATGTAAAATCATTATTGATGATCACATTTGGAATAAAAATTTGATACTAAGTCCCCACTTTACAGTGATTAGAGTTTTAGAAAGGATTAAAAAAAGAACCTGTGTGAAATTGGCGGGTACTGGAGTTTTGCTCTAAAAACAACATCATAGAACTTTATTAGTGACCGATTACGGTTGTAACTAACAAACTCCAAAAACTCAATAACAATAATAGATTGTTGAATACATCCCACGATGAAAGCCATGTAGAGCAATGTGGCCAACAGAATAACATCCTATTCTTATTTCTTGAGAGAATGTCCACCATAAATACGAAACAGTGATTTAATTTCCCGCCCCTCTACCAGAAAATATCGAAGTAACGTAACTATCAGGAGCTTGGACAATAGAAATCACTTTTGTTTAATTTTTATTCTCAATTAATTTTATCAAGCCCAAGAACCTAGATGGAGCGGAAGCTTGATTCTTGAATGCAAAAGAAATAAATAAAACAACATTAAAACTTCTGCACTAAACGGCGAAATTCTATAGAACTCACCATTTGGTTAGTTGTAGGCAGGCGGCGTCGAAGTAATTGAGTCACAACGTCAATAATCTTCTCATGCAATTTTGGAAACCTCATCATTTCCTGTTGGGATTCAGTACCGCAATGTTGAATGATACTTTGCATTTCTTCATGCACCAATTCAACACACCTCAATGATGGCTCTTCAAGTCGGCGAATCTGTCTCTTCACAAGAAGTTCGAAACTCACCTGCAAATACAACAGAAAATGTTTAGATGTACCCTTGCTGAAAATAACCAAATTTTAGAAATGACAAAAAGTAAGGTAATCGCCTACTTCGGGAACGAAAAGTGCAGGTCGTGGGCCTGTTGCATTGCGAATAGCGGTCAGTACATCTCTCTTGGTCAGACCGGCCAACGGATGTATAGAATCCAATGTTTTGCCAAATGTTTCATGAAAGATGTAACAAATTCGGGCTCCCCCGCATCTAATTCATTAATAAAAGAATAAAAAATATTAGTTTGATGCAAATAAATCAATTTATTAATCTAAAATTAATTTTAAAAAAATCTTTCGGTTACTTAGAACAACTTCTGGAGCTAGATACAATATTCTATTGGGATACTAACATAGATGATTATTGGTTATCAAAAGGTTTGCATTGATTGAAATAATATGACTATCGTAAGGCCTTTTCAGAAGCCATATGCAAATAGCAATTGATTACTAGAAGGACAAAGAATGGTTGACACTCAAATTACTTCATTTGAGGCATGATAAATACTTACACTTGGTGAATCACTTGGCAAAAATTATATCGACAGCTTAACGGGGCTAAATAAACCCTGTCAAGCTACAAATGATGAGCAATAATCAATGCAGTTATGATAGAACAACCCAGCTTAACCAGTAAGTAGATAAACAGCGGAAAGCTATAGCTACTTACAGTTCAGTGGTTTCTATGTTGCGAGCAGTCCCTTCAATAGTGTTGCAATATGCAGAAGCAAATTTTGTTATAATCTGAAGAAGCATTTGGCTTTTGTCACCAATGTCATCACCATACGAATTCAGGAGCGATTGAAATTGGGAGACCATGACATTAACTCTGGTCTGTATATGGAAAAAAATAAACAAAAACATTTAGGGAGTTTGTACCAAGAAACCTAATAGGATTGAAGCAAGATTACAAACCTGAGAAGAATATTGAAAAAAAAAACTAATAAAAAAAGTGGGTAGACTTTAAAACAAACTACCTCCTAACTACACCCAACAACCATAGAGACAACACAAGTTTTGAAGGAGTAAGTAACTCATAGAATTTAAAACATGATACTTGAGAGGTTGGTGTTCTTTTAAAATAACGCACCCAGGCTAACACAAGTGAATCCTTTCCATTTATTAGGCTACGAGAGAATAGGGAATACGAGGGAATTTGGTAGGGGTTTTTTTTTACAGCTTCAAACATTAACTTCAATTGAAATATATAATCCATCAGCAAATCGAAGATAAAGGGCTTGCCTTAAGTCAAGGAGTAAAACTTTAGGTGAGCAGTAAAATAGATATCACAGTAAGTGGGAATAATTGAAACCCAAACGACAGCATCAAGATAATGCAAAAATAATTCTAACTTCTTTTGGAACTGATTTGAAAAATGTCATGAAATGGGCCACAACCCTTTCCTGGAGAAATGGGATGTTTTAGTAAACCTACACTCCCCAATGCAGATCTCTTAGGAATCTATAAGAGAGAAAATTAACTCATACATCGTAAGTTTAGATTGGTTTTATTCCCTAAATATCTAACAATATGTAAGTTTAATACTACAGGGAAAAATTAAGTGACCCTTTTTCCATTTATTCCACCGAGTAAGTTTACACCTTCAGACATCTTTAGGGCGGATTACCAAAGAACAGTCACAGGTATTACCAGTATGAGTATGAAACAGTCATCTAATTTTTCTATCTGAAGACAATTAAAATGTACCTAACTACTTGGAGGAGAAAAATCCCCTCTGTTGATTCAATTTTCTCCTCAACTAACTTTTCTTAGCCCCCGGATGGCTTGGTTCATGTAAAAATTAATTTACCTTCAAATCAGGCAGGCAGTCACGTATGTGATGCATGAGCAGTCGATTAAGTGTCTTAGCTAAGTACGGGGTGCCATTGCGATTGGCCAATGTAGGATACTTTCTCTGTAGAAATGCTGCTTCATCTCTGAGAGCGTCTTTTATACACTAAAAAATTGTAAATATAATTGCAATTAAAAACAAATATGTTCTCATGACTATCTAGAGGGATTCAAGTAACAAGGTAATGAGTACAAGATCACTCACCTTTTTATCAAGAATATCCTGTTGTGAACGATTGACCACACCGATTATTCCTAGTTTCACTGGGATGATCTTTCCACAGAGAATGTCAATTGCATCAGTACCTTGAAAAAAAAAAAAAATACAATTAGAAAACGCTACAAATAATCGTAGTTTTTAAAAATCCTAATGAACATAGCTTCAACTGTGATTCAAGAAGAAGATCATCATCTACAGCAAAAATATCACAACACTGTCACTGATAATAGTCTCCCATTTTATTTTGCTTCAGAGTCGAGATCTATCTTTCATGATACAAAACAATAACATTTTACTACCATGTTTGCGCAGTAAATTGAAGTATTGTGATTGTCTGAAAATTCAATAGAGAACATAAATTGAGGTGGAGAAAATAAAATAAAAGCAATCACTACCTGCATCCATCAGATCCAGTTTTGTGACAACAGCTAACGTTCGTCGTCCATCTGGATCAACTTCTTTAGCGATCTTGATGCTCTCACTTGTTGCCATGTCAGTATTAGCAGGCGTCACAGCCAAAATGATGGAATTGGGATTCTTAATGTACTGGAATACCAGTTCACGAATTTGATTTTCAATATCTTCAGGTTGATCTCCAACCGGAACCTGAAATTTATTAGCACCATAATTGACTTGCAGGAAAATCTATGAGGAGTATAACTAACAAATTGCTATTCCAAGGTCTGGCCCTGAACTGAGGGTTGGGAGGGTCGGCAGTATAATTTTGGACATTTGTGATGCCAAAGATCATGCCTCCTAAACAGCCATGAAACTGAGACGGTAATCTTTTACTTTCACTCAAACAACTCACTGTGTTGTAGCATTGCGTATCCCACTCTGAGGTGAATTCTGATCTGACTTTATTTGAGGACAGAGCCTGAAGAGGCATATGGTGGTCAAATCATTTGATCTAATAAATTACACGCCAGAGATAACGTAATATTTTAATTCTACCCCTCATCCTCAAGAAATGCTTCATAACAAGATCAACAAAAAAAAATCACCTTAGTCAATCCAGGCAAATCCACAAGCGTCAAATTGAGAATGTGTGGAGAATACATTTTCAAAACTATAGGTTCAACGCAGATTCCTTTATTGTGTCCTGCCATACGATCGGTTTCAGCAGATATTTCGTTGCGCACATCATCAAAATCTTTGTATATCCTGCTCTTAGTATGCAAGAATTGCGCCCACTCTTCAATTTCGGCAGTGCCTGAAAGAAGAGTAGTAGTAGGAAGTATTGTAAATGAAATAAGCTTTAAAATAAAACATATTGCTTTTCATGTCTAACAATATAAACTGCAAAAACCTGAAAAATCTTCTTACTGTAGGTAATGATAATCTGGGGTTGGCACGTGGAATGTTTTGTCAATTTAAACTGGAACATTGGTCTAAATCAGCTGTGCAATTTAATATCCTAGGAAATGAAGTTTCTTTTTACTTTGCTGTAGTTTTGCCCTCTGCTTTATTAATCAGCACAAAATTGTTTTCCAGTTATTCTCAGTTATTGTCTAAGAATTGTGTGGCCAATGTCAAAAGGTGCATTTTAGAAAGAGGACCCGTTGATGTTAAACAAGCGTCCCTGTTACAGACGGGCTTACTCACAGTGGACGAAAGTTTTTGTCACACCAAGAAAGTTGGGGAAATTTTACAAAATTTTGTCAAATCACAGAAATTTTCCTCATTGTTTGTACTTTAAATCCAGCCACATTCCAAACATTAACACAGGAAAATTGAGGAAGATTTAGATGGGGGGTTGTAAACCATTAATTAAATATGTAAAACAGGAACGCCAAAAGGGATTTTTACAGTAGTGTCAAAGGGCAAGTGGCATTTATAAAGTTATGTATCAAATAAATCGCATTAGGCTAAATAAGATTCTGTCTACACAGGAATTTGGATAATGTTTAAAGATAAATAGTGCTCAAAGTATATACATTCTTTCAGCTTCTTGAAAATAAATCGAGAAAAAATAGGACATGAATATGGAAACAATACATACAATATTACATACCATATTCATTACGACGCTGTTTGTCTTCCTTGGGACAGTAATTCAGTTGTAGGACGAGAGGAGTTCGAGTGACAATGCCAGTGCCTCTGGGCAGGAACGAACGCCCAACCACACTCTCGATCACAGAACTTTTGCCAGAGCTCTATAAATCAAAATAGTGAGGAAATCAAAACTCCTGAGTATTCAGGAAACATGTGATGTTGATTGTACATTGATATTTGGCCAAGACCATCGCGGGGTCACTAGCTTTTATGGTTCTCCAGTTATCGTGTAGAATTCGTGATTTTTTAGACAATTTGGCATGAATGTATAACATCAGAGATTTTAGAGCTATAAAAATCGTTCTATACTCGTTAAAATAGTCGTAAAACACTTTCTTGAGCTGTACTGTAGGGCGAAAAATTTAGCTTTCAATTTGAAAATGAAGAAAAATAAAATCGATTAAAATTAAAATAGTTGGTACGGAATTTTCCATCACAGATACCAATCTGTTGTTTGGTGGAAACATTTTTGCAAATGTTCAGAATAATTACTATCACAAATGGATGTTCTTCTTACATCATTATTGGAGCAAAGGAATAAAAAACCACTGTACAATCATTTGCAGCGGTTTTCTAGTCGAGATTCCCCCCAAATCATCACTTGAGACCTGGCAAAACTGTACGGTACGAGCCAATTTACATAATAATTAATGAAATCCAAAGGCGTAGTTTATACCTTTTGGTTTATTACATAATAAACCGTTGTAATCGCCCAAGAAAAAAAATTTCCTAACCTCCCCATAAAATTTGATGTTTTACGTTTCAAGGCACGTAAAATCCGAATATCCAATTTAAAAAAAATTTTGTCCGTACGCCGTCAACACTTTTCTGACGAAACTATAATAGCTATTTAGCTAATTCTTCACATTTTCACCAAAAATCAATCGCGGTCTGCAACGGCTCAATGGGGAAGACGCCTATTTTTTATTTTCGTTCCTAATGGCCTGAATTCTGCTATTGGGTGTCAGCCGAAGAGGGAATGACCAATTTTCCATGAAAATTGTGAGTTTCCGCGGAGAAAATCGCTAATGAAAACCGATAATTTTGAACGAAAAATGAATAGTTATTACATCATAACTAGTCCGTTGAACGTGAATATCGATACTAGCGCTTGTATCTTCGGAAGAATAAACTAACATTGGGAGTAATGATTTGAGGTTGCTGTGAGATTGCCAAACCCCCAATAGAGACAAACAGAGACCCCCAAACAAGCAATAGATTTGCTTTACGAGGCATTTCGGGCGTTACTAACTCGACGATTAAAAAAACATAACAAGTAGCAGTGAAGTTAGCATGACTCCAGTCTTAAAGACCGTCTTGTAGTTGTAGTCTGTCTTTCAGCCGACTGCAGAGCGCTCTAGGGAGTTACTTCAATCGGTTGGAGTTACATCTCCGGGTTTATTCAAACCGCTGATTTTCCTTAGCGATTTTCTCCGCCGAAACTCACAATTTTCATGAAAAATTGGTCATTTTCGCTTCGGCTGACACCAAATAGCAGAATTCAGGCCATTAGGAACGAAAATAAAAAATAGGCGTCTTCCCCATTCTTTAGCCAAATCGCTATCTCAAGTTTAAGGGTATTTTTGAGGGGGGAAATTCGTATTTTCCAACGTTTTCCAGAAAAATTTGTAAAACAATCTCTCAAGCTGTATTGTTAGGCGAAAAATGTAGCTTTGAATGTGACAATTAAGAAAAATAAAAATGAAGAGTTTCCCCTTATATTTACCAATATTTTTATGTAGGTGGGATTGTTCTGAAATGTTCGGAATAGTTTACTATGTTTTAAGTCAAGGGTCTTCTCACATTATTATTCAAGGCAAAGGAATATTAAACCAAGCACTATAATTTGCAGGGTTTTTATTATTTGCGATTAAGTTCAATGGTTTATTACTACAATAAGGCAATAACGTTGCGGCAATTTCGGCGGTTTTTAATCAACTGGAAAAGAGCCGAGTAGGTATTGGAAATAAAAATAGGCAAACACTGACTCGCTGGTGAAACACAAGTTCTTTTGGACCGCTGACAAGATATATATTGTCGAAATAAATAAGCAGTTAAATAAAAAATAACAATGCGCTTAATCCAATGATTTACCTGCGTTCCAATCACTGTTATCTGAGGAAGTTGTATAGCGTCGGCGCCGACGGTGTTGAAAACGTCTTGAAGCTTATTTATCACCGGAATCAGAGCTTCCATTTCGGTTATTCAGTCTATTACCTCGACAAGAAACCAAAACTAAAACGGTTTCACACAATCGGACTCGCGCTCGAACAACCCAAGCGCATTCTCTAGTACAACAAAGTACATGTACCGAGATATAGGAAATCTAACTGAGAGGTTCGCCTCACGAAGAGCGAAATGGTCAAGAGGAGACTGCCTTTATCAAATGACGGTATCACTCAAAGAGGTATAAATCGTCGCTTCAACACAAAATGCTTTAACTGATTTTTTTTTTTTTTTGTTCTGTTAAAATGAGTTGAATTTAGATTTTTATCGGAATTTCACGCCCCATTGTTTAGCAAAGTCTGTTTCTCAAGAAAGCCACTCGTCGAGCTGTTACTATCAGTTTTGCCGACAAGTTAATTGGAGAATTTTAGTGAATTTCGCGTTTTTTGAAAACTTAAACGTGGGAGTAATTGTTACTTTGATAAATAATATGACTCTAATGGTCACAAAAATCCGCCATCCATCAGGCGGTAACCATAAGAAACGTATGATTTAATAAAGTAACTAATACTTCTACGATTCAGTTTTCAAAAAATGCACGAAACTCTCCATAATTCAAATCTGAACAAAATGCCATAGCTCAGCTCAGTGCAGAGGCGAAAGGAGAGCAAGAAGGATGAGCTAGGAACGAACTGGCAATCGAACGCCAAAATGTGGACAGCAATTTGCTATGATTGAAGATTTTTATATATAGTAACATACTGCAATCATTGCGAGTGAAGAATAATACTTGATACAACTCAAGAGTAAAATAGGACATGCTGCAACTCGGCTATTTTGGTTTATTAAATAATAAACCATTGTAATCGCCCAAGAAAATGATTTCTAATCCCCTAAAAATTTAATGATTTTTCAAGGCATGCGGAATTCGAATATCCAATAAAAAAATTCTGTTTTCTGAATTTTTTGTATAGGATATTCGGATTCTGCATGCGTTGAAATGTTTCACATCAAATATTGAGGGGAGTTTGAAAATTTTTTGCTGGGAAGAATACAATGGTTTATCATCGAATAATAAACTGAAATGCCACTATTCTACTTGTCAGTTCTTGCAGAGCAAAGAAACCACTTTCTTCTATTGAGCAATTTTAGTGAAAATAAAAATGTTACAGGGGAACTTGTTCGTTATAATATTCGACAGCACGAAGACGAAATCGTTTTGTGTAATGAATAATATATGTCTACTATTACCGTAGTACGGGAGGAAAACTAACGGGAGGAATAATACTTGGCCGGTTTGTGTGATACTACATGATAGACGAGCGCTTGCTCCCAATTGTTTTGTTGTGTTTTTTTATCAACTTCCAAGCTTCTCAATAATTTATTGTATAGCCGTGACAGAATAGAAATGCAGTTTAGTTTCTTTCTTCAACTGTCGTGTATCATAATTCCTTCGCTGCACGACCAACGTTCGTTGAGCGTTAAGGCTACTATTTTTGGCGCGCCATTGGAAAAATTAATTTGAAGGTTCATCTATTAGGATTATGGCTGATTTAATTTCGGAGCCCGGTAGCCTGGTAAGATCTCATACTCATTGAAGTGACTCATGCTCTTAGCATGACACATATATCTGATATAAGTAGCTCCCTGAATTTCGATTCAAAGTGAAAATACTATAATTTGCATAGGCAAAATCGGCGTTGTATTATGTTAAATCTGCGTATTCTTTCGCCTTTAATGTCCCACTAAGGGAATCGGTGATGACAACAATGCAAAACCACTACGTAGCCTATCTACGTGGCCCTACCGTTGAAAACTTCACAGTTGCATTACTTTGGGTAGATCGAAGGACAGGTTGTGCCAAACCAAAAACGCTGCAAATGATTGCACAGTGGTTTATTATTCCTTTGCTTCAATAATTATTTAAGAAGATTATCCATCAGTGATAGTAATTATTCCGAACATTTGTTAATGTTCCACCCAAACAACAGATCGGGTAAAATTCCGTAGCAACTATTGTAATTTTAATCATTTTTATTTTTCTTAATTTCCAAGTTAAAATCGATAGTTTTCGACGAGCATTCCAACGAGTACAGAACGATATTAATAGCTCCAAGAACTCTCGAGTTATAACCGCATGCCAAAGTTCCGAAAGCCAAATTCGACACAAAAGTTGCGATAACTCGAGAACAAATAAAGCTATCGACCCCGCGATGGTCTCATTCGACTCAGCGTCTAAAAATTTATAAAATTTGGTACCAAATACAGATTTTTCTGAAAACCTTGGAAAATATTAATTTTCTCCCCGTCAAAACCCCCCAAAAATACCCTTGAAATTGAGCTAGCAATGTGGCTCAAGAATTGGGCCGTCGTAGGACGGAGAAGATTTTTGGTGAAAATTTCAAGAATCTAACTATTATAGTTTGGCCGGAAAAGTGTTGACGGCAAACAGATAGAATATTTTTCATTGGATATTCGAACTCTATGCGCCTTGAAAAGTAAAACATCAAATTTTGTGGGTGGGTTAGACAATATTGATACCAAACACACGAAAATGCTGTGAAAGTGTTAACAGCTCTGATGTGAAAATGTCAAGTTCATAGCTTTGTATTCCTCCAAAAAATGTTGACGGTGTTCAGACCAATTTTTTAAATTGTTATTGAAATTCTAGGTACATAACTTGAAATGTGAAACATCAAACTTCGAGGGAGCTAATTTAAAAAAAAAAAAAAAACTATTTAGAGGTTGCAGTGGTTTATCGTTGAGTATCAAACCAAGAGGGCTCAGTTTCATTCTTGATACTAAGCTAAAACGTTCTAAAATCGTTATTTAGGTTCCAATAACCATTGGAAAGAGGAAGTTTTAATTGTATTGTCTTTTCAGAAATCTGTCTCTGAACCGAGTGAAGAGAATCAAGATGCTGATGCTAGTTGTGCGAATGAGGTTACAGGCGACAAACCATTGGACGACAGTTGTTCAACTCTTGTGGATGACTCTGAGCAAACTGACTCTGTAAATGAAGAAATGATGACATCTGATTTACCACGAGATCTTGAAAATGATTTTGTTGCTGCCACAACTGAGCTTGAATCTGAAGAGAGTGTATTGGATAGCGAAGAATGGAAAGCAAAAGATAAACACATTTTTATTCTCAGTTCTTCTGGCAAGCCAGTGTATTCCAGGTAAATTGTGGCGTTTGTGGTGATTGTGGTACATTGAAACGTGGACTTACTTTCAGTCTTCTTCTGAGGGGAAAAATTCGGGCAAGTTTGGAAGGGAAAAATTGATGCATTATTTTATAACCATTAATTTATTTTGCCAAAATGAAATTCTGTTTTGGCCTCATTCAAGTTGGTAGATCTACTGTTATTGAAAAATTAAATGCTTCAAAATTTTGAGTGGACTTCCAGCCTAAAATATTGCAATGCTCGTAGTTTACTTGGGTGTAGTAGCAAAAGTGAGTATTATGTTCCCCAAAAATGGGCAGAAACGTTTCTAACCCTGATGCTATCCAGTCATGTACTATATCTATGTCTATAATCATGATATAAGATTTGAGAGGGCGGAGATGTGGCCATTGTTCTTAACCTATAGTTCCCCAAGAGAGTTTTATCATGATAATAATCCATCAAACCTATCTAATCTATTTCTCGATTAGTTTGGCGGAATAGGAATTAGTGGGCTCTGCACTTAAGTTTTTAATTGATTTAAGACAAATCCTGTGACAAATATTAGACCAATCCAGCCAGGAGAAAAATAGAAATGAAAAACAAAAATGGAAATAATTTCGTGGTTTGACTGAAGATCCTCTAAGCATAGTTTATAGGAAAAGCATGAATAAATTTCCAAATTTTGAAGGGACAAAACGTTAAACCAATGGGCTGCCAAAATAATGTCAAACATAAAACTCAATGTCCGGGGGTTGTGAGGGGGAGAAAAAGAAAAAAACTCAATTTTTGAGCTTAACAAATTTGAAACTATGGAACCTGAATGTACATAACTTTTTGTGCGATTTATCTTCTACGGAAAATGATGTAATTATTCAGCTGTTAGGTTTTTTCCTACTCCATATTTATCTTTACTTGCGCAGGTATTGATGATTATTATTCTAATTTTTCAGACACGGGAGTGAGGATAAACTTGTTACCTTATTTGGTGTCATGCAAGCTCTTGTGTCATTCGTACAGTACAGCGATGATACTTTGGAATCAATTCATTTTGGAAACAGTGTGATCGTCTTCCAAATTCGAGGTCCAATAGTTTTAGTTGCTGTTTCGAAGAAAAACGATTCGGTTCTGTTTCTTAGTAATATGTTAGAGTAAGTAAGTGTCGATATATTTGACTGCCCACTGTTACCTATTTGCTTGGTCGTTGTAATGATGTAGGTTTCATTTTGCTTCTCAAGTTTAATATGAAATATTTATCCAATTTGTATTGTGTATTAGGTATGTTTACAATCAGGTTGTGAGCGTGTTGACTCTGAAACAAGTTACCACTATATTTGAACGGAGACGTAATTACGATTTAAGACGACTCCTGACTGGTTCTGAAAGACTGATTGATCATTTATTGTCGTTTTATGAAACCGAACCCTGCTTATTCATGAACGGGCTCTCCTGCATTCCAATACCTTCTTCTCAGCGTGAAGCTATCTCAACTGCAATAGTCTCAACATGTTCTAAAATCAAAGTAAGTTATACGTGGCGTCTACTCTGCTTTTTGACAACAGGCACTTGTCCAGAATGTGTTTCTGAGTACAGTACTGTGAAATTTTTGTTGAATTCACCTCTGCTCCAAACTAGACTTCTTAGAAAATCTTGATACTCAAATTTACTAGGTTAACGTGGAAGTAAAAAGTAACCATTACAGATTCCTTATAACCTTTAATATTACAACATACTTGCTGCAACACTGTACACTGAATCATAAATTGCTTGCAGAATCTTGTGTTTGCTGTCCTTGTTGCGAATAATAGATTAGTTGCGCTCGCTCGGAAGAGAAAGTATTCCATGTGCCCTTCAGATCTCCACTTAATTTTAAACATGGTAGCAGCATCGGAATCGTTCAAAACTGCTGAAAGTTGGACGCCCATTTGTTTACCACAGTTCAATGCCAAGTTAGTTTTATTTTCAACTATCTTAGTGTTGATCGTTCTCCCATGATAACCTTTCTGAATTCAAATTAATTACTTCATTTCAGTGGTTTTCTGCATGGACACGTTTCATATTTGACCGAAGATTGCGATGCTTGCTTACTTCTACTAACTGTTGATCAAGATATCTTCTTTCAGTTATCGGAAGCAAAAAGGAAAATCACAGAGGTAATTTGTGCTGTTATTATTAAAGGTAGTTATTTGAGAGCATTTTCAGAAATTTGGCATGAGGGTATAACTCTATAGTTCTTGAAGCTATAAAAATCTTTTTATACTCGTTGGAAAGTTCGTCAAAAACTCTCCTCAAAAAATTTTGCTTTCAGTTTGAAAGTTGAGAGAAATAAAAATGATTAAAATGACAATAGTTGCTATGGAACTTTCCCCTGTAATTACAAATCTGTTTTTCAGTGGGAACGTTCACAAATGCCTAAGTAATAGGGTTTTGATATCAGGAAGGTTTTGCTGTTATTGCTGTCAGAATATGTTTCTTCTGTGCTGCCGTATCAGCTAATCTGTTATTATTGACTATGGCCTTGTGTATCTCTTTCTTTCTAGAAGTTGACAAAGAACAATTTAATCTCAGCCATAAAAGAAGTCTTGGGCAAACCGCCATCGTCCTGGCTTTCATTGCATTACATTGGTGTCAGCAAAATCAGACATTTCATTTACAAATGTAAGAAATCGCAGAACGTCTTGTCTTCGCCACTGACTCCTCCCTATGACACATCAGATGAGTCTTGCAAGCTGTTTTCCAAGTATCAAATACTATACTTGAGAATGATGGAATCAAACCCTTTGCTGCACGTCCTCTTCCAGGAATCCGACGAAGAGAAAATAGTTTGTTTGGTAAGCTATTATTAGCATATCACGGAGTGCGATTATCATTGATTAAACTACAAGGCATTGAGGAATTGGGCTGAAATCATTGAACAATTTTTGGCTTCTATGAGTGAAGAGTCTGTACTAAGTACCTATACTAATTGGCAGAAACTTTAAAAGCCAATGAAGTATAAAATAAATTTGGTAGCAGGATCTATTGTGTTGAGCTCTGTTTGACCAATGCTTGTTCTTTCATGTTTTTTTTTTTTTACAGATAAGCGAAAAGTTTGAGATTTTGGCAGCCCTGGAACCAGTGATTAAGAAACAAGTCGCCTTGGACTTAATTTCTAAACTTTGTCAATGGATCCAGAAAGAAGAAGATCGATTATTTATTACAAACGTTCCCTACTTGTGATAGGTTGTATGTATGTCTGGTTTTAATTTTCTTCTATTATGATCAATTGTTTGTGTCTGTTGTCCTTAGCTTCTTGGGTCATGTATTTACCTTGAGAAAGAATTTGTGTGCGTTTCCTGATTGATAAGCTAATTGGCTTTGATTCAGCTGTGTTATTTGTTTTTGTTTTTTCCTAATGCTTTATTTGCTTCGTGTTGGTTGTTTGAGTCCAAGGAATTCTGGTGACTTTTCCAAATGATCGTATTTTACTCATCATTGAACATTTTCATCATTTCAGGCTCTTTAGGTTGTAGGGGGAGACAGGTGTGCCACTGGCCATATATGGATTCTAAAATTAATGTTTTGAAAAAATTTGTCTGAAAACATTATTTTTTGAACCACTCCTTTCCATTTTTTTTTTTACTTATAAGATTTTTTCGTGTTTTCTACATCGACTTTTTTTGTCATGCTTTCGACATAACTCCTTTAGATACGGGAGTAAATTTGAACGTTGTTACAACACCGGAAAGAGCATTAAATTTCCCATGTTTCTATTGTAAAAGCATTTTTTTTAGCAGACGCAATGCGAGAAAATTTGTTAAAAGTAAAATTTGTCAAATCTCAGAAATTTCACGTTTTTCAATCACCTGTGGTGCCTATTATTTTTACTATTTTCTGTCCTGTTGTAAGTTCAAAAGTTGTTTAAAACGCTCAGTTTTTTCTCTCTTGTTTCTTTTGTAGTTGAGAAAATTTACTATCGAATTTCTGTGTGAAAATCTCTTCACACTCTGAAACCCGTGGTTTATTCTTGAAAAATCTAACTTCTTAGGTGACAATCTGGGGTCTAGTTGAGGGTCGACGTATGAGTAATTTTTAATGCCAAATCGAATGGTGATATTCTGATGCCTCTTTGCCATCAAAAAGTTGACTTATCAATACTAAGAGTCAGCATGAGCTCTAAAATACAACATTATTGAGTTCTCTTTCCTTTAATTCTTTTATCACCTCATCCTTGCTACTTCAAGATTCCATGAATGAGCATGGTGGAATAAGTAGGTATCGTAGGTGACCAAATACGCCAAATTTAATTACGATCATACAGGAAGCTACTTGAGATACTGCTTGAAGTGCTTCACAAATGGCACGTGCAAAGTTTCCAAGTGTTTGGAACATTCTGGTGGCCACTTTGAGCAGTATCTCATGTTGCTTCTTTGTTACAACTTTTGATTTTAGAGAGCTCATGCTAATTATGGCTCACGGCATCTGCTCAGGAAAATTTGGTTTTACAATTGAGAAATGGGATGTTTAACGCTCTTTCTAATGATAAAACATTTGCATTTACTCCTGTTATTAAAAGCGTTTTAGCGGTTTTATTGAGTTATTAAAATGAAGAAGAAAACATGAAAAAAATCGAGAGATATTGTTTGAGTGAAAAGAGTAAAAAAAGAATGTGTCAAAAAAAAAGCTGCAAATGATTGTACAGTGGTTTATTATTCCTTCGCTTCAATAATGATTTAAGAAGACTATCAATTTGTGATAGTTATCATTCCAAACATTTGTGAACGTTCCCACCGAAAAACAGATTGGTAACTATAGGGGAAAGCTCCGTAGCAGCTATTGTAATTTTAATCATTTTTATTTTTCTTTATTTCCGAATCAAAATTGGAAAATACGAATTTTCTCCCCTTCAAAAATACCCTTAAAATTGAGTTAGGGCGTTGGCTAAAGAGTAGAGCTGTTGTCAGACCAAGATTGATTTTTGGTGAAAATTTCAAGAATTTAACTATTATAGTTTTGTCAGCAAACTGTTGACTGCGGATGGACATTGGTTCACACTTCCATTTGGTTTCTACATGCCTTGAAACCTAAAACATCAAATTTTGAGGGGGTTAGACAATTTTTTTTCTTGGGTGATTACAATGGTTTATTATTATATTAAACCAAAAAGTTATAGAAAACATTTTGTCAGAAATTAATTGTAGAATCTATACCTAGCCAATGGCATACTTTTCCCGTCTATTGATTCAATAGACTAGACAATCTTTTCTATGGGCAGGAGTGAAATATGATCATTCAGAGAAGTTGCCTTTCTTTCCCTCAACTAACCTCCACAGTATTTTTTATGGCAATACCTTCAAGCAATAACCTTACTCTTCCTCCTCCTCAGCTGTGGATTGTTCATCAATCTATCACAGACTGTATAAGGGATAACCATACGAGAAATGAGAAGGGAAGATGGCTATCGTTAAGGGAATTTCATAAGTGACCCCTGAATTGTTTATTATATTCTTCAGACTGTTTGTTCTCTAACTAACATCAGCATTAAAATTGGCAATCCTCTTGAGCTCAATTTTTCTCAAAGTGACTATGAATACTATCTAGCGATGATTAAAAGGTAGACCTACTGCTCTGCCAATGGCCAGTCTATAACCTGTTCTTAATTTTAATGTGAAAATAATTAGCTTCCCTCTGGAAAATTGAAGCAATATTGTTAGGCTCAATGAACCACTATTTCCCATTTGTAGCACTACAATTAGCAGAACTATCAGTTGTTTTTCTCACATAAATTAGTTGAAAAATCACTAAATATCATGGTGTTGTTATTCTGAAATTCCTAATTCCACTAATTCAAACGAGTTATATTGTCATATCAATATTGGCGCTTGAACCATCATCAGTAACAAGCAGAGAGTGTAATATTGTTACTGATGAAGGTCTAATTGACAAAATTGGTATGACAATATAACTCATTTAAATTATTGGTGGACTTGTGACTATATCATCATCTCCTCCTATTCTCGTGAAGTGTGATTCCACAGTCTCTGTGCAAGAGATTTGATAAGAACAAAAAGGTGGTCATTCCTGTGTACCTTCTTTGTGGGCTGTACGATGTTTAGTATTATGGTAACAACAGTCTAGTTAATTATAACTGATTTATCGTTGACTAAAAATGATTAAATTTTTTCATCCTTATCACCTTTTAACTGTACATGGACTTTCCTGTACATGTCAGAAAGCAACTGGTGCAATTCCTCGTTTTCTTGACAATCAATTATGCCACGGTCGCTTTAACGGACCTGGAAAGCCAGAATCTGGACAAACTTCCGAAGGCACAAAATGCTGCGATCCCGTTCGTGATGCGACTCCACCTTGATGACCACGTCACTCCTGCTTTTCTACGCCTGGGCCTATTGAAAAGATTGCAAATAGCAGCTATGGTTTTCAAGATCCTTCGGCAGCCTGCTTACCTGGCAGAGAAGTTGGTCTTTGTGAAGGAAATCAGAACCAAATGCTGCAGATGCCAATTTTTTAATTTTTTTTTTTTATTGCATTTATTTACAAAAAAGTTGTTTATTCACAAAATTAACTATTAAGTTCTCAATGCTACGGCTTCCTTGTGAGATGACTCGTGATGGAAACCGGAGCGTTTCAGATCAATCAACTCTTCATTGCTAATCTTAAACAATAAAAATGATAAAGTGACAATACTCTTCGTCCAATAAATTTCACAATTATGTATTGTATAATCCTTTCAAACTTAATTTAAACTTATCCAGCTCTACAACAGTTCTCCTAATTTCTTCTGGTAGCTGATTAAACAAAATTACTCCACGATACAGGTACAACCTCTGTGCTGCTGAAGTATTCATTCGGACTGTGTGCAACGTTATCATGTCTCCACTTCTATTTTCATTTGTTAACCATTTGATTTTATTTTCGAGGAACATTTTATACGTATAAATTGTTGTGGTTTTCTCATACAATCTGGGGATCAATTCATCGAACCACCATTTTCGACCGCTCGTTCGTTGTGCAGGGTGAGCGGATTTACAATGAAAGTATAGGCTTATTTCTTATCGATCAAACATTGGACATTTTTTTTCTAACCCCCTCAAAATTGTTTTTTTTTTTTTTTATAATTAATAAACTGAAATGTTGATGAAAATGTTACCGAAAATGTATGTGATTGGCTTTTCTGCCCCTAATTTTTTAAGACCATAGGTACCTGTTGGTGGTTATATTATTTTTCGTTACAAAATCTATGCTATGACCTAATATCTATTGTTGTTATGAAAGCCAAATGAACAAATTTATATTTCTCTACAAGTTTTTCTAATTCATATTATTTACTATCTTCCAAGATGCGGATTACATTTTTGTTACAAACTAAAAACTTCCCGATACGGAATAAGTTAGCCGGGCTTCTAATGATTATAAATCTTTCTGAATTATTAGAGCTACCCCTTTCAGTATCCACTGTTCTGACGGCGTTACACATTTTAAATATATTTGTTCAACGAATTCCGTTTCCGCTTGTGATCCACCAGAATTTCGCTCCCTCATTGACGTTTGATACATAGGACAAGTGAATCTCCCATTTAGATTGAATTCATCCTTCTTCAAAATGTGTACAGTAACCGAAGGCATCTCCTCTTGCCGGACTTCGCTGTTAGAGTCTTCGATCTGTCCGCTACAAAGACGTCGACTCGTGAAAGTTAATAAAAAGAAATGTATGATAAAGAGTGGAATAAACGATTAATTACAAAACCTTGCTTACATCTTGACTGATCTAACAAATTATTAATTTATTTGAGGGAATGAGCAAAAGGAACTCTCTAACTAACATCTGTTGCTCCAGCTTCCACTGTTTTGCAACGTGATAATAATCATGTTGGTATAAATTTTGATAGAAAGCTCGATTCACCTCAGTGGGTCGATGAAAACCTGGCTAACCGCCTCATGGAACATTGAGCCAGTGAGCCAGTTATCAAGCCATCTAATCCTAATCCATCTATCCTAATTATTATCGTCTTCGTCCATGCGACCAAAATTAATATTTGTATAAACTTAGTGTGCAATTTCAATAAAATACTTGCGTTTCAGTATTCCAATGAGCAGACTCCAAATAAAATCCGTAAATTTTAAAATCACCGTTCTCTTGTGGTGCTATTGAAAAATCCAGCTGTAAATCATGAAATTCAACTTGGTTCTTAGTAGCATGGTCAAGCCTCATTGCTGTGAACAGCGCCTTGGGGTTGATAAATTTTGAAAGGCAATAGCTTTTAGCTTGTTTGACGTTAGACCATTCCTAAAACAAGAAAAAGTGTTTACTTAGTAAATGTTGGTTAATTAAATTGTGAAATAAAGTGTTTGTACACCTACGTTATATTATGTGTGTACGAGGGGGGACCCAAAAGTAACCAGAATGGGGCTGGCATGGAAAACAGGTGAAGAGAAGGGGCAATTTCGGTAGTGTGGGGTGAACGGCAACATCTGACAAGTCAGTGTGCAAAGGTTCATCGCTGTGTGTGCAAAGGTTGGTCTGAGAGAATTTTTTTTTTCATGAACTCCTTATTCCGTTTCTGCGAAAACGCGTGATGGCAGACAGCCGATCACAACAACGCACTCTCTGTGAGGCTGTTTTTGACAAAAAAAAAAACAAGAAGAAAAACGGCATGACCCCGATTGTTCATTCTCCTACTATTCACCGGATCTGGCCCCCTGTGACTTCTTTTTGTCCCCCAGACTCAAAAGGGATTTGAAAGGGAAGCGTTTTTCCACTGTGGAGGAGGTGAAAAGAAAATCGCAGGAAGGCCCAACAATGGAGAAAAGATTGGACAATTGTTTTGTGGTCAATGGTATTTACCTTGAAGGTGACCAATATTTGGTGTAAAAATATTGAATAATAAACGTTATACAAGGACATTCTGTTTACTTTTGGGTCCCCCCTCGTACATTTTTTTTTAAATTGTTGATCAAAACTCTGATAGGCGATAATTCATTATATTCATAATTGAGAAATGGACGCTACACCAAATCTTGTTGGCCTCTTCAACTGTCAACTGTTCACAACTTGGAATTTGCATAGATTTTTTTATTCCAACAATTCATTCCTAAAAACACTATTTCCAAGTGAAATAAAAACCCTACAAATACTTGAAGGAGGAATCGTCAAGAGAAAAGAAGCACAATCGGAAAGAAGTGGGAAACAGAGGAGAATTGCCGACGTCAACAGCCCAGTTTCGCCATCAGAGCGTCTACATTCCAAAACACTTACCACTCACCAAACCGCTTCGCTTCCCTATCTCCAGCAATAATCCTAGCAATATTTTATCATAGGAAAATTGCTTGAATCGTCTCGACAGTGAAATTTGAGTTTTATAAACACCTTTAAATATTGAATCCTTTCGCATAAATCTTCAATATACAACGGAAGAGATTTCGTTGTGGAGTAAGAAACGCTACGCCACTCAGTTGGAACCTTATCTTCATTTAGCTTGTGAATCATCCTCTCTTGATGGTCAGTTAAATAATTAATCCCGAGGCAAGATTCTTTTACGTTCGTAAGCGAAGATTTAATTGTAAGCAGCAAGTTTTGGTAGCACGCTATTTCTTTGCCAAAAAATAGGTCCAAAGAATCTTCAGTTCTCTTGCAAGATATTTCGGATAAAATGGGTTGGATGTAATCCACCTGAAAAGTATCAAAAGATTGCATTAATTGCGTTGAATTATATGAATTGTGTTCTTTATCTAATTTTGACATCATGACAAACGCAATTTTAAATTCCAGCTGTTCAACTATCTCTTGTCTTTACGAATATAGAGATCAGTAGGTATACGCAGTATATATTGCTTCTGAGCCTGCAAAGCAGAAGAAGCCTTGTGTTCACTCTCGGGAAAAAAATAATTTTTCCTATGAATCCAAAATGTTACCTTCAGGGAGGTTTTTGTAAAATGTTGACGTTTTCCAAAACCACGTTTTTCCGCAGTTGATTGCGATTTTCTGGAAAAATTCCCACAACGCGAAAAGATTTTATGAGCGCATTTTGTTCATAGATAAATTCTTTAAACGAAAAAGTACAAGAATTCGTTCGTTGATGAATTTTAGCCAGAGCTAGAGCGGCCCAAAGTGAAAGTCAAAAATCCTTGGGTATACGATTGATTGAGAAACTGGGAATAGGTAATCAAATTTTGGTCATAGCGTCGTTCAATTGAGAGAACTTCATCGGCTGGAAAAGTTTTCTTTTTTTAATTAGGCCTCTGTTCAAATTTTATTGCACTTTGAAATTTTATGACCCTGTTTTTCACGTTTTTTGCCTGTTTTTCGCCAATAACTTTTGAACCGATTACTTTTACATAGGTATATTACTCAGAGGCGAGAAAGAGCTATAAAATCCTACAATTTGGTGTATTTAATTATATTTTTATGTTATGTCCCCAAGAAGCTATTCGCGATCAAAGAAAAGTCAAAACACATTTTTTGACATTAAGTTGAATATATCTCGAGAGCTATTATATACGCTAGCCACTTTCTTAATTTTTAATCGATTCTACACTAAATTTCCTTCATTTTTTTCCACAGCACCTAATCGTCGAATTCTACGTCTAATTTCCTGTAGGAATCATTAATTAATCAAATTTGATCCGTACTGTAAGTATTTGTAACGGATTTTCAAAGTTGAAAAACGTAGGAGTGGCGTAGTATTAAACCTGGAAAAACCGAACGTTGTCGTAAAATTTCCGCCGTTTTGACGTCATATTCGGATTCAGCATTAAATTTCCTATAAGAATAGCTTTCAAAATCGCTCAAAAACGAAAATTTAATTTTTCATCCTTACCGGAGCTCGGAATTACGGCCGGCGAAAACCCCGATTTACGGAAAATAATTTCTCTGGCTCTGTTTAAATTTTTTTCACCAAATTTTTTGCTATGTACGTGTGTAAGGCGTTCAAATGAAGACTCCTGCATAATAAAACAATTGATTCGCATTTATTTTGAACCCGAAAATCACGGTTAAAGTCCAATTTTTGAGCTTTCAAAAACCAATTTTTTTGGACCACTTGCAGATTTTTCCGAGAAATAAAAAAAATCACAAAAATACATCTTGGTAAGACACAACTTTCCTAAAAATTTCAGATTTTTATCTGTATTGCAAGGCGAGTAAAAATTCGTTAACTGATCGGTTGAAAAAAATCGCAGGGGTACCCCTTGGATTTTTCGCGAAAATTTTTTTGAAATAGATTTTGCTCAAATTCAGCATAATGATAGTTGATGATGTGTATATCAATAATATATGGTTCATTCTTTGTTTCTTTCGTACTGAATAGATGAAAATAACGTTTAAAGTTGAAAAATGTCATGTTTTCGTGTATAGTCTACTAATATTGTTGAATAACGCAAAAACGGTTGAAAAATGGATAGGTACATTACATTAGGAAAATGTGGGCAATTAAATTACCTATCTTTTGATATATTCTACCATTTGAATTGACGACTTTTTGTCTGATTTATCCCTTGTGCAACTTACAAATCTTGGAAAACTTAAAGTTGTTACGTCTAATTCTGCTACATCTTTGCCCCAGTTGAAAAACCCAATACTTTATGATACAAAGTACGTTCGAACACCACCTCCTACATACCAAATTATTGCAACTACTACTCCCTACTATAAAACCTACCATAGATTCCCACTCTCTATACACAAATAATCAACTACTAAACCCATACCTATACCTATATACTATTATAGTAGTGACAAGGACAACAACCCCACAAAATAATAATTATGTAAGGCCCGAGAGGAGGGGCGCAGCCCCTCCTGACGGGCCGACCGCGCGCTATAGCTGAGGTGGGCGAAGCCCCCCTCTGAGGGGGTTGGGCGGCGAAGATATCAAGATATTATTATATAGAAAAATCAAGCATCATCTGTTCGCCGTAATGAACATTTTAAGACAGAAACGTTTACAAATATTGACTTTTATAGTTTGTAAAAATCAAAATAGAAAAACTTTGAACGCTTATACCTATCTCGGAAGTACTGTGTGGTATCAAAAATCCGGACGGCTAGTTTGGCACAATTACTGGAAGAAAATTCGCTGAAAGTTTCATTAATTTTTCACGGATATAATGACGATTTATGTCATTTTTTGACCAGTGACACTTGTTCAGAAACTGTTTCTGGGCATGGTAGTATAAACATTTCTTCCAAATTCACCTCTGTACGAATTAACGTGGCTTCGAAACGAACCTTCAAAAGGATGTTTTCTATGTGCTCCAAAATTGAATTATAATCGGGGTCTGCTGATTTTTCTTGCGATGAGTTGTAAGCAGCGATAGCCTTATGGAAACCCTTTGCTTCTTTGGCACACTCGGTTGTTCGTATTGATGAATGAAATCCAAGAACTGCTGGGTCAGTGGTAGCAGGAATATTCTAAAAACATTAGAAGCTGCATACTAGATCCATTAAGTCTCCATTGGGACTGATTAAATTAAACTTTATGATTTGTCGCATAAATATCCATTTGATTCGACGTGGGGATGAGGTTGAGACGTAATCAGCGACGTTATCTCATTTAGAATTTTTATACTTCTAGCGCTTTCGCCATTCAAGGCCTCTTAAGGAAACACCTTCTTAATAAAATTTTTTTAAAACAGGTCCTGAAAGTACCTCTTCAAGGCTGGGATTGTCGTGAACAGGAAATTTCTAAAACACCTCCGCTTTTTGAACCTAGAGTCTAATAAATTAAAATAAATAGGGGGAACAGATTCAAATGCAGGAGTGACTAGAAAGGGGAGAATTTAACATTAAGACATGAAGATGACCAGAAGTGATCACATAATATTAATAACAAAAAGGAACCCAAGGTTGTCTTTAATTTGTCATGTCTTAATGTTACTTACATTGTTACCGACTTTCAAATCAGCAAACCTACCTTGATAAAAGTAATGTAATCCATTTGGCTATAACCGATTGGCATTATGTATCGCTCGTCCACTTCACTCAAGCAGTAGCCCATCGTCTTCAAAATTCCGGAATTGATGTACTTTACAAATGTTGATTCAAGAATGCGTAGATCCCAATGATTAGATACTTTGCCACCATAAGTGCAAAAATTCACAATGTAAGAAATAACGTCGAGGGGCACCTTTTTGGAAGTCTGCACCAAGAACTATAACCAGAAAGTTGACAAATTTACGCACTCTGACACTGTGAGGAATTTTCTCTTGTCTCAAGCGTTTCGAAATCTAGGAAATAAAACCTTTGTGCTTTAATGACAAAAATATAAAGAACTATTGTATTAACACTGAATACGCAATTCCTTAAACCGGAAAGCCATCAATATGCTTAAATTTTGATGCATGTAAAAATTATTGCTGCTTTGTCTGCTCTTTCGAGGAGGGAATTAGCATCGAAGTTTTTTCTTCTTTTATTTCGAAAGTACATGCCACGGAGTTATCGGAATGATGAGATTTTGGTGCCACATGGAAATACTGTATTTACATTATGTATAATACTTATTGATGATCACATTTGTAATAAAAAAATCGATGAAAATTCCCATTCAGAAAAAACATTTTGGTTACGATGAAGTTTTAGTGTTTTGTATTCAAAACGTTTGAGAATGAAATTATCGAATATTAGAATAACTACGCAAAACATCTATAGTATAATAGTCCTATTAAAATAATTGTAAATAATTAAAATAACATCGTGAAAAATCCGTTTCATGCACCCGAGAACAGAATCTTAGATTGATCTTCTTTTTGTAAATCAAAATCAATACAGTAAACAAAAATAAAAATAAATATGGTATACATCACGTATGTGTCTCTTTGCATGACATTACGTTGGTAAGGATAAAGCAGCGCCGTTTATTACAAGATTTACATACATCCGTGAAGGTGTCTACTTGGTATACACTCGTAAGTATAACGACATAGGAATGTTCACATATGTACGAATTCAAATAAACGCAATAGACACGTAGTTGGTATGCGAATAGAGGAAAAAACAGAAAGGAGAGTAATTATGCCATTTACTGAAAAATTTCATAATAGTTACGTAAAAAGAACGGAGAATTGATAAAAATTTAGGAAAATAGACACTGAAAAAAAACCTGAAAAAGTTTCAATAAGATAATTGTTTTGACTAGAATAGGTCCAAAAGTTTTCAGTCTAAATTACCTGAAGGTTCACAAGAATATGAGACAAAGGGATAGTCACGAATTTCCCGAATTTATATAAAATATATTCTTGAATCAATTTCGGCATTCAAGTCTTCATTGCCAAGTTGAAGTTTGGCAACGTAGAAGTTGTGAGTTAGTTACTAATGATGGCCTTGACGTCAAAATCGGTTTAAAAATGTAACTTATCTAATTTCGTGATTATCTCTTCTTCTCCTATTCTTGTCAAATGGGATTCCACTGCTTCAGCAAAAGTGACTTAGCACAAACAAAAAAAAAAATAATAAAAAATAATAATAATAATAAATAAATAAAAATAAATTAAATAAATAATAATAGTGATAAAAACCTGAAGATTCCTTATGGTTATGCTGTAGTCGGATTCATCAAAGTGGTACGGCAAGTTCCAACCGATCGATCCAAAGTTGTCTCTAGCTTTAAGGACTGCATGAAAGAAAGTGACACCGAATAGGAGTTTGGCAAATTCGTCTTGTTTTTTTCCGCAGCTGTTGTAAAATTCATTGCAGCTTAACAAGCCCGAGTTGTAATTTTCCCATAGGCTGCGTTTCAAGTCCTTTACTACTTCTAATGTTGCTTTCAAACATTCTTCAATAAGCGCAACGGGCAACTGGAAATTACATAAACAATGGTCTCTAGCGTCCAGTCATGTAGATGGCGATATTTTGCTATTTTTCTAGTATACTGAAAGCTTACCAAATTGTTTCCAATCGTGAAAAACAAGATCAGTCGAAAATTTTGACTAATATTGCCCGTTTGGTCGATTTTCAGAAACTCGCCTAGGTTCTCCAACCATCGAGGATCAGCTAAATTGCAGTTTTGAACGCAGATCCAACGACCGCTTTTTTGTCCATCTCTAATTCGCTGTAGAACTTCATCCTGCTGCAATTCGATAGATTATATACGATAACATAGACTTAGACGACACACGATACGTAAGTACCATTGCAATTTATAATCTTTTGATTTCGTACTGCAGTTACTACCCCAGAAATGTGATTTGTTGGTGAAATTTAGCGTGGACTTATTTGGTGGCTTATTCGTTTTAGGGCAGGAAAAAATACTGATTCGTTTATATGTTCAGCTTTAAATGTTCTACTTTAGGGGTGGTCAATATTACGGCAAAGGTGTTCCTCAATGATTCCATTACCGATTGGAAAAATTTGGGCGCTCGTATGTTTGGTAGTATGGGATACAGGGGATAATCGTATAATTCAGATTATATGGTTCCCAAATAAACCTCACCCTAACCTCGCAATAGTGAACCTCAGCAGCATACTCAACCTGTTACATAGATACTATTACAAGGGATATCCAGAAAATAAGGTTACAACTGCTGCCAAAAATCGAAAACTGCATATATTTTAACCACATTTACAGGGTATGTTCCAAAATATATGTTTATTTGTCGACATAATCGCCATCCCGATCAGTACATTTTTTCAGCCTTGGCACCAGCCTTGGGTTTTGCAATATGCGTCAGCATTGATAGTTGTCCCTCTGGCCATAAAATCCACCAACAACAACCCTTTTCGGTCCCAAAACACCGATGCCATGATTTTACGCTCTGAGAACTGGACTTTAAACTTTTTTGCAGATGGAGAATGGGTGTGGCGCCATTGCTGGGACTGCCTTTTTGATTCTGGGGTATAAAGACACACCCAAGTCTCGTCCCCAGTCACTATTGAGTCAAGGAATGCTTCCCCTTCCATTTCATAACGCTGAAGAAATTCACGTGCAGCCAAAACACGATTTTGGCGATGTTCTGGAGTCAAAATTCCGGAACCCATCTTGCGCAAAACTTCCTGTAGTCCAATTTTTCCGAAACAGTTTCACCCATAAGGCTTCACGAGATGTGTGGGAACATTTCATGAAGAGTGTCAATGGTCACTCGACGATCACTGCGAATTTGTTCGTTCACTTGCTGCAGAAGCTCTTCTGAAATCAGAGACGGCCTTCCACTCCTTTCTTTGTCGTGAGTGTCCGTGAGACCTTCTTTAAAAAGTCTAAACCACCTTCCCTGTGCCCTTCAGGGGACTTGTAACCTTACTTTCTGGATATCCCTCGTATATTAGTGGCATTATCATATTATCAGATTTGCTCGACCTCTTTTAGAGATACGTGTGGCATAAAAACCTCTGTGTTATGAAGAATTCTAGTTGAATCAAATTCGACTCGAAGTTTTGATGATTTCTGGGATGAAAAGCGTAAAAATGTGAAAAAGGCGAAAAGAGTGCAAGAGTTGTTATAACTAGGGAGCGTAGCAACGCTCATTTGGGGGCTGCCTGTGAACGCTACTTGACTAAAAACTAGAATAAACTGTACCACACAGTGGATTCAGCTAGAATTCGGACGGGTGTATTGACAATTTGAGTTGGACATTATTGAACAGTGCAGCTATTGTGGTACTAACCACACATTTTCCGATAGTGGCTACATCAACTCTGTCACGAATTCCTAGAGCTTCAGACAGTTCCGACACCATCGGTAAAGCGTCTGTACCATCAGCGAGAAGAAGTAAAATAGGTGTGTCACTGTTGGAATCCTTGTAAACATCGTGGAAAGTCCATTTTTCTAAATCGCCATATGAAGTATCGAATGTTTCGCCGATAAATTTTTTTACTGTCGAGACGACCTAAAAAAGGGATCAAAAATAATTTTACCCTGCTGTCGATTTAGAGGATCGAGTGTTCCAAGTATTTAATCCTAGAAATAGTTTAGGGGTACTTTTTCAGGTCGCAACATGCTGAAGATGACGAATTTTTGAAATTTTGCTAGCGTATCGCTAAATGGTTGGGGTATATCGTCGTACGTTGCATCATTCGCTTTACTGGCATAGGACCACAAATCTTTATTTTCTTTGATGTCAACAACAAAATCTATAAAAAAAAAGAACGATTACAATAATGTACGATCGATTTTGCACTCGATACAAACAAAAAAAATTAGGCAATCTTGAAACGTTTTGCGTTGTCATCTTACCACAAATATTTTACATGCTTGTCGTAGCATTTCAAAATGAATTCTACTCACCATCATATGGTACTCTAGTTGTGTCAAGAACACCAGATTCGCCTGTCTCAACATCTTCAATTGAAATGGACTTGGGAAATTTGTTTGAGAACTCACAGAAAAACAACCAATCAGACTCTGACAGCTCTCCATTGAATCTGTGAAGGGATGCATTATGTAGTGATATAAGTGTGAGGCGATTGAAAGCTAAAACCAAACTAACTTTTATTGTTTGCAATAAATCAATATCTCCATTTTAGATTCCTAAGAGATTGTTCTGGGGTCTGTGGACAATATCAAGAATATTGAGTAAGGTTGGCATCACTGGCCTCATGCTATCGAACGCTATCTGATATGAAGCTGAGATTGTTTTCGTGGCTTGTTTTGAGAAGGTTTATTTGTGTAATAAAACTGCTTGCAATTAAGTCTTGCTTTTATCTAATCGCGATAAAACATGGTGGCAGCGGTGGGATCAAGTGATAACGATTTCTGCGGACGGTAAGTAATAGTATAGTAAGTACATGATCGTTTATGCATGCTGAATACAGGTTGGGCAACCCTTAATCTTCTTCTCAATGTTGCTCGAAATGTTTGGCCACCACATGGTCCCTTGTGCGCGACGCCTTGTCTTTGTGATTCCCATGTGGCCCTCGAGGAGATGTATAGGTTTAATACTAATTACTTTCCCCCACCGGTAGGATCGATATAATTGAATCTGATAAATAGCACGGTTTTCAGGTACCTGAGAATCGATGTGCACAGTAGAAATGCTACTAGAAGTTTATGCTTGTCGAATGAGGAAATGATGATGCTCTTACATAGGTTGTAGGTAAAATGTTCTTTCAAATTCGAAATACGCTTCACAAGTGGTATTTCATCATGTTTCCTGCAAGAAAATTCCAACTAACATTTCATTTTTTTTTTTGCGTTAAAGGAAGTTTCGAACTAGGATCTATCGGCTTTTCGTCGAGAGAATAAATTCAAGAATTATAGAATTGGATCAATTGAGCGGAGGCCTTTCAGTGGTATCTACTTCAATTGAATAATTTTGCTCTCAATCTTTCTCAGAGATTGACCGTACAGGGTGGTGCAGATAACTTGACCACTTTCGTTTTTGCTACCAAAAGCTCAATATTGAAGGTAAAAAAAATCGTTGTGTAGCATAGGATTGGAAATTTGTTTATTCATAAAAAGAAATTTAATTGGGAATCTGGAATCCGGTGGATGGCGTTCTTCAAAATGACTTGGACCAACGACAAGGGCTGGTTTCCACTGAACGCGGTCAACATTCACGTGGGTAACGACTGTCGGCATTCATTCATAAGGCTCTTCTTCCAATCACCTTTTTCTCTAAAAGTGTAAAAGTATCAACAGATTTTTTAATCGCACGGTTGCTTGGGAGAACTGCGCGGGGAGGAAGGTTGAAATTAGTGCAAAACGCCTGACGCGTAGCCTGAAAACACATTATTCCAAACACATTATTCCGGAAAAAGGTAGGTTATGGTGAGCGCCCGACGCTCAACGGCCCGATTCATCTTGTGTACTGAACTGAAGATAAAGAACTAAACTTCCAACCATCTTGAACAGGTTTGAGGGGAGGGGGCTCGTCGGTCACCCTCCTCCCGAACCCGCCATTTAAAAATGTGGTCAACCTATATCTGTGCCACCCTGTATATCATGCACCTCGCTATCATAAGATTATGTCGTACTTTATGAGTAGCATGAGCAAATTACTTACGTGGCCTGTATCGATTTTGTAAATTTGTCGATGAACCATTGAAGCGAATATCGATAAAAGTTATCGATTTTATGTAGGTTGCTTAAAATGGTGAAAAGATTAGCGCTGTACATTGCCAGGGGGACGTAAAGTTGCCTTACAGAATCGACTTCTTCTTTCAATTTCATTGACAAGATTTCCTTTTCCTGAGCGGCCTTCGATAATTCCTAAGATTTGATGCAAACATGTTTCAAGGTCAATCCAGAGTGCAGAGGAGTAGAAAGCTACAATTTGTCCTGCCTAGTGCGCACGCGCTAGCCGATTTCTTGTCAACTGAATCGGATAGCCTCCGACCATCGCTCCCTAGAACAAGGAATAGAGGCATTCTTCTGTGCTATTCTTCCCGGCAAAGAAGTAAATAAAACCTAAATATACTTTGGATATTCATTCACTGCAGCGTTCATGGCTTGTATAAGTTGATTTTAAAGCGATTTATTTACTCGGTCCGATTACAGCCCTAATGATGTCATTGATGGGTCTTGTAAAACTGTTGATAGTTCAACCTCTACTTTCCAAATTACAACTGACAATGAACTGAACCAAGGTCAACAGAAAGAAAAACCAGAAATGTGTGCGTTGCAATGCATTTTATTTTGTAAGGAAATCGTCATACGGAGACTTTAATTATATAAAATAAAATTATTTTCTGTCACATATTCAAGCTAGATGAAATAATTATGGTTACAGAACTCCCAGTTAGCGCCGATTCCGCAAAATCTTTACAACGGTAGCAACAGTTTGAATTTCCCGAACTGAAATACCGTTCTAGGGAGCGATGGCTGGAGGCTAACGGATTTGAATGACGAGCAATCGGATAAGTCTTAGCGCATGCGCATTATGGTGGACAGATTGGTAGAGTTACTGTTTAGTGTAGAAATACTATATACATGAGAAGGCCGTATAAATGCAATTGTCACTCGACACCAGGTGAATTACGATCACACCAGTGAAAGCTTTGTGGATAATCTCCAAAATTCGTTTCCTACCTTGCACATTTTCAGTTTGTTCACGCTACCAGAGTCGCCCACTATGTTAATTTCGGTTGATAGCAATTCCAAAATGGCGTCCTCTGCTTCTTTCAACTTAAGTCTATTTGCTGATCGACTCCGTATTAGATGGTTACGATCTAATGAGATCTCCTTCCTTCAGAAAAACAAGATACCAATAATTAGTAAACTAATTTACTGTACTTTCCATTGAAAAACTAGATGGCTCTATTAAAATAGGCTGGACGATTGCAACTGGTTCTCGCAAAAAGAGTCATTTTGATATTGGTTTTGACAGTTTTTAGTTCCATTTTCATGCAGCGAATGAAGTATCGCGATTGTCCTGAAACTTGGATTCGGAACGGAGAACATTTTATAGAAAGACATTTATGTTGTTTAGTCTGAATCACTTCCTGAACTAGACTGTCAGTCGGTCATAAACAATGATACATAAAAAACTTAAACAATCAAATTATAAAATGTGTGAAGCCTGAAGTTGTTGAATTTTATAGTAATTCCATATCCGAGCATTCCAATTTTTTCATGTAATACTTTTTTAGGGTTTTAGCCCCATTGTAGAGCTATTTCACTACCTGAGGTGAACATTTTCTATCCTAGTAAATGACAATGATTTTTTGTTTTCAGAGCCCCCTTTCACTCATGGTTCTTGTCGCGCAGTTTGATTAATAAAAGTTGATATTTGAATAGATTTATGGGGAAAGAAGTTCTAATAGTCTGAATTATACCGCGAACCTTTCTATGTCCACAACTGCAGACACCAGCTGCTCACACAAACCGCTCTCCCCCAACGTAAAGTCGATTATTACTACTTTATTGTAAACTTGTGGCAAATAGACAGGGTTCTTCAGTTTAGTTGTCATAAAAAGTTTAAATTCATTATGAAACCTGATGTAGTTTCCATTCATCACAAGACCATCGAAGATATCTGAAATCGAATTCATCAACAACACTGTTAGAATGCTTGTGGTCAGATATGAAACCTGAAGACCAGTTCATGCACTCAATCTTTTCATTGATAAAAAAACTTTCTCTCACAAACATTACCAAATGGAAGCGTGATAAGAGAGAGAAATTCCGAAAATTCGTTGCCGCTGTGATCTTTCAATTGCTCAATCAACATAGTATCTCCGTTGGTACAGGCTTTTTGAAGTAGTTGAAGACATCGATCGTCTGAAGCACTTATCGTATAACCCTCCTTCGATTCCACGATTTTTCGAATCCACAGGTTGGCTTGGCCGTGAGGATCGATACACAGGGGCCATCTGCAATGCACTGTACATTCAGATGCTGGAAGAAGTATTTATTGATTGTGATGACAAGCACGTAAGTATGATATCGATGGCTACAGGGCAACATGTGTTATAAAAATTAGGCTGGTTTTCAGGAGAGAGAAAAAACGTTATAAAAATAATGGGGCAATTAGTGTTATGAAGAGTGCAGAATTGGGGCAACCTGTGATATCATGCTACATGCTTTGGAATCTAGATAGTAGCTCAATTCAGGAAAACACTTTGATTACACTTGTTGGCGACAAGAATGGTATAACGCATGTTGTTTAAGCGGGAATAACTCATTCCCAGCGCTACCAACAAAAAAAAAAAAAGAAAAAAAGACGATATTCGGCTAGAAATTCTCAATAAAAATCATCCAAAACCTCAAAACCCTTCTTTTTTTTCATATCGCATGTTCTCCTGTAGTCATCGATATTTTGAAGCCTGCAAAACGGAACTATGAAACTAAAGAGGCTCATCTATTGGGGTTACGCCATTAGCTCTTAACCCCAGGGACACAGATTGGTAAGAAAATAAAAATCCAGGAGGGTTTCAAGTACGCGAGTACTCACTTCATTTTTTATGCTCATTACCTCGAATAGCTATCGTGGGAGTTTATTAGGAATTTACGATCGTATAATTGCATGTGCAAATAGGAAATAATATTACAAGTGAGTTCACGGGAACCCGTTAGAAAAACATTTATGATAAATAATTATATTTTGTTATTTACAATTAACTTTGAAAAAATATCTATGTATATATGCTTGTATGTGTGGATATGTTGTTACATTCATACAAAACAAGTTCAAATATTATTTAGATCCACTGCTGTATTAAAAAATATTTGTAATAGAATGAAAACAAAAAACTTGATCCAACACGGCGTTCCAGGGCTTAATAACTCACTTATTCCAGTTATCTTAAATTCACCCCCACTCCTTCCCATTGCTCGTAAATGTTTTTTGATCACATAATATTGAAGGAAATTAAATTCGCTACAACTTTCATTCAACAAACGTTTTGCTGGGATCAAGTCTTCCCTATGTTTTTTTCCTTTTTTGTGCCAAAAAGTGAAAAAGTGCAGATTTTCGACAGTTTTTTCAAGATGGCAGACAAAGCAAGGGGTTGGGGATGACGGTAACTTGGATTATTAACTACCTAATAGTCCTGAACAACGTCCAAAAATAAAAAAAACAATGCCGCATCTGATGCAAGGTGAACTACCTTTTTTTGAGCTTCTATTGACTGGACTAGGTGGTCATTTCTTCTCTTAGACCCAGTTTCCAACCATACTGTAGCGGTAATGATACAGTGGCTTGATAGATATATATATATCTATCAAGCCACTGTAGGTAATGGTACCTTACAGTGGCATCTAGCGGTGACGCCCGAGGAAGCGTGTTGAGAGGATTCATCGCTAGAGGCCCAAAGTTGAAAGCCTGAGTTTTGTATGTTAAATAAAGCAAGGCCGAAAAGCAGAGGACCTTCTCAAGGGGATGATCGGACGGATTTAAGTAGTACAGCCCTTGACAAGACTAATTAATTAGAGCTACGCATCTCTACTTATTCATCATCTTCTTGGGTAACCAGTACACTGATCAAAGAGTTGAAGTCTCATACATGAACCCTTGATTTCTATAATATGAAAATAATAAGAATACTGGATGTGGATCTGGATGAATACATACCTACAGAATAGTATGTCATCAGAATCAGAATAGATGACATCGTTCGCCGCTTCCGTTTCCGTCAACGATGTGAGGTGGAAAACCATTTAGGAAGCGGCTTCAACATGAACATGCCCATTATTCCTAACCGTAGCTCTTCGTGAACGGAATATCGTGCCAATAATAGGTTAAACCGTTTATCAGATGCAGGATGCAGGTTTTCTCATTGAAACTTTTCTGCATACTTGATGTCTATTCATTAGCAAGAAAATTTACCCAGCATTGCTTGAACTGTACGCTCTTCAAAGCGTTGACGAAATCGGCTGGTCTTTTTTTGGACAGGTTTTGCAATATGGTTGAAAATGTTTACAGCGCCTGAATTTCTCGAATCTCTTTCTAGGTCTTTACTAGATGGCCACACGTAACGGTAAAATACTAGGAGATTATGATGTGCTAAGCCTCCTCAAAATAGCATCAGCAACTCCTCAATAAGTTGACGTTAAATGCGACGGGCGATATGTGCTTGGTTTTTAACTAAATCATAATTTTAATATAAACATGTTTACTATCAAATCCATATTTAAACAAATTTACATAATAGTATCCTCTTGTATTAAAAATGTAGCCCATCATTGCTTAAATATAGTTAAAACTTGACCTAATATTGGGGAGAAAACGCCTTAATGAAAATCCCCTTCCAAAGAGATTCTATAATAGCGGTATGTAAGCTTAAATTAAGAAGAAGAAATTGTGGATTATCAATTACAAGACAGGCTCCTCTGTAAAGCTAAATTACCTCAAAACTCTTTAATTTTAAAGCTCGAATCTATTAATAGGCTGGCCAAAAATTTACAGAAGAAATAATAGGGTATCTAATCATATCAGCTTTCATATGCCATAACAAACAAAAATCCCAATGAAATACCAATGAACTTCATATGAAAAGTGTGGCCGAATTGATATAAACATTTGACAGGTGTTCCGTCGGGGTAGGCCAAGGAAAGTGCAACAGGAATAAGTGGAAATGCCTATACTGAATTGCAAATCTATTTCTTTCCAAGCTACACAGTAAGAACTCGGCAAAACAAATTTCGCTCCATTCTTAATGTTTGACACTTCTCAGATTTTTCAATAACTTCGTAAAATCGTGAAAAGTCCTTTTCCTAATAATTAGTAATTGGCGTCCTCTTACTGAAACTTCTTTCGAAAACATACTAGCGACATTTTGATTGGCAGACTTTCTTGAGGTTTAGCAATAAATTTGGCTCTAATTTATCGTCAAATGGACTGATCATGTCATTCAGTGCGTCTAGGATTTTCGTGAAGTCTTCGTCGTCACGTCTCATTGGGCCTTTTATTAAATCCTTGGTGACGTCTTTTTTTCTTTTCTTTTTTTTTGTCAATCTTACTACGTTTAATAAATGACTCACGATTTCATCCCTTTGCAAATGAATCGTTGTCTTGCCGAAATTGAGTTAGTTGATGAAATGATGCCGCTCATTTTGTTACCATCATCCGCGTTGATAGTTTGTTCGAAGTAAGGTTTGCGGGAGAAATTTCTATCGGTTCTTTTCATTGCAAATAATCCGTTTCTGAACTGCTGAGAAATATCATTCTCGGTTGTGAGCGAGTTAATAATGTCCGTGAAAGAAATCAACCATCTGGAATAGTTTTGGTGGTTTAAACTGGAAAAGAGATAATTAATTTTGCTTAGGCCGTTGACGTAGAGAGAAATGTCACCCGTACGAATTTTCGATTGAAATTTTTTTTGTCGTATAAATCCACATGTTGCACGTGAGAAATCCAAATGTGGGCTGTCAAAACAAGGTTGCCTTGGGCAGTTAGGCGCTCAAACTGCACGTACTTCTCAATGTGGAATTCCAGTGCTCTCGGAATTTTGCAATTTTCGACTGCTATGTTCACTTGAGTTAGTATCTTCTTTCTCCCAGGGAGAGTTCTAGCAGCACTTCCTTGCAATAAATGTTTTGATGACTTTGTTTGGATGTCCGTTTGTGGCAGCAAAATCTGCACGGATGGCATCGATGCGTTTGTTTCGAAAGGCGCTGTCATGACTTGTTGATGGACCGTAAATTACGTTAGTAATGATTGTTTTCGGTTCACAAGGTATGTCGCATTCATCTTTATAGACATAGGAAAGACTTATATTGTCTCTAGAAGGTAGTTGACGATCGTTACTATTGCTGATTTTTTAAGAAGAGAGTAAGCAGCATCCCTCAGAAACGATTCTTGCTTCATTTCGACTAATTTCCTCCTATCAACGACAGGAACAACGGAATCGATAACTTTAATGGTTCTCGAGCTTTTCTGTGAAATGTTAAGAGATTTTAAGATATTTGGCAAGATAATTAGAGATTCAAAAAAGAGAGAGACAGAGATTTGATTCGGGATTTTTTTTGGAGATTTGATTTTTTTTTCATCTTTCAGGATTTGTGTTATTATGGGAGAGAATGTTTTGAGAGATTTTTTAAAAGGTTTTTTAAGGTTTTATTTCTATTTTGAGATCATTTTTTATTTGGAAGAAAGTTTATTTATTAACTTTTCGGCAACTCGATTATTTGTGGAGCTATTATAATAATTCTATGCTCGTTGGAAAGCTCGTCTAACACTCTTTTTAGCTGTATCGTTTGGCGATTAATTTTACTTTAAATTTAGTAATTTAAAAGAGTAGAAATATATAAAATTACGATAATTACCAAGGACTTCGCCCTTGGCTACCAATAAGTTTGTTGGTGGAAACGTTTACCAGAGTTAGGATTAAATATTTCAACGAGTAAATGGTCCTTCCAAATCATGAATGAAGCAAAGAAATAATAAACCACTGCAGCATTTTTTCTCCAAAAATAAATATAACGTAAACGTGGTTTGAAAAAAACTTCTTCTTTTTTTTCTAGAAATACGGGCTGAAAAGAATTTATTTAGTCATATAGGTACCTTTTTGCAGAACGAAGGATAGTACCACTCTGTATAGAAAAGCTATCATCTGGTAAACCAGAGAAGATCCATTGTTCAATTTCTATCCTATTCGTCAGTACATCGGTGATTTCGAACTCGTCTGAGACTGGAATATCTGCTTCTTTGGATAAGGTGATCCATTTTTGGATGTATCGTTGTCTGAAACAACGTACGACGGTAGAATGGCGGTTGTATCAGAGATTTGCATTCCAAGCTGATTTAGGTTCAGTACGTGCGACAACCAAGATAATTGGCAAGAGAAACATTTATACGAGCATTGAAAAAAGAGTCTGATTAGTTACTCATGCCAGATTCAGAGAAGAAGGAATCTGTTTTCAAAGATGAGAGTGACAAACGACTTCTTAAGAATATCCTGACAATGTCTTATTTTATTTATTTGATATCGGTAGGTTCCTAGTTCAATAAATGAACGAATGTACGGAATCATATTCCTAGCAATAAGATTCTGAGGATCCTCGTCACTTACTCTTATCTTGGTAAAAAAAAAAAAAATGCACGGATATTCATAATTCCTTACCTGAAATATCTCGGGAAAGGGCCCAAATAAGTAAGTACAGCAGAAACAACCAAAATATCGCCAATGATAGTTTTTAAGGATGTTCTCAAGCAAGTAACCTGTTGTGTCCACCTTTCCTTTTCGCCGCACAAACTATCTGCAATAGTAAACTGAAATCATATACTATTCATATACTGCATATTTGAGTCTCGGGGTTTTGAGTATACGGTTCTCATGCATATTATCTTTGTCAGTAGGTTTTCCTCTTCCAACGCTTGTTTGAATATATTAAAAGTAACAATATCCTAGTTATTCGCCGACTTCAAAAATAAATACATTACTCAATGAGAAATATGAGGTGATTCATTACAGCAAGGAGCTGCATTCAAATCTTAATCAAATTGCACTACCGTTAGCCGCCAGGAGAGTTACGATGAATTTATATGTTGACTTTGCAAGTTCAACTTCCTATTACTTGGTACCTATTGAACTTCGTTTCAATCTTTCTCTGGCGTTCGGTGTCCATGTTTGGAAGATGGACGTACTCACTTGAACATTTTCTCGTATAAGGAATATATAATAATGTCATCAATGCCTCGGGAAATATATCATTTAACGGCCTGATGGTGCAATCTAAGTAGGTACCTACCAATTATAGTTTCCGCTTTCTTGAGGTTTTGAGCGCAAAAATCCACCTCTTTTTCAATTTTCTGCCGCTGAGATACAGCAGCCATTAATGTCGAGTTTAAATCTTCCAACTTATTCTGGAGGAGGACTAGTTCTGCTCTTTTCTCTTCGAGAAGACCGACGGTTCTACCATATTCTTCTTCAGCTGTGGCAAGTTTCTTCTTCTTCGGTGCCACCATCTGAATTGATCAAATCGGACCCGGAGTACACAGTTTATTAAGTTAATGAATGGGAGGGCTAATTGAAGGGATTTTTCCGTTCAAGAATATTCTTTTAACAGTCCCCTTCATAATCCGCTTCAAATTCAAGACTGATTCGGACATTGAGCTAGTGAAAGAATAGCAAGTAATGCCGAGTGATGTGCATTTGTCTGAGTTTTCAAATTGGTTTTTGATACATAACTTTTGAGCGGTTAGGAATTTATTGTGGTTGCGTGGAAAAAGGTAGGTAAAAAGTTACGTTATTATTATGGTACGTGGAAAAAATGGAGCTATCTAACCTATCCGCCAATATAGATATTTTCATATATAACTATACGCAGAAACACTTTCTGTGTAAGTGTCAAAAAGTGCCATAAATCGGGCTATATCCCTAAAATAAAATAAATTTAATTCAACGAAATTTCCAGAAAACGTGCACAATTAGCTTTTTTGAATTTTGGATGACACTGTCCATTCGAGAAATAACCGTTCAAAGTTTTTTCTACGTAGATTTTTACAGGCTATAAGAGTCGTTATTTTAATATTATCATTTCAATGTACAATAGTGTATTTTGAATTTTAAAGGCCGGAAAAATCAATATATTTGAAACTAGCTCAAGGTCTTGAAATGTTTGGGACGGCGATTGAATAGTGTCATTTTTTCACGCGGGTCACATACAGCACTTCCTTGTTATTCGCATATTGACAATATTTTGATTTTTACAGAACGCAAAAATGAATATATTTGAACGCTGTGGGACTTGCGCGTCATTTTTCGATTATGTTGCACTTTATGGGTGAAAAATGGGGGTGAGAAATTGATAGTTGAGAACGAAATATATTGAAATATATTACAAAATATATAATCGTAATATTCGTAATATATAATCGTAATATTCGTAATATATTATTCGCAGTATATTCGTAATATATTACGAAATATATTACAGGCTCGAAGCGCTCAATAGCGCCTAGTATGTGTATACATGCGCATGGCATGGTGATCTTTTTAGGTATCTTGTGTAACAGAGAATGAACCTAATTAGGAATATGTTCGGAGCGAACCTCAGCTCCAGCTACGACCTCTTCACGAACATCTCAATCCGCTAGATGACCACAAACAAACCCCAGCTTTATCTGCTACACCAGTATTTTACCTTAACATGACTCACCTTTACCACGGTGTCATATTTATCCATGGCAAGTACCCATTTGCAAAGACCCTCTGCGGCGCTAGAAGCTTTGACGACGACGTGAGGCCTGAAATCCTTATTGGGAATGTAGACTTTTCTCACGGTTTGCATTATATGAGGAGGAATGTTGTCCTTATCGTAGTCCTTCAGAGTTTGCAAAAAAGCCATATCACCTAGTATTCTTTTACTAGGTCCCCAGAAATCCATGATCTGATAGTGAAAACGTGAGAGATTTTCGTATTATTTATTCAAAGTGGCGAACTGGTTTACAGACTAAAGTTAATCGGTAAAAACTTGACTACCTTTCGCCCAGGGTTCACTGGATCTGGTACTCGATCTGGCTTCACATCTTTCATTACACACACTGCCGCCATCACCAGTTTAACGGTGTCTGGTGGGTTTTTCATGGACTTCACAAGAGTGATATCTGTCGGCTTTAACGTGTTCAGAGCTTCGATCGCGTCTGAAATCAAATAAATGAGAATCAGTTGATGCAAGGTTAGAACGCGAACGTCTTCATTAATCGGCTACTATCTTCACAGCGTTGGTTGACACCACAAGATGTGACAAGAACCGAGTCGATACCTCTTTTGGATTATTATTCAATAAAAGAAAATTTTTATCGCCCAAAAATTTTTTCCTAGCCCCTCTCCACAATTTGATATTTTACGTTTGAAGGCATGTAGAATTACAAGGGTCCAATAACAAAAATGCCATGAAAACTTTTCTGAGTATTCTGTAATTCATAGGGGAAATATTCACTAAAAAAATATTCTAAATCTAACAGAAGTTCTAAATTTATTTTTATTCGTCTCTTCGCGTCGATTATTTCTACTCGTTAGTTGTTCGTTTTAGTCAATTAGCAATTTTATTTGGTTCTTTTTTAGTTTTATACTCGTACTTCAACAATTAAATCATGTTGTTGTCGACTTGTATGTGGTTGTATTCTTTAACAATTTATTAAATGTATCGTTCTTTCCATTCCTCGGTTTTTTGATTGACGCCCTTCTTCAAATATAATTTAAACTCTCCACGGCAAATCAAAGGGAAGCTGCAGAGATTTCGTTTACCTTCAAGAATTGGTATGGCTAGAGCTAAATCATTTTCGCATTCTGTTTTCAAAGCAATCGCTGCTTCTGCTTGAACGTTGGCTACTTGTTCGTCCTCTTTCACCTGATGAGATGCTTTGTCAACGGCAACTCTTTCTTTATCAACGTTCTCCAGCATCGTTTTAGCTTCTTCCATGGCGGCTTCCAATTGGGGTCGTAAAAGTGCCAGATCGCGTTGCATTATTAAAACCTACGATAGCACACTTTCAGTAGTAGTAGGTAATCACCCAACAAACATATCGTTGATAGTGAAAACATGGTTTTTGAGCTTTAAAAAAGAGGAAAAATTCGAGGCGACTCATATTCCCAAAATCTCTAGTCGCCTAGAAATTCTCCCCCTCAACGTCACACCAAAAATCATCATTTTGAGTCATCAAAAAATTCACACTTTCGTCCTATTCCATATCACTCCTCCTTATACTCGTTCATTTTTTTTTGCATTAATTGTATTGGCACAAAAGAAATAAATATACATCTTTGTACAAGCTTAGTGGACAAACTGTATTGCCAGCCAAAGAGCAAGCCCATCGTATTGCCATTGCCCAAAACGTGAGAAGATGGTGAGCAATGAGCTCATTTGCGCATACGCGTGCGCTGCACAAAAATGCAATAGTTATTAAGCTAGCAACAAAAAATAAAAAATGATAATAAATAACAATAAAATAAAATAAATAAAAATTAAGGACGGTTATGGTTTCAAGTTTTTTTCGCACTGATATTGACGATATGCAAGTGCTGGTCCTTTCACTCTGTGACACCCTGTACAGTATTAAAAATTGAAGCTGTGACCGACTACTGGTCATTGATTGACCAGATCAATGATTGATTTCACAAGTTTTCTCAGTATAGCTGACTATGATTTATTTCTTCCCCATCGAAAATCCGTGCTTCTAAGAGAAGATGGTTCCAGTTCCTCTTAAAAGGATAAACCTGTAACTGTTATTACATCGTGAAAATAATATCTACAGTTGTAAAGTTATCATGGGCTAAAATCACCTGTTTTTCCGCTGAAGCCAATTTTGACAAACCGTTCATGTATTTGTCTTTCATAGACGTGAGTTCACCTATTTTGCTTGAGTATGTGCTTTTATATAAGCCCATAAACTCGAGAAAAATATGCGGCATAACGTACAATTTTCTGTTGTCCTTTTCATCCAACTGCCGAACTGCATCACTGAAAATTGCAAGTCTCATATTGCAGTAGTATAGGAATAAATGTAGTAGATCACACCCGAGGTTGTGTTAAGAGGATACTTCGTACACAGCGCTGAAATGAATATCTGTGGCAACTCGTTGGAGAGACTCCTTATGCCCATCGTCCATGTTAGTGTCCTTCAAATACAGTTCTGCAACTGAGCCAATTGCACTCGATGGCCAACCCTGGAAAAGCAGCCAGTTTGGTCGTATAATGAGATTGTAAAGAATGCTGGTTTAAAAACTAAATAAATTACTAAAAGTCGGTAGGTTTTAAAATTCAATTATCTCTCAAAATATTCAAATTCAATAGTTGCACAAAATTTAATCAAGCGGTAAGTATCCTATTTAATTCAATTAATTAGTGCATCGGTCTTGAAAATAAAAAAGCGTATGCGGCTGATTGATGGGTAGTTCGTTTTACAGGGCTTTATTTGTCTATTTCGACAGGATTCGTCATACGGAGTGAAAACTAAGATTTATCGTCAACCCAGTTATACATTACAACCTATTGCCTAAGATTTTCTGATACGAAGAGTGAATAGTGTAAGTTTTGAAAAGCTGGTGTACTCACGAGCAGCCATTGTTTTGCTCACTAGGCTAATTACATAAAAGGGGACTTCGCATCGATTTATTTTAATTTTTTCCGATAGTACATGATGCCACGTGGATAACCGAATGATGGCTAAAAGGCCTGAAAATGCATCTGTAAAAATCAGGGTTTTTAGTGAAGTTTTCGAGTTTGAAAAATTGCTAGAACTGAAGGGATCTACCACGTTGTTGACGTCATTTGCTCTCTAGCCCACGGGATTGGGCATTGATGCAGTTTTGTGGGTTGTATTTGGGATGAAAGGTAAACGAGCTATATGGTTGGACTAGGCTTGTGACGTCAGCAATATTCCTCTGTATCAGGCTTCTCTACTCTCGACGATTCCTCCTTCAATTTTTTTAATCATTCCGATTTCACTTTGAAATGGTGTTTTAAGGAATGTATGATAATCATTCTTGATTACATTTGGGATAAACAATCGATGCGAATTCCCCACTTAAACAAGGAAAGATTCAGTATGTAATATCTTACTTGGCACCAACTAACGGTACAACAGTTGAAAATGGATGGGTACATCTGTAATTTCATCCGCAAACCTCTACCGATTGGACTCATACAAATAACCAAATGCAAGTTGCTCTTGCTTTGGCTGACAAAAAACTGAAACACGGTAGATGGATTGATGTCCAGGTTCCTGTTCCCTCCTTGAGCAGCCAATCTAGTCAACTGAACAATGAGATTTTCATCGTCACGAGAATGGCAATTGAGACTTATGATTTGTTGGCAGTTATTTTTCCCGGCCGTACCTCCAGAATATCTTGCAATTCATTGTTGTCAAATAAATCCGGCACTTCTCCGGAAATGAGGAGCGCGTCCATGTCCTGGTAGTAAAAATCTTCCGCTGTCAGAAATTCGCTGAATACGAAAATGGTTTCGCGATTTTCCCCGCCGGAAAGTTTCATCACTCTTTTTAAATCAGATTTCCATTCATCCGTACCTGAAAGAGCAGTAGGGAGTATAATACGCGGTGCTCATTTGAGGTGCGCATAATTTATGTCTTCTTTCCTCGTCCATATTGGAAGAGCCAGCACCAACCCTCCATAATTCCCAACTACTTGACTAAATTTGCGATTAACGAACCATAGTTGCAGGTAGGCGTTATATGAACGACTGCTTCGCCGCCAACAGCTGCTGCTAATCTGATAAGACTTCGCCTGCCCGATCCGCCAATACCAATGAGAACAAGGGATGCGCCTTGCATGATGAATACTCGACAAATCCGTGACACAAATTCGAGAGCGAATCTGTACTCCGAAAAATGGAAGAATATAAATTACGAGATTTGATAATGCAATCATATTGAAATTGAATGATGAAGAAAATCGTCTCAAAGTTGTAAGAATTGGCAGCCTATGATTAACTGAGTTACGAGGGATATCCAGAAAGTAAGGTTACAAGTCCCCAGAAGGGCACAGGGAATTTTTTTCGTTATGAGTGGCATAGCTGCTTGTAGAGGGGTTCGTAACGGTCAAAAGAAGCCCAACCCGGTGTCAGTCAGTTGAGAAATGCCGTCGCAGGAGCAGTTTCCGTCAACCTCTGAAGGTGCTGTTCCCTCCACCTACTGCCGATGCGAGATTCGGTCAGTCATCAAGTTCCTGACTATGCGTCACGAATCTGCTTCCGAAATCCATCGTCAGCTTGTGGGCACTTACAGACCTGAGGTAATGTCACGTCAACATGTTTTCAAGTGGGTTAGGCTTTTTAAAGAAGGTCGCACGGACACTCACAACAAAGAAAGGAGTGGAAGGCCGTCTCTCATTCCAAAAGAGCATCTGCAGCAAGTTTTATGTGCAGAGGGACAACCATCAATGCTGAGGCATATTGCGAAACCCTTAGAAAATTGAAGAACAGCATAAAAAACAGGAGGAGAGGGATGCTGACTCGTGTTGTGTCCCTCCTTCACGACAACGCTCGATGGGATATTGTGACCGACCCACCATATTCCCCGGACCTTGCACACTCAGATTTTCATCTTTTCACTAAATTGAAAGAGTTCTTGGGTAGAAAACGTTTTTCTAACGACGAGGAGGTGATGGAGACTGTCAAGAATTGGCTTTCAAAGGTGGAGCGAAGCGTATACCACGAGGGTATACAAAAGCTGGTGCTGAGGCTGAAAAAATATATTGATCGGGATGGCGATTATGTCGAAAAATAAACATATATTTTGGATCACACCCTGTAAATTTGGTTAAAATATATACACTTTTCGATTTGGGGAGCAGTTGTAACCTTATTTTCTGGATATCCCTCGTAACTGCATCTCTTCAACAGGGTTCGATTTACATTGACTACCCGGCACGGGAATGCTCTAAACTGGCCAATCAGAAAGCAAATCGCAGCAACGCAAACGCATTGACGGATACCTGTGAACCATGCTTAGCTTAGTATTGAAAATGCACTTGGCAAAGAGTTTCTGGGCACCAATGAATCAATACTAGATAAATCAAAGTCAACACTTGAACAATGTTGAGAGTCACCTAAAGAGAATCATGTTCAATTTGGGTTCGTGGTTGGCGTCGTAATCCTCCATAGTTTTTGCGATAAACCTGTAGTAATCTTCTACTGATGCTTCCTCGTACTTCCTCTCGTCAGGCATATCACCGACGATTCCACTGGAGAAAATTAAGTTTCCAAGATCGCCATATTTTAACTGGAAAACGTACAACTCAGAATTGCAAGTTGACTGGGATACAGAATGAATGCTCTTCTAGAAGATTGCATATTTTTATTGAAACGAGCGTTACAAAAAATGGAGTATGCCAATATCGTATTTATTGCGCGTACCTCTTCACCTTCGTTTGCCAAATTATCAAGAACATTGGATACATCTTCTTTGAAAATTTCACTGACAGCCCTCGTCAAATAATCGAGAAACCATTGTTCGTGCTCTACGATATTGATTCGGTCAGCGAAGACGCGGAGTATCTCGTGAGTCCAAAGCCTATAACGAAAGTTTAACTGCTCGTTATTGGAGGAAGAGAATCGGGAGCCGAGATAGCTCATCAGAGCCGAGGTTGGTGTTCCAATTTAGAATCAGTATTATTTTCCTGAATAGGGGCGTGTGTGGTAGTGGAAATTAGGTATTCTTTCGCGTTGAATCGAATAGGTCCGAATCTGAGCGATATAGTAACGGTCTCGCACAATCAGCTTGTGCCGGGAATTTTTGAGCTTGACAAATACCATTTGACGATATAATTCATGCATTTATGAAGCTACAAAATTCGCTACATGCTCGTTGTGATTTTTTTTTGAACTCCTCCTTCTCTAGATGCGTTGGCCTAGCTGTGGAAATTTGCCATGAAAGACAACATGCTGCAAAGTTTGAACTCCTATTATTACTTAGATATGAAAAATTGAGTCTACAGCAGTTCGGCAAACAGGTATAACCAATATAAAACCTAGAAATTTATTTTAAGGTCGCAAAAGGAAAATAAACTACTGTTCAAAAAATGAATCGTGAAAATTTCCGAGAGTGGTATTTAGTCTTGAAAATCGTAATGATCGTAATTATAACCGCAATAACCATATTTATATTCATGCTGAACTGTTTGAGTACCGACCTTAATGGCGGGCAACGAAAGGAAAGCCAGTTCATGTGAGGAGGTTGGGGGTTGGTGAAGTATCTAGTTCCAAACGTAATCTACGAGTACAGAAAGATGGATGGAAATGTTGCAAAAGCGAATGCAATCTATTCATTCATGCAGAGGTAGAACGAGTAATTAATAGTTAATTAAGCATTAAAATAATTAATCATTAAGTAAAATAAGTTAGTAATCGTGGAATGAGATCGAATACCTATGCTTCATAAGGGGAGTTGGAGGAATGAAAAGCCGCTGCCACGTTGAAGTCTTAAGACCTTATGAGTCTTTTCTTGGAATACTCACATGACAGATATTTGATTATTGTATAATAAAATGACTTAGTTTTGCACTCAATAACAAAAAATGTTTGTTATTCAATCATAATCCATTCTAATCATCAAAAAAATATTTTCAAACCCCCCTCAAAAATTTGATGTTAGGTAGAATCCGAGTATCCAATAATAAAAATTCAATCCGCCACTTCTGACAAAACTTTGATAGCTGAATCCTTGAAATTTTTACGAAACATCGATCTTGGTATGAGAATAGCTTAATTATTTGCCATATCGCTACCTCAATGTTAAGGATATTTTTGGGGGATTCTGAAAGGGAGAAAATTCGTATTTTCCAAATTTTTTCAGAAAAAGATGCATTTGGTATCAATTTCTCTAGATTTTTGGACGCTAAATCAAATGAGACCATCGCGGGGTCGATAGCTTTCTTGGTTCTCGAGTTATCGCATTTTTCGTGTAGAGTTAGGGAGATTTTCAGAAATTTGGAATGATGGTAACTCGAGAATTTCTGGAGTTATAAAAATCGTTTTACACTCGTTGGAATGGTCGTCAAACACTCTCTTCAGCTGTACATTGAGGCCATTAATTTGATTTGAAATATGGTAAGTTAGGAAAAATATAAATATTCAAAGTTACGATTTTTGGCAGGGAGTTTGGCCTTAGTTCCCAATGATGGTGATAAAAGGAAACGTTCACAAGAGTTAGGGTAGGTACTCAAGTAGATATTCTAGAGAAAAATAAAAAATAGAAATGTACAAATTGTCTAATACTGAAGAATATAGAAAATTTTCACGCACAGGCAGATCGCGAACTTAATGTTTGTCTATCACTACTCGGACTTAGAACATCGGTAGATCATAACCTGATGAAAACACGGCGGTTGTCGGCAGTTTCTTTCCGTGACAGCATAATTCCAGTGAAAACTTTAGTGATGTCTCTCAAACTGTAGATGTAGTAACATGTAGATGGTGCTGGACGTAGATAATCCCGTACCCCATTATAAACAAATAATGTCGCAGCAACAATTGCGTTCACCGTAGTGTTTATGTCAACTGGGAATCCATTTTTCTGCAGAGGAAATGTTATTAAGTAAGATGTAAAAACTTGCTCAGCTACAACAGTTGCTTCGTAACAAAAGAAGGATGACGGACTTGGAAAAATAGTCATTTTATGGAGTGATCAAACCATTCAAGAACGCATACTTGGATTTAGGTGTTTTGGGGGATCATTTGGAGTCGAAATTTTAAAGTGGAATTTTGGAGTTTTTTTTAGTAGGGTAGTATATAAAGTAGGCCAAGAGAAACTGTTCAAGCTTGAAGATATATTTTTCGGACGCTTACAGCCCGAGAAATCGACAGAAAACCTCAACAAAAAAAAAAACACCATAAAAAATGCTAAAATCTGTATTTCAGCGTCCCCTTCGCTCAAATGGTAATATTTCTAAAAAATCCTTGTAGGGGATATTGTCACATCTGTAACGGTTATTTTAAGCTTTAAAACTCGAAAATCGGTCCACTGGTGTGCCCAAAATTTACGGAAAACCTCCAAAAAACGTGAGCCGAACGCCCTTAATGACACTTGCAAAGCTTCTTCAGTTGGTAATTATAATGATGATTGTGTTGCGCGTTAAACTCGCTAGAGACGGCTTTAAGACCTCGTTCTACAAGGCTTTTGTGGGAGTATGAAGTTTGGTTAACAGCGCTGGGCTTACGTTTTTTGAAGGTTTTCTGTAAATTTTGGGCACTACAGTGAAAACTCTTTTGATATCACATGTCGAACTCTGTCGCATCCTTCCCTACACATCCGACATAGTATTTCAGCTCTTTGTATGTACTTAATTATTATACCCTTAGTCCAAGCAGCAACACGTTAGAATAGATCCTCGTCATCGTCTCATGAGCGAAAGGAGCCATGGCGAATAATGAGAAATGCCGTAGTAGTCGAGGAGACAGAAATTTGCTGTAACCACCGGCGCTCCCTACAGTGGTAAAAAACTGAACGTTCTTCAACTTCAACTTGGTCATATCATCCGTATCGTACCTGGTAAAAGTGAACCTGACGTGATAAAACGTTGGCTTTTACGGAGATAGTGAAACGATTATTACAATTATTCGAATTTACTACAGAAACCCTATTCACGCGTATTATAGCGCGTATATCAAAAGTCGACCACGCACATGTATTTTATAAACGTGAGAAAATTCACTCACCATAATGCGTAATCGAAAAATTGACGTATGAGTTCCGGAACAGACGAGTTTTTCTCTCTGACTAACGGCATTGATAGATCGTCAAGGAAAATTATTGTTTTCTTTCCAAGCGGAGATGAGTATACACCTTTTCTTTGTTTTACTAAACGCGATAGTATGATTTTCTACAAAAGCAAAGGCATTTTTTATGGAATCATAGTGCAAACGCTATATCGTCGCATAATCAGGAATTATTCACTACAGCACACGCGCTCGCACTCAGGCTCTCTCTACTCTCTGCCGTTCATGCGATTGATTATCTTCCCTGATGGTAAATAAAACAGAATCTATATATATAAAACTGCAAAACGAGGAGGAGAAGGTATACGATTGATTGAGAAACTGGCTGGAGGGATTTGGACGAAAAAAATAGGGGATGTCTAAAATTTAAGGCCATCGGCTGAAAAAATCGCCGATTTTCCATTTTCGGCCCCGTTTTTGAAAAAAAATTCGAAATGTATCGAAAAACGTGTTTTTGGTGAATAATCGCGATCGCGGAATTTCGTGTTTCGGCCGCCGTAGCTCCTAAAGTAATGGGTTTCTTATATACCAAGTGAATTGGAAAGTTGTAGCCAGTTAAATTTCCAACATTTTTGTAATTACAAATGTTAATTTTGGTTCAACCCCCGCGGAGCTATAGCGATCCAAAGTCGGAACTTAGGTGCCGCGTCTCAAAAAAAACTCCGACGGGTGGAGCAAAATTGTGAAGCGATAAAAAATTTTTGACACTATATTCGTCAATTGAATCGAAAATAAAAAGTACGTTAAATCGTACTTTTTTGATTTTCGACCTTGATTTTTCGTGAGGGAGGAAAATGTCAAAATTTGAGCTTTTTCGAAACCACGTTTTTCCGCAGTTGATCGCAATTTTCTCGAAAAATTCTCACAACGCGAAAAAATTTTATGAGCGCATTTTGTTCATGGATAAATTCTTTAAACGAAAAAGTACAAGAATTCGTTCGTAGGTTGATTTTAGCCGGAGCTAGAGCGGCCCGAAGCGAAGGTCAAAAAATCTTGGGTATCCAATTGATTGAGAAACTGGGAATAGGTAATCAAATTTTGGTCATAGTGCCGTTCAATTGAGACAAACCCATCGTGTGAAAAAATCTTCTTTTTTTTAATTAGGCCTCTGTTCAAATTTTATTGCACTTTGAAGTTTTATAACCCGGTTTTTCGTGTTTTTTCGCATGTTTTTCGCCAATAACTTTTGAACCGGTTACTTTTACATAGGTATATTACTCAGAGGCGAGAAAGAGCTATCGAAATCCTACAATTTGGTGTATTTAATTATATTTTTATGTTATGTCCCCGCGGAGCTATTAACGTTTGAAGAAAAGTCAAAACAGGTTTTTTGACATAAAGTGGAATATAGCTCGAGACCTATCATATACGCTAGCTATTTTCGTATTTTTAATGGATTCTACGTTAAATTTTCTACATTTTCTTCCACAGCACCTAATCTGTCCCATTTCGGGAACGTGATGAAAAAAATCCCAAAGTTGAAACTTCAAAAGTATGTAAAACGAAAAAAATTGGAAAAATATTATTAATCGTTCGATTTGAATTTTTTTCACTTTAAATTCGAATTCTACGTCTAATTTCCTGTAGGAACCATTAATTAATCAAATTTGAACAGTACTGTAAGTATTTGCAACGGATTTTCAAAGTTGAAAAACGTAGGAGTGGTGTGTATTAAACCTGGAGAAACTGATAGTTGTCGTGAAATTTCCGCCGTTTTGACGTCATATTCGGATGCAGCGTTAAATTTCCTATAAGAATAGCTTTCAAAATCGCTTTAAAACGAAAATTTAATTTTTCACTATTACCGATGCCAGCGGAGCTCGAAATCTCGGCCCGCGAAAAACCCGATTTACGGAAAATAATTTCTGACGTTCTGTTTGAATTTTTCTCACCAAATTTTTTGCTTTGTACGTGTGTAAGGCGTTCAAATGAAGACTCCTGCATAATAAAACAAATGATTGGCATTTATATTGACCCCGAAAATCAGCGTTAAAGTCCAATTTTTGAGCTTTTAAAAACCGATTTTTTTTTGACCACTTGCAGATTTTTCCGAGAAATAAAAAAAATCATAAAAATACATCATGGTAAGACACAACTTTCCTGAAAATTTCAGATTTTTATCTGTATTGAGAGACGAGTAAAAAATCGTTAAATGGTCGGTTGAAAAAAATCGCAGGTGTGCCCCTTGGATTTTTTGCGAAAACTTTTTTGAAATAGATTTCGCTCAAATTCAGCATAATGATAGTTGATGATGTTGTTAAAATATGGTAGTCTTTAAGGACGCACTGCCATCTTCAGTCATGGCTATGTACTAATCGTTTGCATCTCCCACCTCTAAACATTCTGGCGCGCTGTTGAACTGTTTCAACAAGCGTTGCAATACACACTTCGCTTTCTACGTTTCCGCCATCACGTACTGTATTTGGACCTCTGTGCTTTCTTCGAATATAAAATCTATCTACGTCGAGTCTGATTCTTTCTGTTTCCTCGACTAGACATCAACATCCTATAAACGGTGAGTTGATTATATTTTAGAATATTATGCTCCTAGATGGAAGTGTTCCTGGGTCACCTGAAAACGATCTCAAATAGTTTTCTCAATAAGAAACACCTCGGTGTTTCGGCACGGTACCGCATAGCCGGAAAACCGCAATTACTAATTCCGAATCGAACGAAAATCGCGCCCCGTACAGAGTGGCCCAGCTCAGATAAATTAGGGTTGTTGAATCGCTAAGTTTCCGGAGTGTTGAACAATATTACCACATAGCTTTGTCGTAGTTATGATACCCCCCTTGTCTATGTCTCCGTGTGTGTGTATGTGTACGAGGTTACGTTTCACCGACGACGGAGAGGTAATGAAGGGAATATGGCCGTCTTCGTCTTCGAACATCGCCGAGCTCCGTGAGCGGATTTATCGGAATTTCGAAATTCGATTTCTGTCCCCAAATGGCTAGTTTCTTGTATTTTCTCATCGGAAATCAACGTTTTGGTAGATCCTGCGTCTTTTTGGGAAGTTATCTCTTCAGGTCCGCTTCGTTAGAAAAAAAAAAAAAAAAAAAAAAAGGGAAAAAAAAAAAAAATTCTTTTGACTCATGATGTGTCGACCAACTTCGGCTCGCTCTGCAGGCTAGCAGCTACCTTTTTAGGTATCCGGGTCAGGATCTGCCGAACTAAAAATTATTTTCAGCTCCGTCTCCACCCTGTGAATTAACTGTGACCGATCCTATGCCCCGGGATCGGCGCAGAACCTGGCATGCGACGGACTTTATCCGAATTTGTCCGGCCCGAGTCAAGCTCACCCGAGCCAGCCACAGTGCACGTGGGAAATATTTATGTTCTGGCCGGTGTGCACGTCCGATCGAGCTTGGCGACGAGTAAAAATTACCTAGGGTACCTTGGACTCCGAGTTCCTCATAAGGAGGGTGTTTTCTAACCGGAGCTCCGCATTTAGGCCATGCCAACCTGAGCCGTGTGAATCGGGCTATAGGCTCGGAGCGTAAGGTCGAATAATACGTATCAGTTTGCCCGGGTAGGGCAGACGTCGACGCGGAGCTAGGCAGATCACTACCATCATTAGGCGTAATTGTTCAACACCAACAATGACTTTGGATTCACTCGTGGGCACCGGGTTACTAAAGCACAAACTGTTTTTAGTTTACAAAACAAAATAAATAAATAAAATAAAATAAATTAAAAAAAAAAAAAAAATACGAGGTATACAGTGAAGGAAATGTTAATGTTTTGTTTGTTCCGATCCAAAACACATAATTTCCGAGCCGTTTCCTGATGTATTAATTGCCTCTATTTATTTAAGGAAAAAAATTGGAAGAAACAGTTTGGATTGTGTTCTCTCTCAAATCCGAAATATGGTTCCAACTATGATTCTTGAGAGTGTTGTAACATTACCGGTCAACCCTGCTTCAATTTATCTTATGCGGTCGGCAAGCGTAAACCGGAACCAACACCTTCAAATCGAACTTAAGTGCACAATCCGTCGTTCTATTTCGAGCTATTTGAGACTCAGATCTAATAATGCAGAACTGGTTGCATTCGTTGAACTCATTATTCATGAGATAATGACATGTGCTTTACAGAAAGCAATGCTTAAAAATCCAGAATTTCGGGACCCAGGGACTTCCGTCCGGCTAAGAGCTATACAATATTGATACTATGACAAAGTAATGTGATTTATGTTCATCCTATTATTGTGTGACAGCTAGCATCCGTATCTTACACACCAGGATTCACATTACGCACAGAGCACAGTACACCAACTTGTGAATGGGAATGAAAAGAAAAAAAAAATACTTCCGATCTTTTTTTTTTTTTTTCTCTCTGCAGTTAACTTTCCGATCCGATTCTGCTGGAGAACATCCGTTACATTAAAAAAAAAAAAAAAAAAAAAAAAAAAAAAAATATGGAAAAAAAAAGTTTACCTTCCGATTGAAATTTTTTTTTGTCCGATCAAATTTCCGATTGACATTTTTTTTTTGTCCGATCACATTTCCGATTGAAATTTTTTATTATCCGATCAAATTTCCGATCGACATTTTTTTCTTGTCCGATCAAATTTCCGATTGAAATTTTTTTCTTGTTCGATCAAATTTCCGATTGAATTTGTTTTTGTCCGATCAAATTTCCGATTGAATTTATTCTGATTTCCGCTTCAGAACAATTGTTGTAAAGGAACTTTGGACGATTATTAACCAATTTGTGTTCAAAACAGGATGGTCTACAGTGATTGATTGAAGTGTGTCATTGTGAACATTGCTTCTCAATCCTCCGAATCGACCAAGTGGTTGAGCTAATCCTTTCGTCGTCCACTCCGCCTTTATTCCAAGTTCCTCAGCTAATTCTTATTGGCATTCCTTCTATCCGATTCAGCTTTACTTTTTCCGATCATCAAATTGATTATCCGATCATATATTAAAAAAAAAAAAAAAAAAAAATCTTTCTGAATTAGGGCATCCGTTCTTAGATGTCTGAACAACATCTGTCCCTATACAGTTCCTCTGAGAATTTATCAGACAGAGGAATGGATGTGTCGCATGTATCTGCAGATGAGGATGTCCTTCTAGGGTTAACATCCGAGCGGGCCGGTAGCCCTTCTAATGACGGGGACACCGAGACCCTGAAAGCCCAAGCTGCTGCATCCTCAAATGTGGTTTTATTCCGGCTAGTGGAGGGAGTCCAAAAGCAAGTCGAGGCTAGCCTCGGGCATATGCGTGCTGCAATGACTGAGCTAGGTCAACGCATGGACACCCTTGCTCAGCGAGTTGAAGCTGCACCTGCCGCTTCACTCCATCCGTTTGAGCCTCCCCCTGCTCCACTAGAACCGCAGCAAGTTGCATTTCCGATCAGTGATACGGGTGACCTCATCATTTTTGATCCTCCCGCACCTCAGGCTTCAGCTCAAGCTGATTTTCAAAACCATAGCCTGCAATCTGAGCCCCCAAATTCCGTTCCTCAGGTTGATAATGTCATGGATGTGGAAACTGTTCCTTCCAACTCGAATGTTTCCGAGCGGAGAATCGAACAATCCGTTCTTCCTGGTCCCTCTGGCAAGAAATCCGATTCTATCCGAATATGTTCGTCCGTTCGAAGAACGGCGCTGCTTAAAGCCCCGATTCTTCATACCGAACTAGGGAAGTTGATTCCATCAAATTCCGTCCGCTCTCTGACAAATTGGTGGATGATGAAAAATTTAAATATTGGAAGAGAAGAGTCCTCTGCTTATTCTCTTTGTTGGGTTGTTCATGAATTTATTTCTATACAATTCGACCCCCGTTCAGAGAAAGCCAAAAATTCTTAAACCGATTTGATGTCCTGGAAAAAGGAAGTGGCTAACCTCTGCCCTGATATGCTGACTCCGATTTATGTTAAATTGATCTTTGAGTTAGCAGTTGAGGGCACGCTAACATTTCGCCAAGATTCAGGGTCTTCCTTTCAGCTGGCCGAAGGTACATTAAATTACACAGCTATTGTTGTCAGTGGATGTACTGAACATTTGACATCAAACTTTGCTCACCTTTCTGATGTTACGCGGCTTCATAAGCCTCGAGTTTTAAATGTGCTAATAAGGGTGATTCTACAGACATATCTGTCCAAATTTCTGGCGAAATTCATTTCACAAATAATGGGCAGAATTCGACTCTACACAATGTTCTGTACACACCAGGTCTCTCCTCCAATTTGTTCTCCGTCAGGAAACTCACCCAAGCAGGTATGAATGTAATATTCTCTAAAGACCGTGTAGATTTTGTGATCCCCTCTTCTAACAAAATAGTTAGACAGGCTTTGTCCGAAACAATTTATATTGGATAGACCTTCCGCTTGCACAACCTCAGTCAATCCGTTCAGCAGCTTTGCTTTCCGATGATTCTAACGTAAAGAAACCTAGGCTCGACATTCCGGGTTCTCAACGTCAGCAGCAAGCTGTTATCCCCACTCCGCTTGCATCGCAAGGTGTTTTTGTGGGAGGGAGTTCAGGTTGTGGGTCTATCAGCCTGGGAGGGAGTAATAGTGGTGACATTGAGAATGCAGAATCCAAAATAAATCACACGGCTATTCAAGGTCCAAGCCATTCAGCAGTGCCTGAAAAGATAGATAGGGTGGATTTGAAACTTGCTGAATTTGACAAAAATAATTTGCAATCAGCCATTAAAGCTCTTTATAATGTCGATATTCTCTGGCATCTGCGCTTGAACCATGCATCGAAACAATATCTTGAAACTGCTAAGAAGTTTCTTCCTGCACTGAAAAATGTGAAAATCACAGAACTTGTTTCAAATTGTGAAGACTGTCACCTTGCTAATACAGTTCGTCGACCCCATACTCAGGTCAGACACAAGGTTAACATTCCGTTTGCAGTCTTGCACACTGATCTATTAGGAAAAATTTCTCCTCCCAATTTCCGCTCAAACGATCATTATATCGTGATTTTTGTGTGTGATCACTCAAGTTACACTTTTGCATACACACTCAAAAATAAGAAAGAAGTGCACTTAGCTTTCAGAAGATGCCTCTGTGAAATTGAGTCTCTAACTTGTAAGCAGAAAAATGTTTTCAAGCTAAGATCCGATCGGGGACTAGAATTTCAAACCTGTGAAATGAAAAAGCTCATGGATGAGGAAGGAATTATTTGGGATCCGAGCCAACCTCATCTTCCGCAACAAAACGGCTGTGCTGAACGGATGAACCAAGAACTTAAACATAAAATCCGAGTTAACTTGGCATCTGCACGCATGCCTTTTTCATTCTGGGGACATGCTCTGAATTATGTGATCTTTGTGCACAACAGAATGCCTCATTCTGCAAATTTGTTTAAAAGTCCTTTTGAAGTAGCTAAGGGCTACCCCCCAAGCCTTAAACGCTTTGGCTGTTTACTACATTATGTTGTCCAAATTCGCTCCCAATGCTAAGAAAGGTTTTCTGCTTGAATATAATGACACTGGCTATGTCGTTTTTTTTTTCCGATCAGCATAAAACTCAGGGAAACACCGCCGATGTGAAATGCATCGAATCAGTGGTGTATGGAGATAGAATTAAGGACTATCCTAAACCATTAGCTGAAGCCCTTGAAATTGAAACTGACGAACCTGTACAAACTGAATCCCCGACAGATTCCGCTGAATTTGCTGTCGCGCTAAGTCAGACAGGGTTGGGAGAATACGTTGAGCCCACAAGCTTTAAAGAAGCCATCGCCTTTCCGGATAGTGAATTTTGGGAAGATGCGATGAGAAGTGAATTAGGATCTCTTGAAGAGATGGATACCTGGCAACTTGTTCCTCGCTTTGAATTGCCGCCAGGTACTAAAGTCATTAAGTGCAGATGGGTTCATAAGCGAAAAGTTGAGCCAGATGGCTCTTATAAATATAAAAGCTGAGTGGTCATTAAGGGATTTGCTGATACCAATCAGTATTCGCTTTCCGAAATTTATGCCCCTGTTGCACGTCTCAGTGATGTCCGAATCTTTTTGTCAGTTGTGAACAGACTGAGTCTGCATTTGTACCAACTTGACGTAACTACAGCCTTTCTTCACGGAACTCTGGAAAAACCAGTCTATATGTATGTTCCAGAAGGCCTCACTGAACTATCCGATCTACCCAGTGACATTCGGGAATCTCATGTGTGCCTTCTCAAACGATCTCTATATGGCCTCAAAGTCTCTCCGAATCGATGGTATAAAAGATTCAGTGAGATTTTGATAAATCTGGGATTTGCAACTTACTCTTTTCAAACATGCATTTTTAAATGGGAAAAAGGGTCTATATACATTCTATTAATTATATATGTTGACGACTGCTTGCTTGCCTCTAATGATGACAAGAAAGCACTCGAAATAATTAGGGATTTACAGAAATTAATTAAAATAAAAAATCTGGGAGCCCCTAAGAAATTTCTAGGCCTTGAGATCGAGCGAGATGAATCCCGAAAAATTATGTTTGTCCACCAAAAGACAATGATCCGTTCGTTGCTGGAAAAATATTTAGATCCCAACGATACGCCTTCCGATCTTCCAATGCTGCCTACAACTTGTACATTGAGAACTCAATCTGAGCAAGAAAATAAATCCGATCCATCTCCTGATGTACCTTATCGAGAGGTGATTGGGTCTCTCATGTATTTGCAAAATTGTACAAGACTTGACATTGCCTTTGCTACAAATTTTATGAGTAGAAAACAGGTTGGCTATACCTTAGCAGATTGGAACAACGTACTTAGGATCCTCCGTTACCTAAAGGGAACACAAAATTTGGGCTTGGTGTTTAATAACCTTGATAATGCTTTGACTGCATATTCCGACGCCTCGTTAGGTACTAGTTCCCTAAACGGCAAATCTACCACAGGGTTTGTCATCCGTTGCTTTGGAGACGTTGTCACATGGAAATCAAAGAAACAAAACCATGTCGCACTGTCTTCATGTGAGGCTGAGTATATTGCCATGTCTGAGGCATGCAAAGACTTGGCAAGTATCCGTTCACTCTGCAAATTCCTAATAGGAATAGATTTGCATCCGACACTCTTTTGTGACAGTGCTCCTGCACTATCCGTAGCTGTTACAAATGATTCGAAAACACTCAAGCATATTGTGAAATTGTGCATGCATTATGTCAATCAACAATTCAAAGCTGGAGAAGTGAACTTGCAATGGGTCTCCACTCATGAGCAGATTGCTGACACATTGACAAAGGCACTTCCGGTATCTAAATTTGTGTATTTTAGAGAACAGCTTTTGAAAAAGTCTAATGCTATTTGTTTCAACTTCCCCTAGGTAAAGTTTCCTGGGAATAAACAAGAAGTGTTGCTGTGGAAACCTGACTAACTCTGCGCCTATGCCTCCGAGCAAGTGCATCCGAAATCTTCCGAACAAGTTCATCCGAAATCTTCCGAACAAGTTCATCCGAAATCTTCCGAACAAGTTCATCCGAAATCTTCCGAACAAGTTCATCCGAAACCTTCCGAACATTGAACACATATCCGAACCACAGTTAAAGTCAGGTGTACCCACATTCCGAGTCAGATAGCAATTTGCATCCTCTTCATGTGAAAAGTGTACATATAATATTTTCCGCTCTGTACATTCACATGATTTAATTTGGGATATGAGCATCCGTAACTGTTGTAAGCTATGATCTCATTTTGTTTGCTTACGCTCATGTCACCTATCTCTAATGTCAAGGTCTAAACATCCGATCATTCGCCTGCATCCGTTTCCTTGTAAATTAACAAGTGTTTTGACTGGCGTCTATGACCTGACACTGAAATTGTTTTTCGATTTCGGTATATTAGAGTCCGTCCTTAAAGAGGAGGGAGTGTTAAAATATGGTAGTCTTCAAGGACGCACTGCCATCTTCAGTCATGGCTATGTACTAATCGTTTGCATCTCCCACCTCTAAACATTCTGGCGCGCTGTTGAACTGTTTCAACAAGCGTTGCAATACACACTTCGCTTTCTACGTTTCCGCCATCACGTACTGTATTTGGACCTCTGTGCTTTCTTCGAATATAAAATCTATCTACGTCGAGTCTGATTCTTTCTGTTTCCTCGACTAGACATCAACATCCTATAAACGGTGAGTTGATTATATTTTAGAATATTATGCTCCTAGATGGAAGTGTTCCTGGGTCACCTGAAAACGATCTCAAATAGTTTTCTCAATAAGAAACACCTCGGTGTTTCGGCAGATGTGTATATCAATAATATATGGTTCATTCTTTGATTCTTTCGCACTAAATAGATTAAAATAACGTTTAAAGTTGAAAAATGTCATTTTTTCGTGTATAGGCTACTAATATCGTTGAATAACGCAAAAACGGTTGACAAAATGATAGGTACATATATTGGGAAAATGTGGACAGATAAATTACCTATCTTTTGGTATATTCAAACATCTGAATTTACGACGTTTTGTTTGAGTTATTTGAGAAGTTATAAGAGAAGTTGTTTAACGTTTGAAGAAAAGTCAAAACCCGTTTTTGACATAAAGTGGAATATATCTCGAGAGCTATCATATACGCTAGCCATTTTCGTATTTTTAATGGATTCTACGTTAAATTTCCTTCATTTTCTTCTACAGCACCTAATGTGCCCCGTTTCCGGAACGTGATGAAAAAAATCCCAAAGTTGCAACTTCAAAAGTATGAAAAACGAAAAAAATCGGAAAATATTATTAATCGTTCGAATTTGATTTTTTCACTTTAAATTCGAATTCTACGTCCAATTTCCTGTAGGAACCATTAGTTATTCAAATTTGAACAGTACTGTAAGTAATTGCTACGGAATTTCAACGTTGAAAAACGTAGGAGTGGCGTAGTATTAAACTGGAAAAACTGATAGTTGTCGTCTAATTTCCGCCGTTCTGACGTTATATTCGGATGCAGCGTTAAATTTCCTATAAGAATAGCTTTCAAAATCGCTTTAAAACGAAAATTTAATTTTTCACTATTACCGATGCCAGCGGAGCTCGGAATTTCGGCCCGCGAAAAACTCGATTTACGGAAAATAATTTCTGACGTTCTGTTTGAATTTTTCTCACCAAATTTTTTGCTATGTACGTGTGTAAGGCGTTCAAATGAAGACTCTCGCATAATAAAACAATTGATTGGCATTTATTTTGACCCCGAAAATCAGCGTTGAAGTCCAATTTTTGAGCTGTTAAAAACCGATTTTTTTGGACCACTTGCAGATTTTTCCGACAAATAAAAAAAATACCAAAACTATATCTTGGTAAGACACAACTTTCCTGAAAATTTCAGATTTTTATCTGTATTGAGAGACGAGTAAAAATTCTTTAAATGGTCGGTTGAAATAACCGCATTTGAAATAATTTCGCTCAAATTCAGCACAATGATAGTTGATGATGTGTATATCAATAGTATATGGTTCATTCTTTGTTTTTTTCGCACTAAATAGATGAAAATAACGTTTAAAGTTGAAAAATGTCAGGTTTTCATGTATAGTCTACTAATATTGTTGAATAACGCAAAAACGGTTGAAAAATGGATAGGTACATTACATTAGGAATATGTGGGCAAGTATATTACCTATATTTTTGTATATTCAAACATCTGAATTGACGACCTTTTGTTTGAGTTATCCACTGTGCAAGTTACAAATCTTGGAAAACTTAAAGTTGTTATGTGTAATTTTGCTCCTACTTGGCTCCAGTTGAAAAACCCAATACTTTATGATACAAAGTACGTTCGAACTCCACCACCTACATACCAAAATATAGCAACTACTACTAAGTACTACCTACTAATAATAATACCTATCGATTCCCACTCTCCATACACAAATAATTAACTACTACTACCTACCCATACCTATACCTATACCTATATACCATATACTATACTATATATACTATATACTATACCATATACTATACTATACTATATATACTATATACTATACCATATACTATATACTATACATATCATACTATATATAGTAGTGACAAGGACAACACCACGCCAAAACAATATGTAAGGCCCGAGAGGAGGGGCGCAGCCCCTCCGACGGGCCGACCGTGCGCGATAGCTGAGGGGGCGAAGCCCCCCTCTGAGGGGGTTGGGCGGCGGCAGCCGCCAGGGGCGCTCAGCCCCTAGTGTGTTATAAAAATAATACATCACTGTACAATGTTTTTATAAATAATGAAAAAATTGAGAAAGGTGGGAATATATGGTTATAAGATGATTGTTACGTCACCATAGGTGATACACGATCAGAAAACGCTGCAAATGATTGTACGGTGGTTTATTATTCCTTCGCTTCAATAATGATTTAAGAAGACTATCCATTTGTCATAGTAATTATTCCGAACATTTGTGAACGTTCCCACCGAAAAACAGGGGAAAACTCCGCAGCAACTATTGTAATTTTAATCGTTTTTATTTTTCTTAATTTCCTAGTTAAAAGCTACATTTATTGCCTAACGATACAGCTGGAGAGAGTGTTTGACGACCATTCCAATGAGTATAGAACGATTTTTATAGTTCCAAGAACTCTCGAGTTATTCCCTCGTGTCAAATTTCTGAAAATGTCCCAAATTCGGCACAAAAGCTGCGATAACTCGAGAACCAATAAAGCTCTCGACCCGTCGATAGTCTCATTCGATTCAGCGTCCAAAATTATTAATTATTTTATAATTTTATACCACGTACACATTGTTCTGAAACACCCTGGAAAATATGAATTTTCTCCCCATCAAAACCCCCCAAAAATACCCTTAAAATTGAGCTAGCAAGTTGGTTCGAGAATTGGGCCGTCGTAGGACCGAGATTGATTTTTGATGAAAATTTCAAGAATGTAGCTATTATAGTTTGGGCGGAAAACGGCGTACGGCGGACAGACAGAATTTTTTTAAACTGGATATTCGGATCCTACATGCCTTGAAACGTAAAACATCAAATTTTGAGGGGGGTGAGAAAATTTTTTTCTTGGGCGATTACAATGGTTTATTATTAATAATAAACCAAAAACATGATAATCGATGTTGACCCCTTACTTTTCAAAAATTTGTTTACCAAAAAAATAATAATAATAATAATAAAATAAATCACCTGCAGCTGACGAGCTGTAGTGGATCCTGTTAGAGAAACGGAAGTGATTGAATAGTCGTTACAAGCCATGTCATGTCACAAAATGTGCTGGGCGCAAAATGTTTTGCCACAACTGAACAGTCCGCACAGGGCAACGGGTTCGTTTTCTTTCAGCCAGTGTTTCACTATCGGTAGGTATCTGGAATAAGCCAGTCTTCAACGAATTATTTCTCATCGATTGGTGTTACTTGATATTACGTCAAGTCTGTAACGGAATTGCGTACTTGATAGTGTCTGCTGTTGGGATTATCATGCTACTCAACTCGTGTTCATCATCTAGTTTCATAGTTTTGATTATATCATTGAACTGCTTCCATCCTCCTTTGACTTTGAACAAGTAGCCATAATCGTAAAGAGAACCGTTAGTAGGTAGCGAAAAGTCTGATGGATCATAATCATCAGGCACCGGGTGTTGCGGAATTTCTCCTAATCGTGAAAAATAGGAAAAAGTTGTAGGTCGCAGCTTATTGGAGCTACTTATTTGGTTATGTATTATGAATAAATTACGGTCCTCTGCTTGTTCTAACTCCTTATAACAAATCTAGTCCCGCTGTACTTGCGGCCGTGCCATTTCTGTCATTCTATTTTTTTATATGACTCCTTTTGACATTTGGAATATATTCTATGGAGAGTTTGATTTACTCTACGTTTTTACATTTAATAGCATGTGTATAAATGAACGGATTTACCAGCATGTAGAGATTTGAAGAACGAGTCAAATTTCAATTTAGATCTCTCATCCAAAGAACCTCCAAGGCCCCAATAAAGACCCAAAACCAATGCTGCGATGGTCCAGGGCCCACTGGGTATTGAGTCACTACTAGCTGTGTAGGCAGTGTGCAGTTGAAATTCGATTACTTTGAAAGTGACGCTGAAAATACAAATAAAAGTATCAAATAATTAAGCTTTTTAAGCTAAAATTTGAAAAACCGCAATTAGGTTCAGGTTTCTGTTTCGTTTGCCGATGCGATGATTCTGAACTTTTGCGGTATTTGATTCGATCATTCGATCATTACGGTCAACCAACTCTCCTGTACCTGCTAAGTTGGTTATCTACATGATGTTATTGCTATGCTCAAAGTCCAACCTTTTTTACTCAAGGGCCACATTGTAAATTTTTGGGGGATAGGCGGGCCAGCAATGTTTCAGGGCTGAAAGTCGAGCCTCCTCCCTCCGACAACCAGAATTTATTTTTATAATTGAGAGCTCAGTGGTTGTTTTTGAGAGTTTCTTGCGTTCTTGCCACATAAGTGGCAAGTGAGAGACGAGTGCTGTATTATTTATTCAAAGGTGAATGCTTAAAAAAGTACATTATCAGATAAAAATAACTTCTCTTTTTTAGCTGTGCTAATTTTTTTCGGATGTGGCCCGCAGGACCACCCCTGCTCTAATTCATGAGTATCTTAATATCATATCGCATGGTAACTCTTAGATTGAATTTCTCAATAACAACAGCTCACGGAGTGGCAATCGGACTGCCGAAGCATGTGTGTGCGTGCGTGCACGCCCGTGCGAGTGTGTATGGTAAATAAGTAAAAAAAAATTGAGTAAATTGGAAAATTCTTCCAAAAAAAGGTCCTGTTACCTGACATTATGATACGGCCCATCGTCATTGACTTTTCTGCAAGAGCTATCAATATACTTCATACATGGGGGCAACAACCAGTTCAATAGCAATTTCAATTTGTCCCCGATTCCTTTCTCTCGCCATTCTGCAGGTATGCTCTTCAACCAAATAGATGTCTGGTCTTTCCAAATGTGTTTCATTTGATCAAAGTATACGATTCCACATTTTGACACGAATACCGGTGATACCTGGAAGAATGTCCTTATTGACTGTGTATGTCTAATAGTTCAACGAATGGTTGCAGTAGTTGAGTTGAAAGATGATATGTTATGACTGCCTTTTTTGGAAAATGCCTTAAAAAAATAAAGAGTCCAACAAAATCAACAATTAAAAAAAAAAAAAAAGTCATTTTTGTCAACATTCGAGAGAATTTTCCAGCCCCGCGATCAGGCGAGCGACTGATCCCATGTAACGATGAGTTGTAGTCTGTTGAACAGATCATCATATTGGTCGCATTGTGCCAACGATAGGTTTTATCTTCATTTAGGACCACCATTACGTTCTTGAACCTATCGAACTTGTTTTGGTTTTATTTTTTTTACAAGCTCGAGAAGTATCCTCAAACGCTACAAAATAGTTGAATACATAAAACATTCAGTTGTTCGCTTTGATCCAGAAAATCGTCGAAGAATATAGGTAACTATACTTCTAGGACAGCTGTAGCAATTGAACTGACTCATGACCTGTCTCTCATGTGTTCTACAATTGCTTAGTAGAGACCAATAATGAAGAAATGAGAATAAAAGCAATAAACATCTTTACTCACATTGGCCATGGTATCCACTTCAAACACGATTGTTGTATTGCTGTTGACATGAAGTCTTTCTCCTGACGCAAGGAACTGAGTTTGACTACCGTCCAAGACCGTACTTAATCCATCCACCCATGAGTTACAGATAGGCCCGTCAAGCACAAGGAGATTTTTAGCGGTTTCCGGCTTTTTGGAAAACGATCTGTAGTATGTAAGGTAGGTATGAGACGCCATCTAGATGGCACATGGTTTTATGAACCAAACGCGAAATCCATCGAAACCAGTGGTGTGCATAAATCACACAGTACTTCCATATTTGAGTCGGTAACAAGTATGACCAATTATAAACACAAGAAGGTCATTGTAAGAGAGTTACGTTATTTCTCTACTACTGCGGTTTTGAAAAACTAGCAAGGAGAACCCAAAAATAGAAAAACGCACCAGTTAGTTAGGTTAATAATGCGGAAATGCAGCCTAACATACCGATACAAGCCAAGTTTTATGGGGTAATTTTTATGGACCACCAGCGTCAAAGATATTGATTTTTTCGTGCCTGTAAAAATCAATGAACCGCATAAGGAGGAAGTACGGTGTGTCTCATTTCACGCTTCATTGCGTTGTCTAATAAGGAGTTACTATACGCCTTGGTAAGTAGGATAGGTCATTCAATTTTTCTTTTCTTTTCTTCATTTGATAAAAATAGTTTCATTTGTTCGCCGGTACAAACGATTTCTCCTCAATTTTTTGGCACCAATCGTTGGATCAACTAACATATTACTTACGTAGTAAGGTAAAAACAATCTGAGGAACCGATGTAAATGGGGATGTTACTTGTAATTCATCTTGTTTCACGCGAGGAATAAAAATTGTCATAAACTCGATCTGAGTATACATTGATTGATTGTCTCACCTTAGTGAGGACGTAATTATGCCATCTATCCATTGGAATGTATCGCGATGAAGCATTCCAAAGAGTTGGCTTAGAGGTATAATGCTGGGGTTTACAGCAATCATTACTGGCTTATGCATTTCATTTTCACTCTCAAAGTGCTCAAGGAACACCTGTAAAAAATTTGATAATAATCTTAGATCGACTAAATAGAAAAAAACCTGTAAATTAATGTTCATATATATGTGATGGAAGAATAAAAAAATGTAGATGGAGACCGACTGCTTACCAGAATTGCGACCTCTGCCTTCGACCGGACATGCTACCTTTTGTTTAAATTTTACTCGAATAACACTAGATGTCATCACTGACTGGTCGTTAATCCCCTGCCGGCACAAATGTATACCACTACCCAAAAAGGAAGAGCGGCGAGTACAGCCCCGCCTGAAGTTAGTTATGCGCTAGGAGTCGTTTTGTGAAGAACTGCTCTGTGACCTTAGACCGAAATTCGAGTCAGGTTAGTTTTGTAACTTGTCAGTGCCGTGCAGGGGGAGTAGCCGCATTCGAGTCAATAAGTGTTCAGATTTTGTGGTAAAGTTATTTTAATTTATTTTCTCGTTTAATTTATGGCAACCCCTAGCCGCGAGGACGGGGAGGTAGTATCCTCAGAGGAAGATGAACGAGGAAGATGATGTAACACATAGTTATATGTTTACGTGAATATTTGTGACCATCTACACTTAACGGTGGCGTTCTCCTTCCAATTCGGAAGAAAATCGCTGAAGTTGTGAGCAAATTAAGAACAATACCAGGGAAATACATTTCAGTTTATCTCGGGCCGCCTAAGCTCGAAAAAGAACGGCAAGTTCCACTCAACGTCTCTTTTTTTTTCGACAAATCACTTTTCGACAACAACTTTTCTAGTATCATTTCGTTTCCAACCGATTTCAAAAATGAATGTTAGTCGACCCGAGATTAATCACATTTTCATGTCTCTCATAAATTAAAAAATTTTTTTTTTAGATACCCGCTGAAAAACCATCGAAATCCAACCAATCGCAAAACCATCGAAAAACCAACGAAATCTTCACATCAATAATAATAATAATGATAATGCACCAATAATAACTAGCGTAACCGGCGTGACCAGTCTCTGTTTTCTCGGCATCTTAGCATTAAGAAAAAATGCTCAATATTTATAATATTGACGTCATTTTGTTCAGAATCCCTAGCGTTACTCTTTCCGATTCCTGACATAACTCAAAGTGAAAGAAGTGTTCCCGATGTTAGGTATATAATTTGGAAATAAATTATATAATAATAATGTTTTATAATTGAAATAATAATTATTTATTTAGATAGTGATTATTACATAGTAATTTACATAATAATAACTATCATTATAGTAGAAATTTTATTTTATAATTGAAAAGAATTAATAGTTTTGTATATTGTCAGCACTGTCAAGTCGCCATTGTGCCAGCGAGTCTTGTCAAATGAATGAGTGTCCAAAATCATCGCTATCCTTTCACTCAACTATCACATTATTAACTTTCTATCAGTTACTTCCATCAGTTAGATACTTTCCTAACGCGCCGGAAAAAATCGTGCTTGCGGTTAAAGTATTTTAATGGGTTTTTCCAACGCTTGTTAAAAATCTGTTCAAGACGTTAGTGACGAGTTCATGTTTTGTGTGTGCGACAACGTAATTAATTCACTTCTCCTTTTCTGCCGTTCATTTCTTCGGCCTTTGGAACTACAGATTTGAGGGGAGGCATACCCAAGAAATTTCTTCCTCGTAGCCGTGACGTGGCATTCCAAAAAAAGCTAACTGAGCAGATTATTGGGAGCCTGGTAATGTCCGACCGGTTTGTCATGATTGTGTTCTGCCATTTCACGCTGGTAATGGAACAGCACTGATGTCTACCAATTCAATATTGAATCATGCAATTTACCGTTGCTGTGGGCGAAAGAAAGAAAAGTGCATTAAAAACTAAACGCGTTGGGAATTAACCTTACTTTGAGGAATTCGGATTTGCCCGAACTTGGAGGGCCGATGAAAATAACTCCTTGGTGAGAAATCATTGTCTCGTAGGCTGGAAGAATGTAGTCCAGGCAACGGTTGCTACACAGCAAATTTTTCTTCTGATACGTCTTCAGCCCAAAAGAAAATTAGAATATAATGGAAATTTTTGTAGGTTGAGGGGGAGAAAAACGAGGCGACCTCTTCTCCATTCTTTTTTATTATCCAGCCGAGTACTTTCGCCCGTTCGGGCTTCTTCAGGGCATTATAGGACCAAGGGTACCTATGGCCATAGGTACCCTTGGTCCTATAATGCCCTGAAGAAGCCCGAACGGGCGAAAGTACTCGGCTGGATAATAAAAAAGAATGGAGAAGAGGTCGCCTCGTTTTTCTCCCCCTCAACCTACAAAAAGAAGTAATGCGACCACCTGGAGAAGATAATGGAAATTATTGGAGGAATTATTGGCTTTGTGGGTATATGATAAAACATTATGAGCATCATGACGTAAAAATGAATAATTTAGGATAAGTACGTGAGAGGAAACCGTTACGGAGGATTTTAGCGTGCCGTAAGAGAATCGTCCGCTACAGTAATAAAAAAAAAGTATTATCACCGTCCTTGGTCCTCAGCTCCCTCAATTAATTTCATAGTAAAATGTAATTTCTAAGTTTGACAGCTTCTTACCTTTCGCAATGAATCGGCCAATTCAGAGTTGAGAGGAAAAGCGTCGCAAGGGGTTGGAAAAATGCCGGCACAAATTTCATTGAAACTCGGGTTTCCTTCAATCGACGGAAACTGAGATATCACTTTATTCAAAGCTGCGTTTAACAGATTAATGTCATCGTATTGTGATGAATTTTGTCTCATCTCATCCATAAATTTAACCGCAGTCATAATCATCCTCAGATCTGTAAAGTAGGAAAAATTATGCGTGATGAAAATTCTTCAAAAATAGACTAACTTGACGGTACTACTCGTTCCAAGTTATTCGTTTGCAATGCGGCGGTAAATATACCTAGATGGTGATTTTGTAATGATAAGTCCTTCAGTACAGTTAGCGCTGATACTGCCCGACGAGCTAGTAATCCTCCTTCAGAGAAACCATGAGAATAAAACATAATTTCCGCCGTCTGCATCATGTCGGGTACCGCTATTGTAACAGGTCGGAAGATTACCTGTGAATAGCCAGAGAGTTCTAAGGTGCGTACTTATTCTCCACAAATTACGTGTGGCTCATCACATGCCGAGCTCACTTTATAACAATACTAGGGGATTTTTTGGGGTCAAAATTCATTTGAATTGTTTTATTATGCAAGAGTCTTCATTTGAACGCCTTACACACGTACATAGCAAAAAATTTGGTGAAAACATTTTGTCAATAAAATTTTCAACGTCATAAATATTCTCAACGTCATAAAAGTTGAATTTCGTCAAAGTGAAAATTTGATGATTCTTCGATGTATGTTACATTGATAGGCTGATTGCTAAATGTTACCGACGCTGATACTGGCAAATTTTAATACCTTCATTGCGTGCGGTAAACCAACATGTTGTCCTGTGCGGGGTGATAACAGTACAATTGCCATTGAAGATCGTTCAGGTCTCAAAGACAATCCGTTAATTTGAAAATTTCCATAACCAGTTATTGCAGCTTGACTCATTGCCAAAATATGCTGAGACAACGTTGAAATAATTGAATTCTCGGTGTATTCGAAATTTTTTAAAGCAATCCAAGCTCCACACATTGCAGTTCCACAGAGAAACTGAAATTAATGGAAAGATTTTGTTTATGGGAATAGTTGGTTAAGTTCTCTAAATTATCTACAACCATAATTATGTAAGTTCTCTTGATTGAATTTGAAGGGTCATTTTATCAATAAGAATAGGTTTAGTTGCGAAGGAAATGATAATATATCAATGCAAAAAATAAAAGTGCTGCCATTCTATAGTATCGTCCAGTAGGGTATCTTATTGTTTCCTTTCTTTCTTTCTGCAGTGCATTTCTACAGAGATTTATTTTTAATGATAGCCTTTGCATCATTTAAGGTTTAATGATTCAAGAAGAAGAAATTCCGCCTGAAATACCTCGATGTGAATTGGATTTCCACTTCGGTACAAGAACACAAACTGAACTTTTATGCAAGAATAAACGGCTTGACAGTCATGGATGTTAATCTGGTGGGTAACGCTTCAGTACGTATGTCCCCCTCAACCGATTCGTAGATGATCAGCATGACGGCGTTCTTCCCGAGCACTGATTAGAACGGACCACTTCTTTCTAGTTGTTAGTAAACTTAACATGAGTTGTTTTTCAATATTTAAAATTTTGTATTTGGGCACTTTTGCTACATTGTTTAATTTTTGGTTGTTTTCACTCAAATAATAATTTATGTCCTCCGACAATCCAGATCATGTCAGCAATGTTGAACCATTGCGCATGCGTCAATGCCGACAATTACGCCATATGTGGCGCACGTGAGACCGTCTGTCGTCACTCGTCAGTGTCGCTGTTCCTGAACGTGGTGAAAGAAAAATCCGAAGTTGAAACTTCAAAAGTATAAAATCAAAAAATTTGATTAAATGAGTTGAAATCTTTGCACTTTGCTACTTTTCGCTTCAAATTCTTATTCCTGTTAGAATGATTAGTAAGTTATAATTGAACAGTCCTGTAAGTATTAGTAAAGAATTTTCAAAGTTGAAAAACGGAAATGATTTCGCTAAAAATGGGAAAATACGCTAAAAACTGATCATTGTCGTCAAAGTTCTGTCGTTTTGACGTCAAATTCGGATACAGCGTTAAATTTTCTGTAAGAATAGTTTTCGAAATCGCTGGAAAACAACATTTTAATTTTTCACCTTGCAGAGCTCAGAAGTTCGACCGGTCAGGAACTCGCCTTATGGGAAATAATTTCTATGGTGCTGTGAGACCTAGAAGTAGACTCGACGGAGATCTTCCAGTTGTTGAGAGAGCAACTTTCAGATAGAATAGAATAGAATAGAATAAGTTTATTATCAATCTGTACATTATTAGGGCCAGAGGCCCTCTCTTCCATAATGCACAGAAAAAAAATACTTTTTTAAAGAAAGAAAGATAAGACTTTTTTTTTTAGTTTTAACCGAATGTCAACTTGGCTATTGGAAATATCGGAAGTAGGAGAACCGGGTGAAAGTAGTTCACATAGCGAATCCGCGGTTGATGCAGATGTATTCATATAGAAAGATGATAGTACAACAGATGATACAATAACCGATATAGGAACTTCAACGAAACACGCGCACTGCTCTCTCGGCGAGGCCGATATAAGGATTTCTTGAGGACCTGAGCATGTCTTTGCTGAAGAAACAGAATTCATTGGAATGCCTCCAACGATTTGAATGGGGCGTCAGCGAAAATGAGCATTGCTTCACCTTGGAACGGCCCTGCAAAATCCACTTAAACTCTCCATACTTTTCCCGCCCAATCGGGAAGATCTCGGCGAATGAAGAAAAAAATGGAGCAAGTGTCGCAAAGTTCATCTCCCATTCACTCGAGCAATCACGTGGAAAATGCGACAAACGAAGGAAGAATTAAAAAATTCGGTGAATTGATTTACCTGTTCCAACGTAGTTAGTTCGATGCCAACTACGCATATTAGCATGATAAGTTGGATAGCTAGTCGATTGGCGAGACCTTTGAGAATTTCAGTTTTACCAGAGCCACTTGGCCCAATTAGAGCGCCATGCAGATAGAGGTGGTAGGCCGAGAATAGAGCACGATAACATCTGTCAGTGAGTGGAGTGCAGATTTGCATCGAACAGCCGTTCACGAATTCGCAACCGTATTTTATGCTGGTGTACATCATTTCGGCTATCACATTCCCAGATGACCAATAGTACCTGAAAAGTTCAATACAGAGAATCATGTAATATTCAGTCGTTAAATGTGTGCGTCCTTACAAAAAAGCGCCATAATTTATTAAATACACGAGTTCCGCATCGCGTCAATGGCATGGCGCGTGGTGTAATGACGAAAGTGACCATATAAACTTTTTGTAAAAATCTATAATCATCACTTAAACCCTGAGTATCTTATCGAAAGCGGGTCATAATCGTAGTTTATATTGTGCATGCGCTGGTGATATCGTTGAGTGTATCGTACTATTACTTGTTGAGTATCATCTTAATATTGCGTTTCAACACTGTTAGCTCATAGCTAAGATTTGTACGGACTTGTTCACATTATGTATCAGCCCTCTCATCCCCTCTCGACGATTTCCCTCTGATTGACTGATTTCCTCTCCGCATCTCCCAGCTCTACACAACGCCGTTTCTTTCTCTCCCGTGCTTGGACGAAGTGAACTACTGCTATTCTTCGATCCTGATCTTTTCACGGTGAAAACTATATTTCAATTCACAATAAAACGTCAGTTTTTTTCACCACGGCGTAGTGTAAGTGCCGAAACCTGCAATTCGTCATTTTCATCGCAATATAGTATTCAGCAGTGTTTTGTGTGGAACAAGGTTATTTAAATTAAACGTATAAATAATAATTTGACTCCACGTTTATTATAAAAAAGGAAATGAATCGAAAATATTTTCTTGTGGGCTTATCCTTGCTCAACCAAATAATGTAATAAAATGACCAAACTAAAAATATTTCTACTAAGGAAGAAAGTTTTTACGCGTTGGCGAGTCCACGAGAAGATCTATGCAGGCCGAATTACGAGGCGCCCATGCACGACAATTGAAACCACATACTCCCACCTGGCTTGTCGATATTCGAGCGTGCGAGTCGTTATTCTCAAGGTAAATTTTCAAGGTAGATATTTGAAAAATATATAAGGAGTGATTAATTTATCGAAATTAAGATCGACGGTGGTAGACCGAAGTTCCGAAGTGTTATACAACCTTAAAAGGAATATTGTTTTATTAAAAAACCGTGCCTTAATTGTGCAGTCCACGAAAAGTCGTTGATGGATGAAACATTTTTGTCGATGAGTTCCGTTATAATGGAAATCTGATGTAGTTGTTCGCAAATTGCAGATGAAATTGTCAGTTTTTTCTGTTTAGTTATGGGGCTTTTGTATAAATTCATCAAGCTTATCGATAACTCCTGCAACAGAGAAGGCGTAGAGTGTGATGACTACCAGAGATATTTCTTACAATATAACCAAAGTTTTCCATTAAAAAAAATAAAAAATAAAAAAAAATAAAATAAAAATAAAAAATAATAATGATAAAATAATTATCACTTGGTTGCGAAAAGCTTCGCTTGAAGTTTGATAATAATGGCGGATAGATGAATTGGCACTAACTAGCCGCAATAGCGTACAGCTACTAACAGACTTTTATCAGGCGATAGTGAATTTATTACCAATAAAGTGTGTTTTCAGTTTTTTCCCCCAAACGAATTCATACCTTGTATTTTTTCAAAACTTCTGGGAGCGTAGAATCCGTTCTTGACAATGCCGTTTGCATTTCTGCAGTCCATACTATTATTGAGACGCAACTGAATGCCTGCCCTAGCATAGTCACAACAATTGATTGTTTTGGAGTCGTCAAGTAATGCGAGATGCCGATTTCTATATCATGTTTGATCTTGGAGCGTACTCTGGCCTCGAGCTAAAAATGAAAGTATTTTCATTTAAAGCAATTATTATACCTTTATTGCCGGCACAGATAAAAATCTAGCACAATACAACAGGTTCACGGTCGTACCTTTATGAGCCATTTTTCCACTTGCCCTTGCGCATCTTTTGTAGGCACACTGGAGGTGAAAACTAGTTCCTCTCCGTTAGGACTAACGACTGACAAGATTTCGTTGTTTTTGTTGAATCTTAAAGAGGATATCCCTTCGAAACAATTGTTGATGTGTTGAACTATCCCTTGAGGGTCCCCGCTCTCTGATAACATGTGTAATACTTCCTTGTTCGATACAAAAAACATCCTGTAAGAGTACGAAAACTTTATTCGTTCGTGCTGCGACGTACAAATCAAAATTCAAAGAACGCTTGGTTTTAAGCGTTGAACCTGGGAAACACTTGTCTTATTTTTTGAAGGTACGCTTTCACTCCTGCCGCTATAATTTCTAGCATTGTTGAACATTCTTCCAGTAATGGTAGAGTAAGGGGATCTTCACATATTTTTTTAACCGATGGATTTTGTTCTGTTCGCTTTAGGAGATTGCGCTGGTTCTCATCGATTTTCTAAAACAGCAAAACGTATTCACTATATCATGTAGACACCAAACAGTCAAATTAAGGTATCATGGATTTTTTTTTTTTTTTGCTAGCCTAGAGAATAATTAAAATCACCTCAGCTCAATACCTTGTTGAATGATTCGTTGTTGTTGTTGTTTTGATTGTTGTTGTGTTTTAAATTTTTTTTAATTTTTTTTAGCCCCCAAAGGTAAAATCTCATTTTTCAAAACACGATCTTCAACTGAGCGATAATTTCAATTGCCTCTGGTAGATGATCAAGTATGCGTGTTTATGATGATAATCATTGTGTTAATGGACGTGATGGTTGTGATGTCTGTAATATGATTACACTGATTGTGATTATAATGATGAATTTATTATTGCGTGCTGACGATTGGCGATTATTGATTGTAGTAATGTTCGATTGTTGTGGTACGATGATGATTGTGATTGTATTATCAAGCTGTTTTAGAAATAAGACAATAGACAAATCTTGATTCGTATAGACCTGTTGTTATCTGTGTTTGATTTTACAAACATTGATAGCCATATGAAGGATGAAACCAAACTAAATTTTTTCATTGGATGAGATAATTATTGATCTCCATTGACTTTTGAGAGATCTACCTTGGAGAAACTCTAGGTTCTCCACATATGTTCTAAAAGATGTTGTGTTAGTGGATGTGATGGTGATGCTGTAGACAACTGATTATTCTATTAAATATTTCGTTTACTAGTACGATGTGTTGTATTAGAGTTGTTTGACAATGTGTGTTGATATGCTTATCTTTGATTGGTTACTTCCATGTTAACCTAAAATTCTGATACAGAACAGAGGTGATTCTAAAAGTTTAACAGCGGGTTAAGTTTAACTACAATACTACAGTTGTGAAGTTCACCTCAATCAGCCTTTGAATGCCCATAAGTGTTAGTAAACGATTAGCATCAAATCAAGGCACATTTGAATTGAAAAGGCGCAAGTCAATAAGAAATTTTTCTTGGCGGTACCTGAAAAATTATGCTCTCCTGGACCATTTCGGACTTGATCGCCGGAACAGAGAATATTCCCATGTATGAAAGCCACTGCTCTTGAACATAATTCCACGTTGCTAGAGCGTTTGTCGTTTGGACAATAAAGTCATGCCATTTATCGATTTTTTCTAAAATTCCAAATAGTGACGTTAAACAGCTATGTTTTTGAGAATGAATGTTGAGTAAGAGTTTTCGCTACGAAATTGTGTTTCGCGAGGAAAGCGAATATTTAAAAACAATCAGTGGGTACCTAATTTATTTACAGATTTCAATACCGGAAACTTCACATGGAGGAGGAGGAAAAGTAAACGATTAATTGAAAGACTGGTCGGGGGCTCATTGGGCTGAGAAAAATAAGGAAACCGTAATTGATACCGACAATAGTGGTTTGTTTCAAATTATGTCAGAACCGAAATCGTTGTTCACTTTTTAGGACTGGGTTAAAAAATTAAAATAATGGATTTTTTATGCAGCAAATGATGTACAAGACAAATTTTTAACAGTTTTATTTTTTATAGTAAAATTACTCTAGACCTCGCTCAGCCGCGGCTCTGGGGAGTAAACATTTTTCCTTTGTTCTCAATACATGGAAGAACTCGCCGACTAGAATAATTACGAATTTTTCTTGCCATTAAATTGAGCTTTTCGGAGGTTTTTTCCCTTGTCGCAATTGTTCGGATGTCTTCGCTCAATAATTATGTACTCATGAAGGTGTGGTAGGATATGGGTCATTCTCCCATTTCATTCGAAATTGGGATTTATTTTTCCACGAAATGAAAATTAAGAAAATGTTTTTTTTCTTTTCGTGGATCCCTTTTGAATGGTCCACTGATTTTGCTTATGAAAAATTGAATCATAGAAAATTTTTCTTTAGGAGATACATGATCATGATTGAAATCACTGTGGTGAGGGATACTGATAAAGTGAGATAAAGTGAGGGAATTAGGGATGAGGGAATTAGGTTTTGGAGGATTTTCGGAGGTGCACCCCTCCCCATGATTTGAGAAGAATAAAAATAACAATGGAACTCTTTTCTACATTCGCAAACACTTCAATTAACGCAAAAATAAAATGAATTTAACTCACCTGAGTCTGAATATCGGCGGGTGAGGTAATTAGGCCTTTGACCGAACGGAGAGCGATTTCACTCTACACGTTTTCACACAAACTGAGAAGGACAGAATTTTCGATGCAACAGGTTCTCCTGAGTTTGGCGGGAACTTGACCAATATTACCAACAGTGCAAAACGTCTAAAACATGCTCTGGGAAGAGCAGGCGCCAAGTTCGAAAAAAGGTGAGGGAATTAGGGAAAACCTGATGGACACATGTTTGAAACTCTGTACACGTTTTGGTTGACATTTTGAAACGTCACCTATGGTACAGATTGTTACTCGAGAACATGAGTACACCACTAAAAAAAAAAATCAAAACAGTTTGAGCTTTAGTATAGGTTTTATTCACTTGCAAAGATGACAATTTTGGTCGATGGACAGGTGAGGGAATTAGGTTTTGACATTTTGAACCAATTTTCGGGTATGAATTAAAAGTACAATCCATCCCAAATTTGACTGAAAAGCTAGATAAAAGTGTCCTGAAGCCACTCACTTAAAAAAAATTTCAAGAATTTTTTCTAGGAAGCCACAGTCCGCTCAAAACACGATTTCCGATGAAACGGGAGAATGACCCATATATTGCTCTAGGAGGTGATAAAAAGCAATTTAAAAACTATGTTTTTATGTGCGAAAACGTGTAATTATGTTGGATCAACACAGAAGTATTGGTGTTTAAGCAGAAAAGGCTACAATAACTACACATGTTCAACATCACAGCTGACTACCTACCTTTTTTTCGAAGGTAAAATTTGAAAGAGTGGAACAAAACAATGTTTATTGGGTGAATTTGAGCTTTTTTTTTATTTGCGAATTTCGGATTCTGCTAAAAATATTGTAAACGAAAAGCTGTTTAAATGCTATGAAACGGTTTCCCAAGTATTTCTTATTGATTTCCAAAGTTGAAAAAACAATAACTTCTTCAGGTTGAATAATGCATCGGCTCAAAAGTCGAAATTTGAAAAATAATTTTCTGGTGTGTGCAATTTTCCGGCACGATAACTTTGTATCTGTGTTCATAACATTCATATGAACGCCTCTGAGATAAAAAATCTTTTCAATAGTTTCAGCCTTAAATCATCACTTAAAGTCGATTCTCATGCAGAAACGGATTTTTAGAACAACTCACAATTTTTTCAAGTTGCTTTTTTTTTTAATTTTATCTACCGTATACCATGCACCTATATTTGAGGCGTGTTTTAGTTTGTATTGGTTCAAATGTATGAACAAAAATTGTTTACAGCTATGAAGGTGCATTTGGTTGGGTTTACTTTAATGTTTGTGTAAGCAATATGAATAAAACAGTAATAGAGAATAACTACATCACTAGCTTAATGTATCGTAACTACTAATGAAACTAATTTTGACCACGAGAAAATTTTCCCATCATTTTGGCAAGTATAGTAGATATAATTTCAGTTGAGTTCAAAATATGGCATCGAACTCTGATTACCTCTAATTGGTTTAACAAAAGCAGAACCTCTCATAGCGGTTGTGTCATTCATTTGTCTATCTAAAATCTCTTGGATTCCTTCAGTAGAACCAAGAATGCATATATTTCTGGAAAAAGTTATTATGATGATCAAACGACATATTACACGGGTGCGACAGCTCACAGTAGATAGGTACATATTGGTTCATAAATTGGTTAAAATGACATGGAAATCCATGCTATGAAACAAATGGTTCGGAGATGTACTTGACCAAATCTAAAATACGAGTAGTTTTTGTTCCAATGGACCCAGAAGAAAAGGAGTAATAATAAACCTCTGTAAAATAATTTCCAGGGATTTTTTTTCGTTTTGCACGTCAGCAGCACTATAAAATGCGATATGAACACGTATCATATTCTGTTCTAGCGCAACAACTTTCGAGCCGAGAACATTTCCATATTATAGGTGTAAGAGCTGTTAAAACTTAAATGTAGGTGTTGTAAAAAATCAGTTTTGTTGTCTCACCAGGCTGCCAGTGTTTCAACAGTACGGAATCTGTCTTATATATGAAAATAATTCGAAAGAAATTATTATCATTTTTCCACGTTATTTTTATACTTGCTCAACTTAGATTAAATTACCTACATCAAAGAAACTACTTCCTGATAGGGGTCAGTTCGTATATTTATGTTCTTGTATACGATGGTGTAGTAGAAAGACATGAATCTATTCATTTTGGAAAATTGTAGGAGCGGTAACTTTGTGGAACTCCATCAAAGTTAACAAAAACTAAGTTTAAAAAACTGGCTGACCAAACATCAATCTATTGCAAAATTGCAACATACATTAAAAAACTAACAAAAATAGGGGACAAATACTTGATAAGCTCTTCCCCTGCTAAGGGTTCATATTTCCCTGTCAGAGGGAATTAAGTACCTACGTCACAAGTTGTCATGTTTTTGGTTTAAATTTTACCGGCATAAATAGTGACAGTTTTAATAACTTTTATGGTTTATGGAAACAAATAAAATAGACCGGCACTCGGTCAACACGCCAGATCGTGAACACACAACAAACTAACTGTTTATTTTTGTCATCAAGGTGGCAAGTATAGAAGCTTGGAAGTGGCGATCCTAGCGGATGAACTATGAATTCTAACACCCCCACTCTATTTCTAGTCGAAGTAGTCCTTTCATCAAAATTATGTAACTGACGAAGACGAGAAATAGCCAAGAAAAATTAAAAAATTCAACCGGAGTTTCACAATACAAAGACTGAAGTTACAATGAGATCCTAATCGCCACTATAATAGCTAAACAGAAGTACAATACAGATTTATTTAAATGATTAATCAATTTAACTTTAACAAATTACGAAGTTTGACAAATTGAATGGAGGGCAAAGCCTTAGTAAGCAAATCAGCAATATTTTCTGATGACGGCACGAAGTCTGTTTTCAACAATCCTTTGGCGATAGCATCGCGAATAAAATGTACTTTAATTTCGATATGCTTGGCACGTCGCGAATTTTCGAAGTTGTTGGCCATAGCAATGGCGCTCTGATTGTCCATCAAAAGTCGAGGACAAGTGTGGATTTCGGAGAAATCAAGTACGAGATTTTTCAGGTAGAGCAATTCAGCAGCACACAACGACGCAGCATAGTATTCACTTTCTGCTGTTGAAAGAGAAACTGTTGGTTGCTTCTTTGATGACCACGAGATGAGGTTACCATAGTAGAAGATCGCCATACCACTCACACTTTTCCGATCATATCTGTCCGAGCCCCAATCAGAGTCTGCATATGCAAGTAGAGTATCAACATTACGGGAATCAGTTCTGGTGAAGTTTAGACAAAGATCTTTGGTTCCTTTAACATAACGTAGAATCCTTTTTGCAGATTTCCAAGCAGCTTCTGTTGGATGATCCAAGAATCGTCCTAGGTATGATGTCGAAAATGTCAAGTCTGGTCTTGAGGTAGTAGCCAAATAATTTAAGCAGCCAATGATTTCTCGGTAAGGAACGTTGATTTTTGGTTCTGACAAATCAATTGAGTGACCCATTTCCATTGGAGTTGAAGAACTTTTACATCCGTCAAAATTGAATCGTTCGAGAACTCTTTCGATGAAGCGTTTTTGGGAGATTTTCATGGATTCATTTCTCTGCTCAATATCCATCCCAAGGAAGCATGACATTTTTCCAAGATCCTTTGCATTAAATTCTTTCTTCATAGATGTTACAAATTTTTCAACACGATCAGGTTGTCCAGCCGCCAGGCAATCATCTACAAAAAGCACAACCCATAATCCTTTGTCTCTGTAAAGGCATGTGTCAGATTTTGAACGGATCAATCCTTGGCTTACGGCAAATTCATCGAATCGTTCATTCCAAACGCGTGGAGCTTCCTTGAGGCCGTACAGAGCTCGATTTAACTTTAGAGCTTTATTTTTCACTGCTTCAACTCCTCTTGGGAATTTTATGTAGATTTCCGATTTTAATGAGCCATTTAAGAAAGCATTTGGCACGTCGAGCTGTCGTGTTTCGAAACCATTTTGTAAAGCATGACACAAAAACATTCTTATTGTCGGTAGCTTAGCAACAGGAGCGTAGAGATTTGCAATTGACTCTTCCTGGTACCCTTTTGCGACAAGTCTTGCTTTTTTAGTTCCATCTTGTTTTGTACGAAAAACCCATTTAGTTTCTATAAGGTTTTTATCAGGAGGTATGTCTGAAATTGTCCACGTCTCAAATTTTTGAAGAGCATCCAGCTCATTTTGAATGGCCTTTTTCCATTGACTTCCACGATCGATGGCTTCCTCGTAAGTCTGAGGGTCGCTGTCGGCTGACATCAAACAATAGGCAGAATAAACTTCATATTCATTCAAATAAGACGGAGGTTTTATTTTCCTTTTTCCATGGTTATCTGGAGAGTCAACAGTTCTTTGATCCAATTTTTCATGATCCTCTTCAATTGGCACTGTCTCGGGAATAGTCAATGGTCGAGTTTCAAGTTCAACACTTGACGAAAAATTTTCTGATGATTTCGGCATATATTTGAAGTCAAACTCATCAAACGTAACGTCACGTGAAACCACGATTTCATTTAGTTCAGGGTCCCACAATCTATACCCTGCGCCTGAGTATCCAACCATGCGAGCTTCTTGACCTCGAGCATCAAGTTTTCCTTTCTTTGGTAATTTTAGATACCAAGCTTTTGCTCCAAAAACGCGCAATCTATCTAGTCTTAACTTGGATAGATAGATGTTAGCTGGAACCTGATTTTCAATTGCTTTTGAGGGCGATCGATTAAGAGAATGAACGGCGAATCTCACCGCTTCGACCCATAATGATTTTGGTAAATTAGTATCCACAAAAATAGTTCGAACTTTTTCAAAAATTGTACGATTTAACCTCTCAGCACAGCCAGACTGTTGCGGCGTGTATCCAGCAGTGAACTCTTGCTGAATTCCCATGTCCGAACAAAATTTCTTGAAGCTGTTGGATGAAAATTCGCCTCCTTTATCCATGCGAATACGCGCAACATTTATATTAGAGGACTTCAACTTTAGAATATGATTTTTCAAATTTTCCTCAGTTTCCGATTTATTTTTCATGAAGTAGACAACACTGAAATGGGAATAATCGTCCATTATTGAAACATAATATTTTTCACCATTTAATCCTGCAGTTTGAATTGGTCCGCACACATCGGTATGCAACAACTCTCCAATTGCAGATGATCTTGGTTTGGTTGACGGTTTGAAGGGTTGTCTCTTGGATTTACCCTTTTCGCATGAGTCACATTTATCATCGGAAAATGGCAATTTAAGAAGTTGAAGACCATATCGATTCAAATGGCTTAGGCGCATGTGCCATAGATTTTTCGACTCTTTGGCAACAAAACATGAAGAGTCCTCAAGAGAGAATTGGACAATAAAAAGATTTCGATGCACTTTGCAAATTATCGGTGACTGACCAATTATGATTTTCGCACCCGACTCTTCAAACAGAACGCTATACCCTTTATTATTTATTTTTCGAACAGAGAGAAGATTGTAAGGAAGATTTTCAACGATGAGACCTTCAATGCTTATGAATCTTTTGATCTGAGCACAATAAAGACGTATAATACCTTGTTGTCTTGCAGCAATTGAATTTCCGTTTGCGATCTTTATGTTAATTGGATCGATATTTTCAATTTTCTTCATGTACTTTGCTAACGAACTCGTAAACAAATTATTTGTAGCGCCTGAATCGAGAACAAAATTTACGATCTTTTGATTTTTATTTTCCAAATCGAGTTCACTTAAGAATGCAATAAAACTCACGTCGTTATTTTTCTCTTCAACTTCGCCAAGTGCGCAGTTGTTGCGACGATGATACGTTTCAATACTTTGACGGGATTGAAAGCCATTTCCTCTTGGGCGGCGATATTGACGAAAATTACCTCTTGTTTCCGAAATTTTGGGCGGATTTCCTTCATGATGACGATTATCTCGAACATCTGGACATGTATCTCGAAGATGTTTAAAACTCCCGCACGAATAACAACGAGGTTTATATCTTGCAGAAAAAGAACATTCGTCATTCCCGGTTTTATTTACTGGCGCACTTAAATTACTGAGTTTCAATTCAGCGTCTAAAAGTTTACTTTTCACGAAGTCTAATGTGAGCTTTTCATTTGTGGTTTCAAGCACAGTTATGACCGTTTCGTATTTATCCGACATAGTTAGCAACAGATGACAGACTTTGTCATCCTCATCCATCCTCGAACCAGTAGACTCAAGATCTCGAATTAGAGAATCGAAAACGACGAAATGGTCTTGCAATTCCGCGTCATCTCTACATTTTAACTGCAAAAGTCGTCGACGGACGTATAATCTTGATAAAACGCTTTTTCTTTCGAAAACGTTCTCCAAATTCGTCATCATTTCGTACGCAGTCGACGCGCTACGCACGTATTCGAGGTGTTTGTCAGATAAACATGACACGATTAACGATCGAGCCTTCGCGTCGTTTAGATGAAAATTCGCCAAATCCTTGTCATTCAAAGACGACAAGTTACACCTTACCGAAGCGATTTCTTTTACTCGTTTCGCATCTAAAATGTTCATAACACGAAACTTCCAGTTGGAGAAATTATTATTTTCTAATTTCGGCAACGCAAGCTGCATGGCATCGGCCATGTTTTCGGCAGAATCGATTTCAGTTGGACGGTCAAAAAACACACGCGAAGATAGTTGATGCTCTCGCGGGATCAAACTATTATTTACGCGGACAAAACAATTTCTAATTCAAAACTTTGCAACTCCAATCTGGGCCCATAACCTAATAACTTTTGTGGTTTATGGAAACAAATAAAATAGACCGGCACTCGGTCAACACGCCAGATCGTGAACACACAACAAACTAAACTGTTTATTTTAGTCATCAAGGTGGCAAGTATAGAAGCTTGGAAGTGGCGATCCTAGCGGATGAACTATGAATTCTAACAAGTTTCTTATAATAGCACTCATGAATTTAGATTTCAACCGTTGACCCTGGAACGTGAAATAAAATGCTATACCTTCCTTCGTATAAGTAGATAACAGCGAAACAATCTCACGTACTTGACGTATTCCAAAACGAATTCAACGTTAGACCATTGGTTTTGCATCTTTTCGAACGTTTCCTGTAAGACCGCTTCTCTCGATGCCGCTGTACTCACTATCTGAATCCTGAAAACCACTGCAAAGTCTACTCCGAGGAAGATAAAACGCAGGAAATTCTAATACGATTAACATTTCCTCAAAAATCAATGGGAATCAATGCTCGAGAAAAAATTACTAGAAATAAAGAATCCCACTGTGTGATCTTTCTGTTTAATGATCTAACTAAACATAAGAGAATAGTGAAAAGTTTGTCCTCACTGCTGCTCAAAACGTGTGTAAAAGTATGCCTACACTGATGCGCTTTCGTGTTTACTTTCACCCTTCTTCCTCAACTCTTGTACTTCGACTTCCATGCTTGTGGGCCATTTTTAAAAATCATATCAATCAAGTTATGAAAATCGTTCAATTCCTCTTGGAGTACCCGTCTTACACTCTCTCCTCTTAACACTCCCCGTCATGCAATCTCTCTTCTGTCGATGAGAAAAATTTAACAAACCGTACAGCGTTGCTATTGAATAAAGGCAAACTGTCACAGTTATTTGCACCCTCACTTTTCGAAAAATCTTTCCAATTTGTAGCCAACGAATTGCCCCAATGATGATCCTTTATTTGGCATCAAATCAAACCCAACGATTGCAGAGAGCTCGGTCCAATGGCGGTAATGGAGATGGGGGTTACCGAGCATCTCGATTAGAACAAATTGACGCTGAAATTGAAAAATGGAAGTTTCGAATTAGAACAACAGCTCAGCCGGTTGTTTCGAAATACAATAACGCAATAGAAAGAAACTGTATATAAATGTACATTTACGGTCTTAGATAGCCGAAAGTATAAACAACCTACTTTGATGTGATTTAGCGCTTCCAGACCGAAATGAGCAATTTTTAAAGGACTGGGCCACGCGTTGAAGTCAGGGTCATCAATAAGTCCTTTAAATCGCTTAGGATAGTTGTCAACAATATGTTGCCGAATCTTGGTTTTGAAACTTTGATTCATTCCATTGATTAACCTGTAAAGTGTTAGGTAAAGAAGAGGTCCGGTAACGACACCATGGCCTTTATCAACGAACAGCACTTTAATATAAAGGCATACACAAAATACAAGGGCTACACGAGAACGAACAACCGGGAGAAAACCACGACTAACGGCTGCGCAGGGTGATTGGATAGTAGCTATCTTGTTCACATTATTATGCTATGAGGGGCATAAAACCTACATGAAGAATTTAAAAAAAAAATACCACCGACTTCAGTTCTATGCTTATACTTATATAAGTATAGGACTGAAGTCGGTGGTAATCATGTCATAAAATGGAGTTCTATGAAGTGACAACAGCTACTCTCACAAAGTTGAAACAATTTAAAAAAGTCTATTCTACCAAATCCAAAGCTTTTTCGTATAATAAGCTATGGTATGATGATGAAAGCATCCAATTGGATGAAGGTCCTTCCCTGATAATACAAGTCGGGATTAATTCACTGTGTACACGTGCCTGGAATTTTCTTCGACTACTGCTGCAATGCCAGCAAATGTTGCAGGTTCAAAAGGGCCATCCATGTAATAACTGTAAGTCCGAAGCCACTTATATACCACAATTATCAGCTTGGTTAGCGGAAACACTATCATCTGAAACACAAAAGGCTTGTGCAGAAAATCGATGGACGTCCGTAGATGGTCAACCCTATCTTTAAATTAAATAATGATTGAATTGAATTGCGTGTCTATATTTTACTAGACCACGATGAAGTAATCTACTAACAGCATTTGATAGCCCCTAGTACTATATAAATTAAAAATACTGACCCTGTCTTACTTAATTGTGTATCAACTACATAATTTTATGATGTTGTTGATTACGGCAATATATGGCATGTTTCCATGAGTTTAGATGGAATATTGTACATTAGTGAATATTAAATGATCTTAAAACAAACGATATAAAATGAAATGCTATAAATTGGAGCCCAATGTTGAAAACGGAGCAACGGGGAAAGAAGAGAGAATAAAAGCTACGAGAACGAAGGACTAAACGAACCGAAGTATGAAACAGAAGGAAAAGATTTACAGAAGAGAAAACTGAAGATGAGAAGAGAGAGCTAAAGATCTACAGTACCAGTGAAAGCGGTATTTTGTGTTTCAAACATCAAAATTTTTTATCAATAAAATGCCCATAAAAGAGTGGAGGAAGTACGAGTACTGCATGGACCTTCTGGAAGATTGGAAGGGAAGTTCAGAAGCGATTAGCTCTTGAAAGAAGAATTTGCTGCCCATGAAGCTTCGACCCGCATAGGAGTTTTCCTCTTGAAAATTGAAAAGGGAAAGAGAGAATACGTCGCGACAACTATATTATTATTACGACAACTGTATTATTACGATGTTGATGATTGCCGTCATATGGCAAGTTTCCATGAGTTTGCTCGTCGTTTGGGTTCAATTATCATAAATTAGCCGTTATTAAATTATTTTAAAACTAAGTATACAACAAGAGTACTTGAAAAACCTTTATTTCATCCAGTTCTGGATACGTTGAAAGGACGATGTTGAGTAAACTTTCCTCCTTGTTAATCCATGCTACTCTCTCATCAAATTTTTCGATCTCTCGTAAGTATTTCGAACAATACTGGAATAGAATAGGGAAGTTAGTTGATCAAGGTTACGTACACCAGCTATTTAATTGCCTCTTGTTCTGTAATTATGATCGAAATGGTGAATAGAAATCACAAGATCCGTAATTTAATATCCACACAGCTTTATCTACAAGTTGACATTTTATTAGGTAGAGGAAGTCAGGTTAGGTTAAATAGGTCATGTACCTCGTGCCACTATGGTTTTGATTGGTAATTTATTTTTTAAGAAGTCACTTACCTGTACGTAGCTCAGCATGTGAGTTTTCTTGTCGAAGTAATTGAATGCTTCGAGATAACAGTTGCCAAATTCTTCAAGATCTTTATTAAGCTCCTCCGTTGTAGTTCTCAACTTTTCTTCCAATTCATCTTTAGTAGCATCAAACATCTAAAACATCAATTAAACCAATAACCAAGGCACAAGAAGGTTCTGATTTTCTTTTCTGAGGCCCGACAGTTACTACTGATTAGTTGGTTTCATGTTCGCTTTCGTTTTTATAGTTTGGGGTTGTATCGCAATAACAAGAAGAATAAACACTCCGTATGAAACGTGGAGATACATTAATCAAAACAAAAAACGTCACATACCCAAGACAAACGATTGTATGATCACTTATCTATACTTTGCTGTATTCATGAATACACTTTGCACGTACACTGCGCGAAGTACCTGTTTGAATTCCTTGAAAGAAGACTTCATTGAATTCAGTAGGCTGATTGTGCCACACACAAGTTGAATATGATCAGCAGGCAGTTCGACAACGTCCATTAAATCGGTAGTCGTCTTCATCAAGTGCACCGTTCTCAGTCTCAAAGATTGCATCCAATTTGTGCTACAAACTTGCATGTATTTCGATACGGCTACAAGTTCTTCACTGCAACTCGGAATGCTGCGGCATCGTTCTTTCACGGATATCGTGTCTTTACGAATCCTGAGGAACAAAATACGAAAATTGAAATACGATCAATTTATACGTTTGCAGAAAAAATCAAGCGTCATCTGGTTGCCATACAGAACATTTTAAGATCTCAAACGTAAAAAAATATTTATAACGTATTGGCTATGAAAATCGAAAAAAAAGAACGGTTGTATTTCGGAAATACTGTGTGTTATCATAAATCCGGATTCAGCAGTAAATACTGGGACAAAATTTCATTGAGTTTTATTCAATTTTTACTGAGACATAACAATTAATGCAGAATCACGCTTACCACTGAGAAAATCCTCGTGTTTCCTATTTTTTTCCCTAAATTTCCCACCAGTTTGACTACAATACTCAAGGCCACAAGAACATTTTAACCTATTTACTCCTCTCTTATTGTGAAATTTAATTCTATCTTTAACAGCTCCTAACTAGGATTCAGGATTATTTATATTTTGAAACCCAACCATTTATCTCCTAAATTTCAATATTATACCTATCCTATCCGAAATGTTTCAACAATACTACTGATCCTCTTCTTCTCTTCGAACTCTCTCCAACTAAATTTGACACCCCCTCCATATTATTTTTCTTTGCAACCTTTTCCCATTACTCGCTGCTACGTTTTTAATGATTGATTTCTCTTTGATCAGATTTTCCTCCTTCATTGATATAGAAAGTGCCCTATTGACCATACTGTGGAAAGCAGCATATTTGTGTACCCAAGAATGATTTGATGTATTATGAATGGTAATTTCAAGTAGGTAGTATTCGCCTTAGAGCAAACACCCGATAGAAAACAAAATACCTGAAACTTGAATCCAAGTGGTCATAAATCATTTCACACAATGCTTGAGTAGTTTGTAGATTCACCAATGCAAGAATGGTGGTTTTCATCGGTATTTGGTCCAACCTGGATAGGAATTTCCAACATTGTATTTCCCTACATAATTGAAGAAAAATAATACCAAGTATAATGTAAAAAAATCACATTTCAACCGGGCCACAATTACTGCTTTGTTGACAAGGAAATATAAAATCAGACATCATTATTTTTCGAGAAATTCATTATTAGAGAATTTTTTTTACATTGATTTTTGACATATATATTACAGAATATATTAGCCAATAATACAATTTACGAAGCGTGCTTTGAGAAAATTCGCTACCAATAAAATCCCTCATTAGTTACCATGGACAATGGTGAGTCGTTTGAATTATGTCGTGCACGAGGGTACCTATTTTACCTGAATATTCCGATGAAGTCTCGATCGTTCATCGCCTCGATCCTCTCTTGCCATGAAACCCAGTATTTATTATCTCCTTGTTTACAGTTCATATTGCTACTTGAACCACTCGGTTGCAAGGGCAGTTCTGAAAGTTCGGATAGCTCTTCTCCTGAAAATTGTTCAGTACCTATATCGAGACGAAGATGTTTGGTGTTCAACGGTTAAATGACGTTAAATAAAATCAGTCGGCCGTTACAATTTTTTTTTTTTCAAATCTTTTGAGTCAGTAAGAAAACATTTACGATCAGACAACTTGAGCCCCCTTCAATGGCCTATTGAATTGTGCCACATCTAATTGGACCAAACAGCGGGAGGCGAACATATTGATCCACCTTGGAATTGACCAAACTTTAAAAACTCAAAACAGTTTATTTTACCATTGTTGGTTATTGAAATGTGCAAACCTAAACTATCTTTATTTTCTCAAGTGATAATAAAGTTATGTTTTTCTCAAGTCTATCCGCAGTTACACTGAATGAGAGAATCCGACCAAAATTTTGGAAACTCTCCAAATTTTAGTGCATGATAATGAAATTATTTGGCCGACAAAACCACGCTATTTGTTGAAAATTTAATTTAACTCACATCTGTAAACAAAAATGCGATGACTGATGTCGTTTTTCTCTACAAGCATTAATTAATACTACAAAAACGTGATTTCAAAACACCGTGATTTTTTTTTTAATTTGGTCTGAAAAGTATCTATTTTTAATCCAATGAATACCAAACCTTGATCGTGCCCACTAGACTGAATTTGAACAATTTGAGTTTACTAACGATGGAAAATCAGTTTGTTATCGTTCAGAAGTTATGAAGTCTCAAACAAAGGTAGATAAAAACAAGAATTGATCCCTAAATATGTCACGTAAATCTAATTTTTTACCATTGTTGGAAAGCTCTTGCTGAGTACTTTCAAGTGCAGGAGTGTTTAATTCTATTCTCGACGTGGTTGGGAATGGTGCTCGAAAAACCTCAAAAGTGTGAAAATCGGTATCAAGTTTTTTGCTACACTAACTTGCTACCTACTATCAGAATACCGAAAGAAAGTGGAGCTGCGCCCTTATAGGCAGATAAATTATAAACAAAATTACATCAAAAACAAAACAATCAAGCAATTTTTCTACTACCATTAATACTCCAAAAACGTAATTACAAAAAACGATGTTTTTTTTGTCTGAAAAGTTGTTGTTTTTGTGAAAATCGCGTTTTCTGGCATTTCTCCGGATCTGAGGACCTAACTAGGACGGATTCAATTATGAGACCTACCTAAATAGTTACCCTTCTTAAAAAAAAGAAAAAAAAAAGCAATCCGATCGGACTTACAGAGGCCAGCGGACAACACATTCCGAAAAACACCGCAAGTCAAACTTCTTCTTTTGAATTCGATTAAAAAAAATCTATTTTGTTGGCATGCGAACGTACTTTGAATCTGAAACCTTTCTATGACCGGCGTAAACAATTGTTCGAGTTTCTGCAACATTATTTTTTCCTGAGCTGAGACGAAATCGTCTTCATGCTTAATACATAGTTGTTTCTTCTCATGGTTATCCGAAGGAACGTCAAAACACTTCCAATCTCCGCACAAGGACATTATCTGGAATCACGGAATACCAAATAAAAGTCTACAATTGAGCGTCTTTTTTACGAAAACGGAAACAAAGTTTGAGCGTTTGAACGCACTGGAAAATTTTCAGTCTCGAATTGCCTTGGAACAAAATTATGAGATAATTTGAGTCGAATTGCACGTGGAATGTCGAAATCACTCAAGGATAACACTAAATGAACGATTGTTATTGTGATGAGGCGGATTGTTATTGTTATAAAAGAAAATTCGTCAAGTTTGTTCCCCCCTTCTCCGTAGTGAAATATTTTTTCAGTCTTAGGGATATTGTGCATTAGATATTGTACTGCATAATTATCCTCATTAGGTTAGTTGATAGAATTCCTCATTCAAATTAAGAGAGGAATATTTAAAGCGAGTGAATGAATGAATGCATTTTATTATTATTTAAAAAATGTTGTTTTATTATTGTTATTTATTATTTGAATTTATTTTATTTATTTTTATTATTTGTTTTTATTTTGTTGTTTGTTTTTTAATTTGATTTATTCATTATTTTTCATTTGAATTTTATTATTTGATTTTTTAATTATAATTTTTTATTTTATTTTATATATATTTTTTTTGAGTGGGAGCTTATTGAAAATTTAATACTTATTAATGTTTTCTGAGTTCGTTAATTTTTCCATGAAGCAAAAACGGTCTATCGCACAAAAATCGTTTGTGACTCATTAAAAGAGAAGACATTTTTTTCCGGCTATACCTACTGGTCGATGCAAGATCCCTGACACAAATCTCTCCTCAGATATGAACCACCTACCCTCATTTTCGAGTATATTCGAACATAGGTTCCCAAAAGCTATTTCGTCTCATCTTTACGATGATACTAAATTACCTCCCCTTCAAAAGTTATGTAGGAAAAATGATGCTGGAATCCAATCAACGATCTCTCTCATATTCTGTTTTGAAAGTATAATCACCGAACGTATAAGCCTCCTCATATGCTTAAAAAACGTCACGTCAGTTCCGGGTACTAATGTAATTAATTTCTAATTATTTATCTCCAATTTTAAGATAATTCAATTAAAATTAGAGCGCTGTAGTGGAAATGCGTCGGCATTATTATGCTCACTCATTATATTATCTAGTAATCTAGTCAAAATTGTCTTACTTTTGCCATAATTGAGATGTAGTACTTTTTTACTTTATTTAATGAAGGTTTAGTAATAATAATGCCGCTATCGTAGTGCACGGACAATTCAAGGTAGGGTGTACGTTCGGGGTCTGTAAATGCTTCAATAAACCTCAAAAGGGTTGATGTCATCAAGTTCAGTATCTGCAAGAATGCCAAATTGTGGTGAACAAAGAAATCATTTCATAAATATTGTAATCTGAATCGTAACGAAACGTAACGGAAGAAAAAATATTCTTGTTCCTGTACGAGAAAATTATTCGATCATTTCTGAGTTTACTTTACTTACATATCCTTTGACGTACTGGTTGATAAGGGTAAAATATTTTTTCATTTTCCTGAGTTCAATCCGTCTGAAATTATTTGGGTTATTGGTATAGTTTACGATCTCCTGGTAGTAAGGCGTAAGTCTGCATGTTTCTAAATTATCTAAATCAGAGAACACGAGGTTCCTTAGCCTGGCTGGTTGATAAAAATGTTCTTCTTTTCTGGAAAAAAAATCGCAGGATAGTGCTCCGAAATGCTGCTGAAATGTCTACTTTAATAAACGTATGGATGAGTTTTTCGCCACTAAGCATAAAATTTGATTTTATAAAACCTCGGTCGGACTGTTTGTTTCACCGATTGTTTCGCGATCGTTACGAAAAGCGGATCGCTCCCCTTGAAAACCCCAGCTAATGATTGTACAGTGGTTTATTATTCCTTTGCTTCAATAATGATGTGAGAAGGGCATCCTTTCGTGATAGTAATTATTCCAAACATTTGTAAATGTTCCCACCGAACAACAGATTGGTAACTACAGAGGAAAACTCCCTAGGAACTATTGTAATTTTACTCATTTTTATTTTTCCTAACTTTCGAATTGACAGCTAATTTTTTCCCCTAACGGTTCATCTGAAGAGAGTGTTCGACTAGCATTCCAACGAGTATAGAAAGACTTTTATAGCTCCAAGAACTCTTGAGTTATGACAAATTTCTAAAAATCTCCCAAGTTCATCGCAAAAGCTGCGATAACTCGAGAATCAATACAGCTATCGCCTCCGCAATGGTCTCATTCGATTCAGCGTCCAATAATCTATAGAAATTGATACCAAATATACCTTTTATCTGCGAAACGTTTGAAAATACGAATTTTCTCCCCCTCAAAACTACCTTTAAATTTGAGTTAGTTATCTGGTTCAAGAACTGGGCCGCTGTGAGTCCCAGATTTTTGGAGAACAAGACTAAAATAGCTACTATGGTTTGGTCGGAAAAGTGTTGACGGCGTCCGGCGGACGGACAGATTTTTTTAATTGGAGATTCGGATTCTACGTGCCTTGAAACGTAAAACATCCGATTTTGAGGGGTTAGACAATTTTTTTTTTTGGGCGATCACAAAGTTTCGTAAACCAAAATGTTTAGTTATAGTTCTACGCAGTTAGCGAGGTTTGTATGGCAATATGTAACAGAGTAACGTCCCAATGTTTCAACTACGCTGTGTAATTAAAAGTTAGGTAGCGACTCTCCTTTCGACTACTCAATAAATCACGTGAGGCTGTCTCCCGAGCATTCAGTAGAAAACGTACTCAAGAGGTTGTTGAATAGATTATTCATATTGTCCTAATTTTTTCCACTAATAACTGATCTGTTACTTGTAACATTCTTTTTAACTCATTCAAACTTGGTTATACACGAATGGATGCCAAGATTATTCGTTTGTATCAATATTGTAACGTTGTTAAACTTGGCCATGCAGCTAAATAACTTCTAATTCGACTTTCTTCACACTAAATCCTATTTATAGGTTGTTACTGGCAAAATTATGATTGCGAACTCGAGCCATCATCATCTGGTCGTTTCAATCTCTTGGGCAACATAGTTATGAAACATCTTCATCATCACCATCAACACTATCTTGGAGCATTGTTAACGTACGGTTGACCCTAGCACCCTCACATTTATTTGGATACGATACGATACCTGTAATTTTCAACCGCCAAAAGCTGTTCGACATCAAGGTACTTCTGATTGAGCTTCTTGATGAATCTAAATGCATCATGAGTCCATAAAATATTGTTTTCATGCACTGGTTCGGTTGTTCTCTCAGTAAAGGAGCTGTAAATTAAAGAACGTTCGTACACGACTGTTTTTCCATGCTCAACACTGAGTCGACCTCTGTATAAGCGGGTAAAAGGAGGAGTGAATAAAAGTAGTTGCGAGCAGAGCGAGTAGTAGCAACTAGGGTGTTTTCTCTCTGGAAATTCGGGTAAATTAAAACAGGTAGCGCATGCATGATAAGATTTGCCAAAAATATTCCATACTCGCGAAGCTTTTTTCTTTTTTTATTCACTTACCATGAACAAGCATGCACAACTGTGATGAAGTATGCATTCATTTGATACAACTCTTTTGCGCTTACTATTTCAACTGGGAGTCATAAAAAAATAATGCAATAATGAACAAGGTCATGATAGCTATCGCGCGCGGTCGGCCCGTCGGAGGGGCTGCGCCCCTCCTCTCGGGCCTTACGTATTATTAGTCGGGGGCAGTGTCCTTATCACTCCTATATATGGTACCTATATATATAGTATAGGTACAGGTAGGTAGTAGTAGTTTATTATTTGTGTATGGAGAGTGGGAATCTATAGGTATTATTATTACTAGGTAGTACCTAGTAGTTGCTATAATTTGGTATGTTGGTGGAGGTGTTGTCATGTACTTTGTATCATAAAGTATTGTGTTTTTCAACTGGAGCAAAGTTATAGCAGAATTAGACGTAACAACTTCAAGTTTTCCTAGATTTGTAACTTGCACAGTGGACAACTCAAACAAAAATTCGTCATTCAGATGTTTGAATATACCAAAAGATAGGTAATTTAACTGTCCACATTTTCCCAATGTAATGTACCTATCCATTTTTCAACCGTTTTTGCGTTATTCAACAATATTAGTAGACTATACACGAAAACATGACATTTTTCAACTTCAACCGTTCTTTTCATCTATTTAGTGCGAAAGAAACAAAGAATGAACCATATATTATTGATATACACATCATAAACTATCATTATGCTGAATTTGAGCCAAATCGATTTCAAAAAATTTTTCGCGAAAAATCCAAGGGGTACCCCTGCGATTTTTTTCAGCCGAGCAGTTAACGAATTTTTACTCGTCTCTCAATACAGATAAAAATCTGAAATTTTTAGGAAAGTTGTGTCTTACCAAGATGTATTTTTGTGATTTTTTTTATTCCTCGGAAAAATCTGCAAATGGTCCCAAAAAATCGGTTTTTGAAAGCTCGAAAATTGAACTTTAACCGTGATTTTCGGGGTCAAAATTAATGCGAATCAATTGTTTTATTATGCAGGAGTCTTCATTTGAACGCCTTACATACGTACATAGCAAAAAATTTGGTGAAAAAAATTTAAACAGAGCCAGAGAAATTATTTTCCGTAAATCGGGTTTTTCGCCGGCCGTAATTCCGAGCTCCGGTGGATGAAAAATTAAATTTTCGTTTTTGAGCGATTTTGAAAGCTAATTTTATAGGAAATTAACGCTGAATCCGAATATGACGTCAAAACGGCGGAAATGTCACGACAACTATCAGTTTTTCCAGGTTTAATAGGTACTACGCCACGCCTACGTTTTTCAACTTTGAAAATCCGTTGCAAATACTTACAGTACTGTTAAAATTTGATTAATTAACTAGGGGCTGAGCGCCCCTGGCGGCTGCCGCCGCCCAACCCCCTCAGAGGGGGGCTTCGCCCCCCTCAGCTATCGCGCACGGTCGGCCCGTCGGAGGGGCTGCGCCCCTCCTTTCGGGCCTTACATAAATAACTCGGGGTGTTGTCCTTATCACTCCTATATATAGTATACTATATAGTATATATATATAGTATAGTATATAGCATATATAGTATAGTATATAGTATATGGTATATAGGTATAGGTTCCGGAACCAGTTCCGTTCCGGAAACAGTTCCGTTCCGGAACCAGTTCCGTTCTGGAAGGTACTACCTAGTAATAATAATACCTATAGATTCCCACTCTCCATACACAAATAATAAACTACTACTACCTACCTATACCTATACTATATATATATAGGTACCATATATAGGAGTGATAAGGACCCTGCCCCCGACTAATAATACGTAAGGCCCGAGAGGAGGGGCGCAGCCCAGAACCAGTTCCGGAACCAGTTCCGGAACCAGTTCCGTTCCGGAACCAGATCCAGAACCAGTTCCGTTCCGGAACCAGTTCCGGAACCAGTTCCGTTCCGGAACCAGTTCCGGAACCAGTTCCGTTCCGGAACCAGTTCCGGAACCAGTTCCGGAACCAGTTCCGTTCCGATACCAGTTCCGTTCCGGAACCAGTTCCGTTCCAGAACCAGTTCCAGAACCAGTTCCGTTCCGGAACCAGTTCCGGAACCAGTTCCGTTCCGGAACCAGTTCCGTTCCGGAACCAGTTCCGGAACCAGTTCCGTTCCGGAACCGGTTCCAGAACCAGTTCCGTTCCGGAACCAGTTCCGAAACCAGTTCCGTTCCGGAACCAGTTCCGGAACCAGTTCCGTTCCGGAACCAGTTCTGGAACCAGTTCCGTTCCGGAACCAGTTCGGTTCCGGAACCAGTTCGGTTCCGGAACCAGTTCCGTTCCGGAACCAGTTCCGGAACTGGTTCCGGAACTGGTTCCGGCACTGGAGCACCCCTGGTGTAGGGTGAATAAAAACGAATATCTTACGCTAGCCATTTTCTTATTTTTAATCGATTCTACATTAAATTTCCTTCATTTTCTTCCACAGCACCTAATTCCAGACGAAAAAAATTCCAAAGTTGAAACTTCAGAAGTATGAAAATCGAAAGAAATTCGAAAAATATTACTAATCGTTCGAATTTAATTGTTTTCACTTTGAATTCGAATTCTACGTCTAATTTTCTGTAGGAATCATTAATTAATCAAATTTTAACAGTACTGTAAGTATTTGCAACGGATTTTCAAAGTTGAAAAACGTAGGCGCGGCGTAGTACCTATTAAACCTGGAAAAACTGATAGTTGTCGTGACATTTCCGCCGTTTTGACGTCATATTCGGATTCAGCGTTAAATTTCCTATAAGAATAGCTTTCAAAATCGCTCAAAAACGAAAATTTAATTTTTCATCCTTACCGGAGCTCGGAATTACGGCCGGCGAAAAACCCGATTTACGGAAAATAATTTCTCTGGCTCTGTTTAAATTTTTTTCACCAAATTTTTTGCTATGTACGTATGTAAGGCGTTCAAATGAAGACTCCTGCATAATAAAACAATTGATTCGCATTAATTTTGACCCCGAAAATCACGGTGAAAGTTCAATTTTCGAGCTTTCAAAAACCGATTTTTTTGGACCATTTGCAGATTTTTCCGAGAAATAAAAAAAATCACAAAAATACATCTTGGTAAGACACAACTTTCCTAAAAATTTCAGATTTTTATCTGTATTGAGAGACGAGTAAAAATTCGTTAACTGCTCGGCTGAAAAAAATCGCAGGGGTACCCCTTGGATTTTTCGCGAAAACTTTTTTGAAATCGATTTGGCTCAAATTCAGCATAATGATAGTTTATGATGTGTATATCAATAATATATGGTTCATTCTTTGTTTCTTTCGCACTAAATAGATGAAAAGAACGGTTGAAGTTGAAAAATGTCATGTTTTCGTGTATAGTCTACTAATATTGTTGAATAACGCAAAAACGGTTGAAAAATGGATAGGTACATTACATTGGGAAAATGTGGACAGTTAAATTACCTATCTTTTGGTATATTCAAACATCTGAATGACGAATTTTTGTTTGAGTTGTCCACTGTGCAAGTTACAAATCTTGGAAAACTTGAAGTTGTTACGTCTAATTCTGCTATAACTTTGCTCCAGTTGAAAAACACAATACTTTATGATACAAAGTACATGACAACACCTCCACCAACATACCAAATTATAGCAACTACTAGTTACTACCTAGTAATAATAATACCTATAGATTCCCACTCTCCATACACAAATAATAAACTACTACTACCTACCTATACCTATACTATATATATATATATATAGGTACCATATATAGGAGTGATAAGGACCCTGCCCCCGACTAATAATACGTAAGGCCCGAGAGGAGGGGCGCAGCCCAGAACCAGTTCCGGAACCAGTTCCGTTCCGGAACCAGTTCCGTTCCGGAACCAGATCCGGAACCAGTTCCGTTCTGGAACCAGTTCTGTTCTGGAACCAGTTCCGTTCCGGAACCAGTTCCGTTCCGGAACCAGTTTCATGACCAGTTCCGTTCTGGAACCAGTTCCGTTCCGGAACCAGTTCCGTTCTGGATCCAGTTCCGTTCCGGAACCAGTTCCATAACCAGTTCCGTTCCGGAACCAGTTTCGTTCCGGAACCAGTTTCGTTCCGGAACCAGTTCCGTTCCGGAACCAGTTCCGTTCCGGAACCAGTTCCGCTCTGGAACTAGTTCCACAACCAGTTCCGTTCCGGAACCAGTTCCATAACCAGTTCCGGAACCAGTTCCGTTCCAAAACCAGTTCCATTCTGGAACCATTTCCGTTCCGGAACCAGGTCCAGTTCCGATCCGGAACGAGTTCCGTTCCGTTCCGGACCTAGTTCCGTTCCGTTCCTTAACTAGTTCCGTTCTGTAACGACTAGAAACATCAGCAGGAATCAAAGACGCGGCTTTCCTTTGACACCTATCTATTTAAACAAATTCTGTGAATAGTAAGTTCTATATTTTTTTCTCGAGATCGACTCAAAAAGCACTCGCGATCGACTAGTCGATCGCGATCGACCGTTTGAGCACCCCTGCCCTACACAATATTATATTCCAAGTAATAACATCTCTTCAACCTAGAGAATAAATTTTACATTATTTCAAGAAATAGCGTCAGAAATAATTCAACCAGCGAATGGTCCAAACAAATCGCCGTCTGGTTTCAAATCACAGTTTGTACTTTCATAGGGACGTGCAGATTGATGCTAGAGCGCTGGGTGACGGCCAGCGGAAAAGTGTATTCCACTAGCCTGAACAACCCAAACCCACAACTGCGAAGGCTAATAAAAAATAAAAATAAAAAATAAATAAATAAATAAAATAAACAAAATTTTTAAAAACCCATGGTGATTATGCACCTACGTGGAAATATGGAAAACATTCGCATTAGTCTGATGATGTCTCCGAATCGCAATTCGAACGTAGCATATAGAAAAATAAATAATGTCCCACTTCCTTACCAGACTTTATAAGCGTTCACAAATGTTGGTAGTGGATTATCAAGTGATTCTTTTGTAATACTTTCTAAATCATTAAGGATTTCTTCTATTTTTTTCCTGCTTTTCTTAACGTCAAGGTTGACTGGCAATGTCTGAAATGGCATCATAACGTCAATTCGTCATATTCGTTAGAATAGGGATGGATACTGTGTAAATAATAAAAATGCTCGAACAAGACAGTGCTTACTCGAAATGCATGCTCAATCCAAGGAAGATAGATCACGGACTGCGATGGTGAAGTGTCTTTCAGATCTTGGGAATTGAACAATTTCCAATACGGTTCCATACTGTCGTTAAAGGTACTGATTCATTTGCAGTTATAGTTCAGCTCGAAGAATGCGCCTAGAAAGAAGCTTTGCAAAAACTCAACAACGCTATCAAACACTACCAATTCGAAGATGAATGAATTTTTCAACTTTGTTCGGAGATAATCATGGAGCAATGCTCTCATTTGTATGATCGAAACAGGGATATTGAAACTAAATGTGCAGCAACGTTAAATTTATTCATTATTATTATTTCTTTATTAATTTTTTATTTATTAAGCGAGGAAAAACAGAAAATAGCGACATCCTCTCGTCGTTTGCTTAATAATTTATTTCGAACACTTTCGCCTCAACGGGCCTCTTCGGGAATCAACCGTTGGATAGTGTAAAGGTCGCTATACTTTCTGTATGCTTATATCTCAGTGATATATGCCTTTTTTTCTTAACTGGGCGATCATTTCTCATACCAAACCATTCTATTCTACCTGCACCATAATCTGATCATCTTCTCTACTTTTACAAACGACCACAAATAGTTTTTATTTTTAACCGACTTCAAACAAAGAGGAGGTTACTATGGTTGACTTGCGGGTTTTTTTTTTTTTTTTTTTTAATTAATCAGTGCGATTTCTAGTCTTTACGTGCATTAATATATTTTGAAACATTTCGACCACAGCGTCGGGACAAACCCTGTTAATCGGTGATACCGTTCGCTCAATTTCAATTTTTTAAAAACTTAGTACGAATCGGTTTTCACATTTTAATTTTTATAATGACAGCACCGATTTTTAATAAAATCTATGAAGTGTTTTACGGTAGTAATGGTTGATTTTCGCAACCATCCTTGGATTTCGTCCAACATTTTCAAGATATGGTATGGTGTGTATGTGGAACTCCACATACGTGTACGTGTTGGTTTAGCGCGCGAATTTATACTTGAAACGATTTACCAACTACATTGTTTCCTTCGATGACGTGAAAACATTAATATAACACGCTCCACAGACAGAGCATTTGGATTGCGTTCGAACAATTCTCAATAACATTTTAGATACTCACCCCGACGTTGATGGAATGTTCGTCCATAATAGGCATCCAACGCAGCTGAGTGTAATTGGCATAAAACTCTATCAAAACTCTTTACCTAATAAAATAATTGACGATTCCCTAACATTCCAAGGTTTGCCGTTGGTACTTCGTCAGTTATCATCATTGTTATCCGAACGTTATTTACTCATCTCCATGGAAGCCATGGACGGTCGATCACTAGATGGACGGTGAGGAGAGAATATAACTTTTATGTCACGGTTTTATGCTAACTTCGAACTTGAATCCCTTCTAAATATTCTCAAGCCGTGAATTTGAAATTCATCACACTTCCTCGTGACAAGCATAGTGATCTTCAACAATCTCGGTCTGTTTTCAATAAATGGTATCGGGTTTACACCGACTTGAACCCGGCAGGTCTTCCATAAAGATCATGATGGTGGGATCGATGTTTTTTCTGTGTTGATGACAGAGGGTTTGTGAGAGATTTTTATTTTCTGGAGAAATTACCTTAGCGGCTATAGTTACCATTCAATTTACGACTTTAAAAATAATGATGAGAAAAGCGGTCTTAGCAGGTAAAAACAATATATACTCGCTCGCAATTCTAAGGACAACTAACATAAGGACAAAAACAAAGTATATTCGTACAACAGAAAGTGTAATATTAAGTGAGTACAATAATGTGTTAAAGTTTAATTTCAGGACGAACTTATTAAAGTATCAATCCTGCAGTGTACTTAATCACCGTACTTTTAGATATTCATGCCAATAAAACTCGTCGATTCTAGCCTGCTTGCTTGCTAGCTGCGTTCAACATGTTGAAATATGAGTATGCCGAATTGATAATCTGAAACAATTCGTTAGATAAATGCAGCCAGTATTCTATTTCACAAACTTCTATTAATTATATTTCAATCAATAGTTTTATTGTAGGATGTGAAGCAAAATGACACTGTAAAAGTGTCCAATATTTTTTTCGCAGGCATCACGTTCTTAGTTTGCCTGTTCTTATTTTCATGACGAGCAAAATAAATTCTATTCCACCATTTTGACTGTTCACTAAAGTCACCGAAATTGATTGAAATAAGTACTTCGTCTGCTAAATGGATATCCAGGTGGCAAGACATTGATAGTCGAGCTTCGAAAAATTCTCAAGTTTTTGAATCATTCTACGCAGGGCATCAATTTCACATTACGAGCATGTGACGTGATAACTTGCTTTGGTTTCTTCGGACCGTAGGTATTCACAATGAATTACTTGATTGTAAGTATCTTACCGATGAAAAAGTATTCATGCTGCACGTGAAGACGTATGAACCTTTCATTACAAACGGATGCTTCGTGCAATCTTGTAAACTCATTATTAGTACCCTGTTCTTCTTATCCATTTTGTACCATTTTATATCATACAACGATTGACGAACTTCTGCGCACTGTAACAAAAAATAAAACGTTAATGGAAATATTATCAATAATTCGGAGCGAAGATAGTTCTAGAAAACTAGATTAGCCTAATTTGAAGGATTATATGGTTGTATATAAAAGTCTGTTAATGCTGCTCCTCGACTCTCCAGACTAAAAAAATTCGTACCCTTGCAGGCTCCAAATGGATGTACAGAACTGTAACATTCCTTAAGGCTTCTATTTCAACTGCTGTTCAGGAAAATGATAACGATCTACGAAACGCCTTTAAAAGCAATGCTATAGCACTGCATACAATTTTGTCCAATAAAGCGTGTGTTCCCCACAAACATCATCATCACTTACGTAACTTTGTTTGATCTGACGATTTTGTCTTGAAACCTCTAGATATTGAGCAACAATACCCATTAATCCTGGTTGTTGTTGAATTTTTACTGAGAGTGAGCTAGAGTTGGTGAGTTCAACTGTATGACTCTAATTTATTTATCGAGTTTATTGACAATGATCGCTCCCCCCTCCAATTAACGATAATTGATAATTTATTATGTCCATTGTTAGTATATTATTTATAGACTACGAATTATTGGACCAAATAAGAAACGTTTCCCATAATCGTTTGGTAACCATAATTGTATTTAGATGTATAACTACAGATAGTTTCAACCTTCCCTCCATATCAAGTAAATTTTCTTTGACACCCCTAGATGTGGAAACTCTATGATCTATGAGCTCAGCTTGATGTGAAGTAATGTTTTTTTTTGTGTTGTCATCGTGTAATTTGTTAGCGTTACTCCAATAGTTTGGTCAGGAAGATATTAACGGCGGACGCGTTGACAAAAATGACAGTTTTGAACAATATTCGGATCCTGCGTACATCGAACTATAATTTTTAACTTCGAGAGGAGTGCAAACTTCATTTTCCAGCGAATAAATAATAAATCAGAAGGAGCGTGGCACAAATAAACTGATGATCCAATGAATTATCCAAAAAATGAATTATCAAAAAGGAAACTATAGGAATTAACAAACACTATTAATTAACACTAATTAGTCAGTTTCAAATGTTAATTCAAGTTCTGTGGTATTGGATTCTCTTTGCGCCGAAAATCATCACTCATCCAGATCTGTGTAAATGATTTCGGGTTTGTTCGGAGCGTAAATAATCTAATGTTTATTTATAGTTGAGTTTATCTATATTTATGTAAACCAATGTATGCTCTGATTTGTGGGACTCATCCTCTAACACGGGCATGCCCATATAGAGGATTAATCCAGAATCAAACGAATAAGGTGTTCACAGTACTTTGTATTATAATAAGTTGGAAATAAATAAATAAATAGGCTAATATTAACCTAATTACACTTAAATTAACTCTTAGAACAACACAATAATATCATGGCCGTCTACAGACGCCCGCTTGCAGATACAAACGTACCGTCGTGAGGACTTCTTCTCCAAAACTACACGCTATGTACAAATTACCAAGCTCGCCGATCATTGCCAATGTATTCGTCGTTAAAAGCCCAATCCGATCAGATTTCTAAACAGCAAAATACATATTAACTGCATATTCGTTGGTAAGGTGTTATTTGTTTATTTTTAAATGTTTCTTGTATTTCTTTGCTTGGAAAGCAATAGTCTGAGAAGATACAAACTTCTACAAGAACCATCATTGCCAGAGCGAGAACGAGTGTCCCCATGAAGAATGCGGCCATGATGGGTAGTTGTGTCACTCTCTCGCGTATATGATAATAGCTGGAAGAGATGACACAAATTACTGTTGTGTTCACAGTTTAGTTGTTTGTAGTGTATTTAGTTGATTAAAGTTTTCGTTAATAACGGATCCTGTTAGTGTTATCCAACACAAAATTGTGTCGATCCGCAGGGATCTGCGAGGAAACATGAAAAGTTTATGTGAAATACTTTCCGAGTAATAGAAAGAATGACAATTAATTTTTAGGAAAATCGACTTCGGAGATTTTTACAAGCTTTAAGGGTTTTCAAAGGTTATGGTCCGATTTTGCGGTGTGCTTCATAAAAATTGATAATCTGAATCTCGACGTTTGTTTTTATGTTTCTTGAGAACAATAACAATTTTCTGGTTTTCATTTTTTTATTTTGTGCATTAAATTTCTTAGAGAACTCTTTTCTGGATAGACAATCTAATTAACATTGAAACATGGAAAATAAAACAGGCTAGAAATGATTAATAATGGTAGATCAACCCTTAAAACTACTTTTATCCATTGAAAGCTGAAGTGGGAGTATTCATAACTCAAAAACGCTGCAAATGATTGTACAGTGGTTTATTATTATTTCTCTTCAATATTGATTAAAAGAAGACTATCCATTTGTCATTTTAAATATTCCGAACATTTGTGAACGTTCCCACCGAAAAACAGATGGTAACTATAGGGGAAAACTCCGTAGCAACTATTGTAATTTTAATCATTTTTATTTTTCTTAATTTCCTAATTAAAAGCTAAACTTATTGCCTAACGATACAGCTGAAGAGAGTGTTTGATGACCATTCCAATGAGTATAGAACGATTTATATAGCTCCAAGAACTCTCGAGTTATACCCTAACGTCAAATTTCTAAAAATCTCCCAAATTCGGAACAAAAGCTGCGATAACTCGAGAACCAATAAAGCTATCGACCCGGCGATGGTCTCATTCGATTCAGCGTCCAAAAATCTATATAATTTGATACCACGTACTCATTTTTCTGAAAAACCTTGGAAAATATGAATTTTCTCCCCCTCAAAACCCCCCAAAAATACCCTTAAAATTGAGCTAGCAAGTTGGTTCAAGAATTGGGCCGTCCTTGGACCGAGATTGATTTTTGGTGAAAATTTCAAATTTTTTGCTCTTACAGTTTGGCCGGAAAACTGCTAACGGCGGACGGCGGACGGCGGACGGCGGACGGCGGACGGCGGACGGCGGACGGCGTACGGCGGACGGACAGAATTTTTTTTATTGGATATTCGGATTCTACATGCATTGAAACGTAAAACATCAAATTTTGAGGGGGGGTTAGAAAATTTTTTTCTTGGGCGATTACAATGGTTTATTATTGAATAATAAACCAAAAATTATTCCACAATACTGACACGATGTCAGCGCAAATCATGACTTTAAAAACACAAAATCACAGCCCAATTCATAGAAAAACCTTTTAATTTACTATGGCAAACTCATAACGACTTGTAATGGATTTCTATTAAGTTGACCCCAATGAGTTGATGACCCTATCCCCTATTAATAGATTACATTGAACTGAGTAATGCTGCTTCTTTCTCTGAAACACTTCTTCTATCGCTTAACGTTTTTACTAGAAAAGCCTCTCTTTGGTTTCTTATCCAATAATGAACCATTTTAGTCGCTCTCGAAATAGAAATCTTCACCCCTCCACCCCTCGAAATTTGTTGATTTACGTTTCAAGGTACCTACGTAGAATCAGAGAGCTAGAATTATAGCTATAAAAACCGTTTTATACTCGTTGCAATGCTAGTCAAACACTTGCTCGAATACTTCTATTTAATCATCCAATATTTAAAAAAAACCTGCTAAGCTAGGTATTTATAAACATAGCACTCACTCTCTCATCCGTTGATGATGCTGAGCATTTTGTTTGAGGCAATACAATATGCAGTTTTGGAATTTTTCATTGCTAATCATATTCTTCGAGACGAATTTTTCAGTTGGGTATAATTTTTTGAATAACTTCTCGCTTCTTTCAAGAATGCACTCTAGCGTAGCTTTGAAAATTCTCAATTGGTGAGCAAGACTTTGTGATGTGACAATGTTAAGGTACACCGTGCCGCAAATTGCGAGAGCGAGCATAGAAACGACAATCATTTGGAATGCAGTTGCCAGGTAATGAGTGGCAAAATTGTTGATCGCAAATGGAAAGTACATCGGAATTGGCGTCCTCATGTAAACGCCATTTTTATAATCGACATCGGATGCTGCACCGACCATATGGTCGATGAATGGGCCAACAAGTACAATGAATAGTCCTATTAAAGCAATGAGGATTATGAACGGTATAAGCCGAAGTCGCTGCGTTCTGATCATTTGTTTCAAGACGGAGACGCGCTCTTCGCTCAATCCTAGGTCACCATAGTCATAAAAATTGATGGCGATGATTTTGTGAAGCATACAGATTTCACGCCGACGACCGTTGAGATGAAGAGTAAAAACGGTGCCAAACACAGCCAAGAGCAAGTAATGGAACTGAACGCTAACGAGGACGAAATCGTCTCTGAGCAGGAAACAGGTAATTAAGAATAAGTAAAGGTAGCAATTCGATAATACATAGAAAATTATAGCCTGAGCAATGGCAATAGGGACCATTCCTGGGTCAATCCAGGAGAACAAGTTGTTGATTCTGAGCAAAGGTCCGTAGATCTCGCGGACAATGCGGCGAACGTCTTCATCTTCCAAAGCTCTCAATTCTTCCAACCACCGCTTGGCCGAATCAATCAATCTCATTGTGTTCCTCTGCGAATCGAAATCCATCAAGCTTTGATAACTGCGTGACTTTAATAGAATAATTAAAAAAAAAATTTCCACACAATTCAACTGTTGAACTGATGAAAAGTGAATGGCCTCTCTATTGTGGTATGCAATTTTATAATTTATCACTATAATATAATGTACTACGTTGTAAATGGAGGTATTTTGAACGTTCTAGAGGCCGGATTCGTTAGAGAGTCGAATTGTGAAGACTAGGTTTTAGACTCTGAATCAGAAATACTTCCAAGACAAGTGTCTGTGAGTTGGTATATCAGTCAGTTGATGTTTCTGTCTTCAAAAAGATCCAGTCATGCAGCGTGGCATTTAGAGTGAATTTTTCCAGGAGTAGAGTAGAGGATCGTGTTGAAAAAATATCCCAAATTCCATACAGTTTTCTTGTCCTCAAACATTTTCTGAGTTATACCATTATTGGTATTCTCGAAAGCTCGTAAACTCCCCACAAAAGCAGGGAGAGAATATCTTGACGAGAATATCGCGACAAGTCTTGTGTTCGCTATAGCGAGGTGATTAGTTTTACCATCTAAAATCATCATTCGCTCTTGTATTCTGAGTTTCAGTTGCTCCTAACCAAAATCTGTTCCGTTGCTCTTGGTCTCCGTCGCGGTTTGTCTGTCAGTTGGCATGTCTGGGTAACTAGCCTGAAATCTTATGAAATTTTTAAGCGTTTTGCGAATTTTACCGAAAATATTGTCTATTGAATTTCATGAAATTTTATAAATGAATTTTTCTTCATTTCTAATGAAGATTGGAGCAGTAGTGAAATCTACGCTTCTTCAGCGGAGTATTTTTTATGAACTAGCTTAGCCATGCCAACAATTCAATCTCCACCTACCTTATTGATTCAGCCAAAAACTGGCTTCACGAGGTTCTGACAGCGCTAATATAGATGGTAGCTCACTCCGAATAGCACCTGTCGCAATGCGTCACTCTAATGAATAATTTTGTCTACAAGATTGCAGCAATTAACACTTGCGAAAGTCAAACAGATGACAATTAAAAGTAGAAACGGAAACTAAAGCTAACGAGACGCCTTCGTGGCTAGAATACCTGGTAGCACCACTTGAATAGTAAATGAAGGCTAATAGACGCTGAAAAAATAAGATCAGCTATTGTATATCAATTGAATTGCTGAATGTTTTATGGCTACATTTTTAGGGAAAGTTTGTCGTTCATTTGGGATGACTTGTTTTTCGTTGAATCAATTGCAATCGTGTCCGTAATTTCAACGCAATATCCTAGAAACCATACACTTCCATTAACATTAATGTTTTTTCAATGGCAACTTGATTCTGGTGAACTTTTGAGAAACACTTTCTTAAATGTTCCTTCTGGCAAGCAGACAAAAATTGATTTTTATCATTTGGCTCACACACCGTACTTCCATGTTATGAGCCTTTTTTCGCTATTTCTCTAGTGGGTATATTCTATTTTCATTTCTACGGACCCCAAAATTACTATAGGTTTTTGAACGTTGAAGATCTTGAGATGCTACGGCGAGTGAACGAGGCCTGATTTTTAACGCTAGGATCACACTCCGTATTTCTGCTTTATACGCATATTGATTGTATTTTGATTTTTTTCAGACCGCGAAAGTTAGTGTATTTGAACTCTCAGGGAATATATTTTTTCAATTAATAGCTGAATGACGCTTGATTTTTATCGTTGGTTTCAAACACCATACTTCCACGCAATTAGCACTTTCTGTTATTTTTTCTTGCGTTTTTGGTTTATTATTCAATAATAAACCATTGTCATCGCCCAAGTAAAAGAATTTTCTAACCCCCCTCAAAATGTGATGTTTTACGTTTCAAGGCATGTAGAATTCGAATATCCAATAAAAAAAATTCTGTCTGTCCGCCGTACGCCGTCAACACTTTTCTGGCCAAACTATAATAGTTACATTCTTGAAATTTTCACCAAAAATCAATCTCGGTCCTACGACGGCCCAATTCTTGAACCAACTTGCTAGCTCAATTTTAAGGGTATTTTGGAGGGGTTTTGAGGGGGAGAAAATTCATATTTTCCAACGTTTTCCAGAAAAATGTATTTGGTATCAAATTATATAGATAGCCAACTCGATGCCATGCTCCATTCTTTTGAGTGCGACGTGGGGATGAGGTTGAGACGTAATCAGCGACGTTTTCTCATTTTGAATTTTTATACTTCTAGCGCATTCGCCATTCAAGGCCTCTTCAGGAAACATCTTCTTTACATAATTTTTTTTCAAAATATAGGTCCTGTAAGTAGCTCCACCAGGCTGGAATTATCATGAATAGGAAATTTCTAAAAACTTTTTGAACCTAGAGTCTTATAAATTAGAATAAATAGGAGGACTAGATTCAAATGCAGGGGTGACTAGAAAGGGGAGAATTTAACATTAAAAGGCTTGAAAATTACTAGAAGTCCATTTTTGAGTACGGTTCGATCGTGTGGTCTCATTATTACGATGAGAATGCTTCAAGCGCTTCGAGCGAATCCAGCGAGTTTCCCCTCATCAAGCTGGGCTTCGGTTGTGACCAGTTATCAGACTGGTCCAGAGCTATCCTGACTTTGGTCAGAGTCAGCTTGGCGACTGAATTTACCAAATAGACTTTAAAATTGGGTAATTGTCGTGATCTACTGCGGCAGATCGACTTCTATGCTCCCCAATATTGCGTTCGAACTGCCAATCTTTTTCGCGCCCAGTCAACTACAGAATAACTGTTTCTAAAAATAAGCTCTTTTAAAAGCTCCAAGGTTGATAAATTCTATTTCAAATATACGATCATATTCCAGATGTTGCTTTGTTGTGTTGCTCTATTATTTTGCACCTTAGCAGGGCTGCAGGTCTCTGTCATATGCGTTTGCGCTGCCGCTTTCTGTATTTTGATTGAATACTTATCACCCAGCGAATCAGAATGCATATCGCATCAATGTGAACACAGTGACGAATGCCTGTAAATCCTTCTTTTTTACCTTTGGTGTTACTCTTTTTTCATGTTATTTTGGCTTACTGGCCGTCAATCAATACATTAAAAAAAAAAGTGCAATGTTGCAGATTGGACAGAAAATATCGGACAATCTTGGACGTTTTAGGCCACATAAGGAAAATACGTTAAATTCACATTGTTCTATAGGTAGTTAAACAATTCTAGGATGATACTGTTCCAGACTTGTAGATCAAATCTCATGTAAAAATATATATGTATACGGGACTACTGCGAATAGAAGTGTCATGTGGCGTTTAACGCTTATCTTCTGACAAAAATGGGGTAACCAGAGAGGTGGTGAAAACACGCTTGACGTGCGTTTACAGACGTTTAAGTGCGTTCGAGCCGCTTTACCCATGGTACGAAGCAATGTTATTGTAGTAGAGCTCCGGAGAAGGGATGCATGTTAATGAGGACGACAGCCAACACCAACGCAATATGCACAGACTTAAGACTTGGGGCCGCGAAGAAGTATGTGTAGATGAGTCCCAGAAAGTGACATGAATGGGCGGCAAAGCCCGTTGTGAGTGCTCTGACTGCGGAGTGGGGTGCGCCGTGCGTAGGATGCCGTGGCCTCGTCGTCTAATGCACCATCTCAGGCTTCGTTCGTGTCCACAGTTGAAAGAGAGCGGAAGTCGACTCTGCTAACCGATCGGATTTGTGTTTGCGGGAGCGTGCATTTGGAAGTAATCTAATTGGTTGAGACGTATAAAAATATCACCAACCAGTCATGTTCTAGCAACCAGATTCGGCTGGGAGGAGGGCCGGCTTACAGCTGCAGCAGTAGTTCGCAGGCATGAAACCGATTGTTTCCTTAAGTACAATCAGTAACCGCATCCCACGATCTTGTTAAGTGAGTGCTCATCATCTTATCAGACTTATCGTGCCGCGCTCCAACAGTTCATGAATGTAGGAAGGTTTGAAAATTGGCGTACGTTTAGTATTGTATCTCAGGATCATATTTTATTAAGACCTGAGAGATACCAAAATTGACAGAACAGTTGCGAACTAAGAGTTGACTGAGACTGCTACAGTTTATTGGTATTCTCGCTACACTTTAGTTACCAGCCAAAATACTTAAGTTGAAAATTAAATTATCAGTCTTCTGATCAATCTTGAGCTAATGAGAATTCTTATTTGTGCGCTTTACGTAGCCATTATCCTTAATTTTAATTATTTCTAACTTCTTATTACTTTCGAAAGTTTGAAAGTTTATGTAAAAATTTATCATCTCTAATGCTTCGGTATAAAACAATTTTTATAGCTTTGTTAATTTTCCTATTTGCAAATGTTTGACATTTTTTTCGCAAAAACATCGATAAGCAACCGCCAGTTTTGTTGTACCATTGCATACTTAAGACGCAAAACATTACTTTATTACTTTTCTTAATTTATAACACGACAAGGATAAGTTCCCTCGTCATGCTAAGAAGCAACCGCTGATATCACGAAGAAAATTGTAGGGTCCATATAAGGGCCGAAAATTGAAAAATAATTGTAAGAAAACACTCTGTAAAAATCGAAATACAATCAATAGGCGAATAATTTGAATGTACGGTATGTGTACCCACCGATAAAAATCATGCGTTATTCACTCGTCATTACAAAAGTTGAGCTTGAACGTTTAAAAAAAAGTTGAACGGTTATATCTTGGAAGTACTGTGTGTTACCCGAATAACGGCTAATTTTGCACATGCGCTGGGAGAACAATCTAAAAAAAAATTCATTTATTTTCCACGGAGATGTGATAGTTTTGGCCACTTTTTGATCACAGACGCACGGACAAATGGCCACACAGCCACTTGTTCAAAAAAATTTTCTGAGCGCAGAACTGCATGCCTTTTTTCCAAATTCATTTCCGTATCGAATTCGACATTTTGGGAGATCCTAAATGAAATGACTCCACAGAAATAGCGGAAAATGCTTACAGTGTGGAAGCCTGCGAGCCAAACAATGAAAATCAAGTGTCATTTACTTGCTGTAGCGAACATTTCATAACCTCGCCCGTGCAAAAATATTGCTTTCTATGGCCATTAAAAATAAGAATAAGAAAGTAGAACGATTTAATCTCGGCGGTATTGTGTGGAGGGTCGGATGGCCAGGTCAGCAAATGCCGAGGGCCCAGGGGCCCATGGGGTCTCCGTGGGGCCCACGGGCTCGAAAATCTCAGACGGAACCAACGGCCTGTTCGTCGATACTACAGTTTGTTAGGAAATTGTTTTTATTAAAATTTTCATTTGTTGGTAATAAACTGCAACAGGAGTAAATTATACATTTAATAATTCTTGGCTTAAGGTATTACCTTGCAATATTAATAATCAAAAAGAAATAATAATCCTCACAGCAAAATCCTCAAGCAAAACTAACAAACAAATAATCTTCGCAACAAAACTTATTATCGTACTATTTACTTAGATACTTACTTACTTTACTTTTATTTAGATACTTGAAAAATCATAGTGGTAAATATATCATACTTGCTCAAATAAGGAAAAAAAAACATTCTGGTTGCAGCGAATTTCGCGATTACTTGTTACTGTATGTTTTACAAGTAGTTGAAGAAGTCATATTTTGATGAGTACTTAGTATAAATAATAAAAATACGGATAATAAACAAGTAACAAAATTAAAGTTTCATCTGAGCCAAATTTACATTGAAAAGGCGTGATTAACCCACTTTAGATATTTTATGATTGGTTCGGTATACCTTTTTGCCGAATTAAACATGGAAGTATACACTTCTGCTGGTAAGGGAAAGAGGATTTATCCCTATCATAAAAATTTATTGTTAAAGTTTATAATATTAAATAGTGGCGAAACTGAGAAGGACCCTTCGTTTTTCCTGGATGAGTGGAATTGACAATTTTACCTACAGTTGATGAACGCAATTGAGACATATTTTTATACATACCATGTATTGACTTTTTCAAGTACTTCCCGGTGTGGAATTTTAATGGAGGGCTCAACCCTAAATTATGCCGAAGTGCTAGTCCGGCACTGACTGTGCGTTATTCTAAATACAATATCACTGAGTTTCCGACAATTTCATCAAGTTTCACTAATTTCTCACGGGGATATCACGATTTTAGTCCCGTCTTGACCACAGACACTTGTGTAGAGAGTAGTTTTGAGTATCGTCGTGGAGAGTTTTTGTTAAAACCATACGTGTAAAGTGGTCATGAGTGGTTTTTTGTGAAATCATAAGCGTCAAACGGATACCGTCTAATATACTGGGGGTTCTGGTCACTATCAGGGACGTATGTTTTTACTAAGTAACCTAAACTCCTCACGCCCACTTTAGAAAAAGAAAAAAAAAAACACGCAAGGAACAAAAACTCTCTAGTAGTGTGAAAAACGTCTCCGAATTCTACTTTTCGGACGATCGCACATTATTACTTACGTCAATTTCAAGCGGACCCACATGATATACTTTCTCATTCAAAAACAATGACGCGAAGTTAGCGTTTAAAAGTTGACCATAAATCACCCAAGAAAACGTTATAAAGACATGGTGCAAAAATTCAATAAATTTAAATCGATTCTTATTTAATCAGTAGTTAACTAATTAGTACTCTCTACCAGTCTCACTGTCCGATGTTACCTCATTCGATCTGGGGCCCAGGCAGATCGCAGATTTTTTTGTGCCAAGCAGCTGTGGGATTGATCTGTTCTCGCGGCTCAAATATTTGTGATGTGACATGTGAACTGGCAAGGGTACAAACGAGAAAAAAATACATCCTACAGCGAAAGGGGCCCCAAGAATCGCCTACGCACTTCCTACTACATTCCACCAGAGAAACCGACTAGCGTCAAGTCCCAAGATCGACGCGAGTCCGAGTAGGAGGAACTGGAGACAATCTGGCCCGCCTCTGCTCCAAGTCTGTTCAGGCTTCAGTTAGTCGTTCTTCTTTTCTTTCTTCACTCGTTAACTTTGTCCTCGAACACACCTCAATGGGCAGAATTTGAGTCAAGTTATAGACACAGAATGACGTATACTCACCACATTCTTGGGGAATAACATGGTCATCGTTGCGAACGTTACCCAATTTTGCCGAGAAGTTAATAGATGTACATCTGAGTGACATGGAAAAGGTTCCGTTTATGCAGCATGGCTTAACGAGCGAATTTTCAAAGCGTAAAATAGAGGGATTGTTTTCATAATATTATAAATATGGCAAATTATTCCAGAGTATTGTCACCCTTGTATTGCATTTTTCCCAATCTCGAAAATCCACCTCAAAAACTCTGTGATTACTCAAGAACCGATAAAGGTACCAAACACGTTATATCTCAATCGATTCAGAATGAGAAATGAATGGATTTTGGTACCCCATAATCCTCGTGCCAAATTTCTGAAAATCTCCCAAATTCAACGCAAAAGCTGTGATAACTCGAGAACCAATGAAGCTATCGACCCCGCGAAGGTCTCATTCGATTCAGCGTCCAATAATCCATAAAAATTGATAACTAATACACCTTTTCTGATAACTCTTTTATAATAATTAAATTTTTAACGAAACGAATAAAATTTGGTGACCATTTCAATTTTTATTGAAACATTGAGAATTATTACCGTCACTTGAACCCTGATGAATTCCTTCGATTTCATATTTGAAAATGCCAGGCTATACGAACACTCGGCAGGTCTCGGGGGAAACGGGATTGAACCAGTCCGATTTAATGTTGCTGTCTTGAATTGATTCTTTGCCAAAATGATGGGGATTATTACCATCTGATAATCATTTCAAATCAAGGGGGCCTTTGCTTGTGTGTTCTCGCCTCGATGTTTAATGCATCGGTAGGCCTCGGTAGCAAGTAGACGTATATGGATGTACGAGCGGATCAGGACGAGCAAATCCGTGCGCAGATGGAACTTTTCAATGTTGAACTCTCCTTTCCCACTCTTATCACGGTCGTCACAAGTGGAGAATGGAACTCTTCTGCTCTTGTGTTCTAAAAGTTCACTCCGATTAGTTGTGTATTGTGAAGGGACTAGATAAAAACTTTAATTCGTTTGTAGTGTCTACCAATACCTTTCAAAAAATATACGAGTATATGCATGCGTGCCATCACGGTGAAAACCCTACCTTCTTTAACAATTCTGAACGTTTGTTTTTTTATTACAAGTATAAGCTATTGTAATCTACGAGGAAATAATGTTTTCTGATCCCGAATCCAAAGTAAAAACGCTGCAAATGATTGTACAGGGATTTATTATTCCTTCGCTTCAATAATGATTCAAAACACTATCCATTGTTTAGAAAATTTGTTTCTTGGCCGATTACAATGGTTTATTATTGAATAATAAACCAGAAGTGATGATCGATGTTTCGATTACAAAAATTCCGCGCGTTTACACCACAAGCACTACACTTAAAAATACATAAATATATATTAAAAAGCAATGAAAAGTTTTTGTTCCACCTTCAATATACTTTTGAATATCGAATCGATTGACGAGTTTATTACTCACGACAAATTTTAATCTGCATAATCATACCTAACTCACAGTCAGCCTTGGATTTGAGGAAACAAAGATACCTGTAAATGGTTTCGTCACGGGCAATCCGTTTTGTAGAGTCGCCAATTCTTGCCCTTCGATTCGGCGGAGGATTGTTTATGATTTGGTTCTAGAGTGAGTTGCGCTGGGTGAAAACACACGGTCGCCAATACTACAATTCATGAGATTTTATTTAGTATCCAAATATGCAATAAATAAATTAGGGTTCGCATTTGAAAAACGACTTTGAGGCGTATAGGGAAAATTCGCACATGGTCGTGGTTCACAAAAATGAAATGGTTGGATTCTTACCAGATTCCTTTATAACAATTATTAAATTATCTGAAAACTAATAATTCTCTTTCGCTATTTTAAGATTCTGAAGGGATTAAGTTTAGATTTTAATAACCGACGTCGACCGGCTCACCGAACATTTCCGATTCATCGATTCACAAGATTTTCTTTTAGATAGTACCTAGTGGGAAAATGATCATCCTAATATTTTAATCTGCCGGAAATGGAAGGAAGTTGGTACTCAATCTGCAGTACCGTAGGAGGCTGTAGCTGCCATTACCAGGCAGGGTAATTTATTCTAACCCGTCCATTCCTCCATCCAGAAAACTGAACGTGGAACGAAACTGAGGACGGACGATCCGAATGTCTTTGGAATGTTGTTGTCATTCAATGCTTATCGGACTGGTTGTTTTTGCTCTTCATCCGTCCTTCCTATTTTCTTCACAAAAGTCAAATCGGTAGATCGTACATGTGTGCGCGTTTTTTCCTGTGCATTATGCATTGCTTCACTTGAGACGCCGACTCCTTCAGTCCGGTAGGGACCAGTTTTTTGTACCACCACCGTCCGATGCAACGTCAATACCAGCATTTCCCTATTAGGAATCATCGCAGATAGTTCGGAACCATCTCAGATGCTGCAAGAGAGCGATCTACCATTAACTTAAGAATCGCTGTTCACATCGATTCTCTATTGTCTCTTACCTTATATAACCCTCTTTACCCTTATCACAAGCTGTTCTAGATGTACCTTGGGCCTCTATCCTATACTTAGCTCGGATACAGTACTGCTAGATTTTATTTTTCCTAATTTCCTAATTGAAAGCTAAATTTTTTGCCCTACCCTGCAGCTGGAGAGAGTGTTTGACGACCATTCCAATGAGTATAGAACGATTTTTATAGCTTGAAGAACTCTCAAGTTATACCCTCATGCCAAAATTCTGAAAATCTCCCAAATTCGACACAAAAGCTGCGATAACTCGAAAACCAATATAGCTATCGACCCCGCGATGGTCTCATTCGATTCAGCGTCCAAAAATCTATATAAGTTGATACCAAATACACATTTTTCTGAAAAACCCTTGAAAATATGAATAGTCGCCCCCTCAAAACCCCCAAAAATACCCTTAAAATTGAGCTAGCAAGTTGGTTCAAGAATTGGGCCGTCGTAGGACCGAGATTGATTTTTGGTGAAAATTTCAAGAATTTTGCTATAATCGTTTGACGGAAAACTGCTAACGGCGTACGGCGTACGGCGGACGGACAGAATTTTTTTTATTGGATATTCGGATTCTACATGCCTTGAAACGTAAAACATCAAATTTTGAGGAGGTTAGACTTTTTTTTTCTTGGGCGATTACAATGGTTTATTATTGATAATAAACCAAACTACACAACCAGGAGGAGAGGGATACGATTGATTGAGGAACTGGCTGGAGGGATTTTGATGAAAAAAATAGGGGTTGCTTAAAATTTAAGGCCACCGTCTGAAAAAATCTTAGAATTTCGATTTTCGGCCCAGTTTTTTGAAAAAATTCGAAATGTATCAAAAAACGTGTTTTGGGTAAAAAATCGCGATCGCGAAATGTTTTCTTTCGGGAGCTGTAGCGGCCTAAATATTGATTTTCGTACGTACCACGTGCATTATAGATATGTTGTGCGGGAAATTCTAAACATTTTCGTCATTAGGATCGGTCGGATCCAGTGAGTATTATAGAAGTATACTTCTATATTCACTGGTCGGATCGGACTCACCTCCGCGAAGCTATAGCGAGTCAAAGTCGGAACTTGATGTTTTTGATACAAAAAAACGCTCTCGACCCGACGCCGCATTTCGAAAGATAAAATTAATTTGGCACTATATTCGTTTAGCATTTTGAAAATGATACGGTGAAAACCCTTGAAATTTTGATTTAGGACCTTGATTTTCCTCGGGGGAGGTCTATATGTACGTTTTTGAGCTTTTCCGAAACCACGTTTTTCCGCAGTCGATCGCGATTTTCTCGAAAAATTCCCACAACGCGATAAGATTTTATGAGCGCATTTTGTTCATGGATAAATTCTTTAAACGAAAAAGTATAGATTTTATAGATTTATATTTGATAGGTTTTAGCCGGAGCTAGAGCTGCTCAAAGAGAAAGTCAAAAATCCTTGGGTATACGATTGATTGAGAAACTGGGAATAGGTAATCAACTTTTGGTCATAGTCTCGTTCAATTGAGAGAACTTCATCGGCTCGAAAAATCTTATTTTTTTTTAATTAGGCCTCTGTTCAAATGTTATGTCCCCGCGGAGCTATTCGCGATCAAAGAAAAGTCAAAACACGTTTTTTGACATAAAGTGGAATTATATCTCGAGAGCTATTGTATACGCTGTAGGGGACACCCACTATTTTCTTGAGAAATGACAAAGGATTAATTCAAATTCGCTACCGCTACCTTCTCGACAGGTTCGGTTGATACGCACAGCGCCACCTCCCTGCTAGGTCGGCCTGGTTGCAATATTTATCAATTAAACTCGACCAAGTTCGTAATATTATAGCGAAGGGACTTCCTCCGTGGAAGTCTCGATAAATAGGTACCTGAATTTAAAGCGTTTGGTAATTAGCTCGGTTCCCTCGTCTTCAATAGGGCCCAATCGACGGTCGACGTCGACGGAAAACAATCCCAAAGTTGAAACTTCATAAGTATGAAAATCGAAAAAAATTCAACAAATATTATCAACTGTTCGAATTTGATTGTTTTCACTATATATTCGAATTCTACGTCTAATTTCCTGTAGGAATCATTAGTTAATCAAATTTGATCCGTACTGTAGTAATTGCAACGGATTTTCAAAGTTGAAAAACGTAGGAGTGGTGTAGTATTAAACCTGGGAAAACTGATAGTTGCGAACAAATTTCCGCCGTTTGACGTCATATTCGGATTTAGCGTTAAATTTCCTATAAGAATAGCTTTCAAAATCGCTTTAAAACGAAAATTTAATTGTTCACTATTACCGATGCCAGCGGAGCTCGGAATTTCGGCCGGCGAAAAACTCGATTTACGAAAAATAATTTCTCTGGCTCTGTTTAAATTTTTTTCACCAAATTTTTTGCTATGTACGTGTGTAAGGCGTTCAAATGAAGACTCCTGCATAATAAAACAATTGATTCACATTAATTTTGACCCCGAAAATCACCGTTAAAGTCCAATTTTTGAGCTTTTAAAAACCGATTTTTTTGGACCACTTGCAGATTTTTCCGAGAAATAAAAAAAATCACAAAAATACATCTTGGTGAGACACAACTTTCCTGAAAATTTCAGATTTTTATCTGTATTGAGAGACGAGTAAAAATTCGTTAACTGTTTGGTTGAAAGAAATCGCACCCCTTGGACTTTTCGCGAAAAATTGTTTGAAATGGATTTCGCTCAAATTCAGTATAATGATACTTGATGATGTGTATATCAATAATATATGGTTCATTCTTTGTTTCTTTCGCACTAAATAGATGAAAAGAACGGTTGAAGATGAAAAATGTCATGTTTTCGTGTATAGTCTACTAATATTGTTGAATAACGCAAAAACGGTTGAAAAATGGATAGGTACATTACATTAGGAAAATGTGGACAGTTAAATTACCCATCTTTTGGTATATTCAAACATCTGAATAGACGACTTTTTGTTAGAGTTATCCACTCTGCAAGTTACAAATCTTGGAAAACTTACAGTTGTTACGTCTAATTATGCTCCTACTTTGCTCCAGTTGAAAAACTCAATACTTCATGAGTACATTCAAACACCTCCACCGACATACCAAATTATAGAAACTACTACTACCTACTATAAAAATACCTATAGATTCCCTCTCTCCATACACAAATAATAACTACTATATCTATAATTATACCATATACTATATATTGATGGTATGCGTTTTTACTACGTTTTTACTTGAAACCCTAACACAGAAGTTACGTAATTACTGCCCTCAATTACCTTGAGTTTGTGAATCATGAGGCCAATCAATTTTTGAAAATTGGCGTTCCAAGAGAATTAATTGATCATAGTCAAAGAATATATGAGCTGTCAATAATACCTTGTTTGCTGTTTCAGGATGCTGGTGATGCTGATGGTAGTAGTCTGTGGCTCGGCAGTTGCACTGCAGGCGTCCTGGGTCTGTCCAGACATACGGGAAGTTGCTTGCTCGTGCGACATTCCACATACTCTTCGATGTACAGGCAACCAGAGCTCCCTCGACATCATCGGTGCAAAATTACGAGCACTACCGTCAGCTCACATGGTCTCATTGCTCGACTGCAGTATCCAAGGGCTGGTTCACATCGAAGAACCCATACTGAAGGTAAACGCCATGAAATTAAGAAACTTACAAATCGAAAGGATACATACAAACATCATGTTCCATGATTAAACTAGTGACTATATCAGTGCCTTATCTATATATACTATTATACGGACATAGGGCCAAATATATCAGCAATTAGAAAGCAATCGCAGCTCAAAGAAAGAACTGATAACAATGACGGAACACCTCAGTGAAAGCAAACAAAAAAAAAAGAAGAAAAATGGCATGCAAAGAACAGTTTCTCAACCTTTACAGTTTGGGGCAATGTAGAAGGTGGATTTAAAGAAGCAAATTACTCTCTCGTGGAGGCGGCAGAGTGGCTAGTGGTAAAGGTAATTTGTAGGAGAAAAGGACACTGGGAACATGTTAGGATTTTGGGAAAGGAACTGAGGAAAAGAGACCCTACCAAGAAGCATTGGGCAATTGTGACCATCCTCAAGGGAAGCAATGTCAGCCCAGACCCGTGGACATAATTCGCAGACCTGGTCGTCTTGTGCCCAACAGAGCGCACACAATTTTTCTGGACACGCTCGAGCTGCACAATGAAGGTGTAGTAGAAAGGCGACCAAATGCTCTGCGGAGTAATCCACGGTTGGGACCACCAGAGACCTATTGAGGGAAATAAGTGCCTGGATGTTGGTGAACTCTCTATTGTGTTTCACTTCAGGAATCCCCCAAGATTCCTTATAACCTGAGCTTGATACTCTGTCAAGTACTTGCCTTATCCTAGAAAGCATACTAGAGATCTTGTTGGTTGGAGAAAACAAGATAGAGGAAAAGCCAAATTAATTGACTGCTGGAAGGAATAGTGGATAAACCTGTGATTGGGTTGGCGTTTGGGCAATAGTAGGCTATACCAGAACTTTGGTCTTGAAGCGAAGCAGAAGTGGGCAGCGCTGAACGACGGTTGGGGGGATTCATTATTGCTTATACAAATCGTTTCATGGACTAGTTTTGCATTACTTAGTTGAGGTTTGAGGCGGAAAACGGTGATGAGCTTACCGTTTTGAGGTGGAGGTCACAGGTATATCATGTTTCGTTGAAGTGCCACGTTTTTTCAATATAATTTTCAACTGAGCTGAAAAATGCCGACGTTAATAGCACGATCTATGCACACGACTGTTTCATCTAGGGCAATAATCTCGGGCATGACGTTCGGTGAGGTTCGCAATCACTTTGCTGTGAGTGGCATAATATTTCCACGTGTTCACCTAAACACTACTTATTAGATTACATATTTTGTTTGTTCTAGGGTGTTTCGCTTCACGGTCTCGTACTATCATCAAGAGTGTTGGTAAGAGTGGCAGAGCATGCATTTGACGGTCTCCGCTACCCTCTGGAGGCTTTAGGGCTCCCGAACAATCAGCTTGCTTACGTTCCCATTTTGGCAATATCCAGACTCACTCAGTTAACGAGGCTGGACCTTTCACACAATCGCCTTTCGACACTTGGAAGCCATTCTTTCCAGGTTTGCCAAATTACTATTACAGTTAATATATATTATATTGTAACTATTCCAAGACCCAAAAGATGTTTATGGTAGCCTTAAACGAACGAAAGGTATGGTTGCTCCTAGCTACTACGAGAAAGGCCAACATTTCTTTCGAAACGTGGATGCGCAGTAGTTGATGATAAATCTTTTAGGAAATATTATTCAGATTTTTAAAAAAGCGGATGGCTGATGAAATTGGTTACCACAATTGAAAGTTCATGAAATATTGACTTTGATCCACTTACATTAGATTCTTGTAATTAGCGAAATAATTTTTGTTTCAGACCTTATTCAACATTCGATTTCTCGATTTGAGTTGGAATCGTCTTACGAACATCAGCTCACAAGCATTCGCAGATACTTTGCAGCTGAAAACGCTTCGGTTACAGTCGAATTACCTGAACACAGGCGTCATATCGCGATTAAAGGGTTTGCTAAACCTCGAAGACTTAGATATTAGCAACAACCGACTGGCAGGTCCTTTAAAACCTGGAACGCTTCCGAAACTACCAAAGCTTCGGGCGTTAAATATAGCTCATAATCAGATCAGCAGTATAGTCACTGCTGGGCTTGCGGAATTCAGTTTACTTGAATCCTTGAACATGGAACATAACATGATTGACGTAGTTGAAGATCATGGATTCAAACATTTGTCTAAACTGAAAACTTTAAATTTGGCTCACAATCGAATTATCGCTTTTTCTGAGTCGTCATTCGCCCATTTGACAAACGTTACTTCGTTGGATTTGTCAAGTAATTTTTTGAGGGCGCTCAGCACCGATCTCTTGACTCCTCTGCGCAGCCTTCAGGACCTGCGCTTAGACGAAAATGATATCTCAATGATATCTGCCGAAGCGATGAAGAGCGCGAAACATTTGAGAACATTGACATTAACAGGTGAGCTTCGGCCATTAAACGGTCACGATTTTCAAAGCGTAAATAAAAGGTTTCTAACCAATGATCGAATGCATAGTACTCATTCTCAGTACAGTTAGCAAATTAGTAATTATAAACTTCTGGATTGATCCAGGACAAAAAATTTCGGACGAATCAGTTGTGCCAAACTTTTTGGTGGAAGTTGACAGTTTCGAGGTCATTGATGAACCTGATCCTACCAGTTTTTTATGTAAAAATTATGAGCGGTTGGAATTCCATAGGATCGTATACGAGAATAAAAAAAAAATAAATAAAATAAAAAATAAAACAAAACCGACTAATAATTCTGTAAAGTTAAAATATGTTGATGGAATCATTCGTGTTTCAGAAAATGGGTGAATAGGTGTACTGACTCGAAATATCTTGCTAACGGGAACTTATGAATTGTGAGCAGTTTAGGTACACGTTCGCAGAGATTATTGTATTGGAAACATTCTCAAGAGTATTAGCCTTAGTGCCCATTTTCAAACTTTCAACACAGATGACGCAAAATCGGGAAAAACTGATAACCGTCGCTAAAGCATTGGTTTTAAAACTTGTGAAAACACATAGTTGTCTTTTTCCACGTCCAAATGATGAAAACTGTCAGCGGTTTTTCGGAAAATAGTTGTGCTTCACATTTGCAAATTGCCTGAGCTAATCTTTGCGATAGTAGCGTGTAATCGGCTATCATAAAATTACTCGAACGAAATGCCAATTAATTGTTTAATGTTTTGACCACGTAAAGCGTAGTGTTGAATATTAATGAATACAAAAACTGCGTTTTTTGGGCAACTTGTAATTTTTCAAAATAATTGAAAACAATCAGCTTATTACATTTTGATGACGCCATTTCTCAGATATTTACAACCTTTTGTATGTTTCGATAGTCGAGGAAAAGAATTGGGAAGGTTTTGGCTGACGTTTCTGTTACAATTTTTATTATTTTGATTTCGTTCAACTTTGGCATAAAGACAGTTGACAAACTGTTGTAATTTCCTCGATTGTGTTGTACTTTATGGATGAAAAAATTGTTCAAGTTATTTAGTGACTTCGTTTTATTTTTCTTGTATTATTATTATTATTATTGTTATTTACTAATATTGTTGATGTGTGAAAATCATTCACGTTCAAATATAATGAAAACACTTTTTTCGACGCATCGTTCGAAACATTGGAAACAGACAATAGCCGTTGAATTTTGTGGCGCTAGCACAGCAAAAGTTTCATATCATTATTACTGCTGTTTAATTCGCACAGCTTGACGTTACTCATCGTCCATGATTTTGGTCACTTCACCACCTTACTAATTCTCTTGTGTTACATAGACAATCCACTAAATTGTGACTGCAGCCTGGTCGAATTCGCTGAATGGTTGAATCGTACAAGTACCGAACAAAAAGACAACGGCAACGCTGTCTGTGCAATACCGCCATCGCTTGAAAATGCATTCGTCCGAGATCTAGCCGTTGAACAGCTCGTCTGCGATCAGGGTGATTCGTTAGCTAGTGCACGATCAATGCCGGTGGCTGGTACTGGCGTCATGCTACAAGGGTTTGACTACAATGGTACACACGTTTTGCTGCTGTGGATGGTCGAGTCAATCGCAAAATACCATTGCGGTGAACTGTTCATTTATGAAGAACTTGGTGCGCATGAGGTAAGCCCAGCATGGAAAGATGTGTATATTTAGCTGATTGAATTGATGGGATATCTGTATTGAATAATGTACTTTATACTTCCTCGTTTCAGGTGCTGTTGGAAACTGAATCATTGAGCTGCAATTCTTCAAGTTTCGACAACCTGCATTTTCTATCGATCTCTCACAACGTTTCCCGGCTGGAAAAAGGTTCAAACCACTCCTTGGAATTTATTTTGTAACATTAGATATAGGTATTCAAAATATATTGCCTACGCTGACCTATAGACGCCATAGGATCCGCAACTTTATATTTGTGTTGAACTGGAGCAGGTGAGAAGAACAAGGAGCCTCATTCTCCAATTTTACTATAGCTGGGGGTAATGTGCTTTCGACAGGGCTGAGAATCCGTTAATTTACCTCACCCGAGTGTTTAAAAGTGCTCAGCTAGCTGCTCGTAATAAAAACTTGGAGAATGAGCGACCTGGGTTTTCTTCTCCTCACCATTCCGACGCAGCCAGGGATGTGACGACAGTAAAATAATGTAATATTTTTTGATTCTCTGATTCAAAGGTCACAAATATCGGTACTGCATAACGATGGTCAAACAGCGGCAGACGACAACAAACGACTACCAAAACTCGCTAGCCCTTGGCTGCAGTGAAGTCATGGCTCTTAAGGAGCTCAGCCCGCCAAGGATAGCCGCTATTCAAGCAGTAAACTCGGCGCTCGGTTTTCTTGAAGTTTACGTTGAGTCATGGCCACCATCGTCACACTGTTCGGGTCTTATCCTAGTTTATGTAGATTCAATTATAGAAAAAACATCGCCTTTCCGTTGTGATATTACAAAGTACAACATATCAGGATTGCCAGCCTACGGTCAGTACAATGTATGCGTCGTGATACAAGAATCAGAACCGCACTGTGTGTACGTTACAGCACAGCACATTCTCCTCGATCCCTACACGCCATATTATACCCTCCTTTTTTTAGTTACGTTTTTGATTGGATTATTGGTGGCTTTTATGGTTTACGAGTACTGTCGAAAAAGAGGGCGCCAGCCGAAATTACCAGAGCAGTGTTTCCTCGCAACTCGCCTCGAGGAAAACCAAAGTACAGGTTACATGAAACTTCATGCTACCACTAAACTGTGAACAGCGCAAATTTCTCTGAAGGATATTTGATTTGTTGGTTTTGGGCCATTTCTTTGATTGGTTAAACTAAGTATTGATACGCTTCAATACTGTACTTACGTCAAAAGGCCTTAAATAAAGGCCGTAAATCTTGTTTTTCACTCTAGTCCTAGACTTCCTCTTGAATGCTTTTTCGTTTAGGTAACGTTGAAACCTATAAGTATTCGTGCGGAAAATGATAAAACATCGAATGCTGTTATTATTGTTTATCGTTCTTTCGTCCAGGATGTTCACAAAATATGAATGACATATTTTATTTCTGTGTCTGACAATATTTTCAAACGGTAACATTCCTTTTTCGGCCATAAAATCCTATTAAATTACCACCAACTTCCTTAACGCGCTGGCCAAATTATTTGCCCTTACTTCGAGAAAATTGAATTAGATTGCTACAATTTTTGAATAACCAGTATGGCCGAACGAACGCTGATAAATTTTCGAGTGTATATACAGAGCAATAGTTGAAAATGGAAATACAAATACAGCAAAATCGAAAATCTCGAAATGTCTAGGGCCACTATTGGGGTGCAGACATAGGCATCGCGTGGACAATTATTTGGGGGGGGGGGGGGCACAACATGCCAGAGATCAAAAATCTGGAATAATCTGATTCGCTCTGTTATACAACAATAAAAAAATTGAACGCTTCAATTAGTGGGGGGGGGGGGGTTACGAGGGGGCACGTGCCCCCCACCCACGCGACGCCTATGGGTGCAGCAACAAGTTCCTGTACATTTTTGCTCAATTCGCTCGGGTGCACGCAAAATATTGTGCAGAACCCAAACCTGCGATAACGTATGGTAGCGGTTCCGATTCGGCAAAAATTAAAAAAGAAGTCAGCAATGACAGACATCGCATGCGATTTAACTGTGTTGCCGTTTGAAATAAAAACGTTGCATTAAAAAGTTTTGATGGAGTATGAATGGTGTCCATACCTCTGGAACGCCATGTGTACAGCCGATGAATTACTCTACAATCGCCATAAAATTCATCAATAATTCCACGGTTATGATTTGGAGTGTGTCGACTTGTTACCTGCAGCACAAATTTTCATTTTGATATAGAACTTTCCTTTTTAACCGACTTCCTAAAGGAGGGGTTTTACTCGCTGGTTTTTTCCCGATAGCTTTTTTTTGGTGCCAAATCAGATTTAAATGAGCTGAAATGTACATTAATGGTTCACTTATTTTCAAACATGTTCAACGATTCTTCCTTCTAAGCAGTTTGCTCAACAATCTTTCCCGTCTTCGATTTAGCCTGTATGAAAAATTGTCAGCCATTATCCTTCTTCAGTTTAGTTGCAGTCGAGTTTTGATGAAAACCGAATACCAAGTGCCATATTACTAGCGAGGAAGTACTGAACTCTTGAACTCCTTTGGGTTTACATCCTTCACATTTTTAATTTGTTCATTATCTAATTTAAGAAATGAGTAATCGTCGCTCTTTCTCATCAATGGAGGAGACCGTAAGCATTTATTGGCACTTCTTCTCGAATATATATATACTGCTTCTGAATATGCAATGCAGTTCTACTAGATGTTCGCGTTTCAGGACCTGTATAGAACATTTTTCAGCTTCATTCTTTTTTAGCATCAATAACTTGCACGACTTCAATGATATTTGCAGAGATAGCCTTTTCCTTATTTTTTATCAATTCTACATTACATTTCCTACATTTTCTTCCACAGCACCTAATCTGTCCCATTTCGGGAACGTGACGAAAAAAAATTCCAAAGTTGAAACTTCAAAAGTATGAAAATCGTAAAAAATTCAAAAAATTTTATTAATTGTTCGAATTTGATTTTTTCCACTTTGAATTCGAATTCTACGTCTAATTTCCAGTAGGAATCATTAGTTAATCAAATTTGAACAGTACTGTAAGTATTTGCAACGGATTTTCAAACTTGAAAAACGTAGGAGTGGCGTAGTATTAAACCTGGAAAAACTTATAGTTGTCGTGAAATTTCCGCCGTTTTGACGACATATTCGGATTCAGCGTTAAATTTCCTATAAGAATAGCTTTCAAAATCGCTTTATAACGAAAATTTAATTGTTCACTATTACCGATGCCAGCGGAGCTCGGAATTACGGCCGGCGAAAAACCCGATTTACGGAAAATAATTTCTCTGGCTCTGTTTAAATTTTTTTCACCAAATTTTTTGCTATGTACGTGTGTAAGGCGATCAAATGAAGACTCCTGCATAATAAAACAATTGATTATCATAAATTTTGACCCCGAAAATCACGGATAAAGGTCAATTTTCGAGCTTTCAAAAACCGATTTTTTTGGACCACTTGCAGATTTTTCCGAGAAATAAAAAAAATCACAAAAATACATCTTGGTAAGACACAACTTTCCTAAAAATTTCAGATTTTTATCTGTATTGAGAGAGGAGTAAAAAATCGTTAACTGTTCGGTTGAAAAAAATCGCAGGAAAAATTTTTTGGAATAGTTATAGCTCAAATTCAGCATAATGATACTTGATGATGTGTATATCAATAATATATGGTTCATTTTTTGTTTCTTTCGCACTAAATAGATGAAAAGAACGTTTAAAGTTGAAAAAAGTGATTTTTTCGTGTATAGTCCACTATTATTGTAGAATAACGCAAAAACGGTTGAAAAATGGATAGGTACATTACATTGGGAAAATGTGGACAGTTAAATTACCTTTTTTTTGGTATATTCAAACATCTGAATTGACGACTTTTTGTTTGAGTTATCAGTTCTGCAAGTTACAAATCTTGGAAAACTGTTATGTCTAATTTTGCTCCTACTTTGCTCCAGTTGAACAACACAATACTTTATGATACCGATAGCCGAGGGGGTTGAGCAGCGAAGCCGCCAGGGGCGCTTAGCCCCTAGTGCTATAAATTATAATCCTCGTTGTACAGTTATGTTCACTGATATTGTGTGCGGAGTAGTCAGGTTTTAAGCAGATTTGAGGCGATCTCAACGTTCATTGGTAAAACATTTCCTAAATTGTTTTACGATGTGTGAATAACAGCATTTTTGGATCCTGTTCTATACAAGTTAGGTATCATAGATGTGCCAGCATTCTGCGCTTACCAAAGAGTGTTTGAAGCTGTTCAGTACTTGACTCGAAAGCGTTAACGTAGCTTGATTTGTAGATGATTATTATTTTTCTTACAATGTTTGAAATTCATTTTGTTTTTGAATCCATGTGATAATTATGTAAATAACGTTTTAGTCATTCTACTTAAATAAAATACCTTTTAATTCAATAACATTTGTCAATATTGTTCAAGTGTGATATTGTTCCTGACAATCAAAGACCATTAGAATTAGGTTGATGTATATTTTTTGTAAATACGTTCTGTGGATATAGGTAGGTATTTATAAGTTATAGTCAATGGTTTAAACATTTTTTTCTAAAAACTAACGAAAATGAGTAACTTTGTTTATTTTATGTGAATTATGTCAGCAATATTAACAATGTGGTTCATCGTTTAAATGCTCCAACTGTTTGATTACAGGAATGTTAACAATTACCTTCTATTCATTGCACTTGTTCCTTTGCTGGTTATTACCTAAGTTACTTGGGGCAATTAAGACAACTTTTTTAATTGCTATAATAGCAATCGGCTATAATTGGCGAATTCCAATTTACAAAACCAAATAATGAAAACAAAGTATCCTAGCAGTGCTTCGATGCTGCTAAAAAATAAAAACGCTGCAAATGATTGTACAGTGGTTTATTATTATTTCGCTTCAATATTGATTTAAGAAGACTATCCATTTGTCACTTTAAATACGAACATTTGTGAACGTTCCCACCGAAAAACAGATGGTAACTACGTATAGAAGAAAAATCCGTAGCAACTATTGTAATTTTAATAATTTTTATTTTTCTTAATTTCCTAATTAAAAACTAAACCTGTTGCCTAACGATACAGCTGGAGAGAGTGTTTAACGACCATTCCAATGAGTATAGAACGATTTTTATAGCTCCAAGAACTCTCGAGTTATACCCTCGTGTCAAATTTCTGAAAATCTCCCAAATTTTTCACAAAAGCTGCGATAACTCGAGAACCAATAAAGCTATCGACCCGGCGATGGTCTCATTCGATTCAGCGTCCAAAAATCTATATAATTTGATACCACGTACACATTTCTCTGAAAAACCTTGGAAAATATGAATTTTCTCCCCCTCAAAACCCCCTAAAAATACCCTTAAAATTGAGCTAGCAAGTTGGTTCAAGAATTGGGCCGTCGTAGGACCAAGATTGATTTTTGGTGAAAATTTCAAATTTTTAGCTCTTACAGTTTGGCCGGAAAACTGCTAACGGCGGACGGCGTACGGCGTACGGCGGACGGACAGAAATTTTTTTATTGGATATTCGGATTCTACATGCCTTGAAACGTAAAACATCAAATTTTGAGGGGGGGTTAGAAATTTTTTTTTTCTTGGGCGATTACAATGGTTTATTATTGAATAATAAACCAATAGGTACATAAAACAGAAAATTGTTCGAGAGAGATGATAGTTTATTGTCAATAGTCCTACCTAAACGAAAAACGGAAATTACCTCTGTCCAAATGTAGGAAATGACACGTCGTGACATCTCGACGTAAAAATTTAAAATAAACGTGAAAGTTGCACTCACCTGAAGGCTTCACGAACAAATCAGAAATAAATAAATTAAACTTTCCTGATGAAATCACTTCGAGATTTTAAAATTTTTAAAAGAAAATTCTTCGCTGTTGAGATTGAAGGGGAGAAAAACATGGCGACTTGTTCAACCGCTTTTTATTAGCCTGCCAAGCACTTTCGCCTCTTCGGGCATCATTTTAACAACGAAGAATGATCGATGCGACGAATCAACAGCGAAAAAAGAAGATTGTCAAAAATGTAAATAATAAAATTAATTCCACGTGGGAGAAAAGGGTACAATAGGACTGAGCTGTATATTGTAGATATATTGTAGATGCACACACGAGGAGGCTGACCGCACGATTGATTGCCCTGATGGCCCCCTCGCCCATGTTTGGCAATGATGCCCGAACATGTACAATCGCAAGGACGAAGAAGACAGCAATCGTGACAAGTACTACCGGTGTTTCATCGTGTTCATCAGTCATCATTATTTGAACCACAGAAGTCAGGAATAAAATGAACAAAACTCTTCATAAAGCCTATATTTTCACTTTATTCCTTCAATGGATTATAACAAAACTGTTGACAGTCTTTTTTTAACAACTAATTTGTTATAGTTTGACTTTTCAAAAGATCCGGATAAAATGTTCCGTCGAAAACCACAACAAAGACGCTGCAGTGTTTAAAAATGTCTACTTGGTTTTTATAGGCTTTTATATATTTGTCTTCTTTGGAAATGAGAGAACATATTTTTTTCTAGTAGTGGAACAAAGGAAACGCTCATTTTGTAACTACTAATTGAGGATACAGTTTGAGTGTATTGATGTTCTTTGGTACATTAGTATTATTGGCTCCCCTGCTTAAATCAGATATTGACTTCCGGTAGTATTGAATCACACTTTTCAAAAATCATAGAATAATTCTCGAATAACTGTTTGAACTAATTTTCGGCGGTTAGGCCTGTCTACAAAAATTCAAAGTATCAATTATTTCAATAATTTATAAGTATACCCTTCCTCAACCATAATTTAATGATCATAATCCCAAAGAAAATCGTTAAATCTCTGATTATAAATAACAACAACATTACAAAAAATTTAACAGTCTAGTTCGAAACAGACAACGCTGAAGCCAATAACTGCTAAATAATATATATCCCGTCAACAATTTTCCGGATAAACAGAGCTTAGATCACAGAGCTTATAATAACAAAAAGCAAGCCCACTCGATGTTGATGAAAATGCGGAAAATGAAAGTGCGTTCACTTAGAAAATAATTTTTTAGTCATCTTGGACAGCGCTCGTTCATTCACTTTATATACACACATAAGACTATACGTCGACGGTACGTACCCGATAGACGCAATTTTTATTCTCATAATTATGACATTCATGATGAGTGTTCGTTGAACATTAAAATTTTCACCCAAATGGCAACAGAGAAGCATCCGGTGTAAAAATACCAGCCGATTGTGGAAACCCCATCACAAAGTTCACCATATCATCAAATTTGCGCCAATTGTAAAGAGGAAAAAAGCCTCAGATGACTTGAAGAAAGCGGGAATTCCTCGAACATAATTTTTTTATATCCGAGCAGATTTTGAACTTCAAACGCTCTAAACCAAAATGACTGATTTTTTCTAAGTGTGCGCCCCGAAAACTTACCGGTCAAGAAAGTACATGTTTAGCAAGAACGAGTCTTTTCATTTTCATAAATAAATAACAATAATGAATTCGCTGCTGTTACAGAAGTAGACGGCTAACTTCCATAATTTCTTTTCTTTCATTGCTTTCTGCAGCCAACTTCTGTCCCAATAGTGAATTGCCATTTTTGATATTCGCTGATATCGAGAGCTCTTGCAACTAATAGTTAAGATTTTGCAAGTATTCGTTACAAGAGTGTCTTTATTGAACTAATAAATTAAATACAGTGTTGTTACTAATTCTCTAAATAATTATAGTTTATTAATTTACTTTTTCCCAAGCAGTTCTAATTGAACTAATGTACTGAAAAACCTATGTCGCTATGAATTTCTTTGTGTGCGATGGCGTCAACAGATTTTCGGAAAGAGCTTTGAACAATCGTAAAATGATATTCTTTCCATTTTTAAGTAAGTATATTTTTGCAATCCTGGCATTCTTAAAGTTTTTGAAACTTCATCTATAATAACAATTAATCAACGAATGCTTGTAGATTCGACTACTGCCGCAACTAACTACAAAAATAACGAATAATTTACAATTTTCCTTCTCTCGTCACATTATCTTATAATATCATGAGCGATAAGTACACGCCATTTGTTTTGAAGTCAATAACAGGGGTAGGAAATACAGAAGACAAATATATCGTAGCAACTCATACAAATGGATAGCAAAATGTAACATTTTTTTCATTAAAGACAATTTCGATGTCAATGTAATTGAACTTGAGGCACATTCCCTTTTAACATTCAACCCTCCGACAGTTGTGAACTTCCCTTTTGGAATACTGTGGCTAGTATCTCAATTCGACCGTGGGTTACGTTCATAATAGTTTTTTTCTGCGATTCGCTTTGCAAAACACAACGTTAGTAAAATTTTATTTTGGACTCAAATTAAGAAAATGAGATCATTGCAAAGAATAGTCATTTATCAGTAGTTCTTCATCATGGCAACATACCAGGTCGTTTGTGAATAACGCTGAATGATTGTGATGAACGATTCAACTGGAGGGTAAAAGTAATCGGAATTATGATATTTATTAGTAACTTCCACTCTGCTCTTGGAGTATGAATCGAAAATTAAACGGCGATCTCTATCAGGGTGAAAATAAATTATCATGAAGAGAGCTGCATTCTTACAACTGCCCCATGATATAGTTTTCCATTTTTCATCAAACCGATTTCAATAGTTTATTGGAAGGTCCCTTGGATTTTATATTACAAAAATAAACTTGAGGAAACTCCCGAGGTATGTTCGACATTAGTCAATATTTAGTGGATTAGATCTCTCGATGCGTCATTGTATCATTAGGAGCTCAATCACTCTGTCTTGTTAAATCCAAAAATAAGACGAACTCATCATCCAAACGGACTGGAAGTTTTACAAGTAGGATTATCATTGTTGATAGAACTCGGAATAAACCAAACACTTTGAACCGGTTGAATATGTATTCGAAAATCGGACAAAGTACTTCTTATTTCAAATTTATCGCGTTATATTTTATAAGTAATAATGACGATACCTAGGAGAGATGCTATGAGTGATTTTTATCTATACCTATGCTTAAGTTATCTATTGTTAAGTAGATTACCGACCGGTCCACCTGAAATTTAAGAAATTTGAACAACAGTGCTTAAAAGAAGATTTGATTATAGATACAAGATTTGTCCATTCGATTGTGATAGGATTCATTCGTAGTAATCCTTATGATCATCTACCCCAGAAAACTGATCAAACTAGAAGCTATAGAAAATGATCGATGTTAGGATTTTTTTTGGCGCTTTTTGTTCAACACTGAGATTATGTACGAGAGAACCTGTCGAAAAAGCAAGAAACCTAACAGTGAGCAACTTCGGAAAACCACATTTTGGGAAAATTCTTTACGTAGGTAGCTCATGCATTCACAATAGTAACAATCTTTCATTATTTTGAGGAAACCAAATCATAAATAGGTGTGCAATAATTTATTTATATTCCTCAAATCATAACCTTGTCTTCTCATTCAGCGTTATTCATTCACGAAAGCGAGCATAATAGGCGAGCGTATTGTATATCCATATATATATTACGACGGTAAATTAAGACAAAACTAACGGGTTCTTAATTAGTGTCCGTTATAATTACGTTGAACCGATATATTTTTAATAAATAAATGAACAAACAAGAAGTAACGTTCATACGGGTAGCGTTCTTCATACATCAATGTTTCTGCCTCAGGCCGTCACGCCCGGGTGAGGATTGAAAAAGATTTCAGATGTTATATTTGAGTCAGCCAACAACTATGTGCCTTAAATGAGTTGTTTACCGTACGTGACAACTGAAATTCTCCGCATTTTTAAATACACAAAATTAAAATTCACAGTAAAATTCTACAGAAGAATATAGGCACCTATTGAAAATTTCTTTGCATCAATAAACTCTCAGAAGGGAATAATTGTCAATTCATAAATACTTTCTACGACGATAATGGCTTCCTATTGAAAATATACATTGGTCACTATGATTATCCAATCCCGCAATATAAAAACGTGTTGTATTATACTAAGCTTTGTATTCCACAGTTTATCCATTAAAGTTCATCTGTCATACGTGGATGACTTCTTCTGAAGACCCTTACCATTAGGAAAGACTATACGTATCGGTACGCAGTGTGTTCTCCTACCATTTTTTTTTTTAATATTTTTATTTTTTCAATTGTTACATATTATTTAATACTCGTCAGAGCTAATGAAACTCACAAATAAAAGACTAATTATTTGGCAACGGCGTTTCTTTTAAAGCACCTAGGTGAAAGTATTGAAACCCGTCTTATCAATTATACGTACATTATAAGATCTCACGTTGAAGTAGGCAAATGTAGTTAACCAACATGATAAAACGGATATTTACATCATACAGTCCAGACAGATACCACTACTGCAATATTATAAGGTGGACAGCCACGATGCTTTAGTATTCCCCGAAATGAAAATCATTCGCATAGAAAGTGCGTCACGTATAAGCTATACACTTGTGACAAACACAGAACAGCTATTACGAACCCTAAGAACAAAAAACAACCAGTTTACGAATCATGAGCATTTAATTTACTTTTTGAAAGTGAATTGAAACAATAAGTAGTTACCATAGCGCCGCAAGCTAGCGAATAAATGCCATTCACGTACAGAATCATTTTAACAAACAATACAGTGACCTTCATTCATTTTGTTGTTAATGAACGAATGAACGTTTTCCGTAGTTTTAACCCGAATTACTATATTCACAATGCAAATCTTTCAGCTAAGCAGCATTGTACCTATTTAAAAAAAACCAATGGTAAATTATTTCATTCAACATTATCAGTAATCCAAGGCACTACCATCCCTAACCAAGGCAATTTCATTAAAATGTTAGAAGACGTGCAAGTGTTGCTGAGTAACGGTAATTATAAACATATTATTACTTCCATGTTTATTAGTAATTAATTTCAATAATATGGACGCATATTCCATTTTTTTTATTTTTTAGCAAACAATAACAATTCGGCTATTCTCTGTGTACCTACAGACATCCTTTGTGGAGTGGATAATTTTGGAGGAGTGACAACCATCAAGTTCTTTATCTGAACTAAGCCCACTTCACCTAGCAACAAGAATCCCATCTCAACTACTTCCTTGCAAAAACGTGAGTGAATTATGAAGCACTTATAAAAATAAACTTTCCTAACTTCAGAAGAATTTTTTGTAGTTGAAATAAACGTGAAAGGCTGATATAAGTTGATGAGGAGCTTAAGTCCCGCGAGTGCGTAAACATCTGTATAGGGAACAAAAAGAAGGGACACGGTTGAATCTAGTGGTTTTTTCTGATAAAAATTAAAGCCAAGGGATCGATGTATTTTAAACGCTATAATTTTCTGACTCACAATATATAGGATTTAAGAAAATTAGAACTCAATATAGGCGTTGACTTTTCGATTAAATTTAAAATAGCTACATACCTAGTAGAATTTAATAAAGTTTGATTTCGTTAGGCAAAAAAAGTTTCCCTTCCGTTCCGGTGAAATTCAACAGCATCGAAAGCTGCTGTCAATATAATGTGCACATTAGTTGGGTATTCAAAAACGATTGCAAGTAGTTGGTAGCTGCCTAATCGTTCTTAAATCTGGATGCGGTGAGAAAGGAAAGAGGAAAAAAAGAAAAAAATGTGATCTCGGCAAAAGTTATTATTATGATATTATATTATATATTAAAACGCCTCGAAAGCTTTGGGGGAATCAAAACCTCTAACCCAGAACTTTCAACTCCGAACACTGTCAGATGAAGGAGTATTTTTAGCACTTGAGCACGGCACAAAGATTTGAGGATATGAAACATAGGGACTCGTGTTTGCTCTTCCGGCTATCAGCCATGCACAATGGATCCGAACTCAAGATGGTTTCAATTATTATCTTCCATTAACCAATGTATACACTATGATCGAGTTAAATACAAACGATTTGACTCAATTAAATGTCGGGGTGGAGTAGATACTGACCTGGAAAATATTAGAAGAAGCATCTAGCAGGCGGAAATGAAGTCACGTTAGTTACGCCGTCTCCAAGAGCTGACGGCAATATCCTACAATATATGACAAATTTCGATTCTGGGCCAAGTGTTTTTTTTCCATTTAACCAGAATGCATACGTTTAATTGGAATGCATAGCGTGTTGCTCAAGCATGTTACTGATCCAAGTGTCGCATTCTTAGGTTAGACTGGTTCTTGATGAGACGTCACCCGTGGAGACGCGAGCGAAGCGAGCATTAATTTTTTATTATTCATGGTGATAGTTGAAAAGTTTTTGGTCAAAATATGAAGAATCAAGAACAAAAACTATCAACTCGAACGTGACCTCATTCCTGCCAGCAAGATGCTACGATATTTTATAAATATATCACAAGTGAAAGAAAGTTATTGATTGCTATTTACGCTCTCGCGAGTGTGGGCTTAGCTAGATAGATCGACATAATTATTTTGAACGTATGAAGTGCAGGACTAAAAAAAAAAAAAAAAAAAAAAAAAATAGCATTGGTAGAGCTCGGTGTTGATTTACGATATTTTACTGTTGGATAACTTTCGTTGACTCGCCTTCAACGCGCCCTCCCCCTCGGCAACAACCGATAGTAGGTAAGAAGTATTCGGCCCGATCCCTCTAGACCATTTTTGGAAGCTTTCTCGGCTTTCGTTTGGACAGTCAGCGCGTATAATAGAAAAAAATCCCTAATGCAATATTTTTGATCCATAATATTCGTAAATAAAATGACCCATTTCAAGTAACTTAATTGACTAGGAGGACAGCTTACGAACAGAGTTGATAGAAGCTTCCCAAAGCGTAGTGATTTTGTTTGTGTTTTGTTTTGTTTATTTTTTGCGGCGTATTATGATATCTTTTCACTACTTTTACTCGCACACTAAAATAATTATTATTTTGGTACGCTAATCTAACAAACTTTAGTAGAACACTCATCTACTAAATTACAAATGGCAAAATTATTCATTTAGGCCTACGTTGAAAGAGTAAAACGAAAAAACAGATTTTTTTAGTGATAGCAACGGTTTGGTCAGCTTTGCCGAATGGAAATCAAGACGGGTTGAGAAACGAAGTCTAGGGCGGAAAATTATGCGTCAAATTGCAGCTGTCATAATAATTGAGCACCCTAAATATTAAAGCTATTATTTTTACTCAGTTACTCTACAAGATATTGCGTTATTCTAGCGTCTCTTATTTCATAACATGTGGCGTTTTATTTTACAAATACAGCATTTTTTAAATCTCATTATTATAGTATTTTATTATAAAGTCATCCTAGTGAAAGTAAGTATTTACACTAACATTATCACGATGGACAGAAGAATAAATTTTTAACCAATTCCATCAATTGTAAACGCAACCCTTGAAATAATCAAGAACCACGTTTGGTTAAACGTCCGGAAATAACTCCCTCAAAATATATGTACAAATGTTTCATTTTTTCTCTTCGGTTTCACTCTGCCAAGAGTTATTACTTAATTATTTACAATGCAGTTAAAATGCAGATTCTCTCCTTTCTAAGACAATATTCGTTTGTTTTTTTCCAATAATTCATTTTTCAGTTTTCACGTCTCATTAATATTCTGTTCTGGTTTCGCAAAATACATATTTATTATACAAAATAGGACAGAGTTCATTATAGATTTTTTTTTTCCATTTTCGTACGAGATTTAGTAAAAAGCCTAATGTTAGGAACAATCGGGATGTTGCGGTAATGAATTGAATTTTCTTTGGTCTTTTCGATTTTTTTTCTCCTTAATTACAAATTACCTGCTGACTCGTGCACTTACACGCGTGACAGAATTAGGTTGTATACACGGCGCATATTTTCTTGCAACTGAGTATAATGCCTCATCGTACGCATTACAAACTGCTAAGCCAATTGCTTTCTATTCACCGATCTTCACAATGTTCTGTTCAGATTTTTCATTTTTACAGTTATATACATGAAACAATTAATGAAATACAACTTCTTCTCTTACACTTGCGCATAATCACCTAATCATGATCACAGGCATTCAATTACTATTGATAACATTATTTACACATCCGAGAATGCTCTCATTCCTCCGTTATATTACAGTCGTAAATAAAAATAACATCGAGAGGTTGACTACATAAATATTGCTTCAAGTGTACTTTTATCGAATCATATTGATTTAAGAGTATGGAATACTGAAACCTAAACTGACAAAATTATTCGATCCTAATTTATAATGAAAGCCTTAAGTTGAGATCACTGTAGATAGTTACGCACTGCAGGAACAGTTTCATCCTTTTTTCATTCACTATGTAGTCGCAAAAAACGGCCCGTTTCGCTTCTATAATAACTTCACCTATCTCGGGCCCATTTTGGCAATAACCTTTCTAAATGAGAGCGGAAACACATGGCCTAATTTTCTTACGATGCGGATAACTTAAATTACGAAGAAATTAATTATTGTCTCGGGCAGAAATTATCATTAAAAATATTTCCTGGCGATTCAATAATTGTTCCAAAAAAGTATTAGTAAATGAATAAAAAAAATTTATAGCGTTTTTGGGCGTGATTGTATTATAAATTAAAACCGCTTTTTTTTAGAGCCAGAATCAATTCACCAACAGTTCGACATTCGTCGAGAAAACTTTTATTATTACTCTTGAGTTCAAGTTAACAAATAGTGCTTCCTCTAACTATCGGGCAAACAAATAAAATATCATCACATTTGTCACTGTTTTTAAAAATAAATGCGACTTAAGTAACGTAGACACTGGAATCGTGTACCAAAATGGTTACCTGATGCACAGAGAAGTAAGAAAACCTACTTACACCGCATCTAGGCCATGTGTTATACTTCAACTTACGGAGGCTGAAATGGCCTCGTTATTCTTATTTTAAGCCGATTCTCTTCAACCGAACAAAATAGTTATTCATGATGATTCCATATTTCGATCCGCATCATACATAACTTAGTTGGTTAAAAAGCTACTTTCACCCACATGGAAAATAATAATATAATAAATGATAATAATTTAAAAAAATGATAATACGAATGCCACGCTGCAAAAAAATTATGATAGCCGAATGATTCTTCAAAATTGATTTTTTTTTTTTGTTTGAAAGTGTAACTATCCAGGTAGGTCCCATAATTTTGTCCATCGAATCCATTAATTACGGCCTCAGATTCGATGAAATGCCAGAAAACGTGATTTTCGTGAAAACAGTAACTTTTGACTTGCAAGCTTATAATTTCTACGATAATTGCACAAATGTTATGTTTTATAAATATTTTGTTCGTAATCTATCTGCCAATTAGGTCCTAGCTCAATTTTCAGTTCGGATTTCTGATATGGCGCGTAGAGAGAAAAATTAAAGAAAAACGTGATCCGAATTCGAGCACTATTGACAACTACGAGGAGAAACCATATAATAATCCTTGTGATAGGAAGAATTCAACAAGAACTTTTCAAAAATTGTAAAAAAAAAAAAAAAAAAAAACGGTTTTACGTATCATTATGAGGGAGTGATTCTAGCACTTAAAGGGCTGTGTTCGTTTTCCTGACCGTTGTTCAATTTTAGTGCAGCGTGGGTTGATGATTTGACGTCACATAAATATAATCACCTGAAAACCTGTTCTAAAAATTCTAAGACCCCGTATCTCTATGATTCAGTTTGAAACAAATCAATTCCTGACAAGACAAATCAATACATGGATTAATTTAACTTAAATATTCACACCTACGTTATTATTCTACTTCATTCACCGCTGGACGTCATCCAGGGACTAACCATCGGTCATGGAAACAATTAATATCGTCAAATCTCATCGATAATAATTAGTTCGATGCCGTAGATGAATTATTTCCAATTTGATGTCGCGACTAGTTCTAATCGTATGACTAGAATCGGTCGAACCCTGATGAATTACTTGAAACGTCTTGAAGCATAATTTGTAGCGTGACATTCAAGAAACGTGTTATTTATAAAATATTTGGCTATTGCTACGAACAAAGAGTAAACCTTCTTATCGGACTATTGGATGAAATTTCTCAGCTGGCGGAATTATTACTGTCGTGTATTTTCAAAATACTGTCGGCGTAATGATTCTGTGGTCTTTTTCACGATAACGTGCTCATCCATGCCAATAAAAAATATAACCTTCGCAACACTAAAAATGGTCTTCTGCTGCCTAAAGTTGGTGACAACAGCATTTGATGAAGTTTGAATCACTATCCTGTCGACTGACGGCCCTAATTCCCACGCCGGGAAAATAATCCTAACATGGGTCTATTAAAATTCATAAATACCCGGCCCTTTGCTTTTCTCAGTTGTCAGAATTCAAATTAATGCTCCATATGTTTGAAACTGAAGTCGAATCACGAAGGTGTTTATAAGTCACTGATAAGTCGACGTCGTCGTCGTTCCAGCGGCGTTCTCCTTTTCATCCTTGTTGAAAGTGTCTGATTTGTGGAATGTCGGCCTTGTGGACATTTGAAGTTCTTGTATCGCCGAGAAGTTATTCTCAGATTTGGGCCTCGGCAAACTCGCTGTTAGGATGTGTAAACTTCGTCCGAGCTCGCTGATTAGCGACCGATTACCGACCGATTCGACCGATGTGTTGGCGTGGTCAGCTTGCTCCGACAAAGCATTCACGACCGCATTGATCGTTTTACTTTCGCTACCCATTTCCTCTTCTTCCTCTTCTTCGTGGTGCGAGACAAGGTTGGGGTTCTTGCCGATTTTATTCAACCTGCGGACACAAAAGTGTTGATAATTTCGTTGAACCATATACATTTTGAACTAACAAAGAACCTACCATTACGATTGGGAGTTTTCAGACCATTGCTTGTGAGCGCATTGAAAAATGCTTGCTTTTTAAGTGGTACTATTTATTCATCGAATGAGCTGGAGAGACACGGCAGAGATTTGACATTAAGAGTCATCGTACAATAGTAGATGCAGTATCTACTCAAAAGAATTAAACTTATCCTAAACATCATGACACACTTGAGATGAGAATGCTATTTTTATTTACCTTTATGATTGCACCTATCGTTCGGTGATACTTTAACAAATCCATGATCACTAGATTGATAACAGTGCTAGTTCCATGCCTCGAAGAGCAAATTTTCATAGAAAAATTGTCTGAGAACCAACTGTATCATTACTAGGTCTAATCTCTTTTCATACGGTATAAATCACCAAATATTATTGACATTCATACTCCTCCAGAACTTGTTGAACAGTTTTTAACATAGACTAGTAAGAAATAATATTGACAAACTTCCAATAAACCGGTTTGGATGAATATCTTTTGGGAAATTATTGTTTCATCAGTTCAAGTTGGCACCACCCGCCCCTCTTCCTACACACCTCTCTCTCACTCTCCCGGCGCCCTCAACTTGTCTCTCTACTCTGCAAACATTGAAATTGTATCGGCTGTTTTATTCTTTATTAATATAAAGTGTTGTGAATTGTTTCGATAATTTCGAACGTTCCATTTAACCTTTTCTCATTATTCTCTTAAAATATGGTATTTTTTAAAGATTGACTTCATTTAATATAAGATTGATTTCCCATAGATTTTTTCCTCCTTGGAGGAGCGTAGACAAGAAATACTTCGGCGAGTACGAGAACAATAGAAGTTGCAGACTCTAGTGTGAAAAAAATAATTAGACTCTATTGACTCCCTTTCAGACAGACGCTCTTTTGCCATTTTTTTGAGCGTTAAATTTTAAATTTGACTCCTACTCACGATTCCTAACTAGCTAGCTAAAGGACTCGTAATTACTTTAGCTGAGAGGAATTTTTCTACGCAGGAACCAAATTTTGATTGGGGAAATTACAACAGTTATCATTACGCTCGTCCCTTCACCATGGCGCTGCAAGTTTTGCGAGTATAGTACACTGAACTGCAACTTATTCCTTTACTCGCGTGTTGGAGCAATACCTAATCCGTTTTGGCAAATAATTTTTTAGCCAGGACAGTTAAGCGATAAACGGTCGTCTCTTATAGAATAGGTACCATTTTGAAACTAACGCGGTTTCTAAATATTGGGGGAAACAGAAACTTTGCCTGAGAAATTAATATTCGAACAGAGTTCCAAGAGCCAAGAACGTAACAAGGGAGTAACGTTATCAACATGTTTCATGATAAACAATGTAGAATAAAATGCACTGATACGTGGGAGACGAATCGAACAGAAATTCATGCTAAATTAAAATGGCAGTATCAAGAAAATAAAAAGGAAAAAAGAAAAATAAGCAAAATGAAAAGTAATTTATTCAACATTCTTATTTCGTATCAATAAAAATTCAATCTTCACTTTCGATGCTATTGAACAATAGGTACATAAAAATGTTGCATTAGCTTCCTACATCACAACATGCTGCCGAACGTGAAACAAGGAAAAAATATTAATAAATAAATGAAAACAATTAATAAATAAATGAAAAAAAATAATAAACAAATGAAAAAATCGCTGCAAATAATAGTACAGTGGTTTATTATTCCTTAGCTTAAATGATAATTTAAGAAAACTTGTAACAGATATTAGCTCAAACATTTGTGAAAATTTCCACCCAATATTTGCACAAAGGCAAACTCCTTGGCAAGAATCGCTGTGTTGAACATTTTATTCCCGCGTCCAGAAATGCATACAAACCCATCCTGACACACCTAAACTCAACAAAAATGGAAAATACGAACTCCACTCCCAATAAACCCCCAAAAATAACAATTATGTTAATTGAAGAAGCGCTTTGGCTTAAGAATTGAGCCATGGAGCCAAGAATGATTTAAGGTGAAAATTTCAAGAACCTACGTAGTACCCCGTATAGTTTTCTCAAAAAGTGTTGACGGCATACAGTATACGGGGACAGGTTTTAATTGGATACTCAAAGTCTACATCCCTTGAAACGTGAAAAAAATCAAATTTGTGAGGGGTAAACCATTTTTTTTTTCTGGGCGATTACAATGATTAATTGTTCAATAATAAACCAATAGGAACAAATCCATAGTTCAAAGCAATCCTGGCTGTAGGCGTTTGTAGAAACTTCCCAAAGAAATAAATAGCAACACCATACGATCAACATGGTATAATTATACTCCAATGAATTTAGGTACAGCTTCGGTTTTACCGTCGTAAATATTTGTAACTTTGATTCATGGTTTAAAATTGAGCCAAATTAGGAGGTAAAACGTAGCGATTGCAACTCCCTTGCCAACATTTTTGCACCGGACCTTAGCAAAGAATAACATAACCTTATGTAAATAGTATGGCAAGGTTAAATTTTAGGCGTACCTAGTAACGCCACGGCGAAAATCTGATTCGATTTCTTTGAAGCAATGATTATAATTATAATAAAAGTACTATGAATGAATAATCAATAGCTAAAAAAAATAATGGGCTCCTATAGGCTTTTCTTCGAGAAGTTAAAACAAAGTAAATTTAAAAAAAAAATTGAAAAATTTCTTCTTTTATACTTTTATATTTTATTTTGCGTCAATGGACAATTAACGCTATTCAAAGAAATAAAAAACTGTAAAATTTGCCATCATGGTATTTTTTTTCTTCATGCTGCGCATTAAACAATTTTAAAAGTACACGAGGGGTCGATTCCAGGGTCGAAATAAACAATGGGCTAAAATGTATTCAGCAATTACGAAGTTCCTGTACATGCAATGCAGAGGAAATGAGCTCTAGGGTACTGAAAAAAAGGATGCCACACGAAACCAAAAACATATCTTTTACACAATCAGGGGTCAAAGAAATAGAAACAAATAATAATAGCTCAAAACAAAAATATTTCACAATCAATTATACGAAATCAAATCAAAATCTACAAAAATGGGTAATATTACTAGCAACAGAATAAACACAGTGAGTGAAATCTAGACGTGCTTCGTTTTACAGTGTGAATCTCTCATAATATATTTATGTACATTTATTTTTCGTCAATAATGAGGAAATTACTTTTACTGACTCAACGTATCTCCGAGATCACAAAATTGGAAACTTGAAGTAGCGGAGTGTCCGTATTATTTTATTTTTTCCTTCTTAGGAGAACCTATTGATTCTCAGGAATGGAGTATTTAACGAACCGCATGAGATTGTTTCATTTGAGACAACAGCAAAATTTTCTTGAACAGCATTAATGAAGATAACATCAGTACTCTTGACGGAAGAATTTTAAGGTGAAATCCCTTCATTGGTTAAAGATTATTACTCCTATTGATGAAAACAAAATTATTCCTGCCACCGTATCACACTTAACATCAGTTCAGATAGTTTCTTATTTTTCCTAGCTTTTGTACCATCCAGCTGTAAGAATATTTTTTTTCTAGCTTTCTTCCGCTATTCCTGGGTTCAAGGAGTAATGAAAATTTCAATCAACTTCAAATCAACTTTTCCTTCCTTATTTAATATAAGTGAAATCCCTTCCTCCCGTCAAGCGTTCCTTCCTTGCGTAAGTCTTTATCTCATGTAAGAGGAAAGACCGATTTTGCTGACGATTTAATTTTGTAGACGTTTCAATGCTATCACGTTCTACGAAATATGATAACTACCTCCTTCGCTCCTTAAATTTCCTCCTTTCAATTCCTACAATAATACCTCGAATCTTTGTTCAAGTAGCGATACTAGTTATTTATGGCAATCACACGCGAACACTTCGAGTTATTTTCCAGGCACAATTCAAAGGTAGTAGTATCAAGGAGTTGGTGTAAATGAACTGTATGATTGAGCAAGGCTAAAAACGAGTAACGATTGAATTGAAAATGAATGAAAATAATTAATTATTGAACAGTAAACCCAAATTATCGCTTGCAAAAAATAAACGTACACAATTTTCATGACAAAAGCGCAATACACACTACAGAGTAGACCAGAACAATTCGAAACAATAAAACCAGGACGACAGCGAAAAATAAATCACTTTCGGCGTGCGTATGTGTATCAAATTCGGGAGGATGAGAAACGGAGCATCTTGGAGAAATAATTCGAATCGACTGGAATGTTCGTGTAAAACTGAATACAGCGCACAATACGAGAAGCCGCATCAGGAAGTCACAGTTTATGCTCTTCGACTACGACTTTTTTCTCCTGTTCCTCATCCTCCTCGTTATGATGGCCGTTGCCAATTGAACTATCAACGAAATTGTTGTCGACATTGAGCGTCTGTCTCATTGAAGGTGACTCGCGGGCGCGCATGCGCTCCCTATTGATACGGTACCTTTCAGCTGCCACGCTCTCCATCGTCCGCCTCATCAGAGGATACTGATCGAGCACAGCGTTGAAATGTTCTACCGACAACGAGAAGAGATTGCAATAAGTCTCGGCGCGGACGCTGGCTACACGTCGAGCGTTGGTCAGCAAACAGATCTCGCCGAAGTACGATCCGTCGCTCAGGCTTGTCGCCACTTCGCCGTTTGCCATCACGATGTCTACGATGCCCTCTTGGATGAAGTACATTTTCGTTCCAATAGTCCCTTCTTTGATGATAATATCACCTTGGGGAACAATAAAAAATGTTTGTCATTTCACATGTTGGCTCGCGCATGAATTCTATTTTTGGTTGAAATGGCTTTGAAAAATGCAGCTGACCATGTGAACATAATAGCACACCAGTTCGTGGATCATCGTTGTGGACGTCGATGACTGGGACGTATAAATGGGTACAATGTTCCTACCACGGGGCAAAACAAAGACTTCTGTAGTTTACTTGAGGTGTATTGTGTGTGAATGGCCGAGTTAGGTTTGTTGGTGTGTTGGGTTGGGTGGTTGTTAGGAATATTACCAGTTTGAATGACCTCGTCAAATCATCTTAAAATTGAACAATGAAAAAAGCACAGTGCTTGCTGAACCTCTGTCGTTATGATAACAATGCTCTTTACGACCGCCTCTTGAAACCAAACATTATAATGGTTAACGATCGATCTTGATGTGAGTTTTTGTATGACTGAGACCGACACTTTTTTCTTGGAACAAATGAATGTGGGAGCAGGGGAGTGAACATGACATGTGTGCTTTTCCGATCCAGCTCTGTTTGACCTCGCTCACGGGCCTCTGACTGATCGAATTAGGGCAATGCCTACGAGGGATATCCAGAAAATAAGGTTACAACTGCTGCCAAAAATCGAAAAGTGCATATATTTTAACCAAATTTACAGGGTATGTTCCAAAATATATGTTTATTTTTCGACATAATCGCCATCCCGATCAATACCCTTCGCTCCACCTTTGAAAGCCAATTCTTGACAGTCACCATCACCTCCTTGTCGTTAGAAAAAAGTTTTCCACCCAAGAGCGCTTTCAATTTAGTGAAAAGATGAAAATCTGAGGGCGCAAGGTCCGGAGAATATGGTGGGTGGGTCACAATATCCCATCCAAAGCATGCAAGCAGGGCTTGGGTCACAGGAGCGGTCGGGTCAGGCGTTGTAGTGAAGGAGAGACACGCCAGAAGTGAGCATCCCCTCATCCTGTTATTTATGCTGTTCTTCAATTTTTTTTAAGGGTTTTCCAATATGCGTCAGCATTGATGGTTGTCCCTCTGGCCATAAAATCCACCAACAACAACCCTTTTCGGTCCCAAAACACCGATGCCATGATTTTCCGCTCTGAGAACTGGACTTGAAACTTTTTTGCAGATGGCAATGGGTGTGACCCACTTGAAAACATGTTGACGTCACATTACCTCAAGCCTGTAAGTGCCCACAAGCTGACGATGGATTTCGGAAGCAGATTCGTGACGCACAGTCAGGAACTTAATGACTGATCGAATCTCGCATCGGCAGTAGGTGGAGGGACCAGCACCTTCAGAGGTTGACGGAAACTGCTCCTGCGACGCCATTTCACAAGTGACTGACACGGGGTTGGGCTTATTTTGACCGTTATGAACCACGCTACAAGCAGGTATGCCACTCATATCGAAAAAAATCCCTGTGCCCTTCAGGGGACTTGTAACCTTACTTTCTGGATATCCCTCGTATGACGCCTTCGCATTAGATCGATGTAGCTGCCATATCCAAAGTTTAGAAAATGATTCAAAATTACTCTCCCACAATGGAGAACTGTAGAGTTGAATTGAAAAGCAAATGCCAGTAAATTAACATAATAAATCAGCGTTTTATATAACTATTCCCCAGAGATTGATCGTCCAAGTTAATGATCAACATACTGGCCCAATAACTTTAACGATCAAAAGTTTTAGTCGCCAGTGTAGAAATGTGTGTAGAAATGTGGTTACTGTCTTCAAAACGTAACTTATAAGATTTACCTGGTTGGAAGACTTCATAACGCAGTTTGGTTACAACATCCGAGACAAAGTTCCCATCTGCATTTGCAAAAAATGGAACAGATGCAACGAGAGACCGACAGTTGTAATTGATGACGTCCTGCGAAAACAGAGAATTTTGCAATTTTAAATTCAGTTAACATGCATCATTAAACGTGATTAAAGTGATGATTTTTTTCTTCATTTTTTCCTTGGATTCTCAGGTCTTTTAAATGTATTGATAGTAACGCTGATATTAAAACGAGTGGCTTTCCGCGCCCCCCACTCAATTGTCTAGGAGGGCTTCTTACGCCTGTCGGTACCAACAAGTGGTCAACCACCAACTTGTTACAAGTTTCACGTGGACGGACTTTCGATGAAGTGCAGGGTGTTTTTGAAGTAAATGGACTCATTAAATAAGTGATCACTGTCTAAGATGGAGCTGACCACGTTTGGCAGCTGTCGGTTGAACCAGTCTCGGACGAGGGAACCGAGCCAACTTCGGAACGATTGTAAATTCAAGGGTTAATCGAAACTTCCTGGAGGAAGCCTCTTCGTAAAACTAATTGCAAACTTAGCCCCGCATTGTTAGTTGCAAATCTCAATTCTAATCACCTAGCAGGGAGCTGTGGGTATCCGCAGAAGATGTCGAGAAGGTGGCGATAGCGAATTTGAATCATTCCTTTGTCATTTCTCAAGGACAAATTATGTGTGTTCCCACAATCACCTTTTATCAATTACTGCTAAATGGAAACTTGCTACATTTTGAGGTTTTGTCAGCCTTTTCAATTTTATAATTATTTTATACATCATATCAATTTAAATGTTTTCCATTGATTATCGACATCTTGATTGATGGGAAACACATAAGTAATTATCTATGCTGTGATGCCTCACTTAGCGGCGAACAAGTCATACGAAACATAAAATGTTTGCCCTCGTGCAGTGAGAAGAGTCTGGTGTCAGAACCAAGGTACCCGACTCGGAGTGTCATGAAGAAATTCAACTGATTTTAGAGCAGCGTTTCACCACCTAGATTAGAAAGAGTCTATCGTGTCACGGTGAGTTAAAATGGTCTACGAACTACGTACGCGTCCTCTGTACAAAGCAGGTCGCTGGTTCGACAGAAGTATTGGCTGCCATATTATATATCCTTCTTTTGGAAGTCCCTATCGTTATTTTCTGTTAGGGATTTTTTTGTGTTGGTTCCATTTGGGTATAGGCGTGTAATTCAGTTGACTTCTGATCTACTTTTCGAGTTGGCTCGGTACTTTATGTTTATCCCCCGGAGATGCAAGCGAAACGAGCAACTATTTTCTAGTTTGAGGGTGATGAATTAAAAAGCTGGCTTCAGTTCCACAACTATATTGAAGCCAGTTTTTTATTTCATCACCCTCAAACAAGATGGGGTTCCACAAAGTTACTGCGGCCACAATTACCAAAATAAACTATTTGTTGACTGCTTCCATAAAAACATTTGTCGTTCCTGTTTGGGTTGTACTGCAGCTAAATGTACGAAATTATGTACGACTGAATATCCATATAATTAATTAATTTTACATCAAAGCCGGAGCCGAGCTGAGGAAACGTAGTAATCATTCTCTCGAACCGAAACATGTGAAATTCCTATTTGTGCATTGCCTTTCAGAATCATCAGAACGTTATTAGACTTCGTTGGTTTGAATTTGACAGAGGTTATGCGCGATGTTTCGGTTCTGTAAATGTCAGCAGGATCCAAGCAGCGGTAATCTCTTGTCTAAAATTCAGAACAGTTGAATGTCGGTGACCGATTTTACTAAATTGGGGAATCGCCACCTCAAGCGGCAGTCGTGTTAGTTTCAAAACGAGTATATCAACAGTATCACCGGTTGGAGAATGCAAAATTTCAAACAGTTCTTGCGTTATAACTTCGTCAGTCTCCACCCGAGTCCATAGAATTTCCTGAGATTAGGTGGATTAATCCCTTGATGATCCCTTACAAACTTCATCGAGTTCATATCAGTAATTGCCTCTGTGCACGATGATGAGGAAACATGTCGTCTATTCTTAACTTGCCGAAGAATTTTTCAAAGAACTACTTTCAATTGTACTACGATGGTTTTAGCTATCAATATTGGATTGTTGGGTCATGTATGATGTCCATGAATACTTAGGGCTGGTGAAGGCGAACAATAAGGTTGGATTACAAATGAACGTAGACAATTACATATGAATGCAGTGCAATGGTGATGCAGTGGTTTACTACGTGGAATTACCCGTATTGGCAACACAAATGTGCTAGGTGATAATTAACTTTGATAAATTGAATAAAGTCTTGGCAAATACACTGTTCTCTCTTTATAAAAATATACACAAATAGGCAGGTAATAAGGATTTCGAAACCACAACGGCGCAGAGTGAAAAGCTGGTGAAAATAGTGAAAAAGGTTTTTTGAAAATAAGGAAGTAGTTAGGCTTTTTTTAGTAGTTGCTCAAGACCATTCTGCCTCAAGTGTAGCAACAATCTGTTCTCGATATTGAAAAGCTTTCCGTCCACATTAACCAACAGTTTTCCGAGACCGCAGTTCATCGTCAACTACGACTACCGAGTTACGAGTATCAGCAAAATAATGCTCCCTCAAGTGTAAGCGGCAAAGCAATTGCAATCTTGTTTATTTATGACCTCAGCATAATTTTTAAACCGATGAATCCTTCACAGGTGCTCTTTCTGAGCACTCGTGCGTAATTTCTGATTATTATTATTCGGCTCTACATCAGCGTTCAGCATGCAATACATGCATTGAAATTTTTAATCACCTCTCTCAGTTTTTCGGAAAGCTCTCCCAAAATAGCTTCTTCATCAAAGAACTTGCCCTGGTACCTGTTCAATGATATAATTAATTACACATTATCTAGAAGAGATCATTAAAATTTATCAAGTCAACTACGCTTACCTCAAGGAGTCGATTCGCTAGGAATACTTAACTTAAACATCTTCAAGCCGTTCATGTGAATCATGATTCATGTTTGAGTGCTCCACTACGCTCAGTTGCGTTTATGATTACGGGGATCAAAAATATTACGTACCTGTGCTCAAAATACTCCGTTATCCTCTGTCTCATTTCTCTCGGCAGTTTTCTATACGCCATGTACTCTTCAACTTGTTTTACCTAGAAACAAAGATTATTCAAAGCATACGAGATACAAATGTATCAGTTGTTTAGAATTTGCGCCAGAAACTTTATTTTAGCTTGGAAATAACATAATAAATGTAAAATGTTCCCAACTTCTCTAATGAAACTAATTTTGAATCGGTGGTATAATGCCACTTGCTTACAATGTACCAAAACAAGCTATTAAAAACCTAAAGTTTGTTATAGTGGAAACTATCGTCATGTTGAGTCACCACTGAGTTAAGACTGTTTGAAAAAAATGGAAAACCCGTTTTTAGTCAATTAACTGAAAGTAAATAAAAAAAGTGTTTTTTCCTCATCTTTAATTGATTTTGAAAAAAAAAATTGGATTGGAGTTCCAATGTTTAGTCGCACAAATGCACTACAATAAAAACTGCAAAAAAAAAATGCAAAATTGAGATTTAGAAATCAAAGATGATTTAAATGCTGGAACAAGAATGAGAAAATAATTTTTTTGTAACCATCAACAAGAAAAAGTCTAACCTTCTGCCCATATGTCCCCCTCATGTCTAACCTTCACTGCAATTTACTACCGTATACTATTTATATGCAATAAGTATCTATACATATTGAAAAATTAATTCGCTATTGAAATTAACTAGATATTTTGAGTATTTCGTAATGGTGAAAATTTAAGTTGTTCTTGATTTAATAGTTCTTCTCTTCCATGTCGTCGCGTTTTTTGAAGTCCAGGGGTTGTGAGGGGGAGAAAACCCAGTCGGCTTATTCTCCGATTCTTTTTTGGCTGGCCGAGCACTTTCGCCCGTTCGGGCATCTTCAGAGTGACGTGGAGCTATAGTGTCCACAGCCTGTACCCCCACCCTGAAGATGCCCGAACAGGCGAAAGTACTCGGCCAGCCAATAAAGAATCGGAGAATGAGTCGCTTGATTCGATAGGTTTTCTATTAATTCAGAAAGTTTATGGCTTACCCTTTCTCGATATTGCCGTCTGGAAGAATCCAAGCTTTGAATGAGGTTAGTGGCGTGGCCAAGAAAAAGAGCATAGCATGTTGCTCCACTGATCATGGATAGCATGGTTAACCACATGTCGGTGAGCGACTGTGGCGGGAACCGTCCGTAACCAATGCAAAGCATGTGAGACATGGCTTTGAAGAGAGCCCACGAATACTGCTCAAGCCAGAACGCTTCCTGAATATCAAAATAAGGTGATGTACAACACAAGTTGGTTAAAAGAACTGTTGATTCTAAACTGAAAATTTTAAAGTGATTATTGTGAAATTAAATAAATCACACAGTCAGATTAAAGGTTAAGGATAAATAACTCGCTCGGGGCATTTTTTTCTTTTTATACCAAGTACTTTCAGTTAATCCGCAAAAAATGTGAAAATTGCGATAATAAGTTCTTATACGTGGACGAAATATTCTGAACTACTGTGCCCAGCTTTGTGGACAGGAGATAGTAAACCAAAAATTCAGTCTGGCAAAATTTTGAGGTAAATTTTTGACAGACAAGTGACAAGGCCACTCATTGCAACTTTGAAGATAAGTTTAAGGCTGGCGTAGATAAACTCTATAGGCTGAGCCAGAACAATCTTCGAAACTATCAAGAGTTACTCGTACTCTTGAAAGGTAGTTGATGAATGGGAACTCAGTACCTACAATACGCGTCCGATACAGGCAGCGGCCTGCAAATCCGACTAAATCATCTTCTCGTTATATGATTGTCCTCATCGATTCCACTAGATGAAAATGAACTTCTGACAGCAGTCGCGCCGTTGCTGAGAAGAGAGATAGTCATAGCCCTACAACAGGATCCAATTGCTCAACTCCTCCAGTCTCCATCTCTTGAATTTGTCAGTTTATACAGGCTCTGGAGGCTGTGATTATTCTCCCGTTCATAATAGTCAGAGAACAGTTAAATTCTGCCTGTATTCTACCAGTTTATACTTTCTCGTGTTTCAGTATTCTTTCGTACCTATTACTCAATTCGTCTACGTATTTTATATTTCAAGAGATTTTCATTTTGCTGGAAACAGGTAGCTCTCTCAAAATCCCATGCCAAATTTCAGCCCAACCGCTCTAACCTAACTGTGTGCTCACTAGGATTTATTTCTACTCAACATGAACAGTTTAGACTGGTCGGTATGAGCCTTTCTGGGCGAACGGTATCAATTCAGCGGCACTGACGACATTGCCTGCGACTGTTATTACCTTCCTAAATATTCGAACTTCTGAACTCGTACTGTAGTTCACTATTGGCCCGTACATGTGGATTTCCTAATTTAAGAGTCGCCTTCGAAAGGTGTTGTCTTTGACTGTTATCGATGTTGTTGTCACCTCGACGCTTGCGCTTGTTGGTTAAACATCGATCATACAGAAATTTTCGTGGGCTATCTGGGAAATTGGAGTTCGCGGAGGGTTTCCCGCTTTATGTGGATTTGTGGCGCTCCAACTTGCACAGGACTTAGTCTTTGTTCGAAATCGATTTGTACAGGCTATAAGAGTCATCATTTTTAATGTTTGAGTTCTTAAAATTTTCGTTATGACGAGCAGATGACGGTTGTTTATTTTCCATAGAGTCACACACCGTACCTCAACGTTATGAGCTTTATTTACCGTACTTCCGCGTTACCCAAATATCGTTTGTATTTAGAATGTTTACGAGATGATTCAGGTGTTTTCCTGTTTTTGGGTCCCCTGGCTACTTTTTTTTTATTATGATAGTTTTAGTTTACTAGCTTTGCGGCTGTTGTATGAGTTTCTTGACTTCATAAATTTTCAATTGTTACCGACTCAAACATGGAAGTACTTTGTGATCTATGCACACCACTGGGTTTTCTTGGGTGGTTACAATGGATCACTCATCAATTATGGGGGAAACGGGGGAAAGAACTTGCCATACAATAAATGGGACTATAACGTTCAAATCCGATCCGTTGTCATCCAAATTTCAGTCTTTTTCCATAACCAAACAAACAAAGGTAGTATATTGAACCATGTTTACGATAAAAATTGAGGGGGGTTAAAATGAGTAAATTTGAAACATACTTAGGCTGAAAGTATGTCTCTGTCAGCATTTTGGTGTAATCAAGGTTTATTTGCTTACTTGCAGTTCATTTATGGCAACCCAGGAGTTTTGTGGGAACCCCTGCAGCATAGGAACTAAGAACTGGAGACATCCGGACCAGTGGCCGATGAGGAGCATCATGCAAATCAGGTTGAATATTCTCATGAAGACGCTGGCCATATTGAGAAACTGCAACAGTCAAAAGAGTTGTACCCATAAGAACTGGTACTTCTGAAATCACCGAGGAGTGTGGAAATCGAAAAAAGGTAAGGCAGAGGAGAAGGAAAATGTTTTCGCAATAAGCTCTTGCGTTCAAAGGAAATAAGGAAAATCACCAATATATGTGATCAGCTCGTGTAGCTCTGTATTCGTTGAAGGCCGTCCGCACAAAAGGAACACCGCAAGGGTAGGCACTAATATTGAAGGTTCAGATCACTAAACGCTGCCGGGCTGACTGATATCCGAATTTAATATCGTTGAAGTTGACAAACATTTGGTCGAGTCCGCCTTGAAAGATTTCCTGACCTCCCCAATAAAGCGATTTCATGACATAATATGCGCCTTGATTCGGATGCTTATTCGTTTTATTCGAAAGATGCGCTCAACAAATAGACCATTCTCGCAACATGTTAGTGGGTGAATCAAACTCAAACAAGAAGATCATTTATCAACACATCATTCTTATAGCTTGATAGATATGCTCACATGACGGCATCCAGGCAGAGTTTTCGTTTAGATGGAAGTTGAATGCGTTAATAGACGATAATTGTAGTTTGCAAATGACTGTAAATTCTAAATTTCTTTGGAATTATTTTTTCCTTGCTGTTCATGAGTACATTGAAAATCTGGTGAATTTTGCACACAGCGTTAATAGAACATGCAATCGAGTTGCTCTAACACCAAAAACCTTGTAGGTATAAATACGTTAGCTGATGATAGCAAGATGAAGGACGTCAAACTGATGACAGAAGCGTTATAATAGGCATTATGTGAAGCAGCGATGGTTTGATAGGTACAGTATGCGGAAAAAGAATCGAAAATAAATACATGTATATTATACCCATTTCATTAAGTTGTCAACTGGCAGTATGGTATAATACCGTATTTATACCACAATCCTTTGTTCCGTAATAAATACGATGATTCTTTAATGAGGTATGCTGAACGAAATTCGGCAACTACCAAAATTGGGCAAAGAAATTTTCGGTTAATTGAAAGTTAATTAGGTACGTGGTGTCAGCCCTACACGCAAGCGATGCAGTTTTCAGCGAGACAACTATTGTAAGCGTTCTAATGCTAACAAAAAATTTACAAATCACTGATAAATAAACAGTCGAAAAAAAAAATGAAAATCGTACGGCGGTGAAATTAAATTACCAGCAGCATTTAAGAAAACACATACGATAATGATGTATACCTAAAAAGTATTTTATTTACAGTATGAATAGTAAATTACTTACACCGGTAACAGAAAGCAGTTGATAACACATGAAAGTGTGGGCTTCCAAATACTCTTGTATCCAAGTGGATCGTTGAGAAGTCATGTTTGATTTCCAGTTCACAAGAGGCAGGTTCTACAAGTAGTGTTGAAGTGTGCGAGGATTGTGCATCAGGTTTCGTGAGTACGTTTGAGGCTTGAGTGTTGTCTGTGTTTGTATTTTACCCATATGTTTTACCTTAACTGGTTAATGTGTTCCACAGACCCGAGGAAAATAAATCAAAACAGTAAAAATAATAAAAATAAAAATTAAACAACGCATGCACGAAGAAGAAGCGGTTTTTCCAATTAGAAAATTTCCTTTGGCCAAAATGAAGGAGAATTATTGAATTTTTGATGGTCATGCAAGAATATAGGCAGATTGGGGGCAGGACTCTCCTACCAAGGCGGGAGGTTACCTTAAAAATCAGATTGCTTTTGCTGAACTTTGACTCTTTCTGTGGGTCTGAGCTGAGACGACCCCTGCGCTCTGTCCGCTTTTTTTGAAGATTCTGCAATATCTAGAAAAACAAGAAGCGAGGAAAAAATACCACAAGGTGTATAGAGAGAAAAAAAGATCGGGTACAGATTTCGGAAGGTAAGAGAAGACAGCAAACTGAACGTGAGAGAAGGGCGTGAAAAAAGCGAAGAACTGGAATAAATGAAGGTGAAAATGAAGATGATTCCAATGGTCTTTCTGCAACAAATTCCAACCACGGAGGCGAAGCAAATGATACCCGGATGAGCCCTTGTCGAGAGTGAAAGTGAGAAACGTACGTTGAAAAAAAAAAAGTGACGCAGTCGGGGGTGAAAAGGTTGATGGAAAAGATGATAAATACTTATGATATTGTCTGAAAGAGGTGGAGGACTGGAGCGACGAAAGAACCACCATAATAATGGAAGGAACAAGAACAAGAAGAGTAGAAAACAGGAAGAAAAAGAGGATCTGAGGATACGAAAAGCCTTTTTCAAAATTACGGATCTATGGTTTACAATTGGACAACAGGCCATGACGAGACCGATCGACAAACAATACACTGCCAACGAGCAGGACTTAAGAACAACTAAACTCCAACTTTTGGTTTCGGGCATAAAAAAAAAAGAAAAACTGAAATGCGAGGGGAAATTTTAACAAAATTCGAAACAAAAACGAAAAACGGAATCAGAAAAAAGCATAGCAACAACGCGAAGAAGCGACTCATCATCGTTCCATCATTCCATATATTCGTGTTGGTGTCGGTTGTGTGTAAGTGTTGTTGTTATGAGTTATTTAAAACGATCTCGTGAATAAGAACGTTCCACAAGATTTCAATGAGCTCAGTCGATATTGATGATATAAAAAATGTCTTGCTAATTACTTTAACGGTATATAATCCGAAAACAATAACGAAAGTCGAAGCTAATAGATTTTCTAGTCCACGATTTATGAATTTGTAATGGTGTGGGTAAGCGCCATTTACAATATCTGCTTCGAGACATGAATTTTTTCAAAGCATTCAGAAACTCTATATGCAAATCAAATTCTTCAACAACGAGATTCACGTTTGTAACTCAATACTCAGATATTTTAATCGCTCTTTAGCTCGTTCGGGTTTAAATGCATCCGTTGGTACAAGTAACAGCGCATTAATCTCACTATTGATTCACTTGCCACACAGTTTATCACAGGATAATCGCAATCGAATGGATAATTTTTTCTAGTACCACGATTGAATTTTATAAATGCGTTGAACGCGATTTCAGTTAGCTAGGCAGACGTTTAAGTTGTGTATACGTTAAATTCCCGAAAAGTGTATGTCCACGGATTATCTAACAGCTGATGTTTTATTGTTACTGAGAACGTGATAATTCAAAGCGACAGTTTTTTCGTAATTATGTGTTTGTACACATGGAAATACAGTCGCCCTGAATATCTCTCCCGTAACTTACCAACAAGAAAAAATGAAGAAGAAGAAATTGATTTTTGTAGTGTGAAGTAGATGGAAATCAAATTGTTAAAAAATAGCCAACGAATTGCTCGTAGTCGTGTTGCCTTTTTCGCGATGCAATTGATTGAATTTATATAGCTATTTCATTTCGATACGGCTGATGATCAAGTAGTTTCATTTTTTGAAAGCGTATCAATAGGTTCCGTAAGTTGAGAAAAATATCTTTCCCACCGTTAACTTTGAACACGACAGGCTCTTGCGATTGGCAACCGCTCGGTACACGCGATGAAATTAAACAATTAAATTTTTATATCATTGACAGCGAAAAATTACACGGTTTCCATCGAAGCTGATATCCCACAGCTTGTCATCATCGAGTGTGGAAGTTAAAATTACAAAAACATGTTGTGCTCATCGAAAAGGTGCTCAAGTGTATCAAATACCAAAATGTATTCCATGATGTTGAATCATTGAGAGCAACCCGAACTCGAAGCTTATCAAACCGGGAGTTTCTAACCGTATCTAGAAGATCTAGTCGTACGTAAATTGAATCTAGTAGAATAGCTAAATTAATTAGATTTATCACCTCAAAACTAACTTAGAAACTAGCTGTAGCATTATTTGTATGATAAACCGTGCGAGGGATCGAAGCGTCAGCTCCAACGAAAGTAGTAGGTATGATGGATTAATTTATCTTTCACCTTCTAGAAAGAATAGTTGGTCTTGAGAAGTATGGGAACCGACCGAAGAACGTTCGCGAAGACTATTCGTATCAGCTAGACAAGTGTAACTCGTCCAGCCTTCAAAATTCACGCAGTCGAGATACTAAGGACGACAAATAGAAGAACACCAACTTTGAGGAACTTCGTGTTTCCTCAGCGACGCAGATTTTATCATGATGTACCTAGCTAACCATTCTTCGCTTGGTTGTCGTCGCATTTATTGTAGTAGAGGGGTTGTGACAAATTATTTATATATTTTGTAAAAAGTCATTATTCCTACCATTTGACAACTGTGATAACGTAATTTAAGTATAAAAATAAGTAATTATGCCAATCCTAGTCAGTCCAACTAGTCCATTAGCTTTAGTAATTGTATTATGTCTGCCTGGGATATAGAACCGACATAACTGTATGTTTATCACCACCATATCAGTATCTAGTCAACCCATGTTCCTATATATTTATGTTCAGAGTATTTTCAATTTTTTATTTAAATTTAAGTATTTTAATGTCATTCCAAAACTAATTGTTCAAAAAAATGTAAGTAGAAGCCAATTACCATTAATATTATCCGAATTATTAGGCTTAAATTTTTAAACTTTCCGAATACTATTCCAGGACACAGTGGGAGCCAGGCAGACGATGTAACCCTTAAGTATCATTAAACTGTGCCGACTTGGCTGTGGACATCATGGTTCCCCGTGAGTAATAAGTAAAAAAGAGCTCTATAAATAATAGTAATACTGTACCTCCATGCTAACAACACTGATATGTACATAGGTCGCCCTGAAGATGCCAGAATGGGCGAAAGTGCTCGGCCAGCCATTAAAAACCTGGATAATAAGTCGCCTGGTTTTTCTCCCCCTCACAACCCCTCTACTAGCTAACCATGATCAACTCAGAACAACCCAGGGAAGACTCATTAATCATTCTGCAATATTCGGTTTATCCGCAGATTAATAACCACGGACCTACTTAGCCGTGGACAACTCCCTTGATTCCTTCTATCAAGTATAGAAAAAAATACCCGTTCACATTTGAAAGAGGAAGGGGCCAGGGAAAAAAGTGCCGCAACGATACGGAGCAAAAATTATACTAAAATTTTTATCATCCCCTAATCAAAAAATTCGCCCGTTTTAGTCATTCTGTTATTATTTTTCTTTTCCCGATATCAAAAGGTTTTCCCAGGGAACAAACACACTAGACGAGGACGAACTTGTCGTGGACGAATAGAGTAACAATGTGATCCTCCAACAACTGCCGGACACTCATCCCTCTTAGCTCAACAAAATTGCAATATGAGAGACAATGTTCATGCAAAATTCAACCAGAAACGACGCCCCCGTCATACTTACGGTGTTCCGCGTAATGAGACTGTCCTATGCTGCATCCTGCGATGGAGAATGCGCGCGATTTTGCGCATTCCTCAGTTTTATTTCTCTCTTTCTCGCGTCGCTGCAGCGTAACACCACCCCAATATGGTTCGATTTATCATCTTATCATGAAAACATTGAGGGAAGCTTCATGCTATTATTTTTGCTTCAAGCCGATCATTTCACGCGATATTGCGGGCATGCAAATCTGATGTCTGCACACGGATCGAAGGCGGAATACCGTATTTCATCAACCTTGACTCAAAGCTATGAATACACTTCTGCGTTTTCGTTTTTCTATATTCAAATTTCGTTATGTAGCGTGCTACTGATGCATGCCCAAGAGTAAAAGTAGCTCATCAATTTTTTGCAACCTGCTTGATTGATTTAGCAGACACGATTTAACTGTATATATTCGAAATTCTCGGTTGTGAAATCAAAATCGAATTCGGTTTTCCAAGCTCCATGTACTTGACGTTGATTTGGCCAAGGTACACGAATGGCGAATAGCACAAAAATTGTTTTGGACTTGTTGCAATCAGAATGAAAACTTCATTCAAGGTGTATTCGTTGGGTCCGGAACCATGAAAACTCTATCTTCATATTTCCTTCGTCCTTAGCAATCGTAGCTAAGGAAGAATGCCAGTTAACGCAGCAGGTTATCTACACATTGAAGGTTGAGTACACAGTTGACGTAGAAAATGTGGTAAGAATGAGAATTGAAATTTATAAATTATTTAAGAAAAAAAAAAATTAATTCAAAATCACAGTCTAAATAAGTGCTGGAGGTTTGCCACACATTAGATCGATGGTCTTTTTCGTTTAAGCCGTTTTCATGTTTGCCGGGCCATTGATCGTTGTGAGTCCTTGGAATGAAGGGTTAGGGTAAGATACGAGTCTCTCTTATCGGCGTTGGAACGTTTGCGATATTACCTTTTCCACTTCCGGGATGCCTAGATCGCAATGGATAACCGAATTCCTCACGTACCGTTCTGCAATCGTGATTTAGCGAAGCACACGATTTTTTCCGGACTTGTAACGTTCTCACTTGGGAAGTACTAGCTGATCCCATGTTTCGTCCGAAAAAGAGGTTTTAGGAGCGTAATCTCAAGTCCCCAATATTGTCTCCGAAAGTCACCCTTTTTGTCTATTTCCATCCCTAGGTTATTCACAGATTTACTTTAAGGAATAATGTTGTTATTCAAGTGGTGGGGTCTACTTAGTAATTTCATTTGTACGTGAACTTAACGGTGCCTAACTTCAGGGGAATCATCGCTGTGCGCCATTTCTTGTTTTAGTCCTCAAGCATAATGATATAATATGCTCTTGAAGTTTGCAAGACGCCTGTCAGCCCGAATCCTCTCGTGCTAAATTACCTTGGTTAACATCTGTGAACATCCTTAGTGTCGTGTTTTTTGTTTTTTTTTCTCTTATATGTTTGTGGGTCGGATATTTGGTCGTTTACCATAGGAATTTAGCACTTTTCTTAACCTCTAGAAGATTTTATATATGGGTTTATTAGAGGGCATTTTTTATATTGGGGTTTTCCTTTTTTTTAATATTTTTGGTAGTGTGAGTTATTGGTAAAGTCGGGATATCCTCAAAGAATTCTCGCTGGCCAGACCAGCTGCACGTTAAAGCGCGTATAGTATGACTGACCGCAATATCTCTCTCTTGGGGTCATTTTGGGACATTTTCCATTTGTCTCTTGGGGTTTCGAGTGGAAATGTTAAGTTCGTTTCCCTATTCAGCGGATCTGTATGCAGTTTCCAGTCAAATGAGTACTTGATAAGGCTATCGTTTGGCTTTTCTCAACATACAGAGCAAGTGATTGATGCTATGGTAATGGTCTAAAGATAATTAATGTATAACTCTAACGTCTGGGAGTAAATCGGTCTTACCTACGCTCGTATAAATATCGATGATATCTGGGAATGGGTTGGGTTTCCTAGTGAGTCGGCTCGATTGGATGTGTGACAATAATTCCTAACGGTAGATCTGCATCGTGCATCATTCTACCGCGTGGATTCGCCATGGCTGACCCCCATCTAGGAGGACTTAGAAGACTCCTAGGATGGTCTAGATCTAGGAGATTGCCAATTTCGGGTGGTGCTGAAAATGCAATCTAGGGGAAGGTGAATTACGGGATAAGAGACCGCACGACGACGCCATTCACTTTGAGAAGCAAGGTGACTGATAATTATGTCCTGATGGTACTACCTGGGTTCTGACGTCCTTAAAATACTCATCGAGGATGTAGTCGCGGACAGTGAAACACTCACACTTTTCAAGTGGGACAAATCTGTTATTGTATGCATAACGTACGTACTGTACTGCCATGCATCCACCGCTAAGTGGAAATACTGGAACGGATAAATACATTTTGAATACAGATCATGCTCAATTAAAAAAAAAAAACTATACTGGAAAAGAGCCGCCATTCAGATTATTGACGATTTCGAGCATGAAAAAAAAGAACAAAACAAAAGTACTCGAGTAAAAAGTAAATGGAAGTATTGTTAATTAACTAAGCGAAAAGTGAAGTCCTTCTATTAGTTTATACTCAATCAAAATACTCTTATAAGCTCAGACCATTGACTCAAATTTAGTTTATGAAACTGGTTCCTCAAGACTCCCACAATTCAAGCATTATCAATCTGTTTCCATGAACTGAAACAAGTAAAAATGATTGGATGGTACAGCGATCGAAAAGGTTTCTGTCCTTTGTTTGCCACGTGTTTTCATTTAATACGACCCCCCCCCCCTTTGAATAACTGCGTTCCGTACCTCCCCCGCCGTGCGCTCAACACCATGTGTCTTTTCAATGTTTTAACGTTAATTACCGTTACAATTACAAACATTGAAATGGGTAAGGTTCGCTAACAAATTATGGATGTACTATGTGATCAATACACACGAATTTTTTAGATTTTAGTTAGGATTATGACATTTTGATTTACTCAGTTGATTAGTAATAGTTAATAAAATTATTGGGGCTTTAGATTATCGTTAAACGCGACTAATGGCTCCTAAACATTTTCAACTTCCAGTAATATAATGCGCATTTAATGAACAATCTATAAAGGTAATTACAATATCACATACTACAGAGGGAGCTACTGTTCCAAACCTTTACTATATACTAAAGCTGTCTACGTCATCAATCGGGGAATGAACCAATCACCCGGCCTTGGGAATTGAAATTGGTATCATCGTGTAACGAATTTGCTTTTTTTCCACTTAACCCAGCAGAGTATGTTTTACCAACAATTTTCACTAGTTTATATCAAAGCACAATCAGCCTAGTTTGATTTTATAAAAAGTCCTAACCTTACAATAACACTATTATGTTGGCTACACCACCAACGACTTGAAAAGCAAGACCTAACTCACCACCACGAGTAAGGGGGCTCACACATTTCGGTAACATATTAGGAGGTATCTTCTACTTCTGATATAAAATATAAGTAGACTGTTTTCTTAGTCAATTTACGAAAATAAGAATTATTCAGGTTCTGATAAATATCAATCGCCACCCCTAAATTACTTGCAATGGCGAAATCTTCGCCTTCAGCAAAGTAACCTTCACGTAGAAGAGATCTGCACTGATTAATACACTTAATTGTGATGCTTGCTTTTTTTTAAAGAATCAAACGCGCTTACAAACCATTGTTCATTGTATTTAAATATTTGTCGAGGTTGATATGTGCCCCTAGTTTAGTGATATAGCGTGACAATTCGTAGAACTAGAAAGTAGAGCAACCCAGGATCTATACAATTCAAATATGGTCTACTAAATCATCTCCTCAACGAGATTTTGGCTCCAACTCACTAGAATAAGGACACCAGAAGAAGTTACCAATATTAAGATGGTACAAATAGCCTTAATTATTTTCTTATCATCTCCCGGAGCGAGGGAAAACGATCAAGACAACTTTCGATGAGCTAGTGCTTGTTCTTACCGTAGTTGCATGTGTTCTTTAGGCTCTCGAGATTATTTATACTACTGCCTACAAATCTCCCCTGGGAATCGAACAGTTTAATAATGTGGTGTGTTGTGGTGGGGCCGAACTTCGAATCATTATAAGGACTTTAATGAGAGAGATATTTTTTAGCATTTTTCACACACATGATAAGTGGAAGAAGAAGAAGAAGAAGATAAAAGAAGATGACGAAGGAAACAATACCTCGACCTATGTCATAAAAAGGATTTCATAGATACGATACGGCAAGCCAATACAATCTACATTGCTTTTAGAAGAATTTTTACTAGAAAACTGATTGAGTGAGTACGTTATACGTTCGAGCAGGTTCGCCGAATTTATCAGCTGAAAGGAACCCTCCAAACTCAGTAGCAGGATGTGAACGAATCCTTGAAAAATAGTTCTTGAGTGGGAATTTACGAGGTTTACAACGTTTCTGCTAAGCGATTTAGTTCACTGGAGCTCATGCATTTAAAGCACAGAGCTTCAGAAAATTGCTGAACGGCGAAGTCGTCAACTCGAACGAGTGACTAAATAATACGACTAAATGAGCATTCATTCTACCGTAATTTATTTATATAAATGCACAGTCGGGGACCGACGCAAAACAAGTTTATTTAGTGCAAGAAACATTTGAGGACCGGTGAACATCGGCTTTTACAAAGGTAAAACCAAGCGCCTTCCAAGCCAACCTACTCACTGCCGTCAGTCATTCGCGGCTCTCAGTTTCTTCATCCGGATATAGCCACGCCATCAACTAGCATAGTTCTTTCTCATTTTATGACTCAGATTATCGGGTTTTCCTCTCTCAAATTTCTTGGGAGGGAAGAAGGGCTTAATTACTGGGATGAACTGGCTTGTCTATAATTCTCGAGGATGGAAATAAAATCGAGTTCAAACGAGTAGATGGATTTTATTTTATTATTTTACCCACGCTTAAAAGTGGGCACACACTTGAATGTGGTGATTGGCTCATTCAGAAAAATATCTGGATAAAAGTCGAATCAAAATAAGGAAACTATACAACTGAGTCCGTCATTCCCAGAAAAACGATTTGAATAATCGATCAAAAGTACATCGATCCGTTTCCATAAATTACCGAGCCAAATCCTTACTTTTGCTCTGATAGTTGTTTCTTCCACTTCTTTCTTCGGCGCCATGGTTAGCTGCAGTAAAAATCATTTTAGCTTTGCGCACACGTTTGACGATAACATTGGTATTATATTCGTTTCATCGAATTATTAGCCTTCTTCTTAACCACATAAAAATCCGGTGACGCATTTTTTTTTTTTTTGCTATAAAGATGAGCCATATTCTACGTAGAAAAAGGTTGGTTCGTTTTTTAATTTCGCTAAACTACCGGTAAACAAATTTATTCCAATTTGAAGGTAAGGTAATTGAAATGAATGTTTCGTATGGTGAATCATGGTCATTAGCTCTCGAACGAACTCCGAACTCGAGTCAGCACTTCAAATTATCTTCATTATTGTTGTAGAGGGGTTGTGAGGGGGAGAAAAACCAGGCGACTTACTCTCCAGATTTTTAGTAGCTGGCCGAGCACTTTCACCCATTCGGGCATCTTCAGGGCAACGTGGAACCATGAGGTCCGCAAAAAAGATGCCCGAATGGGTGAAAGTGCTCGGCCAACCATTAAAAATCTGGAGAATAAGTCGCCTGGTTTTTCTCCCCCTCACTCCCCCCTCTACAACAAAAGCGACGACAACCAAACGAAAATTCATTATTTTTGTATTATTGTGTCCAATCAGTTAACTCTTTAAAGATTACGTATAGTGTTAGTATGGTTGTGAAGTCTGGTTTCACACCATGTGAGGTTGAGGTCGTTTCGTCTCCTAAAATCCTCTATTGCACGAATTCGAGGCAGGGAAATAATCATCCGAGAGGAAAATTGCCTGGCTGGTATCAATGTTTAAAAACAGCTCATCAAAGTTTTCGACGTGAAAGCGATAATGGCCCGAAATCAATTATAGCGCGCATTACACCTAATTTTACGTCCTTAACGTTGTTCGTGATCGTTTACTGTGTGTGATATAGTCTTGCATAAAAAATTAGTCATTTTTTATAGAGGCGATACAAAGAAATATCTACATATTGCAGAAAAAGCCGACTGCAATTTACTGAGCGCTGGCATTAAGGTACATTATTTGCGATCCACAGCGCTACTGGTACTAGCCAGTGTCTATTCTCTACAATCCCCTGATCCTCATCCACCTCGTTCTTTTGAGTTGCTCATTTTTTATCGTATCTCAAAATGAAATGGCCACCATTCCGTTGCTATTATTATTGAAATTCGTCACTTCCCTATTAGCCAAAAGAAACAAATCTGAGAGTTGCAAAAATTTCGTCTCTGAACGATCGCAGAAGAGTAGATCACAGAGGAGATATACTCGAATAATGTAGAGACTTCGACATTTCAATCATCTGCAAAAGAGCCAGGGAATTCGAATAATCGGACCAATGTCAACGATTATGTTCCACCGATGATGCCAGCAGAACAAAATGGTGGATAGGGGAATTCCCAGCCCATCCCGCGAGAGAAAGTTCATCAATTGATAGAATAATTTACGCTACAAAATTCCATAGCGAAGCAAATCGAGCATAGCATGCAGAAATAAGCTCATCATTGGATTTGCAACAACGGAACTATGTCAAGCGGTCAGTATATTGTTATTAGGTGGGCATAACAAATAAAGAATAAAGTATAACAAGAGTAGGAACAACAATATTGAAGCCTGACTGCCATGCTTTTCGAGCAGAAATTAAGCCTGTACTGAGGCGTGAGTTCAACCTACCAGAAGCAAATTAGGAAGATACTGAATCATTAGGAAAGTTAATAAGTCAGCTGTAGTCAGAATAATGAGAAGTATATCGAAGAGATAAGAGAGCAAGTAAGAATGAGAGTCATTTCAATGTTTTTATTTAAGTGGTGGACATGATTTTTTTTACAAGGAATAGGAACTATCTGTATCACAACGACAAAAGACAAAGAGATTGTCACAAAGTGCACTAGTTTTTGGTTGAGCTGTATTGTTACATCGATTTTGGCGAATAGGCCATCATCAGTAACAATCACTCGAAATCGATATACAATACAACTCGTTCAAAACCAGTGGAATTTGACACAATCTCTTTGTCTTTTATCCTTGTGGAATGGGATTCCACAATCTCAGCGCGAGTGATTCAGTCATATATGGAAGTACTGTGTCATCAGATGGCATGTACGCTCAGTTAGTCGTCCACATTCATGGTATGATAACTCAATTGAAAGGTACTTAGTGAAATGAAAAAATCAAGAAAATATGGCCACACTGAAGGATGAGTTGGACGGAAGAGTTTAACGAACACATCGATTCTGAAACGCATCACAGCAACGTAGATATAAAAGTAAGAGAAGAATTGTTGAAAATGGAAAACGAAGTTATCGAGGCGAAACCGTGATAGTATGCTGTTCGACCAAATTCTTATTATACAGAGTCCTTCGTAAGTAAAAAAGGAAAAAAAAGAGGAAAAAAGTAAATAAATAAAGGATACCAAACTAAAAATGTGCAAAGACTGACTGTCGCACCAGCAATATAAATGTGTCCACACCGTCGAGTATTATTTGCAAAATGGAAATTATTCTTCTCAGGTTAAGAAGGAGACATAAACAGCGACTGTTTCTCCGAAATAATTTTATTTTTCCATGCGCTCTCGCCCCTTTGAGCATCCGCATGATAGTCTAGAAAACAAGAGCTCAAAAATAATTGAGAAGGAACGGGTGCAAGTCTTCAATGAAACATTATTTATGTATTTTTTACTTACATACTTCCGTAGGTCCATGCGGTACCTATGGCCAAGCCGGAAAAGTATAGTAAAATGCAGAAATACTTTCGTTCACGCTCAGTAGCCGTATCACCTACTATGCCGGTATTGAAGCTCGACCACTTGATGAAATTATGTACTACTCAACCAAACCATATTTGAACAGGAAGCTGTGATGCTATCTACATTTTACCATACCACGCCGCCGGCTACCAGATGGACCAAGATTACCAAGTGAGTAAAAAATACAATAATAAGTTTAGTTAAAACTTTAATCGCTCCACAACCTCTACGGTTTTTGACCTTCTATTTTATTGACTGCCCTAGGGATGGCCGAAAGCCTCGGCAAAATAAAATAAATGCGGAGAACAGTAGCATTTGTATGTCTCTCCTTCAACATGGAAACCATAGAATTGTGACAGCATAGAGAAGAGGATAATATTACTTGTGTCATAACGCAACGCCAATAATTTGTATCTCGAATCGAGTAAATTTGAAGCACTTTCGCAAAACGCCAAAACGGTGTCCAATATAATATGGTGAATGTAGATCGTCAATGGGTAGCTGTTTTTGTCATGTAATGGTGTACTTTCTGTACATGAGTTGATCCTGGAGTTTCATGATAATTACTGGACTGTTTACACTGTGTTAGACGATGATTGGAACTCACTTGGTCCAACTTCTTGCTGGAAATTGCCGACATTTACGTTCATGCCAAATTCTATTATCCTTTGTTAATGGCAGGATTATAAAACAAAAATTAAATTTGAAACGATTGGTATTGTATCGGCCGAGAATAAAATTACTGAATCAATCAATACTTGTTCAGCAAGCATGTGAAAACGGATGAAAGATGGATGTCAACAAGACATCCAAGTAAGTGGAACAATTGATTGGTTAATAAAAAAATCAGTGAAAATAATGACCTATGTGGATAAATCATGGGAATATAATCGTGAAGATGGAATAATTGGAAAATAACTTAAATATGGGTGTTTTATATTCGTATGTATTATTTTATACCGTGCTTGATTAAAAACACTTCTTTTCGATGGTGACGAGATGAGGTAAGAATCCCAACCTGGCTAAACAACATTCAACAAGCGTGTAACTGATTAATTTATTATCTTTCGTGAGTAAGAGAACTTGAGCTTCTAAGGTCACCGACTTGCTTTCTCATAACTTAATTGGGCTACCGGACCATTAAAAAATTCACAGTTGAAGTCTCTCGTCGCTCTTTAAAACTGGCGTTATTGTTGGAGGACAATATTGACAGCATTAAATCGATAATTCCGTACCAAAAAAGAGTCACTACCAGCAATTCAAATGGGAATAGTACTGATTCCATCAAAGAAGATGGTGAAGTAGGTACCAGAAATTATGATGAAAACCTTGAACCAACCACATTGTTACTTCTGTCCAACAAAAATGTTGCTTATTTCTCTTGTCTACGCAACAATGTTCCTACCACCGTTTGCGTGTAATTCACTAAGGCACGAAATGATAGCGTTTATACACTACAGTGATTAAGTAACAGTTTACTTCATGTTTACGTCCGAAGAGTCGAATTGGGAACGGAGGTATACAATTCGTATTTAGAAAATTGTCCGTGTGTCTGTGGTCAAAAAAATGACAAAAGTGGTTCTCCGTGAAAAATCAACAAAATTCAATAAAGAGTTCAGAAAGTGTTTTCCCAGTGAATGTCTCAATTAGCAGCTATTGAATTTTGGGTAACACAGAAACTTCTGAATTATAATCGTTCCATTTTTTCTATTTTGATTTTTCCCGCCCTTGGAATGAACCAAAACTACAATTGTATACCTACTGACCTGATTTGTCTTCTTTTCGTTACGTACTCTGTCCAAAAGTCCAAAAAAACACCTTTTTTGTTCCTAGTTTAATTCTCGTTTTCATTACTATTTATATGTAATCGAGTTTTATATCTTGTAAATACAATTTCAATTTTTCAACTACTAGAAATTAAAAACCATACTGATTCAAATCAATTTCAACCGCATGTACAACTATTTTCTTTTGTGTTAAGAAAAAACAAACAAAAATGCCACAGCTCACCTCGATAGTTACACACGGGATCGGTTCAATAGCTGGACTGATAGAGTTTATAATTTCCTGTTTGGCAGAAGGGCGATGATTTTTTTAAGACGGCGAAAGAAATATCAAAACTGTCTCATTTTACTCCGTTTCGATTCATCGAAGTGTAGCTGAGACGTCGAAAGTGACGGCATTCATTTTATAGCTGGTAATGCATATAACTGTGCGGACTCGAACGAAATTAAGTTCAACTATTGCCGATTTGCTTCAGTTCAAATAGTTACGAAAAGAGCGCTTGAAGTCTTGAACGATCAAAAGAAGCGTCACAGTTGTAACTAAGCTGAAAATTGGGCAGCTATGATCTAATTTATCACTACGATATCATTCATTCACGCTTGTAAAACTGAAATAGAAACCTAATCATAACCATTCGAAGAAATTATTATTGGGCATCAGGTCAGTGACGGAGCGACGCTCTACTGACAATGCACATCGGTCAAGCAGGTTCAACAAACCGAGGAGTTGTAGGTACCTACCTAAAGAATCGCAGTGCAGTTTAATGATAACGAATAAATAGTAAAGAGAAAGCTTGTTTGGTTCCCTTCCTTGTGAGATGTAATGCGAAAATTCGAAAAATGCTAAAGCAATGAAAATTATTCAACTTACTACCCTTCAACGAATGTGTTTTGATTTTCAAGGATTAGGTGATAACAATACTCTCGAGAAAACGCTCTCTCGAATGGGGGGCATTTCCGAGCCATGGAACACCAGATAGATCGATTTAAAAACTATAAATTAAATACAAGTACTAATTCATAAATACAATTATGAAACAAATAATTTAAATGCCTATAGTTCCATGAGATAGAAAAATGAATCGCTAATCTAGGTTCATTGTCTAACCATAAGAAGTATTTCCACAGATACTGAAGAATAGTTCCTTATTTTACTGAGAATGGCCAATACAGTAGGGCACAAATTACAATGCTTCAGTAAAAATATTTCCAACTTTCTCATAATTCGCGTACAATCCTTTCATGCTGACCTTTCATTTTCAATAATTAAATTAGTATAAAATATTATTTTATTATCGGTGTTAAGTATTGACGCATCGCCGACTTTCTCATTACAAGAATATCGAGATTCGCTTCTACGATACGTAATGTGTATTGTTGTGTACACACAATGGATGTATATTGTGTGTTGTTGTATTTATTGTATACAGTAAGAGTACTGTTAGTCTCTAGAAATGGTGGCTGAGGAACTGATAGGTCATTGGATGCTGAAGAATCGATGACGCCGACTTAACAGCAATGACTTTGGGTGAACAATTAATGTGTCAATAGAAGAACAAAAAATAATAAAATAAAATAAGAATAAATAAAGGAACACCTGATACTAGGAGAATTGAAGCAAAAGAGGTCAAGCACAGGGGTTTATATACGTTCTTTTCAAAGCTGGAAGGCCGATCAAGGCGTATGCAACGAAGAAACTGACGAATATAGAATGAAGTAACGGTAATGGAGACGAGAATTGCCCAGAAATGGATTGGGTGTTATTGGCAGGCATTGGATGATGATTTTAGCGTAACTTATGACTTCAATAAAAGGAAGGAGAGGCTCAACAGTTCCACAGCCTGTTGGCGAACATTCATGTCAGCGTTGATAGGTATAGTATTTTTATTTTTTGTTTTCTGGTAAATTTCACCTCTTTCAAAATAAAAGTAAATATTTCAGTTAATCAATTTTTTTCTCAAGGGAAATCTGTTGAACAGAACCCATTTCATCGCCGAAAACATGGGGGAAACCTCCTTCCACACAGAATAGAAAAATTACTCTCTCACTGGCTACTAAAAAACAATTACACAGGGTGGAAGGTTACTCAAACGAATTGACTAATTTTCCAAGCAAACCACCATTTACTGGCGGAGTCTTTCACCCGCTCAGGCATTTTTAGGGTTTTATGGAAAGAGATAGGTTCCTACGTGTTTGCACTATATTTTTTTTTGACCACGGCCTTTTTCGCTTATTTTCTGGAAACTAAGGGATTTTATAAAATGACCACTGCGTACAAAATTGAAGTATGAATGCATAATTCAGACCCATAGAACAGCAGGAGTTTGAAAAAATGGAAGGCCTTTGCCATTGGAGTGTGGGAATCTTCTCTGCTCTCCTTCTTCACCTCCTTCAATGTGAAATTAATTTAACTTGATTTATAGTAGTAAAAAAGAGAATTTTATTGTAAGAAATTTCATTGTTTTAGTATGAGATTAATAATAGCCATCACACCATTTAATTTCGATCAGATTTTAGAAACTGGCATATTCAGGTTGGCTATTCATTCTGAAGGATTAGCACACAATTAAAAAACAAAAAGATTCAATCAGTGTTGAACATGATTTTTTTGTTAATCGTTTCACAAAAGATGTTGAAATAGTACACTACTGATAAATTATTCCCTTTCAAAGTTGGTCCTAGATCATGAGCCAACAATATTGTGCCTCAAAACCATTACGACGGCTTCCTATTTTTAGGTCGACTTGAGACTCAAGAAGGAAGAAAATAATCTATGCAAAATTGCAACTTGCAAAGAGGTGAGAATAGGTGATATTTTGAGGGGTTCACATGTGTCCGAGTGTCTCTGATTCAAAGTTCTGAATTCAAAGTTTACTAATGTAAAGTTCATGACTGGATGGCGGGATACTTTATCATTGTATTGTATCCATCGATAAGTAAACACACCCTTCTTCTTTTTCTTCTTTAGAAATAGCTTTGAATCAGCAGAACAAAAACAAAACTTTTGCCAAGTTTTAGTAATGTCTGTTGTTTTGTTCCGAGTGTTTTCGAAATGTTCCATTATTGAGTTAGTGCGAGTATAATGTTCCTTGCATCCTATGGCTCACCAACTAATCGAATGAAATGCGCGCTTAATTATTCAATTATGTCATAAATTATATTATAAAAAACTTCTGGCTCAAAGCAGGCGGCTCACAGAGGGTGAGAAGCGAATCTATCGGTGGCCTATTCTTCAAGTTGATGATGTGGTATCTTCAGATTCAACAACGCCAATAAACGTAAAAAAAGAAAGATAAAAACTCATTTCTACCGTTTGCGACTCCTCATATCATCACACTATCAAGTCGTTTGCCACGAGAGTATCCATACGATAGCTAGCAAAACTAATTAAACTTATCGGTTTCACCTGAAATACTCAATTTTCATTTGGGATCTTCGATTTCACCTCAAACTTTACTATCTTAATTTTTTGTGTACAATCGTGCTACAGTCGTATCATTAGGTAGAGATGGTTAGAAAACAAAATCGAGCGCTACTAATGCGTGGTAGCATAGCTAGAAGAGCAAATTTTTATTCGTCGGGAGGTCTTGCGTATTATTTGTACCCTTCTTCCACCCCTCTCTTGTCCTCCTTCCCAATATGGTGGCAAACATACCTGTTGGTTCGAGTGTAGGACGGTTATGGAACAAACTCTGCAGTCGTCAGGCACGTTTGGGCATCTCACAAGGACTAATTTTAGCAGAATGTGAATGCTTTGACCGTTAAAAGCGCATTAAAAAATTACATTTAAATTTGAAAAGTAGGAGATTCGAAACTGTGCTCGGATGAGAAACGAGACCGTAAAAAGGAAGCGTGGTTAAAATAATGAGAGTCGAAAGAGGTGAAGTAAACCTTGAGTGAGCACATGTTTACGTAAGTACGTAGTAAAGTGTGGGATGGCTGCGTGATGTGTGATTTTCAATTAAAACTTGTTCTATGTTGTAATACAGTTAGAAACGCATGTTTCTATTGTTATCACTCGAATATTATAACAACCAATACAAAAATAAATAAAAATAAAAATAACAAAACTGATAACCAACTGCGACATTTATTTTTTATTATTATTATTATTTTTTTTTTGTAAGGATAGAATGAAAAAAAAGTAATACTCACATAGACTTCCTCCCACTGACTGACGTATCGGACCAGCCTTGACAACCTGAGAAGACGGACTAGGGATAGTAGTTTCGCAAGTCGAAGGATCCTCAAGGCACGACCGGCGTGCAGAATTTGGAAGCTCTCACTGAAATCCTACGAATAAAATCAGGCAAGCAGCTTCTTTGATATACGATAGAAATAAATTTGTTCTGAAAAACACCGTAAATTGGGTAGAAAAAAATTATTCATAGGCTTAAAAACAGCTCCTGGTGCCTACCCGGAGTTTGTAACGATAATACTCTAATTGTTGTGTGGTTTCCTACAATGCTCGAGGTGCTTGGATGAAGATTTAAAAAATCTAGTAGAAAATCTACTCGTGAAGTGCTTGCTAAGCACCACAAGAAGAAAATATCGAAAGTAAGAATATTTATACCTAGTTTTTCTTCCCCTTATCACCTCAGCTCACATTTTAGACTTCGTGACCGTTTTTTCTTGCTTCCTAATTTTCCGATTTTACTCAAAGTTGGAGGTTACTTGGCGTTCGCGAGGATGACAATACACAAAAATTTTGAACCTATATTGAAATTATTAAAAAAAGAAAACTATTACATGGGAAGTATTACATTTTTAATGACCTTGTACAAATATTATTATGATAAATTAGCGGTCGATTCTGTAGAAGATGACGAGGATGCATGTGCTAATCAATTGGCAGAGTATTTTTCGCACCCCGTTGTTAAGTGCTTCCACTTCGACGCCAAACAACGTCGACAATGTATTCTTTTCTGAATAGGGACATCAAAACCCACAAATCTCATAATCAACTAGCCTTATTTTTTATGAGTCATCTTAAACATTTCAATTTACATAATTAACATGAGCAGCTAAGAATTTTTGGAATAATGGAAAATCGAGAGGCATGCTAAGAAAGTGATAATTTCAGCATCGAAAAAAATTTAAAGAGTGGGAAAACATTGACAGAAGGTGGGAAATTAAAGAACACTGTATTTAACAGGCAGCATCGAATGAATGTGCAGAAAATAAATACACCCCAAATTCGAAAATATCTATTCATCAGCTAGGGTGTTGAGTAAGCAAAATGAGAAGCACGATGGTACTTATCCCTTACGAACGCAAGCTGCTCATTGGTCCCGACCCGACGTATCTGTAGGACATTCTCTCAATTTGAAGGGTCAACATGCTGAACTAACTTCCTACTCGCCTTTGGCGGTCGGCGGATCGAAAGACATTTAAGAAAAAAGATCACTTGGTCTAGTTCCTAAAAAATTACCTGCAGCTGCTATTGCGTAACTTCATCTCCTTCTTCTTTTTTTTTTTTTTTAATTTTTTATTATTATTTTTTTTTTTTTTGGGGCTCTTAGGCTTGTATTTAAACTTTTGAGGGCTTACTTGTTCAGCAGACATCACATACCTAGGTAAACGAAATAAACTAGTTCTGTATTGTATTTTAGTTTTTAATCCCTATGAATTATGACAGATGACAACGTAGGTACATGTTTTTTTTTAAACATTTTGTCGCCAGGTGAGGAAAGTGATGTACTTCTGAA